>CM060329.1:35322321-35324821 GCA_030674155.1 Stramonita haemastoma | reverse complement strand
CAGCCCAGCAGTCAGTGTCTGCCTATTCCTAACGGCTGCACATGGCTGACACCATGCCCACCTCCCTGCCAGGGCCCCAGTCAGGCAGACGACACTCCCTGTGATGGTGACCTTTAGCAGCGTATCAGTGACGGACTGTGTGAAGATTCTGTCTTATCTGTCTGTCTCTGAGTCTCTGTATCTCTGGTTATCTCTTTCTTTTGACTCTGCCTGCCTGCCTGCCTGCCTTCCTGCCTGTCTGCCTACCTGCCTGCTTGCCTGTCTGTCTGTCTGTCTGTCTGTCTACCTGCCTGCTTGCCTGTCTGTCTGTCTGTCTGTCTATCTCATTCATAAGGGCGGGCGGGAACTGGTCGTGAAAAGGCATGTCGGTGTTTATTTGTTATCCTTCAAATGCGTTTGCTTTGCTTTGCATTGCCTTTCCTTTCCTTCTCTCTGTCTCTCACTCATACGCACGCACGCACACACATGCAAACACAATCAGTTCATTCCGTGCTTAAAAACCCCAAGGAGATAGATATATAGATAGATAGATAGATAGATAGAGGAGAGAGAGAGAGAGAGAGAGGAGAGAGAGAGAGAGAGAGAGAGAGAGAGAGAGAGGAGAGAGAGAGAGAGAGAGAGAGAGAGAGAGACAGTCCGACAGACAGACAGACAGACAGACAGACAAGCAAACAAACACATACAGACACAAAGAAACGAAAACACGAGTAAAAGACAAAGAGAACAAAAACAGGGAAGACAAATGAAAAAAAAAAATGTTGGTGAAATTAGGCAATCAAAAACAAAGGGGGAGGATGGAGAGAGAGAGAGAGAGAGAGAGAGAGAGAGAGAGAGAGAGAGGAGAGAGAGAGAGAGAGAGGAGAGAGAGAGAGAGAGAGAGACACACACACACACACAGACAGACAGACAGACAGACAGACAGACAGACAGACAGACAGACAGACAGTGAGATAGGCAGACAAACAAACAAATAGAGATAGAGAAAAAAAAACACAGATCCTCGGTAAGTCATGTTTATATAATTCAGAGAGCAGTCCTACTGTATTGTACGTAGGCTGGCACTCCGAATTGCGAAGGGAGCGGAGCGGAAAGAGCACACAGCACTTTCGTTTTAAAAACAGAGAGGGGAGAAAGAGAGAGAGAGAGAGAGAGAGAGAGAGAGAGAGAGAGAGAGAGAGAGAGAGAGAGAGAGAGAGAGAGAGAGAGAGAGAGAGAAGAGAGAGAGAGAGAGAGAGAGAGAGAGAAGAGAGAAGAGAGGAGAGAGAGAGAGAGAGAGAGAGAGAGAGAGAGACAGACAGACAGACAGACAGACAGACAGACAGACAGAGAAAGAGGGAGGGAGGGAGGGTGGTGGTGGGATAAGGTATGAGGCAAATTCCTACCGATTCCGAAGATTATGGGCTGCGCCAAAACGAATGAACGGGGGCATAGCATGGGGGGTGGAGAGTGGGGAAAAGGGGTGAGGGAGGAGGAGAAGGAAAAAAGCAATTCTCCGTGGGTGAAAGGTGAAGACAACTGCTGCCAATATCTTCAAGTGGGGGAGGAGAGGATGCCAGAGGAGTCAGGCCCTGCAGATAATCTCCCCTTTTTCTTGCAACTGCCGTCGGTCGGACCTTCAGGTTCTGAGGTTGGTGGGGAGGTGGTAGTGGGTGGGCGGGTAAGAGTGCTTGCTGGTGGGTGGTGCTGAACTGTGCGAAAAAGACTGAGGAACAAAGATAGTAAAATTAATACAGCATAATGAGGTTTGTATTGCATTGTACTGAGATGATTTTTTTTTGTGTTGGTATACATTGTATTGTGCCGTGCTGAATCGTACCAGAGGCGCTGTCTCGTACAGTGCTGCTCTAAGCCGTGAAGTTCTCTACTGATTGGCGTTTATTACCTAGGCCTAAAAATGAACGTGGCAGGAAGGGATAGACGTTCACCTGCCTAACAAGTAAACAATAAAGTTCTGGGTTCGATTCCCAGCCTTGTACACTTTCTTCCCAGTTTGACGAAAAACTCGAACTGAATGTCAAATGTTTCAGGAGACTCTACACCAGTTGGACCTGTGTGCTTACGGACTTGTGCGCGTCAAAAGAACCCACGACGGTTGAAAATCGGAAAGAGCTAGGTCTGTCTTGGCAAAATACGTAGGTTGAATTTTTAAATGTATCCCGAAGTTGGAATGCGGCTACCTTAACGGTGGATGAAAAAAATACCGGTCACATACGCAAAACTGTTACCATCGGTGAGCCTCAGAATTCTAGCCGAGGATCGAAACCAAAAACTGTGGGCGTTACTCTGTGTTATATGTAGTAGAGTATTGTAGTGCATTGCTTTATATCATATTGCTGTTACCACAGATTCCTCAGAGGGAACTTTGGGTAGCTAGCTGTTCCCGGTAGGAGGGCATTACCGCCACAGTTCATCATGACCCCATTTCCTCTGTGTGTGTGTGTGTGTGTGTGTGTGTGTGTGTGTGTGTGTGTGTGTGTGTGTGTGTGTGTGTGTGTGGTGC
>CM060329.1:35292321-35307321 GCA_030674155.1 Stramonita haemastoma | reverse complement strand
TGAATGTAATATAATATAATATAATATAATATAATATAATGTAATGTAATGTAATGTAATGTAATGTAATGTAATGTAATGTAATGTAATGTAATGTAATGTAATATAATGCAATGCAATGCAATGTAACGCAACGCAACGTAACGTAACGTAACGTAACGTAACGTAACGTAACATAACATAACATAACATAATATAAATTAATATGATATGATATGATATGATATGATATGATATGATATGATATGATATGATATGATACAATATAAATGATATTATGTGATGAGATATAATATGGCATATGTGATGTAACATGCTATAATATAATTTGATACAATATACCATAACAATATAAGATAATATGATTTAAGATGATATAATAAAAAAATAATGATCTAATATCATCTAATCTAATCTAACATGATATATTATGATATGATTTGATATGATATGATATGATATGATATGATATGATATGATATGATATAATATAAAAAGATGTGATATGATATGATTTGGTACGGTATGATATGATATGATATGATATGATAATATTATACGACATAATATGGTATGGTATAACATAGTACAATATAATGTTATATATAACATATGATATAACATCATCTATTTTAATATAATATGATATAATGCGGTATGATATGATATGATACTAAACGATGCGATACAATGCGATATGTGATATGATTTAATATAATTATTATATGGCATATGGTGGATTGGTGGTCTAGAGGTAGCGCGCCTGACTAGAAAGCGGAAAAGTCTGAGTCAGAAGTGTGCGGTGGTTCGAACCCCATCTGGGCCGAAAACTTTGCCCTCTTCCATCTGACCATGAGTGGTGATCTGGGTGCTAGTCTTTGGAATGAGACGATAAACCAAGGACCTGTGTGTTACACAAAATTATCTAGCACACTAAACGATCGCACGGTAACAAGAGAGTTGTCCCTGGCAAAATTCTGCAGAAAAAGCCACCCTGATAGGGAAACAAATACAGTTGCGGACAGGAAAAGGAAAAAAATAATGGGTGGCGCTGCTCTTGTGGCAACGCGCTCTCCCCGGGGAGAGGACCCCGAATTTCACGCAGAGAAATCTGCCGTAACTTAAAATGGTGTATAATGTAAAATGTAAATAAAAATGTAAAAAAAATAGTATAGTAAAATATATAATGTATACAATATGATATAACATAATCTGAAATGATACAATATGCTACAATACAAATGATATAACATAAACAAAAATCTAAAACACAACACACTATACAATTCAAAGTAGCTGTTTTTAGTCATATGACAAGAAAACGTTCATGGACCAGCTATATAGTTTTTCTATGCTATCAATATTTTCCTGGTAACAGGCTGCAATATCAGTATATTCAATTAGGGCGGGGGGGGGGTCAGAAGTTTTCTTTTGTCAAGTATAATAAAATTGTTCCTACACAGCTAAAACTCACTACTTAAAACGATCACTTGTTGAAAGGCGTTGCCGGCTTCTGTTAAGCGGGTAATGTATGACTTGAATGACTGGAAGGGAAAAGAATTCTAACAGAAAATCAACAACAACAAAAGCAGAAAAATGGCTGTTCTAGACTCAAGGTTTGACAAAGACTGACACAATTCATACAACTTCAGTCCACGAGGACGGGGACTGTAGGCTCAAGTCACAGTGTTGTCTATGTTGGGCGTTCTCCAGATTCACATCTTCAGGGTCACGCACACTCGGTCACTCATCACGGGACGGGATAGCTTAGTGGTCAGAGCATTGCACTCGCAATTTGACGATCCGGGTTCGATTCCCGTTCGAGGGGATTTTCCCCCTGGAGTTAACACCAGTGCTGACTCCACTCTCCCCAAAAGTCCTTCGGATGAGACTATAAACCGAGGCCCCATGTGCGAACGCACGCAGAACATCTTGCGCACACGTTAAATCCTGTTCCGCTTTTCGTGAGTGTAGGCCATCGTGTACTGATGGGAACAGATGTCAAGATTGACAGAAGTGCATACACATAGGGACTGGATGTAAAAAAAGCACATGAGTGCTTATTCCATTATCCTCGATATAAAAGAATAAATAAAATTTTTAAAATTCTATTCATAACGCTGTTTTTAAAGTACCTCGCCATACAGGCAGCCGTACTTTGACTTCAGGGTGAACAATTAACATGATCGGGAGAAATTTTATTCTCAGAATCTCTGATTGGGCAACAAACAACTGTATCAAATTAAATACCGAAAAAGAAAATGCCTGGAAATATTATTTTGCAAGTGACCCAAAATGTTGACGAGCTGGTTAGTTTATTTTATGAACCGTTCTTCCTTTGTACAGTATTTTTTGTCCTTAGATTGAAGGTTCTTTCTTTCAAATAATACCTTACACAATGTTAGAAGACAATTCTGCACATTAGGTGGGTGGGTAGGAGGGTTGGGGGTTGGTTGATTGGCTGGTTGGTTGGTTGATTTTGCAGATTGGTTGGTAGGTATGTAGGTAGGTAGTAGGTAAGTAGGCCAATTGGTTGGTTGGTTAGCTGATCAGCAAGTTAGTTAATAATTTAGTTGGCATGTTGTAGTAGTGTTGTGCATGGGTTTGCAGTTTATATGTTTTTTCTTGCAGAAGGGTAGTATAGGATTTTGGTTTTCGGTTTTGTTCTGTGTTGTTTGTAAAGCAATATATGGTTTAAATGAAAATAGTTTATACCCCCCCTCCCCCACACACGGTGGGATATAGCAATAAATATGGACTTTTTAAAAATTCATTAATCATATTAAAAGCACTCTCTATTATAGTACTAAAGATTAATTTTGGAGTTTATAACACACAGACACCATCCATCCATACATCATCATACATACAACCATCCATCCATCATACATCATCATACCATCACATCCATCATACATACATACATACCATCATACATCCATACATACAACATACATACATACATACATACACACACACACATTAGTTTTATTTTGTAAGCTGATCTGATCTAAAACCTGAATAAAATCACATGGAAAAAAAAAGGACAGACGTGTCAGAGAGGACAAATGGAGGAGGGAGGGAGGATGGCGAGAGAGGGGAGGGAGGGAGGAGGGAGAGAGGAGGAGAGAGAGAGAGAGAGAGAGAGAGAGAGAGAGAGAGAGAGAGGAGAGAGAGAGAGAGAGAGAGAGAGAGAGAGAGAGAGAGAGAGAGAAAACATTTCAAAATCAAAGGGGAAAAAAACCTCTGAAACATCTCAAATTAATTGAACTGTCCAAAAACTTGTGAGTGACAAAAGAAGTAAAAAAAAAAGAAAGAAAGATGAAACAAGAGACTGAATTATAGACGAACAATGTTTTTTTTTAAAGCCGGGACAAATCACATTCGGACAAATGCACACAGAGACAGACAGACAGACAGGCAGACAGACAGACAGACAGAGCAGGAGCAGGCAGACAGACAGACAGGCAGGCAGACAGCAGGCGCAGAAAGGAGACAGAAGAAAACAGACACACAGACAAGTAAAAATAAAGTTGGTAGAATAGGAGAGGAATCTGGGTGGATAGAGACAGATGAATGACATACGTATATAAGTGTGTAGATAGACAGATGGGAGATTCAAATAAAAAGAGAGAGACGACAGACAGAACAGACAACACCACACACACACACACAACACACAACAACACAACCCACACACAACCCCAACACAGGCAGGCAGATAGACAAACAGACAGACAGACAAACACAGCAAACAAGAAGAAATAGCTGGTGACGGATGTTAGCAATAGAGAAAGATATATATATATAATAAGAAGAAGATAGAAGAGAAGACAAAGACAAGAGACAGAAGCAAACAGCAGATAGATAGATAGACAGGAAGGCAGGCAGATATAGAAACAGAACAAAATGAGTGTGACCACAAAAAAGCCCTAATCTATCAGAGAAGAGCGAAATGAAAAGAGGCATAAGAAAATGAGAAGAAGAAAAAAGAGAGAAAGAGTAAATAAAAAATGGAAAGGAAAGACAGAAAGGAAGAGAAAAGGCGGAAAAGGCTTGAAGCAAACCACTACGACGACAAAGAAGAGGAAGAAGAAAAAAAAGCGGGGAGACAAAGAGGAGGAGGAGGAAAAGAAGGAGAGGGAGGAGGAGGAGGAGCAAGAAGAAGAAGAAGAAGAAGAAGAGAAGAGAAGAAGAAGAAGAAGAAGAAGAAGAAGAAGAAGAAGAAAGAAGAAGAAGAAGAGAGATGATGAGAAAGAAGATGTCGACGACGAAGAAGAACAAGAAACAGAAAAGGAAATAAAAGAAGAAGAAACAAAGGAAGAGAAGGAAAAGAAGAGAAAAATGTGGAAATTTTCTAACCAAACCCCAGAACAAAAACAACAACAGCATAAAATAATCACTCACCTTTCTACGAAGATATTCAGACAGGCGTTCAGTACACTGCAATCCTCAGCCTCTCCTACAACAAAATAAGAAAAAAAGGACACACACATTCAATCACTCAAACATCAAGACCGATGTGAAAGGAACCCCCTAACATCAATCCTATTTGCCAATCGACAAGAAATAGCACATGAATAAAAGTGGATATACTGGACTTCTATCCAGCGATTTCAACTGAATCAGAAATTTCACAAGAAATGCTGAACATATTCCCGCAGAAGAAGCAGCGCTAAGAAATATTGAAGGTTTTATTTGGAATAAGGAGAAAAAAAAGAGTAAAATGGATGTATTGTTAAATCATCACTTAAGATATCCTATATCATTTCCGCATAAGAAGTAACACCAACAGATATTATAGCTTTTGTTTTTCGAAAAGAAAGAAAAGAATCAATTGTTAAATGGTCAATAAAAAATATTATACTGGATTGAAAAAAATATACGTAGGCAACATTAACAAATACGACAGGTTATTTTGTAAAAAAAAAAAATGAAGAAGCAGATCTATCAAGTATTGTTAAATACTCTCATAAAGTATTCTAACAACAGGTATTTGTCGGTGCACACTCATCTTAGCGATACTATAGTTCAAGACAAAGCAACACGTGTTGAGAAAAAGTTGTCTTACCTTCGCCAAGTAAGTTACAAGATACCACAAATTCAACAAATATCCACAACAGTTAAAACAATCAAATCAACAGTTTCACACAACTTGAAGGATCAAACGAAGACATCACACAAAACCAGTGGTTTCCCCCCTTTATACTTCTCTTCCTCACTGTTAAAAGTCCCTCACAAGAAACAATTTTCGTTTCCAAAACTTCAAACCTCCTCACACAGGAAACTTCACACAGCGAACGAGTCTACAGGTACATACACCCCCACCAAAACGGGAATAACAGATCTCACTAAAAAGTATAGAGATGCAAAAACCTCCTCCTCCTTCACTATTGATCAAAGGCTGGGGCAAAATCAGCCGGCAGCACTAAAAGTCTAGACAGCATAAAACCATCCGAGGAGAGTGGAGAGAGAGAGAGAGGAAAAAAAGAGATGTAGAGCCGAGTGAACGAAGGAGGGGTAGAGAGATGAAGTACAGCACTGTCAGAGGTGGCTCAGGCAGCCGCACAGCACCGTACTGCTCACTCACTACTAGGCTACTGCAGCAATAGCAGCAGCAGCAGCAGCAGCAGCAATAGCAGCAGAGTGGAGTGTAGGCTAGGCTAGAGCCGCCAGAGCCACAGTTGGAACTGAGAGGGGGTCTGGGACTGAATTCTGGCACCGAGTTTTGCTGCTGCCTGCCGGTCGTGTGTGTGTGTGTTGTGGGGATTGGGAGAGAGGTTTTTTTTTTAGAGACGGTGTGTGTGTGTGTGTGTGTGTGTGTGTGTGTGTGTGTGTGCGTGCGTGCGTGCGTGCGTGTGTGTGTGTCTGTGTGTGTGTGTGTGTGTTGCGTGCGTGCGTGCGTGCGTGCGTGCGTGCGTGCGTGCGTGCGTGCGTGCGTGTGTGTGTGTGTGTGTGTGTGTGTGTGTTGTTTTGAAATTCAATGTTAAGGTTTTTGATGGTGGTGGGTATGGAAAGTTTCGGGTTTTTTCCACCAATATCCTGTCTTAATTCTCTGTCTGTCTTGTCTGTCTTCCTCAGTGTGTGTGTGTGTGTGTGTAGTGTGTGTTTGTGTGTGTGTAGAGAGAGAGAGAGAGAGAGAGAGAGAGAGAGAGAGAGAGAGAGAGAGAGAGAGAGAGAGAGACAGACAGACAGACAGACAGACAGACAGACAGACAGACAGACAGACAGACAGACAGACAGACAGACAGACAGAGACATGCAGAGATATGCAGGGTCAGTGAGGCAGACAGACAGACAGACAGTGCATGGCGATATTTTGCTTTTAAAATTCAAATAAAAAACTTTTGGACGGCGATGGGGATGAAAAGTTTAGGGGTTTGTTGGTATCCTGTCTTAACCCCCCTTCTCTCTCTCTCTCTCTCTCTCTCTCTCTCTCTCTCTCTCTCTCTCCTCTCTCTCTCTCTCTCTCTCTCTCTCTCTCTCTCTCCTCTCTCTCTCTCTCTCTCTCTCTCTCTCTCAGTCAGAATTTATCAAGTCAATTGGTATTTGATGAAACTGTAAATATTGTTTTCACAACTGACTACACTTTTCCCCCAGAGCCTTCTCTCAAATTGTATTTTTTAAAAAAAAAACGTGGATGTAAAAGTTTTTCAAATGGCACTTTTTTGGGTGTTGTTGATTATTTCACAATAGCTGCATGCACCTTCTGTCTATGCTGAACTCTTGTTTATCCGTTTCTGTTGGAACTGATCATACTCTGCAGTCAATTAATGTTTGGTTTATTCTCCTGTTCAATATGTTTGTAATCCTCCATACACCAAAAGGCAGTAAATCTTGGAATCTTGACATTTTGAAGAATGGATGGATGGATAGATGAATGGACGGGAGAGAGAGAGAGAGAGAGAGAGAGAGAGAGAGAGAGAGAGAGAGAGAGAGAGAGAGAGAGAGAGAGAGAGAGACAGAGAGAGAGAGAGAGAGAGAGAGAGAGACAGAGAGAGAGAGAGAGACTCTCAAACAGAGAGAACAACAACACTTTGCAATAAAAAAAAAATTGAATGTTTAAGTTTTGTACGATAAAAGGAGATGGGGAAAGTTCGCGGTTTTTGTCAGTATCTTATCTTTCCAACCTGCCGACAAAACACTGGTTTATTTTGACAGCAGATGGAGGAAGCGGGGAAGCAAGCCATATTCAGGGGGCCTCGTTGTCTTCCTGTTGTTTCCGGAGACTTTAGGTCATGTCATGGCATTGTTGGGGGAAAGGGAAGAGGTTATTGGAAAGTGTGTGTGGTGTGTGTGTGTGTGTGTGTGTGTGTGTGTGTGTGTGTGTGTGTGTGTGTGTGTGTGTGTGTGTGTGGTGTATTATCTGTGTCTGTTTGTGAGTATGTGTGTGAGAGAGAGAGAGTGAGTGTGTGTGTGTATGTGTGTGTGAGAGAGAGAGTGAGGGGTGTGTGTGTGTGTGTGTGTGTGTGTGTGTGTGTGGTGTGTGTGAGAGAGAGAGAGAGAGAGAGAGAGAGAGAGAGAGAGAGAGAGAGAGAAGAGAGAGAGAGAGAGAGAGAGAGAGAGAGAGAGATCAAAATTATGGTATGGATATATGTATGTATGTATGTATGTATGTATGTATGTATGTATGTATGTATGTATGTATGTATGTATGTATGTATGTATGTATGTATCTATGAATGAATGAATGAATGAATGAATGATATGTATGTATGTATGTATGTATGTATGTATGTATGTATGTATGTATGTATGTATGTATGTATGTAATGTATGTATGTATGTATGTATGTATGTATGTATGTATGTATGTATGTATGTTATGTATATATGTATGTATGTATGTATGTATGTATGTATGTATGTATGTATGATGGTTTTGTTGTATGTATGTATGTATTTGTATGTATGTATGTATGTATGTATGTATGTATGTATGTATGTATGTATGTATGTAGTTGATGGTTTTGTGTGTGTGTATGTATGTATGTATGTATGTATGTATGTATGTATGTATGTATGTATGTATGTATGTATGTATGTATGTATGTATGTATGTATGTAGTAGTATGTATTATGTATGTATTGTATGTATTATGTGTACTGATATATGCATGCATGCTGGGACAAAGTCAGTTTCCGAAATGTTGTGGTAACTTAACAAAATATTAACCGCCAGTGCGTAAACAGAAATATCAGAAAAATTCTAGCTCTCTATGGAAATGTATACACACACACACATACACACACACACACACACACACACACACACACACACACACACACACACACACACAACACACAACCACAAACACACACACACACATACACACACACACACATACTTACACACACCACAACAACAAACCCCCCCCCCCCCACACACACACACAACCCCCCCCCCCCCACACACACACACACACAGAGTTGGACATACAAGATAAACTGCGTCCATTTTGGCGTGAAAGATAACCAGGCAGACTGACGTGTGAAGATAAACTACGTCCTGGTCCGAACGACGTGAGCGATTCACCACGTCCACTTTGGCGTACAAGATAAGACATTGGACCGCTTGTACAAGAATACACTATGGTTTTGCAGGTCGCTGTTTTGTACTGTTTTCTTTCTCTTTTTTCTTTTTGAAGACCGTGTGAAATACTCATTTCTTTCTTTCCTTATTTCATTTTTTATTTGTTTTGTGGGGTTTTTTTTGGCTTTCTTTTTGTTTGTTTGGGGTTGGGGTTGTAGGTTTTTTGTGTTTTTATTCTTTCTGGTCAGGTATTCAGTGAACATTTCTTTCTTTTTCCTTTCTCTCTTTTTTTCTTTTGTTCTTTCTTTGTTTCTTTCTTTTTTAATTTTAAATAGTTTTTCTGTTCTTTTTTCTTTTCTTTCTTTTTCTTTGTGTCTTTCTTTTCTTTCTCTCCCCCCCTTTTTTTTCCTTCCTTTCTTTCGCTCTTTTTATTTTCTTTCTTCCTTTTTTGTGCCTTCATTCCTTCTCTCCCTTCTTTTCCTTCTCTTTCTTTCTTTCTTTCTTTCTTTCTTTCTTTTTTCTTTTTCTTTCTTCTTTCTTTCTTTCTTTCTTTCTTTTTTTCTTTCTTTTCTTTCTTTCTTTTTCTTTTCTTTCTTTCTTTCTTTCTTTCACTACTGTCACTTTCTTCCTTTTTCTATTTCTTTCTCCCTTCCTCTTTTCTTTCATTTTTTACTTTTCTTTCTTTCTTTTTTCGTCCTTCTTTCTTTCTTACTTTATTTCTTTCTGTTTTTCTTTCTTTCTTTTCGTTCTGTCTTATTATTCAAGTATTCACCTCTCTTAATCTGTATAGCTTTACTGGAGGTAATACACGTGCGTATATTGTGTTCACGCCTGAATGTCTGCTTGGCCTTTTCCCGTTTTTCTCATTCTGTTTCTTTCTTTCTTTTTTTAATTTTTTAATCTGTCTCTCTGTTTATCTATATGTCTGTCTGTCTGTCTGTCAGTCAGTGAGTCTGTCGGTCAGTGAGTCTGTCTGTCTGTCTGTCTGTCTGTCTGTCTGTCTGCTCTCTCTCTCTCCATCTCTCGCTTCTGTCTGTCTGTCTCTGTCTGTCTCTCGTCTCTGTCTGTCTCTGTCTGTCTGTCGTCTCTGTCTGTCTGTCTGTCTGTCTGTCTGTCTGTCTGTTGCTGTCTGTCTGTCTGTCTGTCTGTCTGTCTGTCTGTCTGTCTGTCTTCTCTCTCTCTCTCTCTCTCTCTCCTCTCTCTCTCTCTCTCTCTCTCTCTCTCTCTCTCTCTCTCTCTCTCTCTCTCTCTCCCCTCCCCCTCCTATAACCACCAGATCTCTTACTGCACCTGCTGAATACAATCCAATTTAAAGCTGCTGTCACGATGTGGATTGATATAAGAGTTGCAGCTCCAAAAAGTCTCTTTGGACTACACTACACTACCGAATGCTGCCCATTCCCACAAACTACTTATGGACAAACAATAAAGGGATAAAAAAAAAGTTCCGTCTCTTGCTTCATCCTACCTTGGCATGGAAACAAGCACCCTGAAAAATTGGGGTGCATCTAAGCAATCTGTGAGGGCATGGCGAGAGTTAGTGCCACCTCTAAAGGGGGCGACTCACGAGGTTAACGGACAGTGCAGTCAGATTGCCCGGGTAAAACACACCCCAAAAGGATCATATGTCAGCCTACATTACATTTTATTTTTTATTAGTTCAGAGACAAAATAGCACCAATACGTGAAATGAGGACAAGAAGCAGTGCTTACATGAGTACTCTACTCTGTTCTATTCAGAAATTTGTCGAGGACAAATCTCTTATTGCCATAGGTTCCTTTTTTGCACTGATTGGGTGTTGCACACAGGACCTCAGTTTTGTCATTTCACCCAAAACTCTAGCACCCAGACCACCACCTACAGTCTAGTGGTTGAGAGAAAAAACTTGGGCCCAAAAGGGTATAGAACCCGGACTTCTCACTTTCTGGGCAAGGTGTGTTACCTCTAGACCACCGATCCACACAAGACCACCCATAGGTCCAAACGAGAAGCTTCGAATAGACGCCAATCCCAGAAGCAGGTATGCGGCTACGTTAATGGTGGAGGGTGGGGAGAGGGACAATTGCATACGCCAAAATTTCACCATAGGTAAACCTCGGAGCTCTAACCGAAGAAGGAAAGAAGAAGAAGATAAAGAAGAGAGCGTCAGAATAGTAAAGTCGGACAAGATCGTGTGTGCCTAGCTTTACTCCCTTACCTACCCTGGCAGCAAAGCCGCGGCTCTGTCTGCGAGGAGGGAGGGGTGAAGGGGGAGGGAGGGGCTGACCACTACAAGACTGGGTGATGTGCATCAAGTTCCGCACTGATGGGCAATTCTCCAGACTGCAGTGATGCAAAGCCCAGATCAAAGCGCTGCCGGGCTGATGACGGCGCATTCCCCCCCATGAGGAATCTTGTTTTACAGACCAGTTTACGATGTCTTGCGCATGATTCGATTTTATAACCCGCTTTGGATAGAGCGGGCACCGCCAATGTTAAAGCTGCGTTTTCATTCTCTGA
This sequence comes from Stramonita haemastoma, assembly GCA_030674155.1. Lineage (NCBI taxonomy): Eukaryota > Metazoa > Mollusca > Gastropoda > Neogastropoda > Muricidae > Stramonita > Stramonita haemastoma. Next base: position 35,296,288 of record CM060329.1, on the reverse strand, counting down.
TTGGTGTTACCGTTGTTGGTGGTGTTGTTGGTGTTGCTGTGCTGTTGTTGCTATCGTCTGTTACACGCAGAAATCTTGCACACATGTTAAATCCTGTTCCGTTTTTCATACGAGTAGGTCATTCTGTGCCGTTGGGAACAGATGACAAGATTTACAAAAACTGCATACACACGGGGACTGGATGTAAAAAAGCACACGAGTGCTTATTCCATTATCCTGGATATAAAATGATAAATAAATAAATAAATAAATATACATTAACTGATACAGGAATTTCTGATTGCAAGTATACTGGGAGGTAGTTGGGAGGTAGCGGATTATGAGGTAGACCTAACAACGAAAATTGAAACACACACGTGCGTGCGCGATCGCGCACTCACACACACACAAAGCACACATACAATGCACACAACACCAACACGCACACTACGCACAGAGAGGGGAGAGAGGAGAAGAGAGAGCACGAGAGAGAGAGAGAGAGAGAGAGAGAGAGAGAGAGAGAGGAGAGAGAGAGGGGAGAGAGAGAGAGAAGAGAGGAGAGGGAGAGAGAAGAGAGGAGAGGGAGAGAGAGAGAGAGCAGAGAGAGCCTGTATCTTTTCCAAGTACCTCCTCATATAGCCTAGGCAGCCATACTCCGACTTCGGGGGATTTATAGGGATGCTAAAAAACCAACAATGCCGTCGTTAAAAATGCCTTGTTTTAGAAATGGGAGATGCGCGATAGGCCAGTCTCTTCTACAACTACAAAGAAAAAGCTTTTGGTTTTAGTTTTAAATGAAAGACTTTGTGCTAACAGAGGTTTAGACTCTTAAGGCCCTCCCCCCCCCCCCCCACACACACACAAAACAACCCAAAACAACCAAAAATAACAAAAAAAACCCACAACAGATAAACAAACAACAGCAAACAACCCCCCCCCCCCCGACACCAACAACCTAAACCCCTCCCCCAAAAAAACCTCTAAAAAAAGAAAGTCAGACAGACAGACAGACACACAGAAAGACAGACAGACAGACAGACAAACAGACAGAAATGAAAAACAGAGGGGGAAAAAAGAAAAAAAATCCTGCGCTATCATGTGGTGTGGAATGAAAACGGAAGTATGGTCCCAGACTTTTGCCCCTTTAATTAAAACCCTTCCCCATTGAATTTCTCATCCCACGTATATCTGTGGCCTTCTGTAAACAAACGCAAACGCTCGCGTGCACGCGTGCGCGTGCGCGCACACACAAACACACACACCATTATCCTCGATATAAAAGAAAAAAAAACACGGATACGAGACGAAGGCACACACACACACACACACACACACACACACACACACACACACACACACACACACACACACGCACACGCACACGAGACGAAGGACACACACACCACAACATACACACACACACACTCACAACATACACACACACACACACTTCAACACACACACACTACACACACACACATACACACACACACACACACACACACACACACACACACACACACACACACACACACACACACACACACACACACACACACAACACACACACACGACGACGACTACAAAGAAAAAAAAGACCATAAAACCCCTTTACCTTTCTTCTAGCCAGGTGAAAAACGGCAACAGAGAAAGGAAAGGCAGGAAAGAAGCGAGCAATTGCCTAAAACAACAAACAACGTATCGCTACGAGCACCCCCTGAACCACTCCCTCCCAACAACAAAACTCCTCCTCATCCCTCTTCATCGCACGCTTCCCCTCCCTCCCATCCCTCCCTCCCTCCCTCTGCAATTCTTTCTTCTTCCCTGTTTTCATCTCCTTATTTTCTTTTTTTTTCTTTTAGCTGTCTGCTTATTGCTGCAGTAGTAGCAGAAGCAGTAGTAGCAGCAGAAGCAGTAGCAGCAGAAGCAGCAGCAGCAACAGTAGCAGCAGCAGAAGCAGACAACACATCATTAGATGCATGGCGGTTGTGCATTTCTGCGCAGACCTAAATAAAACTGTTTTGTTTCGCCACATGACGCTGCGCTGACAGAGCAAGGATGGAGAGAGAGAGAGAGAGAGAGAGAGAGAGAGGAGAGAGAGAGAGAGAGAGAGAGAGAGAGAGAGAGAGAGAGAGAGAGAGAGAGAGAGAGAGAGAGATGGGAAGGGGGGGGGAAGGCTGCTTAACCTTCGCCTGTTGAATTGCAAACTATCAGTTTCTTTGTTGGTAGAAGAAGAAACAAAAATATGATGACGATGATGATAATAATAAGAAATAATAATCAACCGTTGTTCGTCTGACTCTGCCTCAGCCTCTCTCTTTTCTCTATCTGTCTCCTCTCTCTGTCTCTCTCTTTTGTCATTACGAAATACCTTCTCTATCAAAATGTTAGTCTAATGTTTTCAGTCGTAAAAACTGTACTCTTTTAACTTCAGAACCTTTCAAAAAAAAAGATTAATTATTATCTTCTCTGAAGTATCTTCCAAATGATGATATTTTGATCAAATCTCTTGCAAAGTTTATTGCAAAAGCACAGAAAGTACGGCAATCAGAGATTAGCATTAATTAGTTTAATATGTGTGTGACACAAGTAAAGAAATGTCTATTATTGCAGTAACCTCCATCAGGAATATAATGAAATTTCACACAGAATGTGATTGCATGGTCGAAATTGAATCAGTTAGATATAGCATTTTAGTGTAGTTTTGTTGTCGTTTTTAGTCGTTGTTCATTGTTTCCAGCAGTTTGTCCTTGAAACGTTATCATTTTCTATTCAGGTTGTAGACAGGTCGACTCCAGAATTGACAATGATGTTGGTTTATAAAGAGGTCCCTGTCTTTCATAACCTGAAACGCATCATGTAATTTCTCTGTGGTTCCTTTGCAATCACAGAGAAAAGTCACGTGTTATCCCTCCTTGTCAAAAGGTCACATTGGGCAATGACAATAAATTGTTCAAAGCTTCTCTGTCTGTCTCCCGGTCTTTGTCTGTGCCTGTCTGTCTGTCTGTCTGTTGTCTCGTTTCTCGTTCTCTCTCTCTCTCTCTCTCTCTCTCTCTCTCTCTCTCTCTCTCTCTCTCTCTCTCTCTCTCTCTCTCTCTCTGTCTCTCTGGTCTTGGGTGAACCTTCCCATACTTTTGGGCTTCAGCAAAATTTGAGAGCTCGTGAAAAAATTTGTTAATTTTCTAATTAACCTGGTTTTTTGTTCATAGCTAGTTACCCCCCCCCCCTCCCTCTCTCTCTCTCTCTCTCTCTTTCTGTATTATCCCCAATGGTTTCAAGAACAACGTGTTTGTTGCTCTTATGTCTCTTGGTGTACAATTTTGTGCTTGACATCATTCAACATTAATTTAACTTTTCTCATAAAAATACCGTTTGAGGAAAATTAATCACTTTTCTGTGACTGTGTGTATTTTAAAGTGGGAGACATGCTCTGTATTAACTAAGCAGGTGTAAACTCTCAGCTAATAGTTCCAAGTTGTACATTGTGCTGAGAATTCATGTTCTCCTTTTCCATAAACAAATTATCCCCAACGTCGGAATGTGGCTACCTTAATGGTGGGCATGAAAATTGGTATAAAAAACAATATCTCACCATTGGTGAACTGCTGAGCTCTACCGAGGAACAAAAAAATACCAAACAAATACTACCCCCCTTTAAAGTTTTCAAACAAAACAGCCAGAACATGTTTTAGTATGTAGATGGTGATGAATGAGAGGATGATTAAGTGATGGAATTTATAATGAAGTGACGACGATGAGAATTTCGGCAATGAGATGAATATTTGTTAGTTTGTGGTCGGTTCGTTACGAGTTTGAGTTGCTTATAACTTAAAATTACCCTTGGCAGACCCGCTAATTTTTACGTCTTCAGCCTAGGATCAGCATTAGAATGCTACGTTGTTACCTTCATAATAAACCTGCCACGCAAAAGTTACAAAAAATTCGCAGAATTTTCTTTTCTTTGTTTCATAGAAATGAATGATAAATT
>CM060329.1:35279821-35287321 GCA_030674155.1 Stramonita haemastoma | reverse complement strand
CCTTTCTACATCCGTTTCGGTTTACACAGAGCGGAAAATGCATTTTAGGAGAAGGGGAATACTTTGTTTTTGGAGATTTAAAAGGGAATTAATTTCATCAGAGATGTAATACTTCTTATTTCATTTACCTTCTTAATACTTACTTGCTTATTTACTGATATATATTCTTTTAAAAATCAGTTTCCTCTTTCTTCGACGAGTCTTTTGGGGGAATACTTTTTGAATTAAGCGTAGCTGCACATAGAGCAGAAAATTCATTTCGTGAGAGGCTATACTTATTTATCTATCCACCTTTTTCTGCACTTAATTACTGATTATATCATTTTAAAATCAGCTATTTACTTATTTTGTGGTTGGTTTCGGATTAGTTTTTTTTTCAGGGGGAAGGGGGTTTAAAAATTAAGTGTGTGTGCTAAAAGAGCATAAAATTCAGTCCTGGAGAAGCAAAACACCCAAGTCGTTCTTAGCAGAAAACTGACGATACGAACATGCCACAGCACAGGCATTTTTCACCCTTCTTTTTCTTATCAGCCTCTCAACCTGCGTAATAACTGCAGAATGTTACCGCTATTACAGTTAATAAATACCTGAGATACTGAGATGTTCAGGGGTCTCCATTTTCACTTTCAATCAGCCACGTAACCAGATGGGTGGTGTAGACCACAAATTTTGCTGCTGCTGCTGCTGCTGCTTCCATTTTTGCTTGTCGGATGTTTGCAAGAAGGAAACCCACGACTTGGAGAGACGGACATACTGACAGAAAGACGGACTAACAGGCAGGCAGGCAGACAGACAGACAGTCAAGTCAGCCAGAGAGGTATACAGACGGGCAGATAGAAAGTTATATATATATATATATATATATATATATATATATATATATATATATATATATATATATATATATATATATATACATATATATATATAGGCACACACACAAATTAATAGGAAAAACCCACAGAGAAATAAATGATTAATGTTATAAGTAAATACTGGAAAGAAGGTTGATGACGGGTGCGAGGGGCGTGGAAAAGAGAGAGAGAGGGGAGAGAGAGAGAGAGAGAGAGAGAGAGAGAGAGAGAGAGAGAGAGAGAGAGAGAGAGAGAGAGAGAGAGAGAGAGAGAGAGAGAGAGGAGAGCACACACACACACACACACACACACACACACACACACACACACACACACACACACACACACACAAACACACACACCACACATTCCTTCGGATGAGACTATAAACCGAGTTCCCGTGTGCGAACGCAAGCAGTACATCTTGCGCACACGTTAAAATTCGATCCGCTTTTCGGAGGAGTAGGCCATTGTGTGCCAGTTGGGAACCGATGGTAAAATTTACAAAACTGTATAAACACGGGGACTGGATGTAAAAAAGCACACGAGTGCTTATTTTTCATTATCCTTGAAATAAACACAGACACACACACAGACACACACACAGACACACACACGCACACACACACGCACACACACACACACACACACACACACACACACCACACACACACACACACACACACACACACACACACACACACACACACACACACACACACACACAAGCACTCAACTAATCAGACAGAGAATGCATGTCAGCTGTTAGCATAACCATCTTTTTTTTCCTTCTCTCTTTAAAAGCATAACCATCTTAATTATACTTTCCTTTCCAAGACGCCCTCACGAGCCCCCTACCCCACCACACACACAAAATAACAAACAAAACAACAAAAAGCAAACAAGAAAACGCAGCGTGCGAAACTAACCTGAAAACGAGCTGAAAATCTGGCCAGCTCTGCCTTTCTTCTATACCTAGACCGTCCGGAAAATTGCCCCCCTTCCGGATGTCTTTCGAGAAAAGTACATTTCCGGAAAAATCGCTCCATTTCCGGAAGTAAATTCCGAAAAATTGTCTCTGTCTTCCGGACGTATTTTCCTGAAAATTGCCCACTTTTCCATTTATTTCGAGAAAAGTACATTTCCGAAAAAATGTTCCATTTCCGAACGTAAATTCCGAACTACTGCCCTCTCTTCTGTACGTATTTTCCGAAAGATTGCCCCTCTTTTCCGACATGTTTTCCCCCAAAATGCCCTTTCTTCTAAATGTATTTTCCGAAAAATTGCCTGGCTCCCTTTCTCGAACGTATTTTGACCCAGGCATATTTTCTAGAAAATTGCCGGGTCCCCCTTTCCAAATTTTCATGAAAATTTCCTCCCCCCCCCCCCCAACCCCCCACCTCCTCTCGCCTTTTCCAGAAAATTTACCCTCTCCTTTGGACGCATTTTCCATAAAATTGACCTCTTTTCCGAACTTATTTTCTGGAAGTTTGCCTCTTTAGCTCGATGTATTTTCCGGATGATTACCCCATATAGTTGGACGTATTTTCCGATAAATACGCCCCTTTAGTTGCTTCTTTAGTTGGACGTATTTTCCAGAATTTTGCCTCTTTAGTTGGACGTATTTTCCGGAAGATCGGCTCTTCAGTTGGACGTATTTTCCAGAATTTTGCCTCTTTAGTTGGACGTATTTTCCGAAAGATTGCCTCTTTAGTTGGACGTATTTTCCGAAAGATTGCCCCTTTAGTTGGACGTATTTTCCGAAAGATCGCCTCTTTAGTTGGACGTATTTTCCGAAAGATCGCCTCTTTAGTTGGACGTATTTTCCAGAAGATCGCCTCTTTAGTTGGACGTATTTTCCGAAAGATCGCCTCTTTAGTTGGACATATTTTCCGGAAGATTGCCCCCTTTTCGTTAGACGTATTTTCCAGAAGATCGCTCTTTAGTTGGACGTATTTTCCGAAAGATTGCCTCTTTAGTTGGACGTATTTTCCGAAAGATCGCCTCTTTAGTTGGACGTATTTTCCGAAAGATCGCTCTTTAGTTGGACGTATTTTCCAGAATTTTGCCTCTTTAGTTGGATGTATTTTCCAGAAGATCGCCTCTTTAGTTGGACGTATTTTCCGAAAGATCGCCTCTTTAGTTGGACGTATTTTCCGAAAGATTGCCTCTTTAGTTGGACGTATTTTCCGAAAGATCGCCTCTTTAGTTGGACGTATTTTCCGAAAGATCGCCTCTTTAGTTAGACGTATTTTCCAAAAGATCGCCTCTTTAGTTGGACGTATTTTCCGAAAGATCGCCTCTTTAGTTGGACATATTTTCCGGAAGATTGCCCCCTTTTCGTTAGACGTATTTTCCAGAAGATCGCCTCTTTAGTTGGACGTATTTTCCGAAAGATTGCCTCTTTAGTTGGACGTATTTTCCGAAAGATCGCCTCTTTAGTTGGACGTATTTTCCGAAAGATCGCCTCTTTAGTTGGACATATTTTCCGGAAGATTGCCCCTTTTCGTTAGACGTATTTTCCAGAAGATCGCCTCTTTAGTTGGACGTATTTTCCGAAAGATCGCCTCTTTAGTTGGACGTATTTTCCGAAAGATTGCCTCTTTAGTTGGACGTATTTTCCGAAAGATTGCTTTTTTTCGTTAGACGTATTTGAGGTAAAAAGCAGAGGCTGTGAACACTTGGTGTCTTGCACAGGTGTTCAGGTCCACCTTGGTCCCTCAAAGGTGTGGGTCGTAACACTCAAAGAGTTTGACTTTATGGCGCAGAACATTTCTTTTGCCAGGCTTCAGTTCGCTTGATTTATTTTTTCTTTCTGTCTTTTTTTTTTCTTCATAAGGACAAAATCAAAGAGTGAAGGAGGGAGGGAGGGGTAGAGAGAGAGACGGAGGGGGGGGGGGGGGGTAGGAGATGAGAGAGAGAGAGGGGGGGTAGGAGATGAGGAGAGAGAGGAGGAGAAGGAGATGAGAGGGGGAGAGAGAGAGAGAGAGAGAGAGAGAGAGAGAGAGAGAGAGAGAGAGAGAGAGAGAGAGAGAGAGAGAGAGGAGAGAGAGAGAGAAGCGAGCGAGAGAGCAAGGGGTTTTTATCGGCATCAGCAGTTTACAGCCCTACAGCAAAAGGGGCCGATTCAACTCGCAAACACTTTGAGCTAATAAAAATAAAATAAAAAAAAAGACTTAATAAATCAAATCAATGTTATATAAATGAAAAAAAAAGATCAAATCTAACGCAGTCATAACAGAAGTGGTCGTAAGTTTCTTTTTCCACACAACTCGTGTTCACACATTCAGGGTAGAGGTTTTGTGTGTTTTGTGTGTGGTGCGGGTGGGTGGGAGAGAGAGAGAGAGAGAGGAGAGAGAGAGAGAGAGAGAGAGAGAGAGAGGAGAGAGAGAGAGAGAGAGAGAGAGAGGCATGCATGCCTGCAGGCAGGCAGGCAGGCAGGCAGGCTGACTGGCTGGCTTTACTGACTGACTGACTGACTGACTGACTGACAGACAGGCAGACAGACAGAGAAACTCTGAACTTCGAAATAGTTTAATAGTACATCGACCTTAGGCCACGATACATCAAAAGGGAGTTTGGGGGGAGGGGGGGGGGGGGGTTGCAATGGAAAGAACAGTTGTATCACGAATGCAATATGAAATCAGCTGTAGATTCTGTCAGCAACAGAGGATTTGAACTTGGTACTTCTGTACACTTACTTCATTCCGTTTCGATCACCTGGCACCAACATAGCTTATAAGAGGAACAAAATACAGAGAAATATCCTGAGAATACTGATTATGTGCCATAAACCTAACTTGGTTAAAAAGTCAGAGAGAGAGAGAGAGAGAGAGAGAGAGAGAAGAAGAAGAAGAGAAGAAGAAGACGAGAGAGAGAAGAGGGAGAGACAGAAGACAGAGACAGAGAGAGATTTTTTATTTATTTTATTTTTTATTTTATTCTTTTATATCGAGGATAATTTTAACATTTTTTTTTACATCCAATCCCGTGTGTATGCATTTTTGCGAAATGTCATCTGTTCCAACCGGCACACGATGGCCTACTCTTACGAAAAGCGGAACAAGATTTAGCGGGTGGCGCAAGATGTTCCGCGTGCGTTCACACACGGGGCCTCGGTTTACAGTCTCATCCGAAGGACTTTTGGGGAGAGTGGAGTCAACACTGATGTTAACTCCAGGAGAAAAATCTCCTCGAACGGGAATCGAACCCGGGTCGTCATATTGCGAGCGCAATATTCTGACCACTAGGCTATTCCGTCTCCCCAGGAGAGAGAGAGAGAGAGAGAGAGAGAGAGAGAGAGAGAGGAGAGAGAGAGAGAGAGAGAGGAGAGAGAGAGAGAGAGAGAAATGACATAATGTTTGTGTGTGTAGTTTGTTTATGTGTTTGTTTTTACTACTTTTTTTTTTTTTACTGGCTATTCGCTTTTAGTAGCCATAAGGTACAGTAAAGTATCCCACGACATTTTCTTCTAGTTGAATATTTTTATTTGCTTATTGAGGGAAATTTCCTCTTTATACAATTATTGCTGTTGAGTATTAGCTATCTACTAAGGTGTTTTTTTTTCCACAAATACATTTGTATATTTAAAAGTTAAACGTCTTGTTGGTTTGAATACTTTTTTCCCCCAGTAGATTGTTCTTTACTTTTGAAAATTAGTAGATGTTTAATTAGAACTTTTGCTTACATAGCTAAGTCATCCAAAATACTGGGATTTACTTTTATTCATAAATACAAAAGGCACATACATTTTGCTTTCAAATTTTAAAAAAAATCCAATCCTTTCGTCACATACTGAACAACGTGGGGAAATGGGAAGGTATCCTTTACACATCAGAACGTCTGTTAAATGTATTAAGTACTGGCTAAAACTACTGAATATTTCGCAGTCAGGTTTATGTTGGCAATTTTATACATACATACATACATACATACATACATACATACATACATACATACATACATACATACAGAAAAAAATAGACAGACAACAGACAGACAGAAGACAGACTAGACAGACATATATCATATATAATACACATAATATATATTAAAAGTATACAACATATATATATATTATATATAGTATACATACTGCATATATATATATGTATATATATACTTTATATATATATGTTATATATATATATATATATATATATATATATATATATATATATATATATATTATTATATATATATAAAAGCACATGCACACACACATAATACATACATACATACATACATACATAATACATAATACATACATACATACATACATACATACAGACAGACAGACAGACAGACATACAGACAGACAGACATAAATGGATACAGACACACATACATACATATATATGGTAACACACACACACACACACACACACACACACACACACACACACACACACACACACACACATATGGTATGTAAGAACTGAGTTTAAACTGGGCGTAAGTGATTTAGCTACTCATCACTTTAGGTACAGATTGAATACTTATTTAATCAGAAGCAAAACGTCTAATACTACATCGAGTGATGCACACAGAACATCTTGCGAACACGATAAAACCTGCTCCACTTTTTGCAAGAGTAAGCCATTGAGTGCTGGTGGGAAAGGCTGAAAAAAATTAGAAAAGTAATAACCCACGGGGACTGGATGTAAAAATAAAAAGCACATGAGTGCTTATGCCATCATCCTCGAATCAAATTAAAAAATGCTGACCATTTACACGTATTTTTCTATCTGTAGTTTGCACAAACATTTTATCTTGAGTGTACGTAAAAGGCTGTGTACCAATGAGCTAAACAATGTAGGTGGGAGTTTATTTAATTTATTAATTTATTCAGTTGTATTTGGGGGGGGGGATTGGGGGGGAGGGGGTGTTGACGTATGTTTTAGTCCAAACCTGAATATCAAGATAAGAGACTGAAATGTGAAAAGCAGGATAAGCAGTTAGAGAATTATCTTTTTTTTTGGTGTGTATTCTTTCCCTCTTAACTCAGCCTTGCTTTCTGGGTGGTTGGCATTTCCATTTCTGTTTTTTTTTCTTTTCCCTTTATTTTTTCCCCTTTCGTTCTTTCTTTCTTTTTAATCTCATTTCTGTCTTTTTACTATCATTTTTCTTTCTTTCTTTCTTTCTTTCTTTCTTTCTTTCTTTCTTTCTTTCTTTCTTTCTTTCTTTCTTTCTTTCTTTCTTTCTTCTCTCTTCTTCTTTCTTTCTTTCTTTCGTTTATTTTTTCTTTTTTCTTTTTTCTTTTTTTCTTTCTTTCTTTTTTCTTTCTTTCTTCTCTTTCTTTCTCTTCTTTCTTTCTTTTCTTTCTTTCTTTTTTTTTCTTTTTTCTTTCTTTCTTTCTTTCTTTCTTTCTTTTCCATTTATGTTATTTTTTAGCTTGATATTCTGACGTTTTAGATGCTAGTCTTATGTGACTGTCTCCATCTTACTCATCAAGCAATTTCTTTGATTTTTTTATTGTGGATTTTTTATCATTTTAATTGTTTCTTACTGTGGGGTTTAAATTTTAATATTTTAAAGGCAAAACATAAGCAAGATTTAGATCTTATGGTCAATGTACAGTAAAGATTATCTTGATTTTAAAGCTATTTGATTCCAGCATTTTATTACATGTAAATGTAAATATTTA
>CM060329.1:35247321-35274821 GCA_030674155.1 Stramonita haemastoma | reverse complement strand
CCCCTCCCCCCCAAAAAAAAAAAGAAAAAAAAGAAAAAGAGAGATATTACCAAATAAAAAAAATCAAGAAAAATCACAGATAAGAAAGTAAAAAGAAAACTGTTTAACAGTACCTGTGTTGACGTTTTCAATAAATATGTATAGTAGGCTTGCTTACCTTACTTTACGAATTTTCAGACCAGTATAAAAATAGTAGTATATACGTGTGTGGTGTGTTATGTATGCATGTATGTATGTATGTATGTTGTATGTGTGTTGTTGTTGTTGTATGTATGTGTGTGTGTGTGTGTGTGTGTGTGTGTGTGTGTGTGTGTGTGTGTGTGTGCATGTGCATGCGCATGCGCGATGTTAGCTCCCGGTAGGATTCTTCTTTTTTTGTGCTTGCATTGAATTAGCCCCTGTTGACATATGCGTCACTGAGATACATATTCAGTAGAAACTGTTGTATACATTTAAGAAAAAACTCTTTACAAAAGGGATTAATTCAAATAACAGTAAGTATAGCACAACATTAATTGTAATTATCAATGTTAATGACATGCATGAGCATGGTAATGTTGACGCAGTATACTCTTACAGGTTACCAAACAACAACAACAACAAACCTCACTTTGGCTGACGGTAAATTCTACAGGTTAGAACACTCCTGGTTCTTAATTAATGCAGTACACAGACATTCAGCATCATTCAGTACCTCACAAAACTGGCGGTGCCTCAGACAGTGAACAGAGAGATGGTTGGCAGCAGGCAGACAGAGAGAGGTCCAGACACACACGCTGATTCCTGGAAGGTTTTTCCAACTGAACTCATCTCCACTTAGCTACCTCTTCCCTCTGTCTGCACCCTCGTCTCTCTCGCCGCCATCAAATATGCGCATGTGCGAGGTTTCCAGAGACGCAAGGCCCATAACTCTGGCGTGCGATGGTGCTAAGAGCGCCAAGTTGTGATTGGACGCGTTCTTTATCGTGCATGCAAATTGCAACGTCGGCAGCAAAAGTACACAACCAGAAAGGAAAGAGCGGCCATAAAACGGCACGCGTTGAGAGAAGCTTGAGACAGCGGCCCAGCGAGATCAAAGGGAAGTAGGGGAACAAAAACAGACGCTCTGCAAAACCTGACAACAAACTTCCCATGATGTTGCGTGGCGCCCCGACCCCTCCATGCCTACAAAACTCGAAAGCCAGGAATAAAACTCGCAACTTTTCCAAACTCGTTGTTTGTTTGTGTGTGTTTGTCCACATGAAAGGACAGGGTGGACCATCCAGAAATTGTTCCTCTCCCCTCACCTCTCTCCACGTAAGACGGCAGATGTCTCGCGCCTCTGACACAATGAAGAACTCGAGGGTGGGGCAGCTCATCGGGTCTGAGCAGGGGCTCAAGCATGTGTTAAATCCATTTTAATTCGTGCGATTTCTTTCCCCCTTCCTGCATTTTATGATTCTTTTATATCTGAAAGGATCCTTTCCCACTTTTATGACTTGGCAGATGTGCGGCAGCGTATAAAGAATATTCCAAACGCAGACACAACTAACTCCCTGAGAATCCGACACTGAAGCAGTAGGACTACTAGGAGGAATAGCAGATGTGACATGCTCTTGTGCTCTGGATATCCCGACCTCTATATCTGGCTAAAACGTTCGGCGGTGGAATGGACACTCGCAAGAATGGCTTTTTCAGAGTAGGTCTGTTCCATCGTTTTTCTTGCAGGATAGGATGGACCCCACGAGTCCATGGCTAAACGGTACAGTAACTGACCAGCATGAGCTGAATACGTTAACGATTATTTTGATTGTTGCAAGAGCGCTGCTTCGTGGGTACCGGACCACACAACACTGCCACCAGAACTGTGACGGCGCTGAAAGACACCCTGTAGAGGGCCCGATACTGTGTTCAGCGCCTTTCTTTTTCTCACATAGATTTACATCACAGTGAGCATTGGCTCAGAAGTCCACCCTTCCCCTTGGTAATCGTAAAATAGCGAATACTCTTAAAAGTTGTGTGCACTATTTGAAGCAATAAAAATCCAAAATGGGGGTGGTCTTAAGACACGTGCAAACTTTTTTTTTTGCAAAATAAAACATTTTAGATGGATTTTGGAGGTTTGGGGATTGCTAATGCGGAAAAAATCCCCTTTTCATGTTGAAAGCCTTTGACTGTTAGGTGTTAGAGCATTCTTGCCATTTCAACCCGTTAAATGTCTAAAAAAAATGTTTGACAAAGACAAAAAACTGTAACTCAGCTTGCAAGCTGATCATTAACCGCTTGATTCATGGCTTGAAGGTTGCAGGTTCGAATCCATGAGTTAAAGTTAGGTGACTTTTTCCCCTGACTCTGCTGGCACCTTTTCAAACTGAGTTGGCTGTACAGGAGGATGGGTCCACACAGTCGAGCATTATCCACTGTACAGTCGTGATTTGAGAGTGTCGCCCAAATTACTAAACTCACATTGATATTAGCCTGGATTTCTGGGTTCTGATTACTTTCGGAAAAGATAATAGGAAAAAAATCAGAGTTTCAGCCCTGTCAAAGTAGTCTCAAAAACTGAGGATTCCGAAGCATCATTGTCACATCATCCTCTTCACCATTGATCTTCAAGTTATAAATGAAAACATCTCTAAATTGCTGACCCCTGATACTCTGACCTCAGGTTTCGGTTTTCCGTTTCACTTCTTTGTTGTAGTAATTTCATTAGCTCATTCCAAAGTATTGAGTCTAGAGACTTGTGGGAGGATATCGCTGGATTGGTGGTGTGATGGTTACCACTCAGGATGGCCTTCATCTCAATCTGACCAGGCAAATAATTACATTCATCTGTAAGGGGACGTAGCAGGTAGCGTTTTGCCTACAATGGAGAAGAACAAGTACCACTGAACACCATCAAAATGACCCAGAAGCCATGCAGGGCCCATCTGGTTGGTGGTTTCAAGGCGGCCTAACATTGACAAGTTCCCTGCGAATGTTTAAGCCTGGGGATGTAACGTAAAAAGTTTGGAGTGTGTGACGTGTGGTGGTGATATCGAAATGAGCGGTGCAGAACGGGGCATGCTAGAAAATAAGGCAGAAAAAAGTAAAAACATCTGTACAAAAATATAGGCTACAGACAAGTAGAGTTTTGCTGTTTTTGTTCCACCTTTTGAAGAGTACGCCATTTGTGCCGGTGGGAACATATGACAAAATCTACAAAATTGCATACATACGAGGGCTGGGTGCGAACAAAAGCACATGAGATTTTGTTCCATTATCCTTGAAATAACAGAATAAAATAAGATGAATGTATAAAAGATAAATAAATTGACAATTAATCAACCAACCAATCAGACAGTCCCATTAAGATAAAATTAAGATGAACGGAAACGTTATCTTAAAAAACGATGTTCAAACCTCATAAACCCCGTTAGAAAGTAAGAAAAGACAGTTTTCACACACACACACACACACACACACACACACACACACACACACACACACACCACACACACACACACGCACACGCGCGCATGTGCTTGTTCGTCACTTTCTTTAGCTACTCCACTTTTCTCCCTCTCCGTGTGTGTGTGTGTGGGGGGGGGGGGATTGCATTTTATTTCACTTATCTTTTTTTTTTTAATACAAAAAACCTATTTTGTGTCATTTTGATACATAAGCTAATTTGGTATAGGTAGATCAAAACATTGTTACCATTGAAACTGGTGTTTGTGACAGACAAAAAATACTATTTAGGTTATGACACCTTGTGCATTTTGTTTCATGATTTTTATTTATTTATTTATTTATTCATTTATTTGTTTATTTATTTATGTACAGTAAGAAAAACTTTATCACAGTAAATATAAATTAAATATTTTTATCTGAAAAATAAAGAAAGCTCGTGGAACTAATTCCTATGACAAAATTAAAAGTGATAGTCTACATATTTTTAGATGATTTGGTTTATCTATTTATGTACACTAAACATGATTTTATACAGAGAAACCGATTTTTTTTCTAGCCTTAAAAGCATACTACGAAACAGGTCTCTGCAAACAAATAATGAAACTTTGAATAACATTCTTTTCTGTTTCATATTTCTAAATAAATAATATATATATATTATTTATCTCTTTATTTGTTTTATATTCTGGAGCTGACATCACAGGGCCTAGAGTGATAAAGAGATGTGATGTCCACCTAGAGACGTCATTAAATGCTGACAGATTCTGCCATGTGCTGATGCTTTCTGCCATCACAGTGTAACATCAGCTTTCTGCATGTCAGATCAAAGACACTCCTAACACACTACACATCGGGGAATTGACTTTTGCATTTTACATTCATAAATACACGCAGGCACACTTACATGCACACACGCACACAAGCACACATGCATTTACATATTGTGGGCACGTGAGTGTGTATGGACCCACATGTGCGCCCACATCCCTTCACACACATGACTGTTACTCCTAGAACTTTGTGGTGGAGCGAGAGGTTTGTTTGATGCCCCCTTTTTAGTTTAATGGGGAAACGTTTATGAGTACCTTTTGTCCATTTTTGTCTGGTGGTGTGATAAACATGCATTTTGTTTTTGTGTGTGTATACAGACATGTGGTTCAGGTCAATCTATTGGACAAAATCATCAGGGTTTTTTTTGTAATGTGTTTGCAAGAGTTAATGTGCTTATGGCTCTTGTAGGTGATTGTGTCATCAGCAAGAAGCTCACGTTTGGATTTGTTATGGAGAGGAAGGTCATTTATGTATAATGAAAAGAGAATCGGTCCTATTATGGATCTCTGTGGTCTTGCATAAAGAATAGATTTCAGTCTGGATGTGGATGTAGTTATTGAGACACAGTGTTGCCTGTTTGTAAGATAGGAAATAAGTAAAGACACAAAGATATATATATATATATATATATATATATATATAGCAGAAATAGATAGATAGATAATAGATAGATAGATAGATATAGAAGAGAGAGAGAGAGAGAGAGAGAGAGAGAGAGAGAGAGAGAGGAGAGAGAGAGAGAGAGAGAGAGAGAGAGAGAGAGAGAGGTGCACGTGCATTAAGCTTTTTCATTTTTATTATGAAAATCAATTGCCCAGTTTGCACAAAGCTATGAATAACATGTTTACAAAGTAAAAAGGTAGGTAGACTGCTTTTTGATACATAAACCAATTTGGTAGAAATAAGCAAAAGAGACCATATTTGAACTTTCGTAAAATTAATTCAAAGCCATGACACTGGGTTTTGCTGTATAATTATAACAGATGGAATACGCCCCTTTCCGTTTTATATATTAAAAAAACCATTTGCATAAATATACTAATTTCAAACAGGTAAACAGAAACATTTCACACCTTAAAAATTACTGGTTCCTGTCACAAAATTTTAGCCAATGAACTGCTTTCTTTTCAAATCATTTTATATTTACATGTTAAAACTATCTGCGATTGGTTGAATGTGAAAGAATTGAGGAGAGAGAGAGGAGAGAGAGAGAGAGAGAGGAGAGAGAGAGAGAGAGAGAGAGAGAGAGAGAGAGAGAGAGAGAGATAAAAAAAGAAAATCCCAGCCAAAACATCCCAAAAGGTATGGATGTTAGCATAGGAAAAATTGTCCTGAAAAGGCCCCACACAAAAAGAAACAGAAAATAAAGAAAAATTATGAATTAATAAACAGAATGAGAGAGAGAGATAGAGAGAGAGAGAGACAGAGACAGAGACAGAGAGACAGAGAGAGACAGACAGATATGTGCACGCATTTCTGGTTAATATTTTGTATTAGAAAATGGAGGAAAAAAACTGAATTCTAAAATTAAATTGCTATATACCAGTGAAAAAAGATGAGCCACTTAAGCCCAGATTCGCAAAGTAACGATATGAGAAGGGAAGATAAGCAATAGGTAGACTGCGTTGTTATGTTTAAACCTATTTAGTTTAAGTAAAGAAATACATGTTTTCTATCTTAGAATAATGTAAATCGATGAAACTTTTCCCCTCGACAATATTATGAATGATGAATTACTTAAAAAAAAAATGTTTCTATTCGTTTCTTACACAACTAGTTTGGCTTGGGTTAAAAAAAAAAGTTTATTATTTGGAAGATAATGAAAACCTGGGAAGTTGGTTTCCAGGACAAAAATAGAAATGATGAGTTATATTCCTTTGTGTTTCATAATTTTTGTAATTTATTAGTATAAACAAATCATAGCTTTATATTGTTAATCAAAAACATTTTTACAATATCAAAAATATCACCAACCTGTGAAATTGTCTGAAAGAAAATTTCGAAAACGAGTTACCCGCTTAATTGTTCCATATAGTACTATTTGTTTATACACATCAAGGACTGATTTAGTACAGAAAAATACAACATTTATGATGTCTTAAAAGTCCAAAACCCATGGTCTTTCCGACGAAATCATCACTTAGCTTCATTCTCTTGTGTGTAATCAATCTATTATTTTTTTTGTTTAATCATTGATCTTTTTATATATTTATTCATATGTTTTATCGAGATAACATTATAGGATATTTTGGACGCATTAAAATGGGCTGTTTATGGGGAAAAGCAAGGGAGAGAACTGGCCGTCCCGAGTGAGTTAAGGCAGAAATGCATGCAAGCATGCATAGCTATACACACATTTATGCCCCTATCATTAAGCAAGCGTACACCCACATGTGTCTATCACTTGCCCCTGCATGAACATATGCACATAGTTTGCTACCTCACACACACACACACACACACACTCTATCTCTCTCTCACTCACTCTCTCTCTCTCTCTCACGCAGCATGCATACATGTACTTGTGCATTGATGCACGTGCGTGATTTTTTTTCTCTGGTTTTATCAGAAAAGTAGAACATGTCAATGCCAAGATTAATTTTTCATGCACAGATGTTAAAGACATACACTATGATCACATATTTCCAATGTAACAATAATAAAAATAAACACATAAATTGCATTATGACACAAAGCGAAAACCTATTTGGCTTAGTAAACCAAAACACACGTTCATTGCCTTAGCACTAATGCAAACCACAAAACTGGTCACTGTGTCAAAACCATAACACTAATTTACTCCACTTTCTGTTTCTGATTTTATTTTCTTATAATCATAAAAAATAATTTAGTATAACTACAGAGGAATATTTCATCATCTTAAATAACATGTGAAATGGTTTCTTCCCCAAAATTACAACTGATGGATTACATTCCTTTATGATTCAGTTTTTAAAGTGTTTATTTCTTTGTCTATTTCTCTATTTGCCTTTTTTGTAGGCGGATGACATCACAGGGCCTAGGGTGATAAAGAGAAGTGATGTCCACCTAGAGACGTCATTAAATGCTGACAGATTCTGCCTGTGCTGATGCTTTCTGCCATCACAGTGTAACATCAGCTTTCTGCATGTCAGATCAAAGACACTCATAACACACTACACATCGGGGAATTGACTTTTGCATTTTACACACACATACGCACACACGTGGTGCACACACACAGGCACACGCACGACAGCACACACACACACACACGCAGAACATCTTGCGCACACGTTAAATCCTGTTCCGCTTTTCGTAAGAGTAGGCCATTGTGTGCCGGTGGGAACAGATGACATTTACAAAACTGCATACACACGGGGACGGATGTAAAAAAGCTCAAGAGTGCTTATCCCATTATCCTCGATATAAAAGAATGAAATAAATAGATAAATAAAATAAACACACACACACAAAGCTGGTGGTTTATTAACCACAGCCTGATGGTCAGAGTGTTGGACATTGTACTCGTGATCTGCTTACCCAGGTTCAAATCCCGTTTGATCCCCCTCCCCCCATCAATGTGGACTCCACTCCCCGCAAAAATCCTTAGGATGAGACTATAAACCGAGGGTCCCCTGTGTGAACGCATGCAGAACATCTTGCTCTCACGTTTAAACGTGCTCCTGCTTTTGGGAGAGTAGGTTATTGTGTGCTGCAGTGGGAATGGATGATAAAATTTACAAAACTGCATCCACACGGGAGCTAAATGTAAAAATAGTGCTTACTCTATTACTAAAAGAATTACAACACACAACACACACACCACACACACAACCACACAACACACACACACACACACCACACACACACATACATATTATATATATATATTATATATATATATATTAATATATATTTATATTATATATATAACACACATACAATTACACTTGCTCGTGTGCGTGCGTGTGTGTAGGCCTGGTAGGCAGAAACGCATGCAAACACGCATAGGCATACACATTTATACCTGGTTACTGTAAGCATGAGGGGACCACACGTGTGCACTCTCCCTCCATACATACAAACACATACGTGCAAACACGTGTATGTACGTATGTGCACATACAGTGCTTTCCCTTAATCATACATATATTCACACGCACGCATGTGCATACACACACTCACACGCACGCGCCCGCGCCCGCCCGTACGTATCTGTCCCTCCCTCCCTCTCCTCTCTCACTCCCTCCCCCCCCCACCCACCACCGGTTGTGTGTGTTGTGTTTTTGTGTTGGTGTGTGTTGTGTGTGTGTGTGTGTGTGTGTGTTGTGTGTGTGTGTGTCCTTGCCCACGCACATGTGCGTGTGTGTGTGTGGTGTGTGTGTGCGTACGTGTTTGCACACACATGCACATAAGGGTGTGCATTTTATGTCTCAGACAGCTGAAATGCGTAGAATGCTGATTATTGAACATAAAACTACCGAGTCAACGAAGCGTGTCTAATCGGTGAATTTTATGATTATGTTAATGCCTTTGCCTTCCCCACTTTTACTATCCACAGCACGTGCGTAAACGCTTTCACTTTTTGGGCTTTATTCTAAAAGAAAGAGAGAAAAAAAGAAAGAAAGAAGGGGAAAAAAGAAGAGAAAAAACCTGAAGGGAAAAAATCGCTCAAATTAATTTATAGTGGAACAAAATATGTGTTGTGTATGTATGTATGTATGTATGTATGTATGTATGTATGTATGTATGTATGTATGTATGTATGTATGTATGTATGTATGTGTGTGTGTGTGTGTGTGTGTGCGTGCGTGCGTG
The DNA here is from genome assembly GCA_030674155.1 of Stramonita haemastoma. NCBI lineage: Eukaryota > Metazoa > Mollusca > Gastropoda > Neogastropoda > Muricidae > Stramonita > Stramonita haemastoma. The sequence goes on along the minus strand of CM060329.1, from coordinate 35,265,758 downwards.
CGTGCGTGCGTGCGTGCGTGCGTGCGTGCGTGCGTGTGTATGTATGTATGTATGTATGTATGTATGTATGTATGTATGTATGTATGTATAGTATGTATGTATGTCTGTATGTCTGTCTGTCTGTCTGTCTGTCTGTCTGTCTGTCTGTCTGTATGTGTTTGGGTGTGTGTGTGGGGATTCTGTGTGTGATAGATTGACTGCGTGTATGTGTCTGTTTGTGTGCGCGCACTCACGCTCACGAGCGTGCTTGTATATGTGTAAATTGTTCTATGCGTTTTTTTAACGAACATTAAGACTCACTGAATCATTCATACAATATGTTCTTAAACACACACACACACACACTCACGCACGCACGCACGCACACACGCAAGCGTAGCTCGTGCATTACTATAGATAGTACCCTACCTTCCAGAAAACTGTATTAACAACCCCCCCCCCTTCCCCCCTTCTCTCTCTGTGTCTATATGTGTATGTCTCTCTCTCTGTTTGTCTTTCTCTGTCCTATCTCTCTCTTCCTCCTCCTCTCTCTCTCTCCTTTCCCCCTCTCTCTCCCCCGTCTCTCTCCCTCTTTCCCCCTCCCCCCTCTCTCACATAACCTGTTCTTTATGACATCTTTCTTTCTTGCCTATTTCGTGCTGACTCTATTCCCCTTTTTCAAGCATTTTCCACCACAAGTTTATGATTGACCAGACCTCTTGGGGATGCGTTCTATGGCGGTCAAAGAAACTTTCTGCCCTGAAAAGTCTTCTTCTTCTTCTTCTTCTTCTTCTTCTTCTTCTTCTTCTTCTTCTTCTTCTTCTTCTTCTTCTTCTTCTTCTTCTTTCTTTCTTTTCCATCTTCTTTTCCATCTTCTTTTCCTTTTTCTTTCTTCTTTTCCTTCTTCTTCTTCTTCTTCTTCTTCTTCTTCTTTCTTCTTCTTCTTCTTCTTCTTCTTCTTCTCTTCTTCTTCTTCTTCTTCTTCTTTAGGAGGAGGGGTGGGGTGGGGGGGTTCTTTGGCTAGAGCTCCCTAGTTCACCAATGATGAGATTTTACGTATGTGACCGGTTTTCCCCCCACCATGAAGGTAGCCGCATTCCGACTTTGGCGAGTATGTCTAAACACGACACCAGTGTGCATGCTGGGTTTTTCCCCCCTTATTTTGTCAACCGTCCCTACCAGCACGAAATGGCCTACTCTTGCGAAAAGCGGAGAGCGGGTTCTTAACAGGTTTTTCAAGATGTTTTGTATGCGTTCGCACACGGGACTACGGTTTATAGTCTCATCTGAAGGACTTTGGGAAGTGGAGTCGGTAGCGATGTTAACTCCAAGGAAAAAAATCCCCTTGACTGGGCGCCCGGGGGGGGGGGGGGTGGTGGTTTGATCCTGGGCCGTCAGATCACGAGCGCAAGGTTGAAACCACAAGGCTCATCCTCCCCCCCAAAAAAAAAAAAAAAAAAAAGAAAGAAAGAAAATTCTATAAAATTCGTCTATAGCCAAAGAGTGGAGCAGGGATTCCACAGCCTCTTTCATTGCACAGATATGGAGAGGAGACAAGGCCCGTACCTGACCTCAGTTTCTTATGCACTGTTATCCTCCTGATATCAACGATATCACGGCAGACGGGCGGCCTGGGTGATACCAGAAATAATGTAGAAAGCTCCAGACGAACAGACCGCGGAGAAGGCACGCGCCACCTGAAATCGTCATCTCCATAGCAACAGTCGAGGCACCACGTGCACTATGACACACAGACTTCCCCCAGGGGTCGTCTTTTCCTGTTTTATCTTTCTCGTCTATGTGTCTGTTTTTGTCTGTGTGTATGTTTGTCTTATGTGTTTGGTTTTGCCTGTGTGTATGTCTGTCTTATGTGTCTGTTGTTGTCTGTGTGTGTGTGTGTTTGTCTTGTGTGTTTGGTTTTGTCTGTGTATATGTTTGTCTTATGTATTTGTTTTTGTCTGTGTGTATGTTTGTCTTGTGTGTTTGGTTTTTGTCTGTGTGTATGTTTGTTTTATGTATCTGTTGTTGTCTGTTGTGTGTTTGTTTTGTGTCTGTTGTCTATGTGTATGTTTCATGTTTGTCTATGTGTGTGATGTTGTCTGTGTGTATGTTTGTCTTTTGTGTCTGTTCGTCTCTCTGCCTGTCTTTATCTGTCTGTGTATGTCTCTGTCCGTTTTGTAACTCTCTCTCTCTCTCTCTCTCTCTCTCTCTCTCTCTCTCTCTCTCTCTCTCTCTCTCTCTCTCTCTCTCTCTCCTCTCATCTCTCTCTCTCTCTCTCTCTCTCTCTCTCTCTCCCTCTCCCTCTCTCTCTCTTTGGTGTGTGTGTGTGTGTGTGTGTGTGTGTGTGTGTGTGTTGGTGTGCGTGTGTGTTTCTCTTCTTATCTTTAGCTCGCCCCCTCTCTCTAAGAAACTGTCTCTGTCTTAGTCTTTGTGTAGCTCTTTTTATGCCTGCCTGTCTCTTTACTTTCTCTCCTCTGCACCTACTCTCCCCGCTGCCTGCCTGTCTATTTGTCAGTCTGCCTGTTAGTCGGCCTGCCTGCGTGCCTGCCTGCCTGTCTATTTGTCAGTCTGCCTGTTTGTCGGCCTGCCTGCCCGCTTGTCTATTTGCCAGTCTGTCTGTTTGTATCCCTCTTGCTGTTTGACTTGTTATGTCTCCTCTGTCAGTTTCTATCTCTGTCCTCTCTCTTGGTAACCGACGATTATTGTCAGAAATTGACTGTGATTTTGTTGTTTTTTGTTGTTTGTTGCTTTGTGTGCTTGTTTTTTGGCTTTCTAATAATTCACAAAACGCTAAATGGTATGGCAACGCTCTTCGTGTATGGGCAGATGAAATGTATGTGATTGTGAATAAATCTTTCAATAATTGTGTGAATAAATTTTTCCAGTTCGAGTTCTCTCTGTCTCTATCTGTGTCTGTCTGTCTGTCTGTCTGTCTGTCTGTCTGTCTGTCTGTCTGTCTGTCTGTCTGTGTCTCTGTCTGTGTCTCTGTCTCTCTCTCTCTCTCTCTCTCTCTCTCTCTCTCTCTCTCTTCTCTCTCTCCTTGTCACTAACTCCATGGCATCTCTTTCTTCACGTTCTTGTATCTCTATGTATCTGTCTCTTTTTCTGTCAGCCTGTCTCTGTCTTTACTCTTTCCCTCTCCCTCCCTCCCTCCCCTGCCCCCTCCCAGTCCTCCCCCCTCCTATCTCTCTCTCTCGTTACATTTATCTCTTTGTTTCTATCTACACCCACCCCTTCCTCCATCACTTTTTGGTTTGTTTACGTTCTGTCCCTATCTCTTTATCTCTCTGTGTCTGCCCCCACCCCGCTCCTCCCCCATTCCATTTCTCTGCTTCTGTTTCTGTCTGTCTGTCTTTCTCTCTCACTCTCTCTGTCGCTGTCTATCGCTGTCTGCATGTCTGTCTGTCTGTCTGTCTGTCTGTCTGTCTGTCTCTGCCTGTCTGTCTGTCTGTCTGTGTGTGTCTGTCTGTCTATCTCTGTCTGTCTGTCTGTCTGTCTGTCTGTCTGTCTGTCTATCTGTCTGTCTGTCTGTCTGTCTGTCTGTCTGTCTGTCTGTCTGTCTGTCCTCTCTCTCTCTCTCTCTCTCTCTCTCTCTCTCTCTCTCTCTCGATGTGTTTCTCTCTGTGCCTGTCTCTGTCTGTCTTTCGGTCTGTCGCTGTGTCTCACTGTGCCTGTCTCTGTCTCTGTCTCTATCTCTCTGTCTCTCTGTCTGGCGATTACTTTCTCTTGCCCAGTCTTTAGAGTGGTTAAATCTGTCTGTCTGTCTGTATCTCTATCTGTCTGTCTCTGTCTGTCTCTGTCTGTCTGTCTCTGTCTCTGTCTCTGTCTCTCTCTCTCTCTCTCTCTCTCTCTCTCCCTTCGCCCCTGGTTCTTTCCCTCTTTCAATCCTTATGCCCCGCCTCTCTCTCTCTCTCTCTCTCTCTCTCTCCTTTTTCCGTTGCCAATTTTATGACTTCCTTGTGAGCTGTGTGCTGTCTTTGAAGATGCCGCTCATCAGCATTTGCCGAGGGGAGAGATCTAGTCATAACATGGAGAAATATGAATACAAGTTCCAGGTTGAAAGGGGGGAGGGGGGGGGGGGGTGGGGGGTTGGGCGGGGAAGGGGGGGGGAGGGAGGGGGGGGGGGGGGGGGTTAGGGGGGTTATATTTATTTTATGACCAGCTTCTTCCAGTAGAGAAGGCAGAAAAGCGAGCAGAAGAAAACCAGACGAATAATTTGGATGATGTGTTTTGTGTGTGTGTGTGTGTTTGTGTTATGCTTCTGTTTGGGGGTGTTTGGTTTTGTGTCTTTGTTAGTTTTCTGTCTTTGTGTGTGTGTGTGTGTGTGTGTGTGTGTGTGTGTGTGTGTGTGTGTGTGAGAGAGAGAGAGAGAGAGAGAGAGAGAGAGAGAGAGAGAGAGAGAGAGAGAGAGAGAGAGAGAGAGAGAGAGAGAGAGAGAGAGAGATTCTCTGTCTCTCCTTTCCATTTTTTACTTGGTAAAAGATAAATGTGGGGCGGAATAGCCTAGTGATCAGACCGTAGCGCTCATTATCTGATGTCCTGGGATCAAGCCACCAACGAGGCGCCCGTTCGAGGGAATTTTTCCCCAGGAGTTAACATAAACACCGACTCCACTTCCCCGAGGTCCTTCGGATGAGACTTTAAACTGAGGTCGCGTGTGTCACATGCAAAACATCTTAACGTTCAAAACCCGATCCATTTTTACAGAAGGAGTAATCATTTCGTACTGGTAGGAACGGAAGAAAAAAAAAAGAGAAATGCATGCACACAGGTGTCGTGTTTATAAAATCCCGAAGTCGGAATGCAGCTACTTACTGGGCAAAAACGGTCGCATACCCAAAATCTTACCATTAGTGAACCTTGGAGCTCTGGTCGAGGAATGAAAAAGAAAATGTTGAAAAAATAATCTGCAAAAATAACTGGCTTTCCTCCCCCCAAAAAAAACAAAAACAAAAACAAAACAAAAACAAAAAACCCAACAACAACAACAAAAAAGCAACAGAAAACAAAAAACAACAACAACAAAACCCAACAGAAAACAAACAACCAAAATTACCCTCCCCCCAAAAAGGAAAGGCACAACCAGCCAACCTAACCAATAAAGAAAAAAACATGAAAGAAAACAGAAAAAGAAAAGTAGAAAGACATCTCAATGGGTGCATGATTAAGATGATTGATGAAGTTATTAACCATTATTTTGTTCTTTGACTTTATCGTTCTGTCGGTGTCGATCATTCATTCAGTCAGTCAATCGATAGACCTGCCAGTTAATTAATTAGGTTTGCAATCAACAAGTAACCAGTTGTACGATCAATTGTCAGTGTCAAAAATAAGTTAGTCGTTTATTTGATCGGTTGATTGACCAACTCACATACTATCTTTGCTTGCGCGAGTGTGTGTGTGTGTGGTGTGTGTGTGTGTGTGTGTGTGTGTGTGTGTGTGTGTGTGTGTGTGTGTGTGTTGTGTGTGTGTGCGTGTATGTGTTGTGTGTGTGTGTGTGTGTGTGTGTTGTGCACGCTAGAATATAGTTACTTGTGCTATGACTTGTGTTGAAGACTTTTTTGTTCTTTTTCAGGTTATCCACCATGTCTGCCAGCCGGTCGCCGTATCAAACTGTCCCAGGCAGATAAATACTAGCCAGTACTCTGACGTATCACACTTTGTTATGACAAGATCTTCCAGAGGATCACCTCAAAAAAGGTGAAGAAACCACTCAATCAGAACCTCCAGGATCATCAAACTGACTTTTCAGAAGATTGCTATGCATGCTGATCAAGATTAAAACCTTTCAAAGCTTTGTAAACAGTGCGATCTCATGCTGTCTGTCAACTTCGTAGACTACGAAAAGGCATTTGATGGCTCGAGCAGACGCTGTGGATGGTGCTTTGATATTGTGGAATTTCTCAGATGTTTGATAAACATTATCAGAGACTCGTGTGAAGAAGTGTTGAGCAGAAATGGAAATGATAAGCAGCTGATAAGAAACGTTCAGATGAAAGACGAGTAAAACAAGGACGTGTGCTTTCTCCTTATCTGTTACTGGGGTGCTGTTGATTCGATCACCAACTAACACAAACATTGGAGAAAAGAGCTGGGATCCAGTGGTCACTCTGGAGCCTAGGTCAAGAGATGGATGCTGCCAGTTACCTTTTAGTGTTTGACAACCATGCACGACCAGTGTTTGCCACGTCATCCCCAGGGTAGATCTTGATATTAAGTGCAACTCAACGTGCAACATTTCTCTGTAACTCAGATAATAAAGTATTCTTGAATTTTGGGTCTCGAGTCTTGAACTGAACTTTCTTCTGACAAGGAAGAAAATCCTGAGGTTAATACTACCAGTGATGGACAAATTAGACTGATTGGAAAAGTTTGAGTCTTTCATGTGCATGAGAAACTTGATGAAGAGAAACCTCACGTAGCTCACCTCATCTATCCTTTGATCGAGTTGTTGTTGAGGCATTCATCGGTGGTGATGCCATTTCTCTCAGTCCTGTGCTGGCCTCTGTGGGTTGGCAATGTTGATGTCTTACCATTCTTGGAAATTACATGTCAATCTTTTTATTTTTTTAAAGGAGGGGGTAGGGGGTGTGCTTTACCTTTATACACCTTCCACGGTGCCTTGTAGAAACGTCTTTGCCGGACCAAAGATTTTGGTGACATGGCCATACATTTTAGTTTCCTTCTTTTTACAGTTGTGGTTAGATCCATGTGAGGTCCAAACATCTGGGTTAATTATATCAACAGTTCATTATTTATTATGTGTTCCTTATATAGCATCTTATCTCTTTTTTCCATCATCGTCCTTTCGAACTCGACTCTTTGAAGAAAACAAAAACACGTAGAAAACATAATAGCATCAGGAAAAGAACTTACAAAACCAGAAACCTCCCTATCAATTTTGAAATATCTTGAGTTTTGATGGAGTCAGCGGCACTCCCAAACTTTGTTCATTCAACAGAACGTCTGAAAAGTGCTGCTGTGAGTGCAACATACATTCAGCGTATGTAAAAGAACCTACAGCACCAAAAAGTTGCTCCTTGTAAAAGACTGAAAAAAATACAAATGCGGACAGGAAAAAGGATTCTGAAAAGGTGGAAGACTGCTGTTGTCTATGGCCTCAGTTTCAAGACTGCAGGACACGCTGTGCTGGAAGATTGCCGTTGTGGATGGTCTCAGTTTCCATGACAGCAAGCCACGTTGAAGGACTGTGTTTCTATAACTTCGGTTTTAAGGACAAAGGGCCGGACTGTAGAACTGTGTTGTCTATGGCATGAAGTCCAGGACAGCAGGACACATTGGAGGGCTACTGTTGTTTGTGGCTCTACTCCAGGACAGAAGCCACACTGGAGGACTGCGTTGTCTATGACATGAAGGCCACACTGGAGGACTGCGTTGTTGTCCTTTGCATGAAGTCCAGACTGAAGGCCACACTGAGGTCTGCTGTTGTCGTTGTCCTCATTACCAGCACAGCAGATCACACACATGAAGAGTGCTGCTGTCCGTGGCTATGAATTCAGAACAGCAGTAGCACCAATGACATTTGCTGTCTATGCTATGGCTCAAAGCAGCACGGCAAGGCACGCGGAAGAATGCTGCTGTTAGTGGCCTCAAAACCTAGGAGTGCAGGACACGCTGAAGGACTACTCTCATCTATGGCAGGCATCAAGTTCTAGAACAGCAGGCTAACGAGGTTAGTACTCCCCTTTCCTCCTACTGTAACAACAATCAGCAACAACAAGCAGCAACAAAGTAACCCCAACACAACACCCTCTCCCTCCCACCCCCCCCAACCCCCCTCAAAACAACAAGACAAATAAAACAAAAATAAGGAGAGAAGAGAAAAGAAAAACAAGCACAACTCAGTACCAAAATTAATATGTTAATTTTGAATTTAAGGTTTCACACAGAAAATCCGGTCTTAGTTTTCACTAAGGGCTTTAAAATGGTAATTACAGAACACATTATATGTATCAAGTAGGTATTAAAGTGCAGAGAATGCTTGTCTACAAACACACACTTCTGGTACAAATTTACATGGAAAGAGAGTATAACACTGAATTTCTCACTTAATAATGCCAAATACAAAAAAAGCCTTTTCATGTAGCCTACACCCAGAAGCAGTATAATGCCTGATAATTTTCAGATGAGTATTATGCATCTAAAAAACAACAGTTTAAAGCTTTTTTTCTTCATTCTATTTATCGCCATTTTCGTCACCAGGAGTACATGAAATGTGTATGCAATATTGCATGCACGTGTGCCCGGCCCTCTGCAAGTTGCCTCGTTGTCCAAATAGTTATGGGCTGAGCTCACAGTGTTGCTGTTGTGTCTCTGTTGATGCTTTTGTTGTTGATGGATTTTTTGTTGTTTGGTGTTTGGTGTGTGTGGGTTTTTTTTTTGCACGAGCGCTTGTATTTGTTATGAAAGTCTAGAGAAAGGACGTGTTTGTGTGTGTGTGTGTGTGTGTGTGTTGGGGGGGATGCATAAGTTCAAGGGAAATAACAAGAATTGTCTTAGAGTTGGAATGCAAGATTCAAGGGATATAACAAAAACTGTCTTATCGTGAGACTTAGTTACTTCCCTTGGACTGTCGTGCATCTCTCTCTCTCTCTCTCTCTCTCTCTCTCTCTCTCTCTCTCTCTCTCTCTCTCTCTCTCTCTCTCTCTCTCTCTCTCTCTCTCTCTCTCTCTCTTGCCTGTTCTGTGTTTGTATGTATGTGCGTGCGTACGTGCGTGCAGGAGTGTGTATGCGCAGGTGTGGTGTGTGTGGCATGAACGTCTATTGATACCTGTGTTTGTGCTTGTCTGTACTGGCACAGGCAGCTTGTACCTGTTTTCTCTTTTAATCATACTGTTGTTGGCACTGAGTGTTCACGCTGCGCTCCATTGGCTGGCGCTTTTGTTGGGACTGCCCGCATCCTAACGGTAGACTGGGCCAACATGCTGTAGACAATGGATGATGAATGTAGGGAATGCGGGCATAGTCATTGTCATCTTATCGTCTTTTTTACTACAGCATCTAACATAATGTGTGTTATTTTTTCCTTTGTTTTCTTTTTTGTTCGTTGTGTTTTTGTTGTTGTTTTTGTTTTTTTTTTCAATTGTTTTTTTTGGTTTTTTTTTTTTTTTTTTTACACATGATACAAAGCTCCTAAAACGTAAAGCAAATGAGTTCTGGGTGACTACAAGGGCGCTTAGTTCATAATATTTGAATAAATAGCGTGGGGGAAGGGGGGACGTTGATTTGTACTGTCAAGAGGGGTGGGGGGGGGTAGCCTTGTGATTAGAGCGTTGACCTCGCAGTCTGACAGCTCGGATTCCAGTCACCACTGAGATGCATGCCTATTTGCAGGGCTTTTGTTTGGAGTTAACATCGGCACTGACTCCACTTTTCCGAAAGTTCTCCAGATGAGACTATAAACTGAGGCCCCGAGTACGAATGCACGCAGAGCATCTGGCGCATATGTTAAAACCTGTTCCACGTGATGAAAATGTTGTCTGGATGAAAATCAAATTCTGTTTTGAAATGCATTTGTGTGCCATTCAGAAAATTGACATTTTTAAACCCTGTTCTGCCTTTTGGAAGAGTAGGCCATTGCGTGAAACTAAGAATGGATGGTATTTTATTTGATAAAAACGCATGCACAGTGGTGTCGCGTTTAGACAGTATCTCCGAAATTGGAATGCGGGTACATTAGTGGTGGGCAAAAACAGTTGCCACACGCAAAATTTCACCATTAGTGAACCTTGGAGCTGTAACCGAGGAACGCAAAACAACCCATCCAACATTGTCATTTGCATGGCTGCAAAGGATTTTTGAAGATATGCTGTTTCTTTGCCTGGAAACCATTTTAAAAATCTTATAATTTAACTATTTCATCACCCAGCTTCAGTCAAATCAGGTCCGCTGCTGTTTTATGAAGGGGTAGAATACTTCTACAATACAATACAATACAATACAATGCAATACAATACAATACAATACAATACAATTTAACCCTGGTGCAACCCAGTGCAACACAACACAAAGCAAAGCAGCGAAGCACAACAGCACAGCACAACACAAACTGAACACAACACAAGGTTGTTAAGCACTTTATAAATCATATATTTATTATTCACCATCACGCAAGGTTATGTAGTCATAGATGTATTTATCTAACACAACACAACACGACAGGACACAAGGTTGTTTTCCCACTTTACAAATCATAGATTTGTACCTTTAACACCACACACAGTTTTTATGCACTTTTATCAATCATGGATCTGTACATTGCGTACAACACAACACCATACAAATCGACACGATACAAGACAACACAGCACAGCACAACACGACACAACACAGCACAATACATAGGAAGCCTACCACAGCATGACACAAAGTTTTATGTCATTTATAAATAATAGACTTTTATCTTTTAACGCACCGCAGCCAACATAACACCACACAACACAACACTACACAGCAACAAAACAACAGAGCACAACACAACACAAGACAGCATACAACACATGCAGCACAACACAACACAGCACATCTCAGCTCAGCTCACTCAACTCTCCCTCACCCCCTAAGGTTTTTCCACGCTTTGTCAATCATCGATTCATTCCTTCAATCACTCTGCAGCGTAGTGTAGCTTTATTTCTGCCCAGTTCGCACACTGTGCCCTTTGACAATATGGCCAAGTGAGTTGCTGACTTCACAGTAGAGATGTTTGAACAGTGGGACAGCAACACGATAACGTTGAAACCCGATCTTCATGGACCCAAAAAAATCACACAGAAATCAATACAGGGCTTGGAGTGGTGTGTGTGTGTGTGTGTGTGTGTGTGTGTGTGTGTGTGTGTGTGTGTTGTGTGTGTGGTGTGTGTTGTGGTGTGTGTGTGTGTGTGAGAGAGAGAGAGAGAGAGAGTAATCACACTGAAGTGATATTAGACACAAAACAATCTTTTTAAAGGGATAACTATGTAAACAGTGTAAGTGTAAAAACAACAACAACCCCCCCCCCCCCCACACACACACACACCAAACAACCAAGACAACTTTGAAGCAAGTAGAGACAATTTTGAAAAGATTGTCAGTAGAAAAACAATCTAGCAACTAAGAAAACACTTCAGTCCTGACTAAAAACTATAAATCAAAATCAATAAAACACCTTTGTGGAATAAAGGATGAGGTAGTTGTGGTTTTTTTTTTTAATGTCCTTGAGTTTTTGTGTGGGATGCATTGCACACTGTGCAACTTTGTCAGTCTTTTCCTTCCAATTTTTATTTGGCGACGGGATAGCTCAGTGGTTACAGCACTCGCTTTCCCCAAGCTAAGGTTAAGCAGCATTCAGCGTGGTTACCAAGTGGATGGCCGACCGTTTGCGCACCTTGGCTTCAGTACAGTCCCCCAGTTCACCCAGCTGTAAATGGGTACCTGCCCTTTTTAGGGTCAGAGAAGGTAAAGCAGCGAGGGAGAGATGGCGCCCGCCCTCAAATGCTGCCCCTGGAGAAGCTGAGGACTCTGACATCTCACTCCTCAACAGCATATGTTTATAGGAACACCTTGACCTTTTACCTACATATTGAAATGAGAGCTTGTTCACCAAAAATATGTACTACTACTATTACCTGAAAAATAAAGAATGCACCAGATAATCAAGATCATTTGTCTTACTTCAAGCCGAAAAGTGTCCAAAGCCTGTGGTACAAATATTGATCAGCATATCATAGACTCTGTTACGATGGATCTGGAAGAGTCAAGTAGACAATTCAACACCATCTACGAGGCAGTTACTTCAGTTTAACAGGAAGAACGGATTGATTCTTTCCAACAGGTCATTTTATTTTTACTGTTAAGGGAAAAAAGATAGCTGCGGTATTTCCTCTTTTTTTTTTTTACACTTTAGAATGGACCCATAAGTATATATGTTAGAGTAAGAGTCTGTTGAATGCTCTTTTGTGCAAGGGCAAAGAAATGATTATCCCTTTTCAGTGATATTTTGATCAATGCCAAAGTTAGCTCCCTGGACTTTTCAAGAAGGTTAAGGATACGTTGAAAGGTACGGAACTACGGTATTTTTCGAGAATTGTAACTTTAAACTTTTGAAAAAGACTTGGCGTGAAAAAGCTGATTATTGCAAGAAAGGAGTTGAAGCTCATCTTGCCAAAGAATGGAGGGATCGTACACTGGTTTCCTGTCAATAGCGTTCAGAGTTGTCGAACTTTTTGTGACGTGTTTTAAATACTATTAGTTCTGTACAGAATCGACCAAGAAGGAAAACTGCCATTTTTTTTGTGCATTCATGAAGAGGAAGTACGTGACGAAACGCACAGAGAAGTGCGTAAAGTTTTACAATCTAATCGTTGAAGGTTATGTTTTCTGTAGGTGTTTTGAAGCTGGAGACACTTTTGGACCTCACATCGGTTTAGAGTAAACTAATACCAACCATGGCTGGTTTAGTGTCGCTTACTTACTATTTTGGTAACACTTTAACCTTACGTCTTGCTTACTTTAGGAAATAATCAATAGGATAAGTGCACGTAAATGTTGCTGTAAAAAGTTTGATAACATTCTATTTCATACATAATTTTTTTTTTTTTACCATAGGTAAGACTTGGAACATCAGATTGTTTTCCTCATAGAGGCTCAACAATCGTCTAAAACAAAGAACTTTCTGAAGTTGCTTTGGGTGTCATCTTGTTCATTGTTGCATTCCTTCACATGTAATGATCAACCGTTTTTGATTGATATTGTCTATGATGCATAGCTAAGAAAGCCATGTAGTCAGCTTTTAATAAAGAAGAGGTGAAGAGCAGTGACAGAACCTTGAGGTATTTCTGTTCTGAGAAATCTCAGGACAGACTAATTGTTCTGTAATTTGTTAATTGCTTGGATGCTTCTGGCACAGAAAAAGTTTAAACGTCAAGAGACCTGATTGAACAAGTCATTATATCTGTGCTTTCAGTAAAAAATAGAAGAAGCCACACTTGCTATTTTTTTAAAAATTATCATTTATATCGCAGAGATTTGTAGGAATATCTTTTGTTCGAGTTCATTGACTCGGTGTCAGCAGTTTGTGTGTGTGTGTTGTTTTTGGTTGTGTGTGTGTGTGTGTGTGTGGTGTGTGTGTGTGTGTGTGTGGTGTGTGTGTGTGTGTGTGTGTGTGTGTGTGGTGTGTGAGAGAGAGAGAGAGAGAGAGAGAGAGAGAGAGGGTGGGGAGGTTCTAGACAGGCTCTGACACTGAAAATGGTTCATTACCGCGAACAATTCTGTCATTTTGGCAAAGGGCACAATATAATTGTTTATAGCTTTACAGCGCAATTAGCCAGCCCCGCGAAAACCAACCTGACCTGAGGCAATCTGACATGGATGCCAGGGAAAACAGTACAGTCATAATCTTGTAAGGAAAAGCATTGAAGCAGCATGCAGGCCTTTGGTACACTGTTCGCCCTGGGAAAAAACCGAACCAGTCCTTGTAGAATTTCATTTTTTCGTCACAGGCGAATAATTAGGACTCTTTCTAAAGAAAAGAGTGTAAAAATTGCGTGACCTAGGTAACTTAGAAGTAGCATAGAAAGAAAGAAAGAAAAGGAAAGATTAGGCAGAAGGAAAAGAAGAAAGAGATGGATTTGAAAAGATCTGATATTAGAGTTATACGTTTTATTTTGTATGATTACGATTCAAGATTGGAGAGTATTTTCCCGTCATTACATTTGCTTATTGTGTATGTTTTCATGGACGCAGCCCGATACGAGCTTCAAGCTTGTTGTTGCTCTGTGTATCTTGATGACTGACTAATGGTGATGCACAAATGATGTGAGAATGACATTTAAAAAAAAAACCCAGATCGATTCAGGTCATAACCAAGTAGTGGAGAGACCTTTAACGTTTACTCCCAAATTTTGAGGCGTTGCGGGTTCAAATCTTGCTTCATATCCTGGTGCATTACAGACACGCTGTAGATCAGCTTGGCATCACAGGGGCAGACATACCACTGCTGCTGGCTTGGTAGACAAAGGAAGTTAATTATGCGCGTTAACGCTCTCTTGATTTCTCTTTGCGTTCATTCAAGTATTTACACGAAGAAAACAGAAACTGTTTGGAAATGATAGGTGGTGGTGTCCCATAACCTGTGTGGTCGTAGGGGAACGAGGCGTCAGAGACCTCAGCTTCTCTCGGGGCCAGCATATTTAGGGCGGCGCCTATCTCCTCTCCCTCGCTGCTTTACCTTCCCTGACCCTAAAGAGGGCAGGTACCCGTTTACAGTTGGGTAAACTGCGGGGGGGGGGGGGGGGGGGGGGGAGGAAGTGTACTGCAGCCAAGGCGCGCAAAAGGTCACCGAAATGATAGGTAAATGATATGGAAATGATAGGTAAAGATAAACATGGTCACCGTGGATCACTTTGAATACAGAGTGTTGCTGCCTAAGAGCATGGAATAAAAGCGTTTGTATGGTAAGAACCATACATAATTCATGTGGTTCTTTTGGCTCCAGTGGTTAAAAAAAGGAGTGAAAACTGAAACGTTTCAGCCCAGAAATGTAGAGGAAAAGAAACAAAATATGGAAAGAAAGAAATGGAACAGGTGAGGAAGAGATTGAAAAAATATAGCAAGAAGGAAACGAATGTCAAGATCAAAAGAAAAGAAAAGAAAAAAAACCCCGGCAGGTGGGAAGTATGAACTGACAGACAGAAGGACATACGGTAGGAAGAAAGGATGGGGAAGGATGGAAGGAAAGACGGAAAGAATAAATGCAGGAAGAAGTGTGGGTAGAAGGAAAGAAATGGGCAAGAAAGGAAGAAAAGATGAAGAAAGGAACCAAACACCGTCACCGAAGAAATAGAAAGAAGAAGAAAATGCAGATAACAAACCAGTCGATTAATAAGGAAGAACGACAGAAAAAACAAACACACATTAAGAAAAAAGGAAGAACAAACACATAACCAAAAGAAAGGACACACCATCCTCTCTCTCCTCTCTCTCTCTCTCTCTCTCTCTCTCTCTCTCTCTCTCTCTCTCTCTCTCTCTCTCTCTCTCTCTCTCTCTCTCTCTCTCTCTCTCTCTCTCTCTCAACAATAGTTCAAATTCAGCACTGTTTTGGAAAGAGCTTCGAAGTATGGGATGTGCTAACAGAAATAGAGTTACCAACAATATAAATTCTACAGAGTGGGTTAATTATTTTAAAGAGGTATTTCAAAGCAATAAAGGTATATTTAGTAACTGTTTACGTACAGAAGTAGATTTGTTAGAAGGAAATGAACATGAACTAAACAGAGAAATAACAAAAGAGGAAATAAATACAGCTATACATAAACTGAAGTCTGGTAAGGCATGTGGGATTGATGAAATTACTGCGGAAATGCTAAAAAATGGAACTAGCGAAGCTAAACAGTTCATATTCAAGCTTTTTAATACTATATTCAATAAAGGTATATATCCACAGATCTGGTCTAAAGCCATTATTATTCCAATTTATAAAAAAGGGGATCCAGAGCTAGTAGATAATTATAGAGGAGTATCATTACTGAGTATTTTATCCAAATGTTATACTTCTATACTAAACGCAAGATTGTATTCCTGGCTGGAAAATAATCACTTGATCTGTGAAAACCAAGCAGGTTTTAGGAAGAGATATTCTACAGTAGACCAGATTTTCAATTTATATTCAATTGTCCAGAAGTGTATGTCCAAGAAAGGTCAAAAACTGTATGTTGCTTTTGTTGATTTCAAAAAAGCCTTTGACTCGATTAAACATGATAAACTTTTGAACTGTATAAAAAGTCAGGGGATAAAGGGAAAATTTCTTGCTTCACTATCAGCCATGTATAGCTCCTTATTATCTTGTATCCGAACGAATAGCCAGTTATCAGATTTTTTCCAATGTCCAGTAGGAGTCAGGCAAGGTTGTGTTTTGAGCCCCACATTGTTTTCAATATTTATCAACCAGCTAGCTAATGCTATCAATGAAAAAGGAAAACATGGGGTTCAGTTGCTACCTAATATCATTGGTATTTTTATTCTGTTGTTTGCAGATGATGTTGCACTATTTTCAACAACCCCAGGAGGTTTGCAGCATCAATTAAACATTTGAAAGACTGCTGTAATGATTTACAGTTAAGTGTTAACATTAATAAAACGAAGGTGATGGTCTTTAGGAAAGGTGGATTTCTGTCAAAACAGGAGCAATGGTATTACAATGGTATTAGGTTAGAAGTTGTAAATCAGTATTGCTATTTAGGGTTCAGTTTTACAACAAAGGTTAGCTGTAAATTAGGTACAGAGCATTTAGTTACGAAGGGAAGGAAGGCAGTGGTTCAGTTAAATAAAGTCTTTCACAGGTATAAAGAGATGAATGCTAGTACCTTCTTCAAGATTTTCGATACTAAGATTCAGCCAATTTTATTGTATTCATCAGAAATATGGGGCACAAACAGACTAGAACACATCGAGAAAATTCATTTGATGGCATGTAAAAGATTTTTAGGAGTACCTGTAAGAACACCCAATAAGATGGTATACGGAGATTTAGGTAGATATCCACTTTATGTCAATTCATGTACAAGAACTATTAAGTACTGGTTAAAACTATTGCAAATAGATCAAAACAGAATACCATATAATGCTTACTGCATGCTGTTAGAGCTAGATAAAAATGGTAAATACTGCTGGATTTCAAAAATAAGGGAAATTTTGTGTGAAACCGGTTTTAACATTGTTTGGATGCAACAAGGTGTTGGGGATGTAAAACTTTTCTTAGGTATGTTTAAGCAAAGATTAGTAGATATGTTCATTCAAGAATGGGATGGGACTATAAGAGATAAAGATAGGTATGACCATTACAGATCATTTAAAAGTATTTTTGTAAAAGAGCAGTATATAAACTCTATTGATGTCTACTGCTTTCGAGTAGCAATCACACAAGCAAGATTTAATGTTCTACCCCTTAATAATAATGTATATAGATATAGTGAGAATGATCGAGAAAAAATGTGTCCTTTTTGTAAAACGAAAGTTGAAAATGAAGCCCACTTTCTTTGGGAATGTTGCATATACACTGGCTTAAGAGAAAAGTTCTTAAGTGGGTGTATCAACGTACCATTGCCCGATTTGTTCAAAGCAACAAATGATGAGTACAGGCACAATTTGTCAAGATATATTTTTCACTCTATTAATAAAAGGAAGACAATGCTATTTCAAGATGTATATTGAAAAACTGTTATGATTCCACACGTAATTGATGTGCATGATTTCCACAATTTTCCCTAGACATCATATTTTTGTGATTAGAATAACGTGTGTTTTGCTTCTTTGATCAGTTATGAATCAAACCTTTTGTGCATTTGGTTTGCCAGTTATATGAATGAACCCCAAGCCCATGAAATGTATTGTGGTCCATGGCCAATGTACATTAAATCATTTCAGTGTTCAGTGTTCAGTGTTCTCTCTCTCTCTCTCTCTCTCTCTCTCTCTCTCTCTCTCTCTCTCTCTCTCTCTCTCTCTCTCTCTCTCTCTCTCTCTCTCTCTCTCTCTCTCTCTCTCTCTCACACACACACACATGAATATATATATATATATATATATATATATATATATATATATATATTTATATTCTGACAGATGTCAGCAATCATAGATTTCGACCCTTAAGTGGGATCAGTTCTCAGACAGACTAATTGGCATCAGTCGATTATTTCGTTAATACTGTCCACCTCCTTATCTAAATGTTCGCTTTCATCTTCCCACAGACGTCGATTATTACTCCAATTTGATATTTTAATGAGACAGTTTTGGATCTGTTTTCAATATTGTTAAGGGCTATTCATATCGTTGCTGTTGCTGATGTAGTCTGGTGTAGTGATGGTGATGTTAGTGATGACAGTGTTGAGAGTGGTGGTGGTAGTACCAGTAGCAGTTGCAGTAATAGTGGTACTAGCAGGAGTGGTAGACGCAGCAGCAGCAGCAGCAACAGCCTGACAACAGAAGTAAAAGTGGCACTAATAAAAGCAGTTACATTAAGAATGATAGTGGCAATAGCAGCAACAACAGCAGCAGTGGTAGTAGTAGTAGTAGTAGTAGTAGTAGTAGTAGCAGCAGCAGCAGCAGCAGCAGCAGCAGCAGCAGCAACAACAACAACAACTGCAGCAGCAGCAGCAGTAGTAGAAGTAGCAGCTGCAGCAGAAGCAGCAGCAGTAGTAGTAAAAGGTAAAAAGGTAAAGGTGTCCCATAACTTATGTGGTTGTAGGGGAGCGAGGCTTCAAAGACCTCAGCTTCTCCAGGGGCCAGCTTATTGAGGGCGGCGCCCATCTCCTCTCCGTCGCTTCTTTACCTTCCGTGACCCCTAAAGAGGCAGGTACCCATTTACAGCTGGGTGAACTGGGGGACTGTACTGAAGCCAAGGCGCGCTAACTGTCACCGATCCACAGGTAACCATGCTCGATGCTGATTAACATTTGCTAGGGGAA
>CM060329.1:35229821-35234821 GCA_030674155.1 Stramonita haemastoma | reverse complement strand
ACCAATACTTGATAGTGCTTGTACAAGAGTTGACATAAAGTGGATACCTACCTAAATCGCCATAAACCATCTTATTAGGTGTTCTTACTGGCACACCTAAGAATCTTTTGCATGCCATTAAATGAATTTTCTCAATATGTTCTAGTCTATTTGATCCCTTATTTCTGATGAATACAACAAAATTGGTTGGATCTTAGTGTCAAAAATCTTGAAAAAAGTTCTAACGTTCATTTCTTTATACCTATGAAAGACTTTATTTAACTGGACTACTGCCTTCTTTCCTTTAGTGACTAAATGTTCTGTACCCAGCTTACAGCTCAACTTTGTTGTAAAACTGAAACCTAAATAACAATACTGATTTACAACTTCTAATCGGATTCCATTGTAATACCATTGTTCCTGCTTTGAAAGAAATCCCCCTCTTCTAAATACCATCACTTTAGTTTTATTGATATTAACACTTAACTGCAGATCATTACAGCAGTCTTTCAAAATGTTTAATTGGTGTTGTAAACCTCCAGGAGTTGTTGAAAATAGTGCAACGTCATCTGCGAATAGTAGAATAAAGATATCAATAATATTAGGTAATAACTGAACACCATGTTTTCCTTTTTCATTTATATCATTTGCTAGTTGGTTAATGAATATTGAAAACAATGTAGGACTTAAAACACAGCCTTGCCTGACTCCTAATGGACATTCAAAAAACTCTGATAACTGGCTATCTATTCGGATACACGAAATCAATGACTTATACATGGCTGCTAATGAAGCAAGAAATTTTCCTTGTATCCCCTGGTTTTTAATACAGGTCAAAAGTTTCTCATGTCTAACAGAGTCAAAGGCTTTTTTAAAGTCCACAAAAGCAACATACAATTTTTTGCCTTTCTTGGACATACACTTTTGGACAATTGAATACAAATTAAAAATCTGGTCTACTGTAGAATATCTTTTCCTAAAACCTGCTTGGTTTTCACAGATCAATTGATTACTTTCTAGCCATGAATATAATCTTGTGTTCAATATAGAAGTATAGCATTTAGATAAGATGCTCAGTAGTGAGACACCCCTATAATTATCTACAAGCTCTGGATCTCCTTTCTTATAAATTGGAATAATAATGGCTTTAGACCAAGTCAGTGGATATATACCTTTATTGAAGATAGCATTAAAAAGCTTGAATACAAACTGCTTGACTTCACTACTTCCATTTTTTAGCATTTCTGCAGTGACTCCATCAACGCCACATGCCTTACCAGATTTTAGTTTATGAATAGCTGCATTTATTTCTCCTTCTGTGATCTCTCTGTTTAATTCATGATCATTTTCTTCTAACAGATCCACTTCTGTGTACATATGGTTATTAAATACAACTTCATTGCTTTGAAATACCTCTTTAAAATACAAAACCCACTCTGTAGAACTTATACTATTTGTCACTCTATCCTTATTGACACATCCCATACTTCTGAGCTCTTTCCAGAACAGTGCTGAATTTGAACTATTATTTGCCAGATATTCTACCTTTTGTCTTCTAAATGTTTGACGTTTGGTTTTTAATAACTGTCTATATTTTTTCCGTGCTGTAACATAAGTTAGTCTGTCTGTTTCGTCTTTCGTTTTTCTAAATACATTCAAGGCTCTTCTACTCTCTTTCTTACCCTGATGACACTCATCATCAAACCATC
Organism: Stramonita haemastoma; assembly: GCA_030674155.1. Lineage (NCBI taxonomy): Eukaryota > Metazoa > Mollusca > Gastropoda > Neogastropoda > Muricidae > Stramonita > Stramonita haemastoma. The sequence goes on along the minus strand of CM060329.1, from coordinate 35,233,133 downwards.
TTGATTTTTTACTCTTACAGGTATGTTGTCTTGTGAGCATACAACTGCCGGCATCCTTTAGGCATTGTGTAAATTGCTCCAGAGCATTATCTATGTCACTGTCAAGTAAATTTAAGGCACTAACAATTCTATTCTGCATGGTAAGGCTGTTAAGTGTTTCAATAAATTCTTCTTTTTTATCATCTTTCCATACAAGTTTTTCCCTTACCCTATGTTTGTCTTTGTCTGTTTGTTCCACACTTTGTTTGGTCACATCAGTTTCCAAGTCAATCCTCATAACAACAGGCAGATGATCTGACTCTGTAATGCTTTTTATATCTACAGCTACATTATCCACAGATGCATACCATTCACAAGACATGATAAAATAGTCAACAGTGCTGGCTCCTGAAGGTGAAATGTATGTATATCCGTCATCAAAGGCATGTTCACACAGACCATTCAAAATTAAAAAGTCAAACATATTACATATCTCAAGCAGCTGATTGCCAAACACATTTCTTTGTTTATCTTGTGAATTTCTAAAATAAGCACGTGCAACATACACTGTTTTAAACTCCCAATCAAGTTCATCATCAGAAAAAGAAATATTTTCACATGCTGTTCTTGCATTCAAATCTCCAGTTAGTAAAACATAAAAATCATCATTCGAATCCTGCAAGTCCAATATGCACTGCTCTAGCATTTCCATACCATAGCCATTTTGGTGATGGTTCCAAAACATAGAATCATACGGAGGAATGTAAACACAGATAAGCATTACATTTTTATTAGTATGTAATAGATCCTTTTGAATGTTAAGCACAACCATATTATCATATCTTACATCAACCTTTTCAACGTAGCAGGCATACTTCTTTCTCACCATAACAATCACTCCACCAGAATAACGGCCCTGATGTGACAGTTTCTTGGCCTTTGATTTAGATATAACAAAATCACTGAAAAGTAGAGAGAGAGAGAGAGAGAGAGAGAGAGAGAGAGAGAGAGAGAGAGAGAGAGAGAGAGAGAGAGAGAGAGAGAGAGAGAGAGAGAGAGAGAGAGAAATGGCTTGACCATCTTGTGACAGTACAGAGAAAGTCAGGCAGTACAGCAAAGGCAGGGGTAGGCTCACGGTGATAGAGCACCTAACAGGTGTCAGGTCACCTCACCTCACCCCAACAGGTGTAAAGTCACCCTCAAGAGGTGTTAGGTGACATCAGCCAGGTCTAAGGTCACCTTAACAGGTGTTAAAACGTTAGGTCACCTCAGCAGGTGTAAAGTTGACCTCAAGAGGTGTAAAGTTGACCTCAGTAGGTGTTACAGGTCACTTTAACAGGTGTCAAGCCACATCAGTTGGTTTTAGGTCACAGCGGTGGCAGCAATATGGTATGGTATGGTATGGTATGGTATGTATGTTATGGTATGGTATGTATGGTATGGTATGGTATGGTATGGTATGGTATGGTATGGTATGGTATGGTATGGTACGTTAGATGTTTTGCATTGTATTATATTTTATGGTAGTATAAGATAATGACATGATATTGTATTGTACTGTATTGTATTCAGCCATGGACAATTTATTCCTCTGCGAGAAAACAGAGCATCTCTCCCCACGGGGAGAGCGCATCGCCACAAAACCGGCGCCACTCACTTTTTGTTGTCCCTGTCAGTATGTCTATTTGTTATTGTTGTTGCTTTTTTAATTAACAATAGCTCTTTTTGTTCGGGTTTTTAAAATCATTTTTTACTTCACAATTTTGCTGGGAACTCCCTCGTTTCTGTGGGTCCTTTTAGTGCACTAAAAGCGTGATGCATACAGGATGTTGTTTATCTCCTCATCCAAAAGACTAGCGCTCAGACCACCACTCATGGTCTAGTGGAGATGGGGGTGGGGGAGGATTAGTGGTGTGAGGGTATAGGGGTGGGGACAATGATTGTAATAATTATATGCTTTGCATAGGGACTATTTAAAACCACGTAACAGGTATGGTTGGTGTGATCTCAGTTATCGCACATGTACGGTGCTGGTGTAATCTGTGTGTGTGTGTGTGTGTGTGTGTGTGTGTGTGTGTGTGTGTGTGTGTGTGTGTGTGTGTGTGTGTGTGTGTGTGTGTGTGTGTGTGTGTGTGAGAGTGAGTGTGAGTGTGTGTGTATGAGTGAGTGAGTGAGTGAGTGTGCGTGTGTGTGTGTGTGTGTGTGTGTGTGCGTGTGTGTGTGTGTGTGTGTGTGTGTGTGTGTGTGTGTGTGTGTGTGTGTGTGTGTGTGTGTGTTTCTCCGTTTCTCTGTTTCTCTGCTTTTCTGTCTTTCCTTTTGTATGTTTCCCACTACCTCTCTGTTTTTTTCCTCTCTCTCTCTCTCTCACACACACACACACACACACACACACACACACACACACACACACACACACACACACACACACACACACACACACACACACACTCTCTCTCTCTCTCTCTCTCTCACACTCAGCCACACACACACACACACACACACACACACACACACACACACACACACACACACACACACACACTCACACTCACACTCTTCATGATTTGTCACACAGAAAGCTTCAAGACAGCTTAATTACGCTAGTTAAGAATTATGAGATGGTCAAGTGTTCAATTGTTTTTGTGTTTGGGGAAATATTGCTGCAGAACCAGGATGGATGTCACTTGTGATAAGCTTTGTTGTCAAAAGGGAGAACAACAAGGAGCAGGACAGCCCAGTGGGGGATAGGGGATAGTAGGGGGACGGGATAGCCCAGTGGTTAGAGCTTGAGCTTGTGATCTGACGGCCCAGGTTCGAGCCACCACCGAGACGCCCATTCGAAAGGATTTCCCCTTCGAGTTAACATCAGTACAGACTCCTCTCCCCCAAAAGTCCTTCAGATGAGACTCTAAATCGAAGTCCGTGTGCAAACACACAAAAGTCTCATGCACGCATGTTAAAAACCTGTTCCGATTTTTCGGAAGAGAGGCCATTTAGTGTCGGTTGGAACGGATAAAAAAAACCCAAACGCGTGGACACTGATATTGTGTTTAGACATCAACCCGTGATGGGATATGGCTACCTGGTAAACGGTTGGAAAGGCGAAATCTCACCATAGGTTGACCTCGGAGCAGTAGCCAAAGAAAGAAAAAAAAGAGAAAATCCATTCTAGACTGACTATTACTTTTGCTTAAAAGTATTCTTAACATGACATAAACTGAAGAGTTCCCTGAGGATGTGCACCATCATTAGTGTTTCTTTCACATAATAGTGCGCAGGGATAATTGCAGAGAATATCAAGAATTGTCCTTTGTGAGGAGGGGGAGGAATGAA
>CM060329.1:35174821-35222321 GCA_030674155.1 Stramonita haemastoma | reverse complement strand
GTACGATGTTACGATAAAGTACGATGTTACGATTTAGTACGATAAAGTACGATGTTACGATTTAGTACGATAAAGTACGATGTTACGATAAAGTACGATGTTACGATTTAGTACGATAAAGTACGATGTGACGATTTAGTACGATAAAGTACGATGTTACGATTTAGTACGATAAAGTACGATGTTACGATAAAGTACGAGGTTACGATTTAGTACGATAAAGTACGATGTTACGATAAAGTACGATGTTACGATTTAGTACGATAAAGTACGATGTTACGATTTAGTACGATAAAGTACGATGTTACGATTTAGTACGATAAGTACGATGTTACGATTTAGTACGATAAAGTACGATGTTACGATAAAGTACGATGTTACGATTTAGTACGATAAAGTACGATGTTACGATAAAGTACGTTGTTACGATTTAGTACGATAAAGTACGATGTTACGATTTAGTACGATAAAGTACGATGTTACGATTTAGTACGATAGAGTACGATGTTACGATAAAGTACGATGTTACGATTTTTACGATAAAGTACGATGTTACGATTTTAGTACGAATAAAGTACGATGTTATGATTTAGTACACAAAGTACGATTTACGATTCCGTACGATAAAGTACGATGTTACGATTTAGTACGATAAAGTACGATTTTACGATGAATTAGTTACTACTGCTGCTACTATTAGATACTTATTGTGCTACCACTACCACTACTACCATGCCCATCACCAAACACTTCACCACTTCTGCTGCTGCTGATGCTATCATGACAGCAACAATGATGATGGCGATGATTATGACAACGGCGATGACAATAACAACGATAATTGTATTGCATTGTATACCACTTAGAGTCACGGCATATTCTCTGCGTGAAATTCCGGCTGCTCTTCCTGGGGAAAGCGCGTCGCCACAAGAGCTGCGCCACCCATTTTTTCCCTTTTCCTGTCTGTAACTGTATTAATTTGATGATGATGATGATGATGATGATGATGATGATGATGAAGATGATGATGATGATGATGATGATGATGATGAAGAAGAAGATGATGATGACACTGTTGATGATGATGATATATGTTGATGATGATGATGATGATAATGATACTGATGATGAGGATGATGATATATCCCAGAATTAATTAGATCAACCGGTCAGAGCCATACGAGGGCAGATGAGAAAAGCAACCGGTTTCAGTCAGGGGGTCAAGTTATTAATGTAGATCAGACTTTGGATATGAAGCACGTCGGCCCTGTAGAAACGTGACCAGCCTCTGATGACAGCTAGCAGTGAAGGGACAAGGACAGGCATTGTTGGGCAGACTGACACCGATGTAGGCCAAGCGGTGGAGTGTCTCACATTTTTGTTAGTGTGGGTCAGAGTGGAGTGAAGTGGAAAGCGGGTCGTGAACTGCTGTGCTGCAGAGGTGGCGGGCACTTGGCTGCATGACTCATGCACGATGATGCTACCTTGTGCAACAGGCTGGGCTCTTAAGACTTGACACTGAGTTTTGGGGTGGGTTGGTTTGTTAGCCTAGTTTGTTTGTGATTTATTGATGGGTGTCTCTCTCTTCTTTTTCTGTCTGTCTTTCTGGGGTTTTGTTTGGTCTGTTTGTTTCTTTTCTTTTTTTCTCCCACAACGCGATGACCGTCCTGAGTTGACCCTTATTGTTGGCATGGACCTAGACACAAGGAGTGATAGTAAAGGTAGTTTTAAACCCGGCTTTAATCTGTTTATAGTTGTAAACAATTGACAGCCCCAATATGGCCTCTATGGGAAGGTGGGGGGGGGGGGGGGGGGGCTCTAGACAAGAAGATTGGATTGTTTTCTTTTTCTTTCTTTTTTCTTGTTTTATTTCTTTTAACATCTTTTCCTCTGAATCATTCTTTCTTTTTTTTATCTCTTTCTTTGGTTTTCTTTCTTTCATATCCTTTTTTTCATTCGTACGTTCTTTCTTTCTCTCTTTCTGACGAGATAGAGGAGAGAGATGAGGAGAGAGAGAGGAGAGAGGAGAGAGAGAGAGAAGAAGAGAGGTGAGAGAGAGAGAGAGAGAGAGAGGAGAGAGAGAGAGAGGAGGGAGAGAAGAATCATTTCTGGAGAGGGTGATTATCTATTCTTGGTTTTCTCTTCAAAGACTTGTCCTGCAGGGGTATACACACACACACATGCGCGCGCGCGCGCGTGCGTACACACACAACACACACATACATGCACGTGCGCACGCGCGTGCGCGAGGGAACTCACACACAGGGATTCATACACTCGCGACACACACACATTCTCTCTCTCTCAGACACCAACATGCACCAACCACACACACACACACACACACACACACACACCACACACACACACACACACACACACACACACACACACACACACACACACACACACACACACACACAACACAACACCACACACACACACAACACACACACACACACACACACAACACACAACACAACACACACACGAGAGAGAGAGAGAGAGAGAGAGAGAGAGAGAGAGAGAGAGAGAGAGAGAGAGAGAGAGAGAGGAGAGAGAGAGAGAGAGAGGTAATTGGATGTGACAGTCCATTTTTCCAAAGAAGAGTATTCATTACAGAGGAGGATTGACCAATTTTCCAACAATTATAAGGGAATTGTAACACAAATGCAGACTGAAGGCTTAACCAACCCAATCAGTGTTCTGTGAAAATGTTTTAACATTGATAAATTAAAGAAAAGCGCAAGAGAAAAAACTTTGGGAAAGACAAAAACAAAGTGTGAGATGGGGAGAAACTGTAAGAACATTCACTATCCGTCTCTTTGTCTTTGTCTATTTACGGGGGTTTGTGTGTGTGGTGTGTGTGTGTGTGTGTGTGTGTGTGTGTGTGTGGTGTGTGTGTGTGTGTGTGTGTGTGTGTGTGTGTGTGTGTGTGTGTGTGTGTCTTTTTAGGTTTGTCAGTTCTTGTTTCTGTCTGTCTTCTTCCTTCAACTTTACCTTCACACATCCCGTAGTCTAGTCGACCAGTACTCTAGTAGACCCCTGACATTTTTGCAACCAGCTTCCTCCGCTCTTCGCGGGTTTCAACTTTCCGTAGTACCACTTTCCACTCAAGGACAGTCCACTCTCTGATGTCTTCCCATCGTTTTCTCTGTCTGCCTGTTGGTCTCCCTTCTTTCTCCTTCTACCTGTTTGTTCTTTTGTTAGGCTTTGTACTTTATGATGCTAACATACACAGAGGTGCAGACATTCACACATACACACGCGCACGCATGCACGCAACACGTACGCGTATACGCGCACGAGCGCACGCACGCACACACACGCGCGCGCACACATACATACACAATCTCTCTCTTTCTCTCTTTTCCTCCTCTCATTTTCTCTCTCTCTCTCATCTCCCTTTTAGTATGCCTCTGTGTCTCCCCCTCTCTCTCTCCCTTTCTCTGTTACCTCCTCTTCCCTGCCTCTGTCCCCTCTCTCTCTCACACACACATTCATGCATGTACGAAAGCACACATGCATGCACACACATTCAATCACACACAGACCACAGACGCGTGCGGACACACATACATTCCACACACACACATGCACGCACGCACGCACACATGCACAAACACGCGTACAAACACACACACACACATCTCAACACACATACACACAAACACACACACAAACACACACACACACTCCCCCTCCACCTGTCACACTTTCACACCCATGCACAAACCAAGCTTGCAAAGAAAGTCATAAGAAAAAAAACACAGCCAAGCTCATCACCACTTTCCAAAACACAGTTCTTTTTGTTTTTCTCTCTCCCTCGCCATCATTGACATCCCCATGCACAATACAAGCAACACATGCTTCCTGCCAGTGCACAAAACACCCGGCCAGTGTTAGTTAACACAGCAACGCTCCATCCCCTCTCTCTCTTCTGCCTGTGTCCCCTCTGACAGCCAGTAATGGCAGCCCCCTTGCCCACAGACAGCCTATCCATAACACCGCTCTGTGCTCACACTGCATCTGCTCCACCGCCTGCTGACTTCCACAGCTCATCTGCTTTTTCCCCTAAGTGACTGTGGCCCAGGGAACATTTGTCTCCCCCTTTCCACTCTGTGTTGGACTCGTATCTAAGGTTGCGGGTTCGATCCCAGCTTTGGCTAATGGTGTTGTGCCCTTGAAAAGGCATTTTACGGCTATTTTCTCACCCCACCCAGGTGATAAAGTGGTACCAACCTGTGTGGGTTAACCCTGCAATGACTGGCATCCTATCAGAGGGAGTCTATGACTCTCAGTCGCTTATCCCACAGAACCGGATAAGCACGCTGATGAGCCTAGGGGGACAGACTTTAACTTAATTACTTTCCCACTCCATGCACATGTTGTACCTCCAAACTCGTGTATACTTTTGTAGTAACGCTAGCGGGAGTTGCAAGTATCTGTGTTCGAAAACTTCATCACTGGTCAAAATCATGGAGGGAGTAGTGTCTGCACAGCACATTTAGAAGCCATCCACTTTCTCTGCACAGGTTTCTTATGTGTGTGTTTGCATATAGCTCCAGGAAAAAAAGATCAGTAGAAGGATGGAGGGTAAACATCATGTTAAAAGCCTCATGCCAGTTATGTGCCATCTGAGTGCTGGGTGCTCTGCTGGTGAGCAGTTGTTGATCAAATAAAACAATTGTCGTTTGTCTGTCTGTCTTTTTCTCTCTGTCTGTCTGTCTCTATCTTTGTGTTGTGTGTTGTGTGTGTGTGTGTGTGTGTGTGTGAGGGGAGAGGAGAGAGAGAGAGAGAGAGAGAGAGAGGAGGAGAAGAGAGAGAGAGAGAGAGAGAGAGAGAGAGAGAGAGAGAGAGAGAGAGAGAGAGAGAGAGAGAGAGAGAGAGAGAGAGAGAATAGATGTTTTATGATCAATAACAGTCCGGAAGCAGGAGAGGACTCTACACTCAGATCACACATGGCTGGTGTCAGGCTTTTAGCATGCTGTGACCCAGTCCTCCTTCTCTCCACACTCTTGGTCATCAGCCTCTGCTGCTCACACAAGCAGCACACAACTGTTCAAGCATGCACGTGAACGTGTGGTGTGTGTGTGTGTGGGGAAAATTTGATACTGTTTATCTTATCTGTGTGCGATTGCATGCATGTAGATGATTTGAATGTAGCCTTTGATTTTTGTTTATTAGTTTCAAAGTTATATAAATTCCAAACAGCCTTATTACTAATCATTAACCAGTTTCAAAGCTGGAATATTATTTTCTGATTGGTACAGGATGATCTAGTACAAACAATCTCATTTGCTGGAGAAAAAAAACCACATCAAACATAAAAACACAACTGTATGCAGTCCCCGCTAGCGTCACTGCCCCTAAATGGTGCACAAGTTTGTCCTGGAGGTGTTAGATGTGCATGGAGTGGGGAAAAGGGGGGGGGACAAATGTTTCCCCTGGGCCACAGTCACTTAGGGGAAAAAGCAGATGAGCTGTGGAAGTCAGCAGGCGGTGGAGCAGATGCCAGTGTGAGCACAGGAGCGGTGTTATGGATAGGCTGTCTGTGGGCAAGGGGGCTGCCATTACTGGCTGTCAGAGGGGACACAGGCAGAGAGAGAGAGGGGGATGGAGCGTTGCTGTGTTAACTAACACTGGCCGGGTGTTTGTGCACTGGCAGGAAGCATGTGTTGCTTGTATTGTGCATGGTGATGCAACTATGGGTAAACAAAAAAACTGCCTGCTTCCGGGGAAGTTTTTTAACATGAGTGTAGATAAGGGTTTTTTTGTCCTTTTTGTTGTCCCAGGTTGCTTTTGTTGAATTTGTTTTTAAGGTGTGACAGACGTAGTAGAGAGATGGATGAGAGAGAGAGAGAGAGAGAGAGAGAGAGAGGAGAGAGAGAGAGAGAGAGAGGAGAGAGAGAGAGAGAGAGAGAGAGAGGCTTGTGAAGATGATTGCCTGGATGATATCACGTTGCAGAGATGGCAATGTGCAATTTTAAGCCAGAGTTGTTTTTTTTCTTCCTGTCGCACAAAAATCTGTTACACTTCTTCAATATAACATAATTTGAGTATACATGCTTTTACAAATGTCAAAGCACAAGATTTGATTTTAGAAATTCATTCTGCATATTCTTGTTGCTACTGAGTTTGACAGTTTAATCTTGCTAGATGTTACCACGCAGGAGTTTCCATAAAACGATCAGCAAACAGCGTGGCAAAATGAGATGCAAGAGATCTTCTTAACAGCATTTAGATATTCCTTCCTTCCCATAACATTTGTGATAAACTGGATCAAGATTATAGAACCTAGTTTTTTTTCCTGTTTCTGTAGCTCATCCACATACTCTCTTTGGTTTTGAGGGTATGCCCATTTAAATACCCTATTTGCTGTTTGTACTTAAGTTAACTATCCGTGAACTAAGCATTATCGTCGGCCATGGCATAGATTTTAATGCGTATGCCAGTATTGTTTTAGAGTTCTTCTCTTTTGTTTTGATATGACTTAGAAAATCCTTTTTATGGGAATTATTATGGCACAACACAAAGTTAGTGTTTTTTAAATCTTCTGATTTTTTAAAAATTCATTTTCTATTGTTTCCCTTTCCTAGCTGGTTACACAACAAATAAACTATTTGTTATTGAAAACAATCATTCTATCTAAGAAATTAACTGTTTGGTCATTGCACTTTACCCTCTTCTACGCTTACACTTCCCCGTGTCTAATGTTGCTGCTGTAAACATAGCTGTGTTTTTTTTCACTCACCACTTTCGTACTGCTACTCCGCCTTTCGTTCATCTTTTTTTCTGCCTATTTTTCTTATTCTCTCTCTCTCTCTCTCTCTCTCTCTCTCTCTCTCTCTCTCTCTCTCTCTCTCTCTCTCTCTCTCTCTCTCCTCTCTCTCTCTCTCTCTCTCTCTCTCTCTCTCTCTCTCTCTCCTCTCCCTCTCCCTCTCTCCTTGGTGTGTGTGTGTGTGTGTGTGTGTGTGTGTGTGTGTGTGTGTGTGTGTGTGTGTGTGTGTGTGTGTGTGTGTGTGTGTGTGTGTGTGTGTGGTTACGATAGCATCTGAGTGTACCTTTTTTTTTTTTACAAATAAAAATGTCTTCAATTACCCATTTGTGTGAGAGGACATTAAACTTAATTCCGTCCAATGTCTAAGGCCAGTAATGCGGGCATGATTGCATGGCCACTTTTTGGGCCATTTTAGCTCAAAGAACTGAAAGGAAATTTAAATCGTAAAACCATTTAATGCCATTTTTATATAATTAGAACGGTGACAGATGAACAATTACTTTTTTGGAGTTGCTAAGAATGGCATATCTCAACTGAAATGTTTAACGGGAAATTGCTCGTTTTGATCTGATCACTAAATTGGTTAAACACTGAATGAGTTAAAAAAGAAAGATACTTAAGGAAGAATAAAGGATGCGGGAAAGAACAACAGAAACAAAGAAGGAAATGTTGGCATCAATCTGAAATAGCGTTATGAGCTATAAAGTAAATGACTAGGTACAAAACGCAAAAATAGAAAAGGTAAATGCTTTACATTTTTTTCCTCTTAAACGTTTTTTGTTGTTGAAAACAACAAAGTCAAGGTTACATTTTCATTTATATATGGTACATTTAATAACCAAAACAATTGCTTTTTGTCATCAAGGCGTCCACGAGAGAAATATATATAAGAAGGAAGAGGTGAAATAAGAAAACAAAATTCCAATTTTATACACATTGTGTGGAAATGTAAGTTTTTCCTGAAGCACAACTTTCACTGTAAAGAAGTGGCTAATTTTGAGAAAATTAAATTCATGCAAATAAGGTTTTAACTTACACACCAGATTGGTTAAGCAGCGTCAAGCGTGGTTGCCAATTGGATGGGTGACCGTTTGCGCACCTTGGCTACAGTACAGTTTCCCCCAGTTCCCCAGCTGTAAATGGGTACCTGCCCTCTTTAGGGTCAGGGAAGGTAAAGCAGCGAAGGAGAGGAGATGGGCGCCACCCTCAATATGCTGGCCCCTAGAGAAGCTGAGGCCTCTGACACCTCGCTCCCCTACGACCACACAGGTTATGGGACACCTTTACCTTTTACCAGATCGGTGCATCAAGTGCTTCGTTCTTTTAAAAAAAAATGGTGTGAATCTATACCTATTTCATAATAATAACGCTGGCAACTTGTGCGAATAGTGGAGGGTCATTTATCAGGTTTTATTACTAAAATGAATAAAACGGTTGCACCTACAGAGTATCCCCGTTCTTGATGTAAGTGTTAGTTATCTTCATTATCGTGGAAGTAAAGAAGGTATACCATGATATATTTTTTGTTGTAAATGCTTTGATGCAGACTGCACTTCTTGGGAATCATTTACTTCAGATGACACACAGAGGTCCAGCGTGTGAACACACGCAGAACAACTTGCCTGCATGTGAAATCCCCATTCATCCCCTGTGTAATAAAAGAGAAGACCAGGTGTGGCTGTGTGGCACAGGTGACAAAAACATGCCCAGCATGCATTCTGCTACCTGGAGAGGGGTGGGCTCCGCCAGGTTCAGGTTGCCCACCACATGCTGCCTGGATCGGTTGTTTGCAGGTGACGCACCTGCCTTGAAAGCGAAAAGTCTGGCTTCGATCCCTGTTTGTGCCCAAACCTTTTACCCCATTCACTAGACCATGAGTGGTGGTCTGGGTGCTAGACTTTCAAATGAGACGATAAAGCAACGTCCCCTGCGCAACACGCATTTAGCACACGTAAAAGAACCCACGGTAACAAAAAGGCTGTCCCTGGCAAAGTTATGGTAAATAAAAAAAACATTATGACAGAGAAAAAAAATACGTACACGTGCAGACAGGGAAAAAAAGAGTTGGTGGCGCTATTCATGTGGCGACGCGCTCTCCCTGGAGAGAGCAGCCTAAATTTTATGCATAGAGATCTGCCGTGATCAAAAGTACAATACAATACAAGACAAGTTAGTTCATGGTCAAACGAATCCGCTAGGCGTTATGGGGAAAAGTCAGGTGGATGTCAGACCATGGGCCTATGAGCGAGGTGGATCAGATTAAACAATCACGTAGACAAGAAAATGACCAAAGACACCAAATGTATGAATGTAAAATGGACGGGACGCAGTATCTTTTTGTCTATCTTTTATACTTTTATTCCGAGGATAATGAAAGGAGCACTCATGTGCTTTTTCACATCAAGTCCCAGTATGTATACCATTTTGTAAATGTTATCATCCGTTCCCACCCGGCACACAATGGCTTTACTCTATATCTCAAAGAGTCTATTAATTTAACCTGCTCCGGATATGAGGCGAAGATGACGGTTATTGTTTTATATCGTTAAGAAACAATACACACAGTCACTGACTTTATCCATGCACATTCTTCAAGAAGCGGAAACCTCTTGCCCTGAGGACCTCAAATGCATTGTATGTGTATCCGTCTCCGTGATTGTTGAAAGCTTATGCGCAGTCCCCATAAGAATGTGGAGGACAGCAAACCTCTTATGGGAAGGCACTCAAAAGGTCACATATTTCCTCGTCAAGTGGGCGATATCAATAGACAAGCTGCAGACTTCAAGTCATTGTTTCGTGCGTCTTGGATAGTGCACATCTTGGTATGAAATTGTTGATTGTCATTGGTTTCCTGTTTTATCAATACATCATTGTTAGAACTGCTTTCTGATATTGCAGATGATCCGGTAAAACTGTCAGAAAGGTTTTTCCCTTTCCTATTTTCCCTTCCGTTTCTCTGCTCCCGCCCTTCCTTCATATTTTGTCTCTCTATGTCTGTCTCTCTCTTTCTCTGTCTCTCTCACTCTCTGTGTCTCTGTCACTCTCTCTCCTCTCTCTCTCTCTCTCTCTCTCTCCTCTCTCTCTCTCTCTCTCTCTCTCTCTCTCTCTCTCTCTCTCTCTCTCTCTCTCTCTCTCTTCTCTCTCTCACCCCCCCTCTCTCTCTCTCATCTCGTTGTCTGTCTCTGTCTCCCTGTTTGTCTCTGTCTCTCTTTCTGACTGTTTTCTGTCTGTCTCTCTGTCTGACTCTGTCTTTCTGTCTGTCTCTCTGTCTGATCTGTCTTTCTGTCTGTCTCTCTGTCTGACTCTGTCTCTGTCCCTCGGTCTCCGTATCTCCCACTCTCTCTGTCTGACTCTGTATGTCTGTCTCTCTCTACCTGTCTCTTTCTGTCTGTGTGTCTGTCTGTGTGTCTGTCTGTATGTCTCTTCTCAGTCTCTCTGTCTCTTTCTCTCTAATGATAACATTTCAATGTAAGAGAATATTTTTTAATGCCTCCAATCACCGATTTGCGTGACGGGATATTACACTTAATTACATTTCCATTTGGAGTCAAAAAGAAGACGAAGAAAGTGGAGCACGTAGGATGTTTGTGGCACAGAAAAGAGCTTTGAAAACATTGTGTGTGGATGCTTTGCTTTCACTACGTTCATTATGTGTCTCATCGTATACACCTTCTTTCTTTCTTTCTTTCTTTTTCTTTTCTTTCTTTCTTTTTTTTCTTTCTTTCTTTCTTTCTTTCTTTCTTTCTTTCTTTCTTTCTTTCTTTCTTTCTTTCTTTCTTTCTGTTTTGAATAACCATGTTTTAGACGCATGCTCAGTAAAAGATTTCGAAATGCAAATACCCCCCATATTGTATTTCGTAATATTTACTCGCTTTTGCAAGTAGACAGACTATATGTATGGATATAAATGATGGCAATTTTTCATGGTGCATTCTTAAAGGTCAAAAACTTGTTGTTATAGCCTGTTTGATGGAGGTAAGTCTCGGAAAAAGTACCTGGTTTATGGTCTACACTATACGTATCATTACTATTATTATTTATTTTTTTTGTTTTGTTTTACTGTGGACCGGTAGCCTAGTGATCGTTCATCCATCTACAAAGCAAGTGGTTGCGGGTTTGATCCCCTTTTTAACCCGGTTTATGCCCCCATCCTCTAGACCTGGAGTTGGGGTCTGGGTGCTAGTCTTTTAAATGAGACACTACATAAACCAAGGTTTTGTGTGTAGCATGTATTTGCTGCACGTAAAAGAACCCGCGGCATAAGAGTTATTCCTGTTAAAATTCTGCCCGAAAAGAGCCACTCTTGTGGGGCAAGCAAATACACACGCAGATAGAGGGTGGTATCTTAAAAAAAAAAAACACTGGGTGCGCTGCTTTTGTAATAGTGACGTACTCTTCCCTTGTTGAGAACAGACGAAATTTCCAGCAGGGAGATCCGCCGTGACTTAAAGTGGTATACGATAATATCATACAGTGCGATCTTACTATGAGAGGTATACAACACAGGATGACGTGGACTTATCACGAGGTTGTAAGCCGGATGCAAAAGGGTCTAACTAAGAAAACCAGAAGTTTAGCAGAAGACAATTCATGAGCACAGTGAAAATCACCCGGTCCACTCACGGTGATGATGTGCATTCCATAGTCTTGTGACCATTGTCAAGCAAGTCGCCAGGGATTTCCTTCTGTGTGGGTGACATCATGTCTTGGGATTTGTTAGGTTGAGTGTGTGTGTGTGGTGTGTGTGGTGTGTGTGTGTGTGTGTGTGTGTGTGTGTGTGTGAGTGGTAGTGTGTAGTGAGAGTAGAGATGAGTGGAGAGAGAGAGAGATGAGAGAGAGGAGAGAGAGAGAGAGAGAGGAGAGAGAGAGAGAGAGGAGAGAAGAGACAAGAGAGAGAGAGAGAGAGAGAGTGTGTGTGTGTGTGTGTGTGTGTGTGTGTGTGTGTGTGTGTGAAAGTCAAAGGCACTTTTGTTTATTTACAGATGGTACAGAAATAGTGTGTGTGTGTGCGTGCTCGTGCGTGCGTGCGTGCGTGTGTGTTGTGTGCGTGTGTGTATGTGTCTGTTTGTCTCTCTGTCTGCCTGTTTGTGTGTCTGTGTGTCTGTCTGTGTACGTGCACACGCTCGCATCCGTTAGTGTGGTGCATTTCTTGTTCCTGTCGCTGATGACTCGACAGCTGTTCTTTTCCAGTGTGGAAGTGTTCTAAGATACTCGTGGCATGTGTGGACCTCAACTAGTCAGACTGAAGAAAACAACAGCCCAGAGTCATGGGGTTATCAGAGATACTTGTCATCAAGTGCATGCACGCGGGTGCTCGAGTTCGAGCCTACTGTTGCATGTCACGCGCAAACACAGATAAACACACAGACATACAGACACATGAACACCGATACACAGACGAATACAGGCAGACGATCGACAGACAGACAGACCGTCCGACCAACAGACAGACAGACCGACCGACCGACCGACAGACAGACAGACCGACGACTGACAGACAGACAGACAGACAGACTCTCTCTCTCTCTCCTCTCTCTCTCTCTCTCTCTCTCTCTTCTCCTCTCTCTCTCTCTCTCTCTCAAGGAGATATTTTCCCCTGGAGTTAATATCAGCAGTGACTATAAAAGTTAAAGTCTGTCCCGAGCTTAAGGCTCATCAGGCCGGTGCTTATACCGGTTTCTGTGGCGTTAAGCGACTGAGAGTCATAGACTCCCCCCTGGATAGGACGCCAGTCTATCGCAGGGTTAACCCCCAACACAAGGTTGGTACCCCTTTTACACCTGGGTGGGGTGAGAAAATAGCCGTAAAGTGCCTTTTCCAAGGGCACAACGTCATAGCCGAAAGCTGGGATCGAACCCGCAACCTTTAGATTACGAGTCCAACGCCCTAACCACTAGACTACGGCGGCGGCAGCAGTGACTATACTCCCCTCAAATTCTTTTGGATGAGAATATAAACCTATATCCCATGTGTGAACGCATGCAGAACATCTAGCGCACACGATAAATGTTGTTCTGCTTTTCAAAAGTGTTGGCCATTGCGTGCTGGTAGCCTTGGGAATGGATGATTTTTTTTTAATTTTTTTTTTTTTTTTTTTTTTTACAGAACTGCATACGTACGAGAACTGGTTGTAATGAAGCACATGAGTGCTTATTCCATTGTTCTCGAAATAAAAGAACAATGAAAAAACTGAATCTCTTTTCCCTCTGCCTACTTTTTTCTCTTCTTCTCCCCCCTCTCTACCTCTGTATCCACTCCCTCCCCTTCTTTCTGTCCTTCCACTCTTTCTCCGTACCGCCCCGGTTTGTTCCCCTTGTCTCCCCTTTTGTCTATCTTTGTACATCCACTTTCTTTCTCCCTCTTACCCATTGTTCTCCTGCCTCTTTCTTTGTCTCTTTGACTCAGTGTCTTGTCTGTCTGTCTCTTTCACCCTTCTTTCTCCCACTTCTTTGTTCCTTTCTGTCTGTGTATGTTTAGCTGTCTGTCTGTCTGTCCGTCTGTGTATGTTTAGCTGGCTGGCTGGCTGTCTGTCTCACATTTCATTCTCCGATTTCTCTGTGCCTCTCTGTCTGTGTCCATCTACCTGTCTGTCTGAATGTCTGTCTCCCCACTTTCTCTGTCAAGTCCCGAAGAAAATTACAATACCCAAGTAGATCTTCTCGAAACAAAGAATGCCCTGTCTCTTACTTCTTTCGCTTTCCTGTCTATGTGTCTCTCTCTTTATCTCAGTCACTCACAGTCTGACGGAATCACCACTCTCGAATTTCTCTGGTGCTCAGCCTCTACAACAATCCCTCCTCCTCCTTCCCTGCTGCCATCAAAGTCTCTCATTTTCTACAACAAGGAGGGGGACAGGACGGAGTGGAGGACAGAGGGCTTTTATCACCGAGTTCCATTGATGAAGGAAACTCAATGATCACGTAGTAACTGTAGAGACTGAGAGATTTAATTAAAAGGTGGGGGCACTCTGCGAGGCCACTCAGGGAGTAATTAAGTGTCATCAGAACTGTTTGCAGTGTGTCCATCTCTTGTTTGTCCCTGGTTGGGTTTCCAGCCCCAGCCAGCTGACTAATTACTATGGTTGCTAACGTCTTGCTGATGGAAACTATGAGAGGGGCAAGATCTGCTACCTTGTTTCGCATTCTTAGCATCCCCTACACAAAATACTTACCCTGCCCCTGGAATATTAAAAACTGATTTTGTCCCATTTTCCTGCTGAATGGCGTGGGATATTGTTTTAAAGTGCTAGTGGCATAAAGAGAATGATACCTGTTGCTTACGTACATGGTTTGGAAAAAAGATGGGAGCGGAACTGTATGGTAATGTTCATGATCCTCATGTGAGATGACATCTGAGTGATGACCGAGCCCCCAAAAGATGCCATGAAGTGTTAGTCATTCTGTTGCATGACTGATCATTATGTAGAGTTATCTGAGCAAAAGTTCATGCTTATGCAACAGCCATTACCAGAGTTATGTTATAAATGCTATAGGAAGCATAACTATTTCTTTCTACTTTCACAGGGTAATGACCTGAATATTCATACTTTTAGTGGGTAAATGTAAACCATAAATTTATTAGCTGACTGCTTGCATCTGCATTGTGTTTAATGTATAGGGTGTATACTCAGAACAGATTTCTCAACATGAACTGAGATATTCATGCTGTCTTTTCCGTGGTTCAGTATGTGTACTAGTTTGCCTATGAGAAGGGAATATTCTTTCTGTATATATTAGACAAAGATAAGCTTGTTTTTTTTGCTGGAATCTCTATTCACTAGTATTTGCATACATACTGACTTATCATACATATGAAATTAGCCCTAGACAACTTGAACACTTTAACGGGAAGCATGAGTAGTATTCTAGCTGGTGCTGTCACAAACCCCTATGAAAAAAACAAAATGAATAAAAATAAACAACCAAGCACAAGCAAATACAGAATAGGGACAAAGTAAGACATAAAAAGACTACTAGGAGAATGGCTTAACAACACAAAATCAGAGAAATTCAAAATACCACATACAGACTGACTATCCCGCAGAATAAACATGATAAGATTAGCCGCAAATAAGCAATTGGATGGAAGAAGTGTAACAAGAATCACTGGAAAACTGCTCTGTTGTTTCAGAAATCAGCCAGGGAAGGTTCACCGGATGAATGTCTGCTTTTAGTAAATTAGGGAGTACCACAAAGTGGCTGTCTACTGTAGAGTACTGACCTGCTAATATTACCTCAGGCAGGAGGTTCTGTGGTTCACAAAAAAAAATCAGCTGAAGTTTGAGCCAAGTAGTCTGTAAGCTGAGTTAGTTTGGTAGAGTTACAGCAAGGTGGGTGGCCAAACTGGCAAAGAAAGAACAAAGTGCGTGGTAGCTTGGTTGATTGAGAAGAATTGTACTATGGAATAAAAGGCTAAATTGCTTAGTTCACATGCTTGGCAGAGAATTATTAAGTAAAAAGCTTCTATGTATGTCACTGACTCTGATTCTCTCTGCATATATCTGTTTTTCTGCCCCCCCTTCTTCCCTGCCAGTCTGTCTGTCTCTCCCTCCATGCCACAACATCTACTCTCTATATCCAGTCCAGTAAAGAAAATCACAATTACTCAGTAGATCTTGTTCTTGCAGCAAGGGATACCCTGTTTTTTTCCCTTTTTACTTTACTTGTCTATGTGTCTCTTTCATTATCTTAGTCTCTCGAGGTCTGATGGAATCATTACTCTCAAGTTTCTTCCGCACTCTACAACAGTATCTTTCTCCTGCTGCCATCACAATCTCTTATTTTTTACAAGGAGGGGGACCTGACGAATTTAGATGAACAGAGAGGTTTTATCCCTGAGTTCCATTGAAGAAAGGAACTCAGTGATCACATAGTAACTGAAGAGACTGAGAGATTTAATTAAAAGTCGGGGAACTCTTCGAGGCCACTCAGGGAGTAATTAAGTGTCATCAGAACTGTTTGCAGTCTGTCCATCTCTTGTTTGTGTCTGGTTCGGGTTTCCAGCCCCAGCCAGCTGACTAATTACTATGGTTGCTAACGTCTTGTTAATGGAAACCATCGGAAGGGTGAAATTTGCTGCAGTGTCACACATTCTAATGAACCATATCTGAGTTATACCCCCACCTCTTGAATACTAATGCAATTTTCTTTAAAGATTTATTTTGTCTTTTTTTTCTGCATGAGGTGAGATACTGTCTTGTAAGTTAGAATACTTTTCTTTTAATTTTGAAACTCATGCATGTTACTTTCTTAGTTTGGAAAAGAGGGGAGCCTGACAGTATGCATATTCATGGTGATAGTTTGGAATAACATAGCTCAATGACGCAGGATATTCGATTTCCATTTTTGAATGACCATGCTTTGAGTTATAATCATTTTCCTATGGCATTTTATTGTCTAGTGTTTATACTTAAAATATGTTTTTTTCCCGCACAAACATTGAGTTCCTCTTCTTGAAGAGGCATGCTGCCATATCATAGCAACAGAGTTTTTGAAGATATTTTACCTCTTTCTCTGTGTATATAATTGTGTTTCCTTATTTATAAAAAAAAAAAAGGAGGGGGGAGGGGGCAGGGGTGAAGGGGGGGGGGGAATCTGCATAATGTCGCCATAGACAACTGATTTGTTGCTTTAAACACTTTTAAATATGCTAAATTTAATGTGCAGTGATGATGGGATAGCCCAGTAGTCCGAGGGCTCACTCTCCCAAAACTAATGTTAAACAGCACTCAGCCTGGTTACCAAGTGGATGGGTGATTGTTTGCACACCTTGGTTTTAGTAAGTCCTCCAGTTTGCCTGTGGCATGAAAATGGGCACCTGCCATCTTTAGGGACAGGGAAGGTAAAGCATCAAGGGAGAAGAGATGGGTGTCACCCTCAATATTCTGGCCCCTAGAGGAGATGAGCGCTCTTGACAATTGCTCCCCAGTGACCTCATAGGTTATGGGAACACCTTTACCTTTAAAGTATGTTGCAGCCATGATCTAGAATCATGACAGACTTGTGCCAAAGCCGCCTCCCAACATTGCCAGAATAATGGCAAAAATCAGCCTTTGGACCAGATTTAGAATGGAAGCCAGGTTTCAACCACAGACCTCTTGCTTCGTGATAGAATGTGTCAATTTCCAACAAACAAATGCAAATAAAAAATAAACAAAGACAAGTAATATATAAGAAGATCTTTGCAAACTGGCTAGTTTACCATGCATAATCAGAGAGATTGGAACTTTAAGCCTGCGAATTTCGCATAATGTACACAGTAAGAAGTGGTTTGCAATTTCATGAAATTAGCGTAACAAAACCCACTGGAGATTGTCCAATTGTTACGAGAAATAACCCTGGACCATTGAATACTATTTAGCTCTTACGAGAAATAAGCCTGGTAAGAAGTTCCACTGAACTGATGTCTGCTATTAGTAAATCAGTACGAGTTACCATAAAATGGCTGTCTGCTATAGAGCATTGACCTGGTTAAAATTACCATAGGCTGCTTTCTCTGTTTCACAGAAGTAGTTCAGCAAAAGTTTCCACCTAACACACTGGCAGTGGAGGTAGATAGACTTGGACTCTGTTTAAGTCAAAGTATTTAGCGTGGTAGGAATTACAGCATGGTGGCCAGCCATTCAGAGGAAAGGAATGATTAGCGTTCATGGATTGGTTGATTAGATAGAAAGTCTATGACACACTAAAAGGTTAATTTGCAAAGTTTATCTGCTTGTCAGGGTGTTTGTATTGTTTCTATAGTGTTGAGTTATTTTGTTGGGTATTGTGGAATGGTTTCTCTATCCACAGCAAGAATTTCCGTGTAAGAAATCAGCTGTCATCCCTGGGAAGAACAGGTCACCATACCTTTCATACTGTTTGGTTTTCTTGGATGCTTCTATTTTGGTTTTCCACATGTAAAGGATTTTCTTCAGAACTTTTGTGACCTTAGTTCAACTTGTGTATGCACTAAATGTGTTTTACACATGTTGCCTTCATTGATTTTTTCATTAGAAAGAATGGCACCCACACCACCTTTCAATGTTCATCAGGAAAAAAATTTCAGGTTCTGATCAATGTTGAATGGTGTTTTGGATTTTTCTTAAAAGTAGTGCAAAAAGCATAATAGTCTTAGAAATTAGTTGTTCCAGACAAGCCATAGTTTCTCACTTATGAACTTTAATTAGAATGTACTGAATTGTTCATGCATATTGTACATATTTATTGGCTTCATCCCTTTTATTCTGATGATTCAAGACGATTCCCTAAAAACCATACAACAAAAAAAGACCTTAAAACGCACATTCATTGACCTAAGGTTTTCTACTTTAGGTTTGAATTATCCCTCCCTTGAAAAGGGCTATTCACCCCCACCCCTTAAAAAGAATTCCTGTTAAGATTTATGTAGGAAGTTACAGCTGCACTTGTGTGCATGCAACACACATGTAAATTCGTGAATATAATCATGCATACATGTTTTCATGCTCATGTGTGTGCATGCAAGAGCACACTACTACTACTACTACTACTACTACTACTACTACTACTACTACTACTACTACTACTACTACTACTACTACTACTTCACACAACACACACACACACACACACAACACACACACACACACACACACACACACACACACACACATACACACACACACACACGCACGCACGCAACACCATTAATTCGTGAATAAATCATGCATACATGTTTTCATGCTCATGTGTGTGCATGCAGAGCACACACTACTACTACTACTACTACTAACCCACTACTACTACACTACTAACTACTACTACACACACTACTACACACCACACACACACACACACACACACACACACACACGCACACACCACACCACACACACACACACACAACACACACACACACACACACACACACACACACACACACACACACACACACACACCACACACGAACTGCACCACCTTCTTTATTAACAAAGGACAGTTTAGTTGCTCATAACCGAGCAGCACCATCCCTGACTAACTAATCCAATGTCTGTATGAAACACGAGCAGATTTCCCGGCTGCTATCAACCAGGCCATTAACCTGGGCAATGGGTACTGCTCTGGGTTCATTCACGCAGAGGGAGGGGGCTCACTGAGCCAGACTTAATTAAAAACTCTGTGGGTGTGTAAAGCTTTGGGTCTCTGGAATGAGAAAGTGACAGTGGTGGTGGTGGGTTGAAGGAAGAGGAAAGGGGATAATGAATGTGTGTATCTGATTTCACTGGAAAAGCTAAGTGGGGCTAGATGGCTGGTGTTGTTTGTTGTGTAATATGCAGAATAAAGATTTGGTTGTGAGATCAGGTCATTGTTTAACAGTGTATTGACACATGGTGGGTGCAAGCATCACACTGCATGCATGTGGTATGTGTGTGTGCATGCATATGTATGTGTGTGTACATGCATGTGTATGTGCATGTATATATGTCTGTTTGTGTTTTAGTGCACACTCTTTGGTGCACTTATCTACAGGATTTGGTATGTGTGCTTTTATGCAGTTGCTGAAAGCTGTGCATTAGTTATACTGTCATAGTCTCCCCACAGATCTACCTGCATACCTGCATGCTTATCTGTCTCAGCCAATTGTTTGGTGTGTTTAAGCATGCTTCTACCAGCTTTACCTACTTACTTGCATATACTTATGTATATCAGTTTATCTCTTTTTGTGAGCTGCCTCTTATCTATATATTCTGTGTGTGGTTATCACAACCAATAGGAATTATTCAGCGAGTCATAAGCATGGAATGATCATAGTCATGCAAGTTCACATGCATATATGCAAGCATGAACCATTATTCTCTTTGGTCACACACTCACTATTATACTCACAAACACAAATACATTATGTGTGTGCACACACACATATAGACTATGCACTCTCTCTCTCTTCCTCTTTCTCTACCTCACATATACAATGCACACACATATGCACACACACATGCATACAAGCATGCACACATGTACAACACACATGAACGCACACACACATACACAAATCACACACAACACAACACTTACACACAAACACACACACACAACACACACACACACACACACACACACACACACACACACACACACACACACACACACACACACACACACACACACACACACCACATCCTTAATTGTTTAGGCTAATGATTATTTGTTCATATCCAAAGAGCACTAACCCTGACTGACTCAGTCCATGTTCCTATGAAACATGAACAGATTTCCCACTGCTATCAACCAGGCCATTCACCTGGGCAATGAGTAGGCCTACTGCTCTGGGTTCATTCACGAAGAGAGAGGGGACTCATCCATCCAGACTTAATTAAAAACTCGTGGGTGGGTCAGGCTTAGAGTCCACTGGAATGAGAAAGTGATGGTGGTGGTGGATTGGGAGAGAGATGGAGATGGGGGTTATATCACGGAGAAGGATGGGGAGGGATAGTGTAACTGATGTGTGTATCTGATTTCACTGGAAGGCCTGAATGGTGTTAGCTGGTTTTGTTTGTTATGTAATGTGCAGTATTGAGATTGTTAAAAAAAAATCAACTCCAGACCAACAATTACATAACAAACAAAACCAAGGAGCCACACTCAGTTTTTCAGGTGAAATCAGATCCCCCCATGCATTACACCCCCCCCCCCCTTCATCCTCCTTCCAACTTCACCACTCCATCCCACCACCCCCATCACCTTTATCCCCCCACTCTCATTCAGGAGGATCCTGAACTTGACCCACCCACGAGTTTTTAATTAAGTCTGGCTCAGTGAGCCCCCTCCCTCTGCGTGAATGAACCCAGAGCAGTACCCATTGCCCAGGTTAACGGCCTGGTTGATAGCAGTGGGTAATCTGCCTGTGTTTCATACAGGCATTGGGTGAATCAGTCAGGGATGGTGCTGCTCAATTATGAACTGATATTATCAACCTGGCAGTTGACAATTATTAGGAAGGTGATGTGCATGTGCGGGCACATACACACATGTACACATGCATGCGCGTTCGTGCGTGCACACACACACAAATGCACACATGCATGCACACACATACACACAAACAAACACACACACACATACACACATACCTGTATGCATGTGCTTGCACATACTTGTACCTACTTGCACACACACACACACACATACTCTGCACTGCACCTTGCCTGAAACACACACACCACACACACACACACACACAACACACACACACACACACACACACACACACACACACACACACACACACACACACACACACACACACTCTCTCTCTCTCTCTCTCTCTCTCTCTCTCTCCTCTCTCTCTCTCCTCCCTCTCTCTCTACCACCACCACCACCACCACCACCACCACCACCACCAACCACCACCACCATCACCAACACCAAACACCCACCCTCCCACCCCTTACCCCACCACCACCACAAACCACACAACCACATACTAATCACAGCATGATGAAAAGTAGCCAGTGTCTTCCAGTCCAACGGGTGTGTATAGATAAACATCTCGGTTGTTTGGAGGTTCTGAGCACACACCACACACACCACACACAGAGGATGCACCTCGCTCCCCTCAGTCTCTCTGCTAGGCCTACCCTAGCTAAGAAAAGGACAACATTCTCATCAGCATTCCTCAGGGGTAAAGCTCGCAGGGACAACTTGTAACCAATCTGCACCAGAGCAGCAACAACATCTGCAAGTAGTTGCCCTCGTGCCTGTAAGGACTCTGCTCTCTGGGTGCACTGTTCGGTGCTTCTCACACACGGAATTTCGGAAATTCGACAATTCTTGCTGGGTCGTAAACCGTAAACCGCGTGAGGAGCCATCCACAACAGTAGGAGGAAGCTTTCTGTATAGACTGTGTGACCAGTTCATTTTGGGAGAAGGGTGGAAACTGAAAGGTGTTTTGGGTTTATTGTTAGTAAATTTTGTTTAGAACTTTCTTTGATTTTCTTTTTTCTGTCTTTTTCGTTTTTGATACAAGTAAAAGTACGTGGGTTCTTTACATGAGAGGAAAGTCTGACTAGAAATAAGTCATGTTGTCAGTTTATTTTGTTTTCAACAATTTTTGTATTTTTACTTGAGTCACATTCTGTTATGCCTTTTTTCATGTATGCATAGAGCAGAAAAGTCAGGAAAAGGTTAACTGATATTCAGGTGCATTTCAATGTAGGAGAATGCGAGACAAGTTATGCACATGACATACACAAAACCAAGGGCAGTCAGACCACAACATACAATAATGATAATAATACAGTATTGTTATTATTGTTACTACTACTCACTACTACTACTACACTACTACACTACTACTACTACACTACTACTACTACTACTACAACTACTACTACTAACTACTACTATACTACTACTACTTTATTTTGCTGTTATTCTTATCATAATTATTATTACTGTTATCATCATCATTACTACTGTTAACATTACACATCAGCAGACACATCCCAGACAACACTACACTAACAAAATCTACAGCAGAGCACAGCGGCACCCCTACACAGCATCACATCACACTAGAACACAAACCAGGCTATACGATATTGCATCATACCATTCCCACCCCATCACCACACCATCACCACACCATACCACATCACATATACCCCCCTTACACCATGCAACACCACACTGTGCTGCATCGTATCATACCACAAAAGCATGCTTATTTCTAACATTGATAGACCCCCACCCCACCCCACCTCAACACACCATACCACAACACAGCAAATCTATCACACCAATTCACTCTGCACCACACTACACCATACTACAACATCCCACAGTAGCCTATACCACACATCATCACATCAAGTTGAACCGCACTACACCCTAGCACACCGCACACAAGGCATGCATCATTCTACCGCACCGCACTACATACACCATAATTTAGTAGGCATCCGTCAGTCTTCGAAGACTATGGAGTTGCATTCTAGGCTTAGAGCGCAAAGCCTGAGTAAGTAAGTACGGGGGCAATACACAAAAAAACCATACCACGCCACACACCAAGCATCCCACCCCACCCCACCCCACCCCACCACACCCCAAGGAACGTGTGAACTAAGCTTCAACGTGAAAAATAGTCTTAAGTGACAGCAAAACGGAGATGATACGTAGCACCCGTCAGTCGTGTGTCAATGGAGAAAGCGGGTGTTTGCTCGCTGCAGACACGAGTACCGCACATTCCCCTGCCGTGTGTGCATTCCCAGGCGATTGAGTTTTTCCTTGTGAAGCATTCCCGAGAGGATCTTGGAGGGAGGGGAGTAGGACTCTAGTCTACCCTCCTTCGTCTAATTTCCCTCTTGCCTTACTCACACCGTGCTCATTGTTTTTCTGTTTCTGTGTTTCTTCTTATTTGTATTTTGTGTTGTACTGTATTGGTATTTTTTGTTGTATTGTATTCAACTTTTAGTCATGGCTGATTTCTCTGCCTGAAATTCGGGATGTTCTCTTCCTGTGAAGAGTAGGTTGCTACAAGAGCATCACCAATGATCTTTTGTTTGTCCCTGTCTGTAGGTGAGGTGAATACTGTTTTCTGTGAAGATGGCTTTTTACAGTCTCTGTCTGTCTTCAGCTTTCTGTCCCCTTACCTTTCTGTCTGTCTATATGACTGTATAACTATTGACACAGAATGAATGAATGAATAATCTTTATTTTCAAGGGTTACAGAGTAAGCATTACATACTTTTTTTCATCCGGCCCTTGCCCTGATCAGGGAATAAAGCTAAGAAACCCTCTCCCTACCCCTACATACCAGCATCACCACCAACAGCAGTTCAACCAATATTTTAAAAGAAGACAGAGAGAGAGAGAGAGAGAGAGAGAGAGAGAGAGAGAGAGAGAGAGAGAGAGAGAGAGAGAGAGAGAGAGAGAGAGAGAGACAGACAGACAGACAGACAGACAGACAGACAGACAGACAGACAGACAGACAAGACAGGCAGACAGACAGACAGACAGACAGACAGAGACAGAGAGACAGACACAGACAGAGAGAGACAGACACAGACACAGACAGAGAGAACAAAGATGCATGTCTGTGACGGGCACACTTACCTAATCCTCACTGTATTCCCTGCCTTTGGCCCATGCTTCAGTAGTTTATGGATGGCTTTTTCTCACTCGACTCTTGACATTCCACACAAAGCTGTGCAGTAAGCCATGCAATGACAAAGCACTCAACATGCTACTTTTCACCTTGCAGGTAGTATGGGTACTGTCTGCATGCTGCATGAGAATGTAATTTGGGGTTTAAGAGAGGGTGGAATGATGAGCCATACTGAAAGCCACAGACCCCTCTCCTCTATTGTTCTTTTCATCATTCAGAAGAAGTCGGCCCTGGCCAAACGTTTTGTCGGTTATTCATGCATGCAAAGTGCTGGGGCTTACATCAAACTGTTGTCATGCTTTAGAATGCTACGTTGCTATTTTCTCCATTCAGGAAAAGCTCTTAGTTTGACAAAGGGTACTCTTCAATGGAGAAGAAAAAAATCCCCGAAAGTCAGAGTATGGTTACCTGAATGGCGAGATACTTGAAAACTTGCCATACATCCAGACATATCCAGATGTACTTACTGTTTCACAGAGAGACATCGTGTGTATAATTATAGTTATTCTGAGTGACCCTCAGGGTGATTAGTTGTACAGTATAAACCCCACTACCCTCTGATTACAGCTTACAAATGGAAGATAGTATTACACAAAAGTTTTAAGTGAATATATAAACAAAGTAAAAACAAATTCCAACCAAATAGAAGTAATAATTATCATTATAAGTAAATTGGTCAAAACGAAGTGTCATTATTTTGTAAAACAGGACTCATTACTTAGAATGTGATAAGAGTGGGATGGGTATGAACAGGTACAAAATTAATGA
Source organism: Stramonita haemastoma (assembly GCA_030674155.1). Lineage (NCBI taxonomy): Eukaryota > Metazoa > Mollusca > Gastropoda > Neogastropoda > Muricidae > Stramonita > Stramonita haemastoma. The sequence continues at coordinate 35,197,648 of CM060329.1, read as the reverse complement.
GACATGTAAAGATATGGAAAAAAAGAGAAATGGGACGTAAAATGCTACTAAACTTATAGGACTAAAATGATGCTAAAAATGATTGGGCGTCAAAAGATTCTTAATGGTATGGTGTAATGTGAAACTTAACACCACAGTGTTTAAAATGCAAAAGAAACTTGAATGCAAAGAAAATGCACAATGCAAAGAAACTTAACACCATACTGCAAAAAGTACATTAATTATTACATGCAAGAAAAAGAACCCAGCAAAAACTGTTCCATATTATTCGTATTGTTCAGCTGTGTTTCCAGTGAACCCTAACCAATCTAAACAAGCCAAAGACCATTGGTCACGCATTGATGTAGTAATCCTTCTTTCTGATGGTCAAGTCAAACTGGCCAGGCTTCTTCCTTTCTTCCTTCTGGGATCTCAGAGAATGATGATGGATGGACAGCTAATAAAATCACCATCACCAGTTCCTCCCCCTGGATGCTGGGCTGATTGTTTCCCCCTACTGCCAGTCCCTCTCCTCCCCTGCCTGACTTCACTGCTAAACTGATCCCTCCTGTGTATCCCTCCACACCAATTCTCTCTCACATGTTGGTTAACACCCCCTCCCCCTTCCCCTGTGTTTTTCTTCCGAACCAGCTCTCTCTCTCTGTGTCTCTGTCTCTCTGTCTCTGTCTCTCTGCTCTCTCTTCTCGTCTCTGTCTGTCTCTGTCTGTCTGTCTGTCTGTCTGTCTGTCTGTCTGTCTGTCTGTCTGTCTGTCTGTCTGTCTCTCTCTCTCTCTCTCTCTCTCTCTCTCTCTCTCTCTCTCTCTCTCTCTCTCTCTCTCTCTCTCTCTCTCTCTCTCTCTCTCTCTCTTCTCTCTCTCTCTACCCCTCCCCCCCCCTCTCTCTCTCTCCCATGTTGGTTATCGTTGTCATGGTAATGCCATTCAGCTGTACATAAAGGAAATTTCGCGGTAATAGAATGATTAGGAGGAGGAGGAGGAAGAGCAGGTAGAGGAGAGATGTCTTGTCTCCTCCCGCTGACGTAGTTTTCTTGTGCATCTTGATGGCTTTTTTTTCTTTTTTTTCTTCTTTGTTTTTTTTTTCCTCTCTGCTGTTCCCCTCTTCCTTTGATTTTAACGTCTTTTGCTATGATGTGATTTCAGACAAAAGTGTGTGTGTGTGTGTGTGTGTGTCCGTGTGTGTGTGTATGTCCGCGCGCGGCTGTGTGTGTGTGTGTGTGTGTGTGTGTGTGTGTGTGTGTGTGTGTGTGTGTGTGTGTGTGTGTGTGTTGTGTGTGTGTCCGTGTGTGTGTGTGTTGTGTGTTTTGTCTGTGTCCGTGTGTGTGTGTTTTCATTGTAGTTCTCTTTATTTGCATTTGATTTTGTTCCGTTTTGTTATGATCGTCTGCACTGCTTGGATAGGAGATTGAAGAAGAACAAGAACAACAAGAACATCCTTTATTGTCAATGAAACCTAGAAGGCTTGTAGATAGACACACATGAAGAAATGTGTAAAGGAAAAAAAAAGTCACCGAAGATGTATGATTGTGTAATAAGAAACTCACCAAACTTCTGGTTAAGTGTTGGGTTATTTTGTGCTTTTGATTACAACGAGAGAGAGAGAGAGAGAGAGAGAGAGAGAGAGAGAGAGAGAGAGAGAGAGAGAGAGAGAGAGAGAGAGAGAGAGAGAGAGAGAGAGAGAGTTGCATGTTGCAATAACATGGACAAGTTGCAGTGCCAAGCGGTGGTATTGATGGCAATGGAAGGAGTGGTGCTGGCTTGTTGCTAACACTGGTTCCCTATTTTCCCTTACTGTGTGTGCATTCCGAGGCGATTGAGTTATTCCTTGTAAAACATTCCGAGGATGATCTGAGAGAGAGAGGGAGATGGAAAGTATTTGTGCACGAATTTTACAAAACAATGTTCTATGTCTCTCTCTGACTGTCTCTCTGTTTTTTTCTCTCTTTCTGTCTCCCCTCTTTCAGTCTCTCTATGTCTCTTGTCTTTTCTCTCCGTCTCTCGTCCTCTCTCTCTCTCTCTCTCTCTCTCTCTCTCTCTCCTCTCTCTCCTCTCTCTCTCTCTCTCTCTCTTCTCTCTCTCTCTCTCCTCTCTCTCTCTCTCTCTCTCTCTTCTCTCTCTCTCTCCCCCCCCCCCTCTCTCTCTCTCTCTCTCTGTTTCTGTCTCTGTATTTTCTGATTGTTTTGTTTTGCTTTCTTGTTTATTTTCTTGTTTTTCTATTCAGTTTTTATAACCCAACATGTAAACCTTCTCTTGATTGTGTTCTGCCATTAAAAATAAAAATTCTCTGTCTGTCTGTCTGTCCTCTCTTTCTCTCCTCTCTCTCTCTCTCTCTCTCTCTCTCTCTCCTCTCTCTCTCTCTCTCTCTCTCTCTCTCTCTCTCTCTCCTCTCTCTCTCTCTCTCTCTCTCTCTCTCCTCTCTCTCTCTCTCTCTCTCTCGATCTGATCATCCTTCTCCTGCTGATCCTTCTCTCAGCAGTCGTGCGTCTGATTCTGTTCGTTCCCTGATTTCTCATTCCTCTCATCTCTCTCTCTCTCCTCTCTCTCTCTCTCTCTCTCCTCTCTCTCTCTCTCTCTCTCTCTCTCTCTCTCTGATTTGAAATCATCCTTAACATCCTGACTGAAAATCCTTTCCAGCAAGTCGATGAAAGCTCATGATATATGATTAACGTTACCCTTGAAAAAGATTATCATCAATTAATCCATCATCATCCTCTCTCTCTCCTCTCTCTCTCTCTCTCCTCTCTCTCTCTCTCTCTCTCTCTCTCTCTCTCTCCTCTCTCTCCTCTCTCCTCTCTCTCTCTCTCTCTCTCCTCTCTCTCTCTCTCTCTCTCTCTCCTCTCTCTCTCCTCTCACTCTCTCTCTTCCTCTCTCTCTCTCTCTCTCTCTCTCTCCTCTCTCTCTCTCTCTCCTCTCTCTCCTCTCTCTCTCCTCCTCCCTCTCTCTCCTCCTCCTTCTTTCTCTCACACTGTCCTCATCAAACATCTTTTGCCTTTTATGCTGCTACTCATCACATTAGTTCCATTATCATTTTTCATGATTCCATAGTCCTTTCTTCCTGAAAATTCTGACATCACGCAGTGTTTGCCAGAGCAATTATTGTTTGATTTGATCCGTTTTTATCTTCTTTCCATAGAAACGACGCTTTGTTATGGGACAAGGAGCATCCGGTGCGCGCGCGCGCGCGCCGAGCGTGTGTGTGTGTATTGTGTGTAAGTGTGTGTTGAGTGTGTGTGTGTGATGTGTGTGTGGTGTGAGTGTGTGTTGTGTGTGGAGTGGGTGGGTGAGAGAGAGAGAGAGAGAGAGAGAGAGAGAGAGAGAGAGAGAGAGAGAGAGAGAGAGAGAGAGAGAGAGAGAGAAGAGAGAGAGGAGAGAGAGAGAGAGAGAAAATTCAGAACTTAGAACTCGGAAACTTAATCTTCGGCCACATTCAATAAGGTTGGCATAGGAGAAGTTGACAATACCACACAGTAGGCAAAAATCCAAACAATATCAAGCTCAATTTCTTTTGAGAGTTTTGAGCAATAAATTTTTAATCAAAATAGAATGTTTGAAATTTCGAGGAGGGTCTGAGAATTATTGTTTTTGTTGTGGATGTGGTTAATGCTTCCCTTTGCCACTGCTGTTGTTTCTGCTCTAGGTAACGTTTTGATTGATCCCATTTATTTGGAAACAGTCATGTGTTTTGGCTGTAGCGTTTTGCTAAAGCAATGTTCTTTCCTTTTGGACAACGGCAAGAAGCCCAGATTCTGATTTACCCCTTAATGACAGGATTGCTCCCCCCATTCCTGAGCTATTTCTCCAATATGGTAAGTTTATGTATGCGACCTTTCAATCCACCATTAAGGTAGCTGTATCCCGACTTTCGGGATGGTGTCTAAACACGATACCTGTGTGCATGCATTAAAAATATTTTCATCTATTCCTACCGGCACAATATGGTCTATTTTTTTTGAAAGGTGGAGCAGCTTTTTAACATGTGCACAAGATGTTCTGTATGCATTCGCATTCGGGGCCTCGGTCTGTGTTCTCACCCGAAGGAATTTTCGGGGAGTGGAGTCAGTGCTGATTTAAATCTGGTGAAAATTTCCCTAAAACAGCGCCTTCGAGGTGGCTCTATGCCGGGCTGTCACATCACAAGCGCAGTGCTCTCCCGCCTTCCCCCTCCTCCTCCCCCGTGACAGTTTAAAAAACAGGTCGACAGATATGGAAACGTATTTAATTAATCAATACACCCAGCAAGTTTGTCGTGTTTATTGTTTAGTTAGATACATAGTAAACTGTTGCTAATGGGGGTGTTTTGCTTTTACAGTTAGATATTGTTTGTGATGGACACAGGCAGAAGAATCTTCAGGTAAGCACTCAGCATAGAACAGTGCTAAACAGCCATGCATATGGATTCTGCTGAAAGTAACCAATCTGATGTTGTCCCCTAAGTCGAAATGCGGCTACCTAAATGATGGGGGAAATGGTCCCACAAAAAATCTCATCATTGGTGAACCTTGGTGGTCTATCTGAAGGAACGAAAAACAACACAAAACCCTAAGTTGCACCATACTTATGCGCAAGTGCTAAGATGAAGATTACTACAAGAGTTTGGATGACTGCAGGATTATTATTGTCACGCCTTACATTGCTGTTGCTGCAGTTACTAAAATAATATGATGAGGATAAAGTTCATAAGGACTTTTATGATAAAAAATATCTTAATTTGAATTATGTTTTGTCAGTGTTTCTTTCCTTCAATCTTTGTATTTGAATTGCAAGATATGCTTTAAACGCAGTTTCTGAATCGGGTCAGGGATAGGGTAAAAGTGGCTGCGCTTGGATACCGCATACCCCACTTTGTTTCTAGTTACATCTACATTCACGTTTGTTTCTAATGACTGTAACTATGACCTCGAGTTGAAGATACATTGTCAGATAACAAGAAGCACTCTACATCAAGCGAGTAGAAGAACTAAAGCAGATGAACAAGAGCAGCCCACTAGCACTAACAAATTCCCTTAGGACTGTTTTCACCCCCATTAAAACAGGCGTGGATTGTCTGGATTTGAGGTGCACTAACCATCTTCGTGTCAGAACTCTGCAATTCAATTTTGGGTTATAGAAAGAAGGTGGCAGGATGGTTTAGACGTTTACATGCCTATCAACTAAACCGTGAGAGTCTGGGTTCGATTCTCGGTCTTGCCTTATCTTCTCAGTTTGATGGGAAAATCAAACTTAATGTCGTCTTTTGGAGGAGCTCTAAATCAGTCAGAGTCTAGTGCTTACATACCTATGCCCCTGAAAATAACCAATGACAGTTAAACTGAAAAGAGAAGGGTACCCTCTGAATGTCCTGGAGAAATTGATAGGTTCATATCCCACTGTATCCTCAAAGTCAAAATGTGGATACGTTATTGGTGGGGGGGAAAACTGTCACATACGCAAAAATTTCACCATTGGTAAACTCAAAGCTCTATCTGAGGAACGAATACTGAATCTGGTCTATGGTAAGTATTGTATCCCCTTCCCCCCGAAAAAAAGACAAAAAAGAACTCCATGAAGATGTCGTGTGCATCTTTGGGATGATATTCTGAGATCCTTACTAAAATGATTTCTGGAACAAAGTTGATTTTTGTTTTTGGAAGTACATAATATGGTAAACAAGCAAAGATGATTTGCTCAAAAGATAAAAAGTATGGGGTAGAACAAAGATAAGAGCTTACTATGGAATATGTACCAGGAATTTCATGCAGGAAATTAATGTGTCATGACTATGAAGTTCAGAAATATCCACTGTGAGTGAGAGTGGTCTACAATTACGCAATAGTTCAAAAGAGTGGTCTAAATGGAAATGCAAGAGAGCAGGCCAGGCGTCTGGGAGAGAAAATGGAAAACTTACCATGCCAGTCAAAGTAGATTACAGACGGTAAGGATTCCAGAAACCCTAATCCTGAGAAACGACCCAGTGTCTAGAGAAGAAGGTAGAGAAGAGGAAACAGGGGGACATAGGGTTCAATTCCATCAGGTGACTGTGGGAGGGGAGGTGGTACGTGAGCAGACTGAGAGCAACGTGTGGCCGTGAGCAGTGGCTCCACTGTGGGGCAGTAAATTGCCGGCACTGCTGACGTCTCCCCAGCCTCAGTGGACAGTCAGTGTCTTGGGGGCTGCAGAAAGCAACTGGTCTTGTTGTTTATGGCTGTGTTTGGTGGGGTGGAGGAGGAAGGGAAGAGAATCTTCCTATCTAGAGTGCTTTGTTTTAAAGTTACTCGTTTTCAAGTCTGATTATCTGCCTGTTTCTTGGTTCTTCAGTTGTTTACCTGTCTTGTTATTCAGCCTTTATCTTCACTCTTAATTCTTATTTCTTGTTGTTTTGTTCTTGTTCTTCTTTGTTCTTGTTGTTGTTGTTGTTGTTGTTGTTTTCTTCTTCTTCTTCTTCTTCTTCTTCTTCTTCTTCTTCTTCTTCTTCTTCTTCTTCTTCTTCTTCTTCTTCTTCTCTTCTCTTCTTCTTCTCTTCTCGTCGTCGTCGTCGTCCCCATCGTCACCCCCATATCATCGTCATCATCATATACCCGTCATCGTCGTCGTCGTCGTCGTCTCGTCGTCTCTCGTCTCTCATCATCATCATCATCATCATCATCATCATCATCATCATCATCATCATCATCATCACTCATTCTTTTCTCGCTCTATCTTTATCATCTTCTTTTCATTTTATATAAGCCACATGTCTGTTTTCTCTCTCTCTCTCTCTCGTATCCCTCTCGTCTCTCTCTCTCTCTCTCTCTCTCTCTCTCTCTCTCCTCTCTCTCTCTCTCTCTCTCTTCTCTCTCTCTCTCTCTCTCTCTCCTCTCTCTCTCTCTCTCCTCTCTCTCTCTCCTCTCTTCCCTCCTTCCCTCCTCTCCTGTCTCTCTCTCTCTCTCTGTTCTGTCTCTCTCTCTCTCTCTCCTCTCTCTCTCTCCTCCCCTCCCTCACTCCTCCACATCACAACACACACACACACACACACACACACACACACACCACACACACACACACACACACACACACACACACACACCAGAAAAACACACATTTTCTTTGACCAAGGCAAGCAGGTTCTTCAGTGTATTATTTCAGTCTGCACAGAAGTGGGTGATGAGGCTCCCCCAGAGAGCCCTCTCCTTGTTTTGCCTCTCATCTGCAATGTCCACTGGTCACGTTTTCGCCACTCGTGGCAAACTTTCTGCTCGTTTTTCTTTGCCCCGTGTGCTTATTTTCTATTCCCTCAAGACACCTCATTGTCATTTTCGGCTAGTTTTTCTTTAATTTGAGAAAGTGTGTGTTTGGAATTTGCATGTCGTGTGTCGATACTCGTTTGGGAAAGTTTATGTTGTAATCAGATCAAAGTTTGGCTTCTGGTGCTTGACAGTACTTGAGAGAAAGGGGATGAGATGAAACTAAACTTTTTTTTGAGTTTCTGCGTCTCTCTCTCATTCATGTAATCGTGAAAGTTTAAGCTGATGTTGTGTGTGCACAAGCATGTGCGTGCTCGCGCGCGTGCACACACACACACACACACACACACACACTCACACGCTCACACACACACACTCACAGACACATACACCAACACACACACACACCACACAACAACACAGACACACACACCACACACACACACACACACAACACCACACACACACACACACACACACAACACACACACACAACACACGCACACAACACACACACCTCTTATGTTGGTGTCTATGTTTTTACCTCGTTTCATCATCATTGAGAATAGAGTAGTAACACATCATGAAATAACCATTTCACGCGCCAACAACCGGCTGTTCATGACAAGCTGTTTTCTGTATAATGCAGGGAAAACAAACTTGTCTGTTTTGAAGACATTTTTATCCCATCTCAGAGAGAGACAGAGAGAGACAGACAGACAGACAGACAGACAGAAGAGAGAGAGAGAGAGAGAGAGAGAGAGAGAGAGAGACAGAGACAGAGCAGAGACAGAGAGACAGAGAGAGAGACAGAGAGAGAGAGAGAAAGAGAGAGAGATTCGGGAGAAAGAGGGAGAGGGGGAGAGAGAGACACAGAGAGAGACAGAGAGAGACAGAGAGAGAAAAGAGAGAGTGCCTGCGTGTGTGCACACGCCCGTGTGTGTGTGTGTGTGTGTGTGTGTGTGTGTGTGTGGTGTGTGTGTGTGTGGCGCCACGCGCAGACACCTGCGTTTGGACGCAAACATCCTTTAAAACCACAAACCTATTAGGCCACCAACATTGTAACAAATTCTTTCCAATCTTGTCCACAGTCAAGTCAGACTATGGATTAAAAATCACGAATTCTTCAACCTAAACACCCTCACCTCAGGAAAGCACCACAAAAAATACTGCACACACAGCAATGCAGGCTTTACATCAGTCAGGAGAGGAAGAGAAAGGTGGGGGGGAGGGGGGGGGGATCCAGGCAGTCATGCAATGTGGCCATTTGCTGTGGCGAAGGGGGCCATCCCAGTGCAGCTCTTCATGTAGAACCTGTGGTGTGCAAGAGTTAATGGTGGTCTGCAACAACTGTTGACTCTTGCCTCTTGCATTGTCAGAACATGGTTTGTGTGTGTGTGTGTGTTGTGTGGTGTGTGTGTGTGTGTGTGTGTGTGTGGTGTGTGTGTGTGTGTGTGTGTGTGTGTGTGTGTGTGTGTGTGTGTGTGTGTGTGTGTGTGTGGTGGTGTGTGTGTGTGTCATGGTGTGGTGTTGTGTGTGTGTGTTGTGTGTGTCAGGGGGTGTGTGTGTGTGGTGTGTGTGTGAGTGGTGTGTGTGTTGTGTGTGTGTGTGTGTGTGTGTGTGTGTGGTGTGTGTGTGTGTGTGTGTGTGCGTGTGTGAAAGAAAGAGAAATGGGGATGGTCAATTGAATTGTCTTTTTTGTGTATTTTTACTGAGAGAGAGAAGAGAGAGAGAGAGAGAGAGAGAGAGAGAGAGAGAGAGAGAGAGAGAGGGGGGGGGGGAGAATGAATGAATGAATGAATGAATGAATGAATGAATGAATGAATAATCTTTATTTTTCAAGGTAACAGAGTAAGTAAGCATTACATACTTTTTTCATCCGGCCCTTAGAGAGAGAGAGAGAGAGAGAGAGAGAGAGAGAGAGAGAGAGAGAGAGAGAGAGAGAGAGAGGGTGCTATATGGCTAGTGAGTTTTCTGTAGGCAGTATCTTGTGATTTGTTCTGCTCTTGTCATTCTTCAAGTCAGACAATGGATAAAAAAAACCACGAAACTTCCCAGCAACCTCTTCAGCAGGTTTATCCTCCAGTCAAGGTCAGACAACTGCACAGACAGTGTTTCCCACACTCCAGCATTAGGGTTTGGGTCAAGTAGTGCCTTTTGGCCTTTAGATAACTTTTCAGAGACGTCCTTGGTAGTTTCAAAACACTTCGGAGGTAGGAAAAACGTACTGTGTGATTGTTAAGAGTGATTATAGAGAGAGGGATAGACAAACAGATAACCATACTGTGTTATTGTCTGATTGTGCATTCTGTATGTCTTAGACTGATGCTATGTTGTCACGAGAAAGTCAGAGAGGATGATTATGAAAGGATGGTGATAGGTGGTTGTTTTTTTTTTTTGCAGTGATTACCCCCTTGATGTATATTCTGGTTTGGAGGCTAGCAGACTTTAAAAAAGAATGAAAGGGGACAATCTCCTTTATGAAAAAATCTTTTGAGAAAATTAAACTTTCTGAATGTGTGTAAAATCACGCGAATAATGAGCTAAGAGCTAGTGTTTCACCAAAATAAAATGAACAAACAAACAAAATAAAATCAGATTTAATTTACCTTGACCCCTCTCGGGGTATGGAGGATTTCAGTGATTAAAACCAACTGTAACATACATAATTTGCATTAATAGGATAGTTTATAGCACAGAATCTCACGAAATAAAAATATAGTCAACCTTTTCATTGATGTCATGCAACTTTACTCTTAACCATGAATTTGCTAAATTTTAATAAAGTATTTTTATCAGAAGAGAAAAAATTACGAAATATGAACATGGATCTTGGATACAAATATTCATGAGGTAGGACATTCTTCCAAAGCTCAGAAAACTTTAGACATTCCATTATGAAGTGAAACTCATCTCTTATCGTTTTAATGATACATTGTTTACAAGGACGATTTTTGCAGGGAATGCCGTTGACTAAGCAAAGAATGGTTAATACACCTGAATCTACCGTCTTAAAACATTTTTTGTAATTGCGATAAAATATACATTTATTACTTCTTTGCAGCTCTTCAGACCATGACTTTACAAAATTATCCTTTTAAGCCTAAATAACGTTAAGACATAAACTATCTTTGTTAACAAAAGTCTGTGGTTCCCCACACACAGTCAAATCCTGTTTCTATTAAAAGCAGAGACAAGAAAAGCCAATTTTTGTGGAAGTACTGGCAAGTACTGGCATTGTGTGTTTGCGTTTATGTACTATAACAAAGGGAAAGAAATGAGCAAACACTATAAAATGGAGTCTGCCTGTACATCAGTGAGGAGAGGAAGAGGAAGGGGGAGGGGGGAGATCCAGGCAGTCATGCAATGTGGCCATTTGCCTGTGGCCACAGGCCATTCCAGTGCAGTTCTCATGTAGATCCTGCTGGTGTGCAAAGAGTTAATCCTGGGTCTGCAGACAACTGTACACTCTTGCCTGTTGTATTGTCAGAACATGGTTTGTGTGTGTGTGTCATTGGTGTGTGGTGTGTGTGTATGTGTGTGTGTGTGTGTGTGTCTGTGTGTTTGTGTGTATGTGTGTGTGGCAGTGGTGTGTGTGTGTGTCCGTTTGTGTGTGTGGTATGTGTGTGTATGTGTGTGTGTGTGTGTGTTGTGAAAGAGAGAGAGAGGCAGGGGGTAAGAGAGAGAGATGGAGAGATAGACAGACAGACAGACAGACAGACAGACAGACAGACAGACAGACAGACAGACAGACAGACAGACAGAGAGAGAGGAGGAGAGAGAGAGAGAGAGAGAGAGAGGAGAGAGAGAGAGAGAGAGAGAGAGAGAGAGAGAGAGAGAGAGAGAGAGAGAAGATTAATTGAAGTGTCTTTTTTAACGTACTGTCCTGAGCAGAATGTTTGTACAGAAAATTATGGATTCTAGATACAGCTGAACAGCATGTATTATAAAAACAGATGAGCATTTTGTGTAAACATTAGATTAATTTCTGTTTGTCTTGGTGTTGTTTATGGATGATCTTTTTTGTCAGTTTTATGAATGATTGCTTGTAGCGGCAAATAATCATGTGTTTACTTTTGGAGTGGTTGTTATTGTTGCTTTTGTTCTCCCTGTGCCTCTCTGTGTCTCTATCTTTTTCTCTCTCTTTTCTCTTTCTCTCTGTGTCTCTGTCTGTCTCTGTCTGTCTATTTGTCAGTCTGTCTTGTTCTCTCTCTCTCTCTCTCTCTCTCTCTCTCTCTCTCTCTCTCTCTCTCTCTCTCTCTCTCTCTCTCTCTCTCTCTCTCTCTCTCTCTCTCTCTCTCTCTCTCTCTCTCTCTTTCTCTCTCTGTCCGTTTGAATATGGGTGTTTTTGCATACATCTCGTTTTGTTTAAAAAAAGGAAGTTGTGTAGAAGCAAGCTAATTTTCTTGAGTGAAAAAATACCCATATTGTCATGTTCATTTGCATTGAGGATTTGCTTCCTATTTATACATTAGACTAAAATGTATCTAATGACATTTTTTACGCTAAATATGTTCTTCATCTTTTACTGTTGTGGGATGATTTTTGTTAATCTGTTTTTTGCCAGTAGTGGCATGAAATGCTAAGGAGTTCATACTATTTTACACTTTCCTTATTTCATTGTTAATAGATTTTCTTGCTTGACAGGTCAACAACAGTGTTTATACAATCTATGTTTATTTAGAGAGGTGAATACCCTGAGCGTTGACAATATTTTTTCTCTGCATATTAAATTTTGTTTCCTGTTCTGAAAGTTTTTAACTTCATGTTTACGGGTACGACGAACATACAGCGAATGCTAATCGGTAAACATCAGATATATGCCTCTCTATCTCATTGGGTTTGAGAGAATACCCTTTTGGAGTATGTACTACTTGAATGCAAGCTTTTGGAAGTTTCTTGAAGAACACTGTCTCTCTTTTTTTGCAGATGCCGTTTGGTTTAAAAGGTATGTTTCTAGAAAAAAGCACACGATTAAACAAAGCAACGCATGATCAAGAAGAACAACAAGGCTGGAGCTGTTATCATGCCAAGTCAAACAGAAACACTCTCCGAAGTCGGAATGGAGCTGCCTTATTCATGGTGGGTAAAAAGGGTCACACCTTATTCATGGTGGGTAAAAAGGGTCACACCTTATTCATGTGGGTTAAAAAGGGTACACACCTTATTCATGGTGGGTAAAAAGGGTCACACCTTATTCATGGTGGGTAAAAAGGGTCACACCTTATTCATGGTGGGTAAAAAGGGTCACACCTTATTCATGGTGGGTAAAAAGGGTCACACCTTATTCATGGTGGGTAAAAAGGGTCACACCTTATTCATGGTGGGTAAAAAGGGTCACACCTTATTCATGGTGGGTAAAAAGGGTCACACCTTATTCATGGTGGGTAAAAAGGGTCACTCACGCAAAAATCCCACCATTGGTTAACATTGGGGTTCTACCCCAGGAACGAATACTAAACAAAACAAACAAAACCAAACCAACAACAACAAAAAAATCCCCACAGAAACAATGTTGGAAGTTAATGGACAACGGCATGATATTTTACAAGGAAACAAAGTAAGTAAGAACCATTTAAAATGTGGTCAAAGTTTTTTTCGGCAGAGAATACAGATGCAGTCTGATCCTACAAGGAATCTTGATCACTGACTGCATAATGTTCAAGAAAGATCTGTACTTCACCGGCTATGACTTTCGTCCTTGTCTCCTCTGCAATCAGACAATGATGATGGATGGACGGCAAACAAAATCACCATCACCATTTCTTCCCTCTAGATTCCAGGCTGATTGTCCCCCTGTTGCCAGTACAGTCCTCTTGTCCTTGCGTGACAGCAAAGCTGCTCTGGGCCTGTCTGTATGCTCTACCCCCCCCCCCCCCCCTGCCCCCATCTGCCTCCATTCCCATCCTATCCTTCTACTGTCTTCTACTGCTGTGATGGAGGTGGTTCTGCAACGCACAGTACATGATTAGCAAATAGTGCAACAGACAAGACAGTGAAGGTAGGTGACAGATCAACAGAGTTTTTTTTTTTTTAAGTAGCTGACAGGTTAACGATTAAACTTTATTAAAACGCTTTCTTGTAACCTTGGAGTGGCATCCTCAGCCCAGTCTTTTTTTAACTTTAGGAATGAAATCGTTATCACATGTGTCATTTAATGTGAAGTTTTCTTTTTTCATGTTGATGGTATGAAAATATTTGATTGGAGGGGGAGGGGGCAGTTGTGGTGGTAAGGTAAGGAGGTGTTGATCTTGAGGTGGATGTTATGCCAAGTTTCTGGAATGTGTAATGGTTTCAAATTTCTAGAAGGGTGATATGGTATGGCCTTGGTGGTCAGTGGAGCTATAAACAATGTGCAATGAAATGGAGCCAACACCTTGTTGCGACCGATTCTTCAGCTTTTTATTGCCGTCTTCCTGTTCATTCTTTTTCTCCGGAATAATCTGATGTTTGCCATTTCCACCCTCTACCTCTACTCAATGTTAAAATGCGTTTAAAATTATACTGTGTCGGATAGGGCACTTGCAGATGGCGCTTGTGTATGATGTGTGTGTGTGTGTGTGTGTGTGTGTGTGTGTGTGTGTGTGTGTGTGTGTGTGTGTGTAGGAGAGAGAGAGAGTGAGTGTGTGTGTGCGTGCGTAGGTGCATACGTGCGTGCGTGCGTGCGTGGTAGGTGCATGCGTGCGTGAGGTGCTGTGTGTGTGTGTGTGTGTGGTGAGAGAGAGAGAGAAAGAGAGAGGAGAGAGAGAGAGAGAGAGAGAGAGAGAGAGAGAGAGAGAAGAGAGAGGAGAGAGAGAGGAGAGAGAGAGAGAGGAGAGAGAGAGTGCATTCTAGGATGTAGGCCGGCAGGCACTTACGCAGACACTGAAAAAAGATCAACATACAGATTAAAACAAACATGCCACCAGACAGACTGGCAGATAGACAGAAAGACAGACAGACAGACATACAATACCAACTTTCTTCATCACTTTAATAGTTGCTATCTTGTTAAATGAACACGCAATAAGATTAAAAGAAAGAAATGAAACAGAAACAGAAAAGTGACGAAGGAGAAAATGATCAAATGCTAAGTTCATGGAATAATGTTGCCGAGATTATTTTACTTTTGGAGAGAGAGAGAGAGGAGGAGAGGAGAGAGAGAGAGAGAGAGAGAGAGAGAGAGAGAGAGAGAGAGAAGAAGAAGAAGAGAGGAGAGAAGCAGTGCGGCATGAGTGAGAGACAGTGGTAGTTGTGTGTGTGATCGTGCTTGTTGCATGTGTGTGTTTGTGTGTGGTGTTGTGTTTGATGTTTGTGTATGTTTGTGTATTGCTTGTTGCTGTGTGTGTGTTGTTTGTGTGTATGTGTTGTGTGTGTTTGCGTATGTGTAGATGCATCTGCATGTGTGTGTATGTGAGAGAGAGAGTGAGAGGAGAGAGAGACGAGAGAGAGAGAGAAGAGAGACAGAGAGAGAGAGAGAGAGAGAGAGAGAGAGAGAGAGAGAGAGGGAGACAGAGAGAACAGAAGAGACAGAGACTGAGAGAGACAGAGATTGAGAGAGAGAAAGGAACACTAAACAAAGAATAGAACGACAGACACATCGCCACACACAGCACACACACCAGCACACACATCACCACACACACACACACACACACACACACACACACACACACACACACACACACACACACACACACACACACACACACACACACCACACACACGCGCGCCACGCACCAAAGAAGCAGTCTTGAAAAGGATTGAAGTAAGGTGTTTTCATAAAGTGTTATTTCAATCTGCACCGCTAGATGACGACACACGCGTGAATGGCTCCTCAAATTTTTTTCGCCCCCACTTCTGTAATGTAATTTGTTCACGTTCACAGCATTTATTCTGATTCTCTTTTCCCTCCTTTTCTCCCGTTTGTGTATTTATTTATCTTCGGGGACCACAGTTCTTTGCGATTGTGTAGACTTTTCCCTCTGTTAATGTGATAGAGTTTGAACGTTGAATTCGTCAGTTCTGCTGGCTTTTTGTGCTCTGTAATCAAATCCTGTTTCGAAAAGTAGAATTAAAGTTTTTTGCTGCTGGAGCCATGGGCTGAGAAAGAAAACAATCTGTACGTGGTTGTGTGCTCTTGTGTGTAACGGGATCATTTGGTTAGTCGCATTTAGTGCGTATGTGAATATGCGATTGCACATGCATACCCAAACATATATTTTCTGGTATTAGTTATTCTTTTATTTCGAGGATAATGGAATAAGCGCTTAAGTGTTTTATTACATCCAGTCCACGTGTGTATGCAGTTTTGTAAATTTTGTCATCCGTTTCTTAGATACAGTACAGATACAGAATAGAAGCGCCGCACGCACGCACGCACCACACATACACACACAGACATACACACACACACACACACACACAAACACATGCACATACAAACACAAACACACACACATACACACTACTCACTCACTCACTCACTCACTCACTCACTCACTCACTCACACACACACACACAACACACACACACACACACACACACACACACACACACACACACACACACACACACACACACACACACACACACACACACAAGCACAAGCGGACACATTTTACATGATGAATTATGTACGTCAGCACTGAAGTTCCAGAAAAAATTTTTTCTCTTTGATATAGCATACAAAAGGTATGCAGGGTGGACAGCTGTGTGTGTAAAGGATATATTATCATAGTGTGGAAAGTCTTCGGTATCAGTTACTAAAGCGTATTTGATAAACCATACAATGTAAGTGCGTTCTAATCTTTGAAAATAAAACACTGAAAAAAATCACAAACTCCAAGTAAATTCATAGTAGAAGTGTATCAAAACGATCATATCTGTTATTTCCCTTTATGTATATTAACTAGGTGTTGTACTTACTCAAAAGCAATCGATTCAAATAATGAAATCAAGAGACAAACTGAGATACATAAATTAATATCTCAACAGCTCCTATCTGGCTTAAACACCGTAACCAACTATTGCTCACGTGATATCACCATCGGTTGAGTCCTCTCTTTGGTTGGGTTCTGCACAACAATAATAATCATTCAATTTGATTTGGCTGACAGAACATGGAAGGTAGGGGGTGGGGGTGGATGAGACTCAGGCTACACGCTTTGACATTATAAGGACAGTCAACATTAGCAGCCACAAACAAAAATGCAATTTTTAGGAGAGTGGAGAACTTTAACTTAAACTCGAAACTGCAGTACAACAGTCTGTCACTCTTGTAACCTAATGAATGCAGGTGACAGTTACATTCGTATCAACAGACGTATTATTAAAACACCTCTTTCTCCACTCACACAAACACTAAGCAGGATATCAGTCACCAAGCCATCTTGCCCTCTGCCTAGATCAAGGATCACGGGATTAAAGGTCAGGCGAGGCTTCACAGCAAGGACAGTCACCTGACACCTTCAGACCCCGAGTTGCACACACAGCAATACTGGCTGTTCCCCAGCAGGGAGCGCTGACTGGGGAAGAAGGCGGCAGATCCCTGACTGTCATGCAAGGAACCCATTCTTCTCCCTGCATGGCCGGGGAGCCATCAACTCCTGTGGTCCTTGTTAGTGGCGTGCACAGATTGATTAATTATGGAGGTTCTGAGGTGGGGACTTCCTGATCTTGCTTTGGAAACTGTTTAAGCAGGTTTTGTCTTTGTAGATTTATGTGTTGATATAGTGACATAAAACTTAAACAAAAAAGAAAAAAAATGCAGGAAAGAAACGAGAAAATAAAAACAAATCAAATGAGTCCATTCCAGAAATTTTTGTTTCCGATTCTTCAATGAATGGTTTATACACTTCAGTTTTTGGATGCTTTGCCAGCTCATGGCTAAAAACAAATCATAGAGAGCGAAGGAGAGAGAGAGAGAGAGAGAGG
This sequence comes from Stramonita haemastoma, assembly GCA_030674155.1. Lineage (NCBI taxonomy): Eukaryota > Metazoa > Mollusca > Gastropoda > Neogastropoda > Muricidae > Stramonita > Stramonita haemastoma. The sequence continues at coordinate 35,180,537 of CM060329.1, read as the reverse complement.
AGAGAGAGAGAGAGAGAGAGGAGAGACGAGGACAGAGACAGAGAGAGAATAATATTGTCTTTTGAAATGGTCATTACATGACTAGTTTCATTTGTGAGAGGTCAATGCTAATCAGGCTTTGTGGTTTGCTAATCTGCATGGAAAATGACATACATCTTCTTTCATTACTAAATCATGATTGTTTAAGGGACCTAATTACCAAATGAAACTAACACAGAAATGTAACAAAACATCCTTGAGGGACTTTCAAACAAAAGACAAACTCCATCCCATGTCCAACCATGAAAGTTTCCATCTTCCTCTACCTACTCCTAGACACTGATTGAATTGCAAATGCAAAGGGGAAAATAACTGGCTGCCTGGATAGACATCTGAAAAATCCCAACTCAGCAGTCAGTCAGTGGATTAAGACTAGTGAGGACTCCACAAGTAGAGACCATAATCCTATAAAATAGCCAAGTGTCTGGGACAGGAGAAGAGGAAACAGGACAGGGGACATAGGGTTCCATTCCATCGTGGTGACTGTGGGAGGGGAGGTGGTACGTGAGCAGACTGAGAGCAACGTGTGGCCGTGAGCAGTGGCTCCACTGTGGGGCAGTAAATTGCCGGCACTGCTGACGTCTCCCCAGCCTCAGTGGACAGTCAGTGTCTTGGGGGCTGCAGAAAGCAACTGGTCTGGTTTATGGCTGAAGCTGCAGAGTAGAATACGAAAGGGAACAGGTGCTTAGAATCAGGAGGGAGACAACTGGAAAAGCAGTACAAAGTCATTGTCTATCATTGCAGCTGCTGTCCATCTAGTTGTCTGTATTTCGTGTCTGTATTGTCTCTGTCTGTCTGTCCTTCTCTCTGTCTGTCTGTCTGTCTATCTGTCTATCTGTCTTTCTGTCTTCTCTGTCTTTCTCTGTCTGTCTCTCTGTCTATCTGTCTGTCTGTCTGTCTGTTTCTGCTCTACCTCTCTCTCTCTCTCTCTCTCTCTCTCTCTCTCTCTTCTCTCTCTCTTTCTCTCTCTCTCTCTCTCTCTCTCTCTCTCTCTCTCTCTCTCTCTCTCTTCAGTTTTCAGGTGTTAAAGGGCAGGCTCTAGTTATGTGGGACATTTCAAGTAAAATACGTTGTCTGTGTATACTTGCAGATTTCAATAATTGGTCAAAATAAATCATCTTAGAATTCCTTGTAACAATTGAATTTTTTTTGTTATGTTTTCTTTTGGTTTTTCTGTGGAGCAAAAGAACATATAAACATGGGGGATGCTACATAAAAGGAATTAAGAGGTACTGTTAGAGATGTTAAAGCTTTACTGAAGGGACACACACACACACACACACACCACACACACACGCACGCGCGCGCGCGCGCACGCACGCACGCACCCATACACACATATGCAAGTAATAGTGAGCATATACAGATAGAAAGATGAATGAACAAATATTGGTCCAGCTGTTCAGTGCAACAAAATGTGTTCTTAAGTGGCACAGACTTAAAGATGCATGCACAATAATTTTGGTGTACAAAAACACATGTCTGTAAAGGCATGTGCGCATGTGTGTGTGAGTGTGTGTGTGTGTGTGGTGTGTGTGTGTGTGGGTGAGGAGAGAGAGAGAGAGAGAGAGAGAGGGGGGGGGGGGGGGGCGGGCGGGGTCTAAATTCAGTTTCTACATGAAGTGTTCTTTCAATCTGCACCAGGTAGATAATAACAGGCTTGTGAGTGGCTCCTAGATCGTTTGCTTGACAGAGAAGCGTAATTTGTTCACACCCAGAGCACTTCTTCATATTCTCGTTTCCCTGCCGTGTATTTATTTACCATGTGGAACAACATTTTCTTGCTGTCTCGAGGACAATTCCAGTTCTTGATGTGACAGAGTAAGATGCTTTATTTACAAGTCCTGCTGACTGGTTTTTGTTTTTTTAACTGTATAATGAAATTGTGTTTCTAAGAGAAAAATACAGTTTTGAAGCTTAAGCTGTAAACTGATGAAAGAAAACAAGCTGTATATGCTTGCGGACTTGTGTATAACATGATTGGATTAAGCACATTAGTTTAGTGCATTTGCTATTACACATGCATGATTTATTAAAAAGAAAGTAGTAGACATAAACACACAGTCAAACCAGCAGACTCAAGCACAAAACACACACCACACACCGCCACCCACGCACGCACGCACACACACAACAACACAACACACACACACACACGTCGCACACAAACACACACACACACACACGTGCGCACACACACAGCACACACAACAAACACACATGAGCACACGCATGCATGTACACACACATACATACATACATACACATATGTATGAACACACACGTGCACACGCTTACAACAGGAACTGGCTGTTTTACATGTGTAACATCTCATTCTTTTTGCACAGTGGGGGATGCAGTAGTGGAGAAGGGCGAAATAGTGTGAAAAAGTAACTCATCTCACCTTCAAAGCATTGCCGAGATAGCAACACATTAACAATGGCAGCAAAACATTTGAAAGCCAGTGTTTAGGAGGAGAAGCAAGATTTTCAATTGACAACCATAAACACCTGTCTTGTCATTTTATACCAGTCTTGCCACTCTATCAGCTAAGTTATGCAGGCAGCTGTCTCATTTGCACATACAGGTGTATCGTCAGAACACCTCTTTTTATTGCCATGCAAGACTAAACAGGGTATCTGTCACCAAAAGGTCTCATTGGCAATCTTGCCCTCTGCCTGGAGCAGTGACCACAGGAGTAAAGGTCAGGCGAGGCTTCACAGCAAGCACAGTCCTCTGACACCTTCAGACCCCGAGTTGCACACACAGCAATACTGGCTGTTCCCCAGCAGGGAGCGCTGACTGGGGAAGAAGGCGGCAGATCCCTGACTGTCATGCAAGGAACCCATTCTTCTCCCTGCATGGCCGGGAGCCATCAACTCCTGTGGTCCTTGGTAGTTAGTGGCGTGCACAGATTGATTAATTATGGAGGTTCTGAGGTGGGGACACTAAATCCTGCTGCTTGAACTGGTTAAGCATGTTTTATCCAAATAGATTCTATGTAGTGCAGTTAAAATAACAAAAACAAAACAACAACTCACAAAACCACGAAAAACAGGTTTTAGATTCTTGAATATGTATTTCTCTTTGTGATATGTTTGATATAATTTGATATGGATAAAAAAAATGATGCACAGGAAAGAAAGAAGAAGGGAAAAGAGAGATGGAGATAGAGAGAGGGGGAGAGAGAGGGGGAGAGAGAGAGGGGAGAGAAGAGGGAGAGAGAGGGGAGAGAGAGAGAGAGAGAGAGAGAGAGAGAGAGAGAGAGAGAGAGAGAGAGGAGAGAGAGATTAGTAAACACTTTTTTGTTGAAATAATGATTATCATTGTTTTTTTAAGACATCACTAACTTTACTTTTAGGGATGTCTGATTTACACAGAAAAAGAATCAAACTGATATTGCATTATTTCTTAACCATGAATAGTAAAACTAATATGGCTGAAAAATGGTAGTCATGCATTAACATTACAAAATGGCATTAAATCACCTCCAAAAGGATTTGTTAACTCATTCACACATCCCTCAAGTTCACACATCCCAGCACGATATTTTGTTATTTCTTAACCATGAATAGTAAAGAAATATGGTTGCAAAATGGTAGTCGTGCATTAACATTACAAAATGGCATTAAACCACCTCTAAACAGAATTGGTAACTCATTCACACATCCCTCAAGTTCACAGATCCCAGCACGACAGTTTCCATCTTCTTCTACCTACTCCCAGACGCTGATTGAATTGCAAATGCACAAAGAAGTAGCTACCTGGATAGACATCTGAAAAATCCTAACTCGGTCAGTCAGTGAGTGGATTAGGTATGGTGAGGACTCCAGAGGTAGAGACCATAAGCCTGTAAAATGGCCAGGTGTCTGGGAAAGGAGAGAGGAAAAGGACGAGAGATATAACGTGAAACTCTAACACACACACACACACTTACACACACACACAACACACACACACACACTTACACACTTACACACACTCACACACACACACACTCACACATACACACACACAACACACACACACACTCACACACACACACACACACTCACGCGCGCCACACACACACACACACACACACAACACACACACACACACACACCCCACACACACACACACACACACACACACACACACACACACACACACACACACACCTACTATCGGATGAGATTATATACCAAGGTCCGTGTGCGAACGCAGAACATCTTACGCACATGTTAAAACCCGATCCGCTTTCGGAAGAGTAGGCCATTGTATGCCTGTGGGAATGGATGACAAAATTGACAAAACTGCGTACATACGGGGACTGGATGTAATAAAAACACACGAGTGCTATTGATTATCTCGAAATAGAAGAGAAAAAAACAACACTATGAAAGAAGGAGAGAGAGGAGAGAGAGAGAGAGAGAGGAGGAGAGAAGAGAGAGAGAGACAGAGAGAGAGACAGAGAAGAGAGAGGGTGGAGAAGGGGGAGAAAGCGAGGGGGAAGGGTGGGAGGGGGTGGGGGGGGGCAGGCAGACGAACACAAAAGACAGAGAGGCAAACAGACATACATACATCAAACAATTTACATATCATTTCTCAATGAAATTTGAACACTTCCCGGTATGCTAGCTAAGCACGCAACCTATATGGAATAAACAAATGAAGAAAAGCTAAAAACAACAAACAGAATTTTTTTTTAAAAACAGCAGAGAAGGAGAAAGGGAACAAATGCAGAGTTGCTAAGTGTCATCAAGAGATTGCAATGTTTTGTTTTTATACAGATAGAAACGCAAGAGGCATTTGGGCATATACAATTACACAGAGAGATCAGTGAACGAGTTATGTTCAGATTTTGCTGTAACAAAATATGTCCTTAAGTGGATCTGTCCTTAAAATAGAAAGGAAACTGTTTTCATGAAGTGTTGTTTTAATCTGAAACACGAAGATGCCAGTCGAAGCGTAAGTGGTTCCCCCATTTTTTGTTTTTGCTCATCAGCTGAAATATAATTTGGTCACACCCAAAGCACTTCTTTAGATTCTTTTACTTTCTCGTATATTTATTTAGTTTTTGGAAGAGCACTTTGTTGCCACTTTGAAGACATTTTGCTTTCCTAATGTAATACAGTGAGGTGCTAAATTCGCATGTTCTAATGACTATTTTTTTTGGCTGTATAATAAAAAGCTTAGAAAAAATAAAGTTTTGAAGTTTTCCTGTGAAAGCAGTGAGATGAATACAGAAAACAGTTTTTACATGATTGCAGACCTGCGAGTAACATGATCTTATTAGTCACATTTAGCGCGTATGGGATCATATATGTATTATCCAAAACACACACCAGAGTGTCTTTTTTCTTCAAAATATTCCAGGTTTAAATCTCTTGTTGCTGTGGGTTCTTTTCCATGCGCTAAATGTGTGTTGCACATGGGACCTCTGTTTATCATCTTATCCAATAGATTAGCACCCAATCACAACTTGTGGTTGTTCTTGTGGATGGGGAAAAGTTTCTGGCACAAATGGGCCTAAAATCACCCCACACTTCCAACCCAGGCTTTTCATTATCTAGGCAGGTGCATCACCTCTAGACTACCGATCCACTACTAACCAACATATGGCAAAAATATACACAATTAATTGGGTTGATGGTTAAGTAGGGAGTAGGAGGGGAGATAGAGAGAGCATAGCAAG
>CM060329.1:35159821-35169821 GCA_030674155.1 Stramonita haemastoma | reverse complement strand
GATAGATAGATAGATAGATAGATAGATAGATAGATAGATAGATAGATAGATAGATAGATAGATAGATAGATAGAGAGATGAAGATAGATAGATAGATAGAAAAGGATAGATAGATAGAGAGAGAAGAGAGATAGATAGATAGATAGAGAGATAAAGAGATAAAGAGATAAGAGAAGAAACAGAGACAGAGAGACAGAAACAGAGACAGATAGAGAGAGATACAGACAGATACAGTGTATCTTGTATGTAAATGACAGGCTCTGCGGTTGTGTTTCTTCTGTCTTGCTTCTTCGCCCAGTTCTAGAGGACAGTTCTATGAAAACATGCATCACTGAAGTTAATATCCAGTACATACAATGATATCAGCACACATTCTGATTGTCAAAGATTTATACATGATGTGGGGTCTGTACTTTCCTCATGGTTGTGTGGATATATATATATATATATATATATATATATATATATATATATATATATTATATATATATGTGTGTGTGTGTGTGTGTGTGTGTGTGTGTGTGTGTGTGTGTGTGTGTGTGTGTGTGTGTGTGTGTGTGTGTGTGTGTGTGGTGTACTCGCTGCAGATGTGCACATGCTTTTTCATTTTTTTCTACAGACACCTCTCTTATCCTGTTTCTATCTTTGCTTTTTGTTGTTGTTGTTTTAGGTTGGTGCCTTTTTCTTTGGGGATGGGGGGGGGGGGGGGGTCTGATTATGGTTCCTCCACCCTCTGCATGTCCAGTTGTCTGTCTTTTCCCTCTCTCTCTTTTTCTATTTGTCTCTCTGTCTCTTCTGTCTGTCTGCCTCTTTTGCCTCTTTTTGTCTGTCTGTCTTGTTGTCTCTCTGTATATGTTCTCTCTTCTCTCTCTCTCTTCTCTGTCTCTCTCTCTCTGTCTCTTCTCTCTCTCTGTCTCTCTCTCTCTCTGTCTCTCTCTCTTCTCTCTCTCGTCTTCTCTCTCTCTCTATCTCTCTCTCTCTCTCTCTCTCTCTCTCTCTCTCTCCTTTCTCTCTTATCTCCCTTCTCTCTCATCCTTCTCCCTCTCCTCTCTCCCTCCTCCCTCCTCCTCTCTTCCCTTCCCTTCTCTTCTCTTCTCTTCTCTTCTCTTCTCTTCTCTTTCTTCTTCTCTTCTCTTCTCTTCTCTTCTTCCATCACCGTGTGTGTGTGTGTGTGTGTGTGTGTGTGTGTGTGTGTGTGTGTTGTGTGTGTGTGTGTGTGTGTGTGTGTGTGTGTGTGTGTTGTGGTGTATTTACACTAATATCGCTGGTTTTGTTTTTATATTTGTCAGTTTTCTTTTCTCCCATTTCTTCTTATTATTGAGATGTTTTCATCTTTTTGTTTTTGTTTTAATGCTTTCTGCAGCTGAACAAATACCTCTAGCTGCTTATTATTCTGCACTAATGATTTTTGTTCTGCCGTTTGTGTCTTTCTCTGTTATTTATTGTTCATTTTCAATCCTTCATTCTGCTTGCCCAGCTCGTGTATCATTTTCTCTCAAATATGCTGTCATTTTTTGTTATTTTTTCTTTGTTGTTCTTTTTTTCTTTCTAGTGTACGTGTTATTTAGGTGTTTTTTTTCTTCCTTTGCTTTTCGTGGTTGCATTTTTCTGAATCTTGTAAATGCCTGTTATTAACTTCGGAATCTGTATTTACATTCTGGCTTTTTAAGCCACATTTGACGTGCAGTGCAGATGGAAAAAAGAGATATGCAAACAGAAAGCCAATATGTATGGAAATATTGTTGATATGTAATGTATTCTTTATCTCCTTTGTTTTTTCCCCTTCCCTTCCTTAGCGAGCAATAAATTTCTGCTTTTTATTGAAGCATTTTGTGGAGATATTGCCGCGCAGTGTTGATTATTTGTTGTTGCAAGTCTGTAAGAAGTAATGCTAAGCTTTGGTCCTTCTCTGGGTTTTCTAGCTTTTAGATTAAGTAGGAACTCTTGATTGACTGGGTAGATGAAGCTATATTTAATAATTTACCATGCGGTTGTGGCTTGTGATCTTATTAATGCTAAGAAGGAAACATCTTATGTACACTACTACTTATTCCAACAGTGTCTGTATAGGACTTGTGAAAGCTTGATTATGCGGGCAGCTTCTTTCCTGTGATGGAGTTTTAGGCATCACCTTTTGGGAAATGTCTAGTATATTCAGTAGAGTGGCTTACACAAGATTAACATTGTTTTGGATAAAGCTGGTTGATTGGTTTTAAAAAAAAACTTTTCCAGGAAATATGTTCATGCCATGCTTTTTGACATGCTGTGATGTAGCCAATAATGAGCAAGTGCTGATCAGTGGTCTGCAGTGTATTTCCTTTCTCTGTACACTATACTGGAGAATGACATTGAGAACAAACATTGAACATTCCAATGCCAAATTTTGGAAGCAGTTACTCTCAAAATAAAAACAACACGATGTTAGACAAACTTTTATCATTGACTTCAGCATAATTTAGAAAAATACTTTTATACATCTCCTTCGATGACACAAGTTGGATGGGGAGCTTCAAGCTGTTAAATACATGAATGCTGTTTGTTCAGAAATGACGTGTCGACATTTCAAAACATTTCAGTTCTCCTTTTCCTTCCCACTCCCCTCTCTCTACCCCCTCCCCCTCTTTCTCTGTGTTTCTCTCTTCCCCAACCCCCTCTCTATCTCTGTCGGTCTGACTGTCTCAGTTTGGGATTATGTGTTTGTTTGCTACATTATGTATCTCTTTTCTTTAAATAATTATCAATGTATCCATTTGGGGAGTATGTGTTTGTTGGACACATACCTATCTGCTTTCTTTAAATCATAGGTTGAACGTTTGCTGTTGTTGGTGGTGGTTTTTGCGGGGGAGCAGGTTGCTATTATTACTTATTATGATTATTTTGTATGGGTTTGTTTTGGGTTTTTTTTGTTTGTTTCTATTTGGATTTTTGATGGGTTTTTTGTTGTTTGTTGTTGTTTTGATAGTCCCTAAACAGGGAAAAGAACGGATGAAAAAAGTTTGCGAATGCTTATCTGTAACTCGGAAAATAAATATCATTTATTCATTTATTTAGAGACGGGATAGCTCAGTGGTCAGAGCGCTTGCTTTCCCCCAGCCAATGTTAAGCAGTATCAGGCGTTGTTACCAATTGGATGGATGATTCGTTTGCGCGCCTTGGTTTTAGTACAGTTCCCCCAGTTCACCCAGCTGTAAATGGGTACCTGCCCTCTTTAGGGTTAAGGAAGGTAAAGCAGCGAAGGAGAGGAGATAGGCACCGCCCTCAACATGCTGGCTCCTAGAGAAGCTGAGGTCTCTGATGTCTCACTCCCCTACGACCACATAGCTTATGGCACACCTTTACCTTTTTTAACCATTCATTTATTCTCTCTCCCTAACTCCCCCTCTCCATTCTACTTCCATTTTAAAAGCTGGTAAGTCCCTCTGTTTTTCCATGGCTCACAGAATGATGATGGATGGACAACTAATATAATCACCATCACCGTTCCTCCCCCTGGATGCTAGGGTGATTGTTTCTCTCTATTGCCAGTCCCTCTCCTCCCCTCCCCTGTCTGACTGATAAGCTGATCCACCCCCCCCCCCTCCCCCCTCCCTCTCCACAACCATACACACTTTTGCGCTTATCTTCATTATTCCCGTACTGAATCGTCCTCATGGACACATTGTTGTGCTTTTCCCAGTGGGAAATTTGGTGGCTCAGGCAATGATTAGGATGGTAAGGGTTGTGGCAGGTAGGGGGATCTTCTGTTCTGCCATCTGACATAATCTTCCAGGATTTGGTGATGTGATTACTTCTGCCTTTGTCCATGTCTTGTATGCTTCCTCTTCATCTTTCTCCTTCGTTGCATTCTGACACATGCTGTTTTTTTTCATGTACCGTACACTCTGTTGGGTCTTGAGACCAAAAAGGGTCTGACTGTAGAATTAGTTTTTTTTCCTGGGGAGGGAGGGGGGTGTTTAGTATAAATAGCATACCATCCTTCTGGAAATTCGGTGCTAGGAATTCCCTCTTTCCTATCCTTCTTTGTTTCTGCCTTGTTTCTTTTCTTCTTCCTGTCATCTTACTTCTCCTCTGTTTTGTGATTTCTTTGTCCATTCTCTTGTCTTTTTCCAGAAGGACTTAAGACATAACAATTCTCCTCTCCTAAGCTGAGTGGGATGCACTGGGCCTGACTTGTCAAGGGCTTAAAGGCAGAGTAATTCGTTTTTGCCATATGACAGACATCACTTGTTGCTGCCTGAGCATTCAGTGAAGAAGAAGAAAGAAATGTTTTGATGAATTTATAATGATATACAAAATTAGAGATTATAAAGAGGAATGATGAGGTTTACTGGTTTCAGGAGAGCTGTATTTAAGGTGAGGGGCCAATTCCACTGTACAAAATAACCTTAGGATGAGACAATAAACCAACACTCCAATGTATAAATTCACACAGAACATCATGAACACACATTAAAATCCAATCCACCTTTTGTAGATGATTGAGCCAGTCATGTTCGGCTGGATGGATGACACAACATACCCAGCATGTATCTTTGCTACACGGAGAGGGGTGGTCTCTGCCAGGTTCAATTAAATTTGTCCAGGGCCACAACCAATAATTCACTGTCCCACTGACTCCTTCAAAAGATAAAGGCAGAATTCAGTTAAGTCAGGCTGTTGTATAGATGCAGGTCTTATCCGATGGTGAATATGTAGACTGAAACAAGCCAAGCAATCCAACAATTAATGTTCTCCCCCCCCCCTCCCCCCATGTGCTTTGACTAGAGCTCCCAGGTTCACCAATGGTGAGATTTTCATACGTGACTATCCTTCCCCACCATGTAAGTAGACACATCCTGACTTCGGAGATATATGTATGCTTGGTATATTCAATTTCCAGTAATACACTAAATGCGCTCATGAATTATGGGATCTTTAACATTTGATCTTCTGCATATGTACAAATACCAGAAGGAATTTAGGCACTGGCGCAGCATGTCTGCACTTCAAGTCGACCTGCTAGATTATAAAAATAACCACCCTTACTTTTCCAGATGCCCACAAGATTCAAACCCACAACTTCACTGACCCATAGGATTGAAGTCCAACAGTCTTAACCATTTGGCTGTAGCATCTGTGAATCAATGTTCAACCCATTATATCTGTACCATCTCAGAGAATCAGACATGTAACATGCATAATGGCGATACCATTGGAAAGCAGAATCATGGGGAAAAAAGGAACAGAGTGTAGAAAGTTTGCTAAAAAGCTGTTAAGGAGTCCACCAGGTGTTATAGAATTATCCAGCTACATGGACTAGGAAGTTTCTTACCATCTCCAGCAAACCACAGCAATCAGTCAACTCTTTATCAGAGTGAATTTAACAACAACAAGGACTTCAGGGGAGGGAGCAAGGGAGAGAAAAGGACAGGGGACATAGGGTTCAATTCCATCAGGTGACTGTGGGAGGGGAGGTGGTACGTGAGCAGACTGAGAGAAACGTGTGGGCGTGAGCAGTGGCTCCACTGTGGGGCAGTAAATTGCCGACACTGCTGACGTCTCCCCAGCCTCAGTGGACAGTCAGTGTCTTGGGGGCTGCAGAAAGCAACTGGTCTGGTTTATGCGAGTTCTCCTCTCTCTCTCTCTCTCTCTCTCTCTCTCCTCTCTCTCTCTCTCTCTCTCTCTCTCTCTCTCTCTCTCTCTCTCTCTCTCTCTCTCTCTCTCTCTTGTCTTTTCCTTTGTTTTTCCTGTTTTTCCTGTCACATGCTTTTTTTCCTATCTTGGAACTCATTAAGAAAGATAAAAATTTGCATTAAGTGGATAAAAAAGTCTGACATGTGCAGAGTTCTTGATCTTTGTGTTACAAAGGCTATGTGATAAAATCACTGCTTTGTGAAAAATATTAGAAATTGTGAAGGAAAGGAGTTTGGAATAAAACAACGAATGCTCATTAAGGTGTGAATTTTACGAAACCTGATCACAACATTTTTTCATAGGATCTGTGAAATAGGTAAATTACAAAAGATACATTAATGTGGAGAAAGAGTTCTTAAAGAGAGAGAGAGAGAGAGAGAGAGAGAGAGAGAGAGAGAGAGAGAGAGAGAGAGAGAGAGAGAGACAAAACACACACACCACACAGCACACACACAACACACAACACACACACACACAACACACAACACCCTCTCTCTCTCTCCTCTCTCCTGTCTCACACACACACACACACACACACACACACACACACACACACACACACACACACACACACTCTCTCTCTCTCTCTCTCTCTCTCTGTCTCACACACACACACACACACACACACACACACACACACACACACACACACACACACACACACACCACACACACACACACACGCGAAAACCACACAGACAGACATACAGACAGACTGCACAGATTTTCGCGTACAGCATGCAGGTCCATGCCCCTGGCACGCGTCCTATTGTTTTCCTGCTATCAGCAATAATGGGAGAACTCTAAACAAAGCACGCAGCTCCAAAGCCCAGACTCCTATGTGCACATTCCCGCATTCCGTGGAGAAAAGTGTATCTGCTCACCTTCTGATTGTCCCCAGCATGGCACGTGGCCTCGCATCTTTCGTTCCCTCCTCCCTGTTGTCATGTGTAAGTGGGTGTGGAGGAGGCACCAGGTCTGTGCATGCATGCATTTTCCATATCTGGATACATTTTTCTGCTTCCCTTTCTATGTTTGAAGTCTCTTTGTCTGTCTGTTTGTTTGCCTGTCCATCTGTGTATGTGTATGTGTGTGTTTGTGTTTGTGTGTGTGTGTGTGTGTGTGTGTGTGTGTGTGTGTGTGTGTGTGTGTGTGTGTGTGTGTGTGTGTCTCTCTCTCTCTCTCTCCTCTCTCTCTCTCTCTCTCTCTCTCTCTCTCTCTCTCTCTCTCTTTATCTCCATATGTATGCATCCGCACGTGTGTGTGTGAGTGTGTATATGTTTGTACTATATGTGTGTGTGCGTGCACATATGCCTGTGTTCACGTTCGTATGTGTGTTTTTTTGTGTCTCTCTGTCTCTAACCCTGCCTTTGGTGTGTATAGTGCTCTCCCCCTTTCTCTCTCTCCTTCTCTCTCCCTCTCCTCCCTCCCCTTCTCTATCCCTCTCTTGTCTGTCTCTGTCTTGGCACTGTACCTCACAACCTGCCATTGCCTTGTTATTTGATGTTTGGATCTTTGTTTATTAAGAATTTCTATCATTGTATTTTTTATTTGTTAGTTTTTTTAATGTAATATTCCTTTGTCGTTTTGTTTCTCATGCAGCTGAAATATAGCCCTGCTTGTTATTCTTCATTAATAATTTGGGCATTTTATGTTTTTTGTTTTGTTTGTTTCTCACCATTCGTTATTGTTCATATTGTCATTTTTCATTTCTGCTAGCACGGGCATGTGTATTGTTTTCTCTGAAATATGATATCATATTGTTTTGTTTCTGTTTCCTTTTTCCCCCCTTCTGCATGCTTAATGTAGTTCTTTTTTCTTCAATAATACAAACAGTGGAGGTCTTTTGTTTTGTTTTGTTTGATTTGGTTTATGTATAGCACAGTGGTCGAAGCACTAGCTTTCCCCTTAGAAGGGTTAAGCAGTGTTGTGCAAATTTAACATCTTGGATGGATGACCATTTTATTTATTTATTTATTTATTTATTTATTTATTTATTCTTTTATATCGAGGATAATGGAATAAACACTCCATGTGCTTTTTTTTTACATTCGTGCACCTAGGCTCCAGCACAGTTCCCCAGTTCACCCAGCTGTAAATGGGTCCTGCCCTGTTTAGAGTTAGGAAAGTTGTGAAGCAGTGATGGAGAGGAGGTGGCTGCCACTCTCAAGATGCATCCCCCTGACGAAGCTGAGGTTTCTGATGCCTCCCTCCCCAATGACTTCATATAAACACCTTTACATTTTACTTTTATATATATATATATATATATATATATATATATATATATATATATATATATATATATATATATATATATATATATATATATATATATATATTATATATTTTTTTCTGTGTCTCAGTAACTTATCATTTATGTCTAAGTAAGCCTTATTTTCGTAGGTGATTGTTTTTCCTTCTTTTGCAGTGTAACAAAAGGGGCTACCATTTTTCTCCAAACAGTTTTTGAAGGAAGATATCGCCGGTGTTGTATCGCTCTGTGTAAAAACATCATCATGAAATAATGTGGAATAAAACACTGCTTGAAGCTGATTCTTGGCCTCTCTACTTAAGTGTAAGAAAGACATCTTGCCTGATTGGGCAGAATTTATCTTTGATCATCTTACGATCATGGTCTGTGGTTCTGTTGTTTGAAATTTCAGTGATTGTCTTCATCTTGTTCTTCATCTTGTATCGTCTTTTATGTTCTTTAGTCCTTGGCCTTGTAGCCTTTGCTCTGTGATAAAACTTTAGTGCATAAATGCATGTGCTTACTATGACATTTTTATACAATACAAAATTACTTTTTAAGCCTTCCTTTCTCCAATCTTCTTTCTTTCTCCATCCATTCCTACATCCTCCGTGTGTGTGATTCTCTCTCTTTCTCTCACTCTCTATCTCCTCTGTTTGTGTCTGTCTGTCCTCTCTATCTCTATGTCTGTCTGCCCTCTCTCTCCCTCCTTCTCTGTCTGTAACCCATGTAAATAAAGGTTATCATCCTCCTATCTTTTTCTCCCTTGCACGAAGACTTCGCATTTCATTGACTAGTCATGCCCCTCTCTTTTTCCTGGGCTCTCAGGGTTAGAATGATGATGGATGGACAGCTAATAAAATCACCATCACCAGTTCCTTCCCCTGGAAGCCAGGCTGATTGTTTCCCCCTACTGCCAGTCCAGTCCCTCTCTTCTCTTGTATGCCTGGCTGCTTTAACTGGTCATTCCATCACTGCCCATCATACTCAACATGCACGCACGACACACCACACACACCACACACATGACACACACACATGTGCATTCACTCACACGCACGCACGCACACACATGCACACACAAACAGACACACAAACACACACACATACACACACTCTCTCTCTCAACGCACGCATGCACGCACGCACACACGCACACACACGCACACACATACGCATGCACGCACGCACACACACACACGCACACACACACACACACACACACACACACACACAACACACACACACACACACACACACACTCTCTCTCTCTTTCTCTCTCTCACAGACACGCACGCCTGCACGCATGCATGCACCCCCCACCCACCCACCCCCACACACACACGCAATAGGAAGTAAATTTTTAATTTACCTCCAAACCAACATTCTTTTTGCTTTCCTGTCCACTGTTATTATATATCATTACCCTTTTTCATACATAATTACAAAATATCAAGAGACATTAACTTCCAACAAGCCCAAGAAATTAACTATAAACTGAGAAGCCTGCTCCCTTGAACAGGCACATGGAATAGAACATCATTTACCATCTTCATGAACTACTTCAAATCTGTGCTCTAGATAGAAACACGAAAAACAAAACCCTCCTTGTCAATCAGAAAGTAGTTTAAGGCTACAACAACCCCAGAAAGAACAGACCCTAACTCTATATATAAAAAAAGGCTTAATTCCTAGAAGAGAGGAAGAAGGAGAAGGGGGGTGGGGAACACAGGGTTTAATTCCATCGTGGTGACTGTGGGAGGGGAGGTGGTACGTGAGCAGACTGAGAGAAACGTGTGGCCGTGAGCAGTGGCTCCACTGTGGGGCAGTAAATTGCCGGCACTGCTGACGTCTCCCCAGCCTCAGTGGACAGTCAGTGTCTTGGGGGCTGCAGAAAGCAACTGGTCTGGTTTATGCCTTTTGTGTGTGTCCTGGGGAGCATCTTTATGAGGTGGCTGAGTCTGTCTGTTTGTCTGTCTGTGTGTTTGTTGCTTTGTCTCTTGTGTTCGATTCTCTTTCTGTCTCTCTTTTCGCAAGTGAGCACACAAGAGAATGTGTGTGTGTGTGTGTGTG
>CM060329.1:35142321-35152321 GCA_030674155.1 Stramonita haemastoma | reverse complement strand
AAGCGAGGGAGACAGACAGACAGCCATACAGACAGACAGTCTATGTATAATGTGGAAGGGGGGGGGGAGAGGAAGGGGGGCTGCGCACTCGGACGTGCGCGTGTGATTATCAGAGGAAGATGGGAAGCGGGTGTCCTCTTCAGAGCTTACGAGTTGTGAAGACGTCTGCGTGGTTTCCGTCATACTGCTTGAAAAGGAAGGGAAAAACTAGGACTACGAAGAAAGAGAAAGCTTTTTCTCCCCAGCCATTATGGGTTCCAGCCGTACCTCCCTCAATAGTGTGTGTGAGAGAGGGTTTTATGGCATTTTATCTCCATCGCTCAGTCAGCCATACTCTGTTTTCCGGCTGCAGCCTTTCTTCCTGTGTGTTTGCGTTTGTCGCAACTGTTTGACTCTACTTCTTTGAAGGATCACAAGTTTTTAACTGGGCATGTTTGGGAGGAAAGTTTAGGGCCAGGTGCAGTTGGGGTGATTTAGGAGATGGGTGTACATCTGCTCTTGTAACACTTGCTTGCAGAGCAAAGATTCCAATCCAGACCTCGTGGAATCTTGGGTTTGAAATGTGGGAAGTTTTCTTTCATCACTCGAGCCATCACTACTGGGCTGTCATTGCCGACATTATCATCCTTTTTTCAACATTTCATGTAATCAAAAGCCTGCATTATCAATGTCATCTCGTCATTCATTATCCATGTGGTCTGTCTATTCTAAAAGCATGATAAAATTTGTTTTTTCGCGAACAATCTGTCTCTCGTTGTCGGTTTGCCTCTCTTATCTGTCAACTTTCTGTCTGTCTTTCTGTCTGTCCTCATCTCTTCCTGCTTCCCCTTCTTCCTATCTTCGTACTTTCCCTCTCGCTTTCTTTGTCTCCTCTACCCTCTCCTCTCCCCCATCTGCGTGCCTCTTGTGTGTTGTGTGTGTGTGTGTGTGTGTGTGTGTGTGTGTGTGTGTGTGTGTGTGTGTGTGTGTGTGTGTGTGTGTGTTTGTGTGTTTGTGTGTGTGTGTGCGCGTGCTCGCGCGTTCGTGTGTGTGTGCGTGGTCATTGTTGTTCAAAGTTTTTGTTCAAAAGTTACTTTTCTGTAGGTTTGTTTCGTTGAATTCTTTGTTTTCTTTTGATTTAGGAGCGCCTGTTTTCTTTCTTTGGACATGTTTTGGTTTCATCATATGAATAATGATATTTCTGTAGAGACTTTGCGTGTGTACTTACGTAACCTGAGGTTTTGTTTTATCTGATAATGGCTATGTTGGGAATTCTCCAGCCAGACGCCCTGCGAGCCATCCTGAATGCACATTGTCTGACTCAGTACACTAGGGAACGACTGTGAGATCGTAGTTACATAGTGGATGAGAAGTTACCCTCGTGGAAATGCCCGAGGCTCTCTCAGTATAAAAAGCATCCTCACCTTCTGGAGATTCTGTGCTAGAATTCCCCCTTTCCTGTCATTCTTTTTTTTCTTTTTTTCTTTTTTTACATACCGTTCTATTCTCTCTCATGTCTGCTTCCTGCCTTCCCAAACCATTCTCTTGCCTTTTTTCCAGCAGGTCTCACAATATTTTTTTTTCTTTTTCAGACGTTATATGAAAATTTTCCTGTATCGTTTTGTTCTAGCCAGCAGGCAGTGATATTGTAACCAGTGAGATGGGCACGTGGTACCATCACTGCATTGTTATTTGCCCATATTGACTATTTTCTATGTTTATTTCATTACTTTGAAGTGTTAAAACTATTATCCCCCTCTCCTTTTGATGTTTGTCGAACCCCTCTTTGTAACCTGGAGATAATAAGATTAAGTGCAGTGGCTGGCGTCCTCAGAGAGCCTGCTTTTGTTTTTTGCCTTAAGGAATGAAATAATTAAGGTACTTTGTCATTTAATGTGGGTTTTTTTTTAGATTTCGGTGTTGAATATTTGAAGGGATTAACACACACACACACACACACACACACACACACACACACACACACACACACACACACACACACACACACACACACACACACACACACACACACACACACACACACACACACACAGCAAAAATGAAAGCAAAAAAATCCCGCTTGAATAAAGAAAAGAAAAAGAACCAAGCGCCGTAATAATGACGATACCATAAACAGAAAAAACAACAACTAAAATTCCAGTTGTCAACGAGCAACGTTGTAATTGGCAGTCACGCTGGTGCACTAGAGAAAGTGTGGCACATAGCGCAAACTACACTGTGCAGAAAGTGCGACCTCGAACAAGGAATGACAAGTGTGTGAAGCATGTTTTGACAGTTTTCAGGTCCCGAAAGATGGGAGAGAAAGACAGACAGAAGGAGGAAGGGAGAAGGGGAGAGGGAGAGAAGGAGAGAGAGAGAGAGAGAGAGAGAGAGAGAGAGAGAGAGAGAGAGAGAGAGAGAGAGAGAGAGAGAGAGAGAGAGAGAGAGAGAGAGAGAGAGAGAGGCAAGGCAAGGCAAGGCAAGGCAAGGCAAGGCAAGGCAAAATTCTTTTATTCGAGGATAATAGATAAGCACTCGTGTTTTTTTTTTACATCCAGTCCAGAGAGAGAGAGAGAGAGAGAGAGAGAGAGAGAGAGAGAGAGAGAGAGAGAGAGAGAGAGAGAGAGAGAGAGAGACAGAGAGAGAGACACAGAGAGAGAGATTGATTTAAATAATTCTAGTTTTTTGGGAAACAAATGAAAATCAAAACAAAAATGTATGTGTGTGTGTGTGTGTGTGTGTGTGTGTGTGTGTGTGTGTGTGGTGTGTGTGTGTGTGTGTGTGTGTGTGTGTGTGTGTGTGTGTTAGAGAGAGAGGGGGAGGGAGAGACAGACATAAGATAGAAACAGAAAGAAGGAAAGATGGTGAATAAGAGGGTGCATGCATCTGTGTGTGTATGTGCGCGCGTGCGCGTGCGAGCGCATACGAGAGACAGACACAAAAGTACACAAGGTGGGAGGGAAAGAGAGACAAACGAACATACATACAGACAGACAAAGAGAGAGACAGACAGAGAGACAGACAAAATCCTTTGTCCACAGAAGTGCAGGGGAGAAAGAGAGACGGCCAAAAACGCGAAATCATCTTAGACACCCTGCAGGTCGGTGAAGCGGCCATTGTTACAGTCACAACTCATAAAGCCGCGCATTCATATTCCACACCTCGTGCCAGCGCTCCAGTGCGCAGGACCGGAAGCGCTTGTTGACCTGATATCTGGCAGATGCACTCGACTTCCAGGTCACCTTGTGTGGTATGCGGCTTCGGGTTTTCAGCATTTTGCGGAGGCGCTAACCCTGACCGTTTAGAAAGGGGGTTGTGTTTGGGAAGGTTAGGAGGCAGTGATTGAATGAAAGCTGGGCTGTATTTTTTTTAAGGGGTGAGGGGTTTGTCAACATGAGGCGAAAGCCAATTATCAGTGTGGATTTACTTTGGATTTCCAGCATCCGTTTTGGCCAGAGAGCTAACAACATCAGTATGCTACTCTGTGTGTGTGTGTGTGTGTGTTGTGTGTGTGTGTGTGTGTGTGTGTGTGTTGTGTGTGTGTGTGTGTGCGCGTGTGTGTTTGCGTGCGTGTGTGTGTATACGTCTGCGTGAGTGTGTGTGCGTTAGAGAGAGACAGACAGACAGACAGGCAGACAAAAGACAGACAAATAGGCAGACAGATAGACAGACAGGCAGGCAGGCAGACGGACAGACAGAGACAGAGAGTACATCTCCAAATATAATGTCTGAAAATAAGCAGACATTAACCATAAGAAGGAACACAACACAGTCATACTTTGTTTCACGTGTATTCCAGTCACCTGTTCCATTCAACAAAATCAGCCATTCTCAATAACGGAACAAAGCATCCAACACTCAGCCTGGATAGTGTGGCCTCCTTAGGTTACACACCGCGGTTAGATTTTTGCCACTTTTCCTTCTGTTTTTCCTGTATTGTTCTTGCCTTCATACCACACGTGCTATGGCATCCCAGAAATAAAAACCACTTTTTGTGAAAGACTAGCTTATCACTCAAAACACTTGTGATTTTGCACAAATTTGGTAGGTATGAATATTTTTTTTTAATTTTTCAACAAACACCGTGCCCACTTAGTCCTTTGTCATCTGCTAGCTTCCTGACCGCAATATGCATGCGCGAGGTCAACGCTGTAGGAACACAAGCAATCCTCATTAATTTTGATAATCATTTCCAGCTTTCTTGTGACTACCTAGTATTGCCCTATGTCTACATTCCCCAAAAACAAGTAATCTGTACATTTTGTCATATTGTTTTTGAAAAATCTGTGAAATTCACCAGAATTGTTTTTTTTCTGACTAGCACCCTATAGAAGAATGTACATGACCTGCAAGCTAACACAGGAGTGTAACCTGTATAGGTTTTAGCAGAGAGATTGCCAGCTGGGAGAGAAGGGGGGGGGGAGCATCAGAGCTGTTGTTTCCAGCTGGCCAGGACACTGACAGAGCTGATATATTATAGTCTATACATCAGAGAGCACTGTACAGATTCAGTAGGATGGATTATGCAGGGTAGCTTATACCTCACGATCCATGTTGTAACCAGGCTGTATTGCTGTCAGATTAGAACGCTTGTTGCTGTCAACAGATTATGATTGTATGTTGTAAGTTGTTGTTGGCTTGTTGTTTGTTCTTGTTCGTATCTTGTTGGTTTGTTGTTGTTGGGTGTTCCCCAACTTAACACCCTGGGGGTCACCCAGAATATGCACTCTGTCTCATTTTATCATATCTCGAAACCACTTTGGAACCGTTTAAAGACATAATATTGAGTGAAATCATTGCATGTATGGCTGTTTTGAAGTACCTTTACCTACAGGCAGCCACGATCCAGCTTCAGAGTTTTCTGTCTTCTTTACTGAAGAGTGCAGGTTGTTATGCGTGCTAAAGCCTGTTATGGCTGAAGACAATCTCAACAAAACACGTTAAAGGTAACAACTGTTTAATGAAGGCAGTTGGAAACTTACCTGTCATCACCAATAAAAGACAACAATTTTTAGGGCTGGGTTAAAATTCAAAGCACAACAACATTGTGTTGCATTGTGTTGTCTTGTTTGTGTTGTATGTATGTATGGTGTTGTATTATACCCCTTTAAGTGACGGCAGATATTTCAGGGTGAAATTCGGGTTGATCAACCTGGGGAGACCGCGTCGCCATAAGAGCAGCTTTTCTTGTCTGCATCTGTATTTGTTTCCCTATCAGAGTGGCTTTTGTCTATAAGACGTTTGCCAGGGACAACTCTCTCGTTGCCGTGGTTTCTTTTACGTGCGCTAAATAGTTATGTGTAACACGCAGAACCTCGATTTATCGTCTCATCCGATGTAGTGTAGGTCTTGACACATTGCCTACATCAATACTGACTAAGCTAGGGGCGTGGATCATGTCTGACTGCCCTGCATGCAGATTTACACCAGTTTATATGGGGTCAAAGCTGTGTTGCATGCAAGCAAGAGGAACAGCAAAGAGTGGAGAAGTTTATTTGCACCAGTTCCAGTAATGTATGATTGTCATCCAGATTCCTGAAGAAAGTGTTTAAGGTCGTGGTGCTGATAGTGTTTACAGGTGTCAAATGTTCTATAGTATTGTCAGGTTCGAGCACGCGCATGTGTACGTGGTGGGGGTTGAGCGAGGAGGAAGGAGGGAGGGAGAGAGAGAGAGAGAGAGAGGAGAGAGAGAGAGAGAGAGAGAGAGAGATGAGCAGAAGAGAGAGAGAGAAGTGTATGTGTGTGTGTCTGTCTGTCTGTCTGTCGTTGTCTCTTCATAAGTGTGATATTAAGACAAAGAGAGACAGACAGACAGACAGAGGGGGTGTGAGGGGGTGGGGTTGAGTTGGTGAAATATGAGAGAGAGAGAGAGAGGAGAGAGAGAAGAGAGATGAGAGAGAGAAGAGGAGAGAGTGTGTGCATATGTGTGTGTGTGCGAGAGCTGTGTGTGTGTGTGTGTGTGTGTGGTGTGTGCGAGAGCGCGCGCGCGCGCGTGTGTGTGGTGTGTGCGCGCGCGTGCGTGCGTGCTGTTTTTAAGCTCGTCACACAACCCAAGTAGGTACAGCAAACATCACACAAGCACAGCTCAGATGCCAAGAGGATTAATTAAGACACAAAGCTGTCAGGTCACGACACACACTGCTGTCAATACTGGGATACTGTTACAGCCTGACACACGATGTTGTTGTTGTTTCGCCATTATTTCCCACTTACGTATATGTATCACTTCTGTGCGTTCAAGTCTGCACTCACCAAGGTAGAAGCCGTTTGCCCATAGTGCAGAGGCTCATAGAAAATCAGGGTTTGGTTTGTAGTTTAGTATGCATGGTAACATCGTTCTTGCGAAATGATTCAGTGTGTGCGATGTCGATGCGAGGAGTGATAGTTATTATTATGGATGAGGTTAGTTTTCTTTCTTTTCTATAGCGTCTTTTCACTGACAGTGATTTTAGACGAAAACAGGAGCAACATTTTAACGTTTTTGTTAAGGGTATTTCGGTTTATTCCTAAATTTATGTAGGTATTTACTAATGTGTGTTTGGGGGGGGGGGGGGGGGAGGGGGGTATTGTGGTATGTGTGGGGTGGTTGGGTGTGTGTGAGTGTGTTGTTGTTGTTGTCTGTGTGTGTGTATGTGTGTGTGTGTATGTGTGCATACGCGTATGGTGGTGGTGGGATGTGTGAGTATGTGTGCGTGCGTGTGTGCCTAGTGTTAGTTCATGTAGTGTGTGTTTTGTGCTGTGTGTACACGCGCACGCTCGCAAATGCATGTACCTACACACGGCATGTGTGTGTCGCTCGCTTGCACGCATGACTGTAAGTGCATGCGCCGTTTTCTAACTGGTCCTGAGACAGACACAGCAGAAATCAGACCTACGGTACCGTACAGCTTCAAGCGGATTTGTTCCTCCAAGCTGTGGGATGGTGACGACACGATACGATCGACACGACACGACACGACACGACACGACACGGACGGACAATGCTGTCCTGTCGTGTGGTCTTAGTGCCAGCTTATGTGCAGGATGAGCGCCGTTCCTGCAGGCCTGTCTAAATGTGGGCCAACGCTGTTGCCTATAGAGGAAAGCAAGAAAAAGTGAAAGCTTTGTCTGTGGGCATTTGTACGTTGTGAGGTGGCTTGAGATTTTAGTGTGTTTGTGCACTGTCCATGAGAACAGTGAAAGGGGTGTGTGCTCTGTTGGTTTGAGTGCCCTCTCTGTCTGTCTGTCTGTTCTGTTCTGTCTGTCGTCTCTCTCTCTCTTCTCCGTGTGTATTTGCTGTCATGGTCTATTGTTCTCCTCTTCCTCTTACTTTTCCCCTTGTCTCCTCTTCTGTCTCATCTTTCTCATCTCTCTCTTCTCCTTTCTCGTCTCTTCTCCTCTCTTACTCTTTCTCGCCTCTTCTTCTTCTTTGCCATTTTCGGTCTCTTTTTATTCTCTTCTTCTGTTCTACTCCTCTCCTACATGTACCTTTTCGTGACTTTTAAACCACATGGTCCTCCCTGTGTCGATGGCATGCAGATATAAGCTTTCGCACCACGTTGAAATCTGTTGACTCTTTCGAATAAGAGTAGCCACGTGTGCCGGTGGGAACAGATGACATTTACAAAAACTGCATACACACGGGGACTGGACGTAAAAAAGCCAAGAGTGCTTATTCCATTATCCTCGATATAAAAGAATAATTTAAAAAAATCTCTCTCTCTCTCTCTCTCTCTCTCTCTACTCTCTCTCTCTCTCCTCTCTCTCTCTCTCTCTCTCTCTCTCTCTCTTCTCTCTCTCTCCTCTTCTCTCTCTCTCTCTCTCTCTGAGTAAGTGAATGAGTGAGTGAGGGAGTGAGTGAGTGAGTGTGTGTGTGTGTGTGTGTGTGTGTGTGTGTGTGTGTGTGTGTGTGTGTGTGTGTGTGTGCGTGTGTGTGTGTGTTTGTGTTTGTGTGTGTGTGTTCTATTTCGTTTCTCCTAGCTTCCCTTTCTTTATGTGCTTTTCCCCCCGTTCCTTTCTGTCTACAATCTGCCTCATCTTCTTGTACTCCTTTTCTCGTGTCTTTTCTTCCTCTACTCTTTCTCGCCTTGTTTTTCTTTTTCTTTTTTGTCATCTTTTGGTTCTTTTTTCAGTTTCTGCGTCTTTGTTCCTTTTATCTCCTTTATCACCGTTTATTCATTGCTACCTTCTTTCCTCTTTTTGTAATCCTACCATTTGTGGGATTTTTTTCCCTCTTCCATGGCTCTTCGAATAGGAAACAGATGAGAAGGCTTTCCCCCCATTGGAAAGTGTGGTAGAACTCTTTCTGAGAAGTTCAAGCAGTTCACTGTCGTTATCTTTGTTGTTCTTGTTTCTTGTGGTTGTTGTTGTTGTTGTTGTTGTTGTCAGCAATGCTGCTGCTTGTCTGCAGTTGCTGAGAAGATGATGGAGAGAAGATGGGGAGGGAGGAAGATGTGAAGAGATCAGATTCCTGCTGTGTGATGTTTATGGCTGTGTCAATGTCAGCCTGGATAGGATAAAGACAGTGATGTAAGAGTGAGGTAGTGTGTGTGTGGGGGGGGGGGGGGGATCAAACATGTGTGGTCGTTTGGTTTTGTGAGGTGTTCATTTTGGTGTGTAGTATTTATGCAAGGGGCTTGGTATGTTTACAAACATGTATGTAGGTACACACATGTGCACATAAAACACATACACATGCACACAAACACACACACACAACGCACGCCGCCGCACACACATGCATTTATATACACACACACTCACACTCGCACACACACACTCACACACACACACACACACACACACAACACAACACACACACACACACACACACACACACACACACACACACCTCTCTCTCTCTCTCTCTCTCTCTCTCTCTCTCTCTCTCTCTCTCTCTCTCTCCTCTTTCTGTCTGTCTGTCTGTCTGTCTGTCTGTCTGTCTGTCTGTTGTGTGTCTGTCTCTGTCGCTTTCCCCCCAGCCAATATTAAGCAGCGTCGAGCCTCGTTACCAATTGGATGGGTGACCGTTTGCGCGCCCTGGATTCAGTACAGTCCCCCATTTCACCCAGCTGTCATGGGTACCTGCCCTCTTTAGGGTCAGGGAAGGTAAAGCAACGAGGGAGAGGAGATGGGCGCCGCCCTCAATATGCTGGCCCCCAGAGAAGCTGAGGTCTCTGATACCTCACTCCCCTGCGACCACATAGGTTATGGGACACCTTTACCTTTACTACCTTTACACACACACACACAACACACAAGACACACACACAGACAACAACACAGACACACACAACACACACAAACACACACAACACACACACACACACACACAAACACACACACACACACACAACACACACACAACAACACACACTTTTGTATTTTGTACCACTTTATGTCACAGCAGATTTCTCTGCGTGAAATTCGGGCTGCTCTCCCCAGGAGAGCGCATAGTGCAGCGCCTACCCATTTTTTTTCTTTTTCCTGCATGCAACTGTATTTGTTTCCCTGTCAGGTGGCTTTTTTCTACAGAATTTTGCCAGGGTCAACCCCCTTGTTGCCGTGGGTTTTTTATGTGCGCTAAATAGTCACACACACACACACACACACAAACAACCACACAACACACACACACACCACACACACACACACACACACACACACACACACGCACGCGCGCCGCCGCGCGCGCGCGCGCGCGCGCGCACACACATCCCTCTCAACATACATTCCATTTCCCTTTTCTCCCTTGCGTCCCCCCCCCCAACCTTTGTCACCACTTTTTTTTCTTTTCTTGAACGTCAAGGTAATCGATGCAACAGTTGTGGCATATCTGATAGCTCAGGAGTTGGGATTGTAGTTTATCATCAGATGAGTTGTTACCTTTCAGCTCCTTTTCTTTTGTTTTCTTCTTTCTTTATCTATTTTGATTTCGGTTTTTTCTCTTTGGTTTTTCTTTCTTGTTGCGGTTCTGTTTTTCCTTCCTTTGTTTCTTTTATGTGTCTGTTTTTCGTTTGTTTTTCTTGGATTTGAGTTCATC
>CM060329.1:35134980-35142221 GCA_030674155.1 Stramonita haemastoma | reverse complement strand
CCCCCCCCCCCCCCCCCCCCCCCCCCCCCCCCCCCTCTCTCTCTCCTCTCTCTCTTCTCTCTCTCTCTCTCCTCTCTCTCCTCTCTCTCTCCCTCCCCTTCTCTCTCCCCCCTCTCTCTCCTCTCTGTCTCTGTCTCTCTCTCTCTCTCCCTCCCCCTCTCTCTCCTCTCTCTCTCTCTGTCTCTCTCTCTCTGTGTCTTCCATTTCTTTTCATCTTGTTGCTTTCTGTCTTACTCAGAGAGCGGAAAAGCAGTGAACCTGGGCACCAGCACAGTGCAGCACAGTGCAGTACAGTGCAGTATATACAGTGCAGTGTAGTTCAGCAGGTTCACCTTCACAATCTGCCTTTTGTTCTTGTTGCCTTGTGTTGCGTCTGCTGCCGTAAAGACCCAGAATAGAATGAAAGTGGAGAGAGACACACACAGAGGGAGAGAGAGACATAGAGAGAGAGAGGGGGGGGGGAGAGAGGGGGGGAAAGAGAGAGAGAGAGAGAGAGAGAGAGAGAGAGAGAGAGAGAGAGAGAGAGAGAGAGAGAGAGAGAGAGAGAAGGGAGAAGAAAGAGAGAGACAGAGAAGGAGGGAGAGAGAGAGAGAGAGGAGAGAGAGAGAGAGAGAGAGAGAGAGAGGAAGAGAAGAGAGAGAGAGAGAGAGAGAGAGAGAGAGAGAGAGAGAGAAAGAGACAGACAGACAGACAGACAGACAGAGAGAGCGAGAGACAGAGAGAGCGAGAGACACAGAAAGAGAGACAAAGACAGAGAGAGACAGAGAGAAATACGCCTATGGGGGGGATGAGAGGAGCTGAAAGGAGGAGAGGGGGATGGGGGGGGGGGGGGCGGAGGTAGGAGATGAGAGGTGTACTGCACCATGTGTATTGCTTTGTCTTTAAAGGCTTGGGCGGATGAGAGGAAAATGGGAGCGAGAAAGAGAGGTTTAGAGCGTGCGGGGAGGAGTTGGGTTTGGCTTTTGTTGTTGTTGTTTGTTTGTTGTTGTTTTTAAGCAAGGAAGGAAACAGACAAAAAAGAAAGGGTGGGCGTAACATGTAAGTAGACGTGCATGTTCACGCCTTTCCGTGTTTATGTGTGTGGGGGGGGGGGGGGATGTGCGCGCTCTTGCACACAACACACACACACACACACACACACACACACACACACACACACACACACACACACACACACACACACACACACACACACCACACTATCTCTCTCTGTATTGCAAACACGCACGCACGCAAGCACATGCGCACGTTTGTGTGTGAGTGTGTGTGTGTGTTGTGTGTGTGTGTGTGTGTGAGAGAGAGAGAGAGAGAGAGAGAGAGAGAGAGAGAGAGAGAGAGAGAGAGAGAGAGAGAGAGAGAGGAGAAGAGGAGAGAGAGAGAGAGAGAGAGAGGGGGACATAACGAACATAATACGGATGGAAAACCCAGTGAAAAAAGTGTTGATTAGCAATGAATTTTTTTAATGCGTAGAAATTCGTGAATTGAAAAAGGAAAGGACCCCAAAACAAAACATGCTAGAGTGACTGCAATGAATATAAACACCACATTACCAGCTGAATGAAAAAGAAAAAAGAAAAAAGAAGAAAGAAATCAGAATGCGAGGAAAAAAAAAAAAGAGGATGCTCCGTCTCTTTCCCTATCCGCCTCCCCCAAAGTAACGAAGAGTGGGGGGTGAGGGAGGAGTTTAAAAAAGATTTATACCAAAAAAAGCTTCCTCCATGCCATTCATTGCTCTACTTACTATCAGGCATACGACGTTTGCAGAATTAATGAACACAGACATGCTTACTGTTCAGAGAAAAGAATACATTAGGATCGTTTTTTTCTTGTCTTCTTTGTTCTTATTAACTTCAAAGGAACTGGAAAAGTAGAATGGTGCAGCATGATACGTGTGTATTGTTGTGTAGAAGAGTGAGTGAGTGAGCGAGAGAGACAGAGACAGAGACAGAGACAGAGAGACACAGGGAGAGACAGACAGACAGACAGACAAGACAGACATTTTTTTTTTTTGGGGGGGGGGTCTCACTTTTAGAGCTGAATCAGATTGATAACTCTGATTTCTCTTTGTTTAATTAAACTCTCTGTCTCTGTCTCTCAGTGTTTCTCTCTCTGTTATCTCCCCCTACCTATCCCCGCACCCCCCCCCCCCCCCTCACGTCTTCCAGTCCTTTTGCGCTCTCTCTCTCTTTCTCTCTCTCTCTTTCTCTCTCTCTCTTTCTATCTCTCTCTCTCTCTCTCTCTCTCTCTCTCTCTCTCTCTCTCTCTCTCTCTCTCTCTCTCTCTCTCTCTCTCTCTCTCTCTCTCTCTCTCCCCCCCCCCCTCCTCTCTCTTCTCTTCCTCTCCTCCTTCCTCCTCCTCCTCCTCCTCCTCCTCCTCCTCCTCCTCCTCCTCTTCTTCTTCTTCTTCTTCTTCTTCTTCTTCTTCTTCTTCTTCTTCTTCTTCTCTTCTTCTTCTTCTTCTCAACTTAAAATATATATATATATCTCCCTTCCCCAAATTTTTCCACCCCCAACCTGTCTCCCCCTTCTCCCTTATATACTTTTCACCCCCAATCTGTTGCTGATGAAGGGGAGGAATTAGCATGCAGGCAAGGCAATGCAAGGCAAGGCAAGGTAAGGCAAGGCAAGGCAAGGGTGCCGAAGAAGTAGTCCTGTACAGTAGTGCAGAAGGGTATGCACGGGTGCAAGCACATTCGTCAGGCACGCGTGCGTGTGATATAGAGTTGTCCGCTTGTGCGCTCATGAGCTGCCTGACTGAACATGGGCATGTGCATTCTCTGTAACCCTGTCTGTCTGTCTGTCTGTCTGTCTATGTGTCGCTGTCTGTCTGCCTGTGTTGAAGTGTCAAAGTGTCAAATCTCTTGCTATGTCTCTGTCTGTCTCTGCCTCCGTCTGTTTTCTGTCTGGGTTTTTTTTATAGTGCCATTATTCCTGTCTTTGTTCATGTCTTTGTCTGTCACTGTCTGTTCTGACATTCTGTCTGTCTCTCTTTCTCTCTCTCTCTGTCTCTGTCTCTCTCACTCTCTCTCTCTCGTGTGTGTGTATGTGTGCGTGCGTGCGTGCGTGCGTGCATGGACGTGCATGTGTGTTAGAGAGGTGTGTATTGTTATGCAGGCCACATGACTACGCGGACTGGGGGGCTGGGGATGAAAGCTGCAGAACCTATAGTATTGTCCCGTGACATACACTCTGCCACAACTCTATGTGTGTGGTGGCAAATTAGTTAATCTCTTTCTTTTTGCATCTGATTCACGTTTGTTCCTTTTTTATTATTGCATATTACAATCATTCTAGTTACATTGTCTTTTCCTTTTCTGCTGTTATTATTCTACATACCTTATTTGCTGATTTTTTTTTTCTTTCCTCTTCATCTGTTTTCAGTGATTTGTGTATGCGTGAGGTTGGGAAAAGTCTGCCTGTGACGATAATTGAAACTTGTAAATTTATATGTCTGTGTATATGTGTGTATCTCTGTTGGACAAGAAAGTAATATAGCAATATGTCAAGTCATCTTAATGCACGAAAGTGGCTGACCAAATTTGGCTTTAAAGCAGGTTATCTCAATGCCTGTCACCTGCTTAACAAATTATCTGATATACCTTCCATTCTTTCCAATGCGGACAATTGTTTTCATGTTTTTTGTTTTTCGGAATCTCGTTTGTCTGATGTAGTTTCAAATGACACTGTTTCTATTCCAGCATTTAATATAATTAGAAGGGACGCAAAAGTAAAATTAGAAACAGGTTTGATAGCATATGTGCATCAGTCTATAAACTACAAGCAGATCAGTAATTTTGATAAATATGGTATTGAAAGTATATGGCTAGAAATCCATCTGAAAGGGTCCAAACCAATGCTGGTTGGCTTTTTATACAGAAACCCAGAAGAAAGAACAGAATGGTTCGATTGTTTTGAGCAAATGATGGATGACGTTTCGAGCCATTCAAACGAAATAATCTTACTAGGTGACTTTAATATTGACTTATGTAAACCTCACAACAAATGGAAAAACCTATATGAATCATATAACCTTTCACAATTAATTAACACCCCAACGAGGAAAATGTTGTCTTCTGAAACATTAATCGATCACATCTATGTAACTAACCCAACTAACATAATAGAAACATCTGTGCCTGTGTTTGGACTTAGTGATCATTTTCCTGTTTGCTTAACCTGGTCCAAAAAGGGCGCCAAAATTCCCATATGTCGACACAAATGTGTTTCTTTTAGAAGTTACAAATCGTTTTGTACTGATGAGTTTCTGTCTGATTTATGTATAGCTAATTTTTCTGAGGTGTATCAACACAATGATCCAAATGAAGCTCTGGCTGTTTGGTACAAAACTTTTCTGTCAGTCTATGACAAGCACGCACCACCCAAAATTAAACGCGTTAAATTTAAAGAAAAACCGCCCTGGCTAACTGACGAAATAAATGCAGCCATTCTAATCCGAGATTCCCTGCTACGATCAACAGGCAGAGATGAAAATTTCAGAAAGCAGCGAAATAAGATAACAGCAATGAAAAGAGCTGCAAAAAAGAAATATTTTAGTGATCTTATTTCATCAAAAAAGGATACCAAATCACTTTGGAAAGCAATAAACCAGCTGTCAGGTAAGCCATCGGTATCTCTTACACCTTCTTGTAATTTATCAGCTGTAAGTATCAATAAATACTTCACCACAGTAGGGGAAAAAGTTGTTCCTGTAGACTTTACAAAATGTAACAAATTACGCGCATTAAAAATTTTTTGTGATTCACGAAAAATAACTTCTAATTTGAAATTTGGGTTTCTCGGGGTACACGAGGTATACAAAGAATTGTGCTTATTAAAACAGTCAAAATCGCGGGGCTTTGATGACATTGACAGTAGAATTTTAAAGATTTCTGCACCGATAATTTCTGAACATATGACATATATCTATAATCTCTGTTTAGAAAAATCCTGCTTTCCTCAAGCATTTAAAAATGCTAAAGTAATACCACTCTTTAAATCTGGTGACCCAAATGATCCGTCAAATTACAGACCTATTTCTATCCTGTCTACATTGTCTAAGCCCCTTGAAAAACATCTGAAAAGCAACCTTCAATCTCACTTTATTACATATGATTTGCTTCACCAAAATCAGAGTGGATTCAGAAAGAACCACTCCTGTCATACTCTACTAACAAATATTATTGAACAATGGCATGAGAATATCAATAACAATATGTTATCAGGAGCTGTTTTTGTTGACTTCACTAAGGCATTTGACACAATTGATCATGATCTTCTCTTAAAAAAACTAGATATGTATGGCTTATGTCCCGAATCAGTTGAACTTGTATCGTCCTTTTTGTGTAATAGACAACAAGCAGTATATCAAGATTGTATTACCTCCCCTTTTATGCCAATTAATCATGGAGTTCCACAGGGATCAGTTTTAGGTCCCATTTTATTTTCAGTTTATGTCAACGATCTTCCATTGAATATCTCCACTACGTGTGAACTATTTGCTGATGACACTACAATCCATAATAAAGGTAAGGATGCAAGTTCGCTTTGTTTTGAAATGCAAAAAGACATTGATAAACTTATCCTTTGGTCTAAACTTAATCATATGGCTCTCCATCCTGAAAAGTCCAAATTTATGTTAGTTACGACAAGGCAAAAGCGACAAAACATTAAATTGAAGTTACCAGATCTTAAAGTTTGCAATAAGCACTTAGAAGAAGTGGATTCTCACAAATTGCTTGGCTTAAATATTGATAACAATTTATCTTGGTCTATTCATCTCTCAAATTTGTCTAAAAAGTTAGCCCAGAAAATCTTTCAGCTCAACAGAATAAAACATTTGCTTGATCAACATACCCGCAAGCTTTTCTTTCATGCTTATATACAGCCCGACATAGATTATGCTTCCACATGCTGGGATTTAGCCAGTAAAAAATGCTTAAAACGATTAGAAAGTTTGTATAGACGTTCCTTAAAAATAGTGCTTCTTAAACCGGCACCATTAGAAATAAAAGATTATAAGGAACTTAATATTCTTCCCTTCCATCTAAGATGTCGTTTCAACAAAGGTGTATTCATGTACAGAATTATGAATAATCTTGCTCCATCCTATCTGAATAAAAAATTCATTGTTAATAATGTTCGAGGTAAAAGTACACTGTTCATCCCACGTCCAAGAACTGATCTCTTTATGTCATCTTTGATTTATTCAGGAGGTAAAATATGGAATGAAATTCCTGTTCATTTAAAACAAAAACTTAGTGTTTCATCTTTTAAAACATCTTTTCAGAGATATTTGTTTCAGGTGGTCTGACATGACTATGCATTTGGCCTTGTCCTGTAGTACCTTACTGACAGGAAAGGATGACCCAGAAGGCATGGAGAGACTGGCGACAGATGAGCTGTGAAGAAATTAATGGAAAGACCAGGGACATGAAAGAGGATGTAGCAACACACTGCTTCCTACTCCTCGGAGCATTTATGACTTCACTGAAAAAACAACAACAACAACTGTTATACATCACTGAACATTGTAACATTGATTGCGAACATATAGTGTGCGCGAGTGTGCTTCTTATTAACTTGTAACCGTGTTTGAGAGTGTTTTGCCTTTTTGCATATTTCTCAAGTTCTTATTGAAAATAGAAGAGTGTATGTTTGTTTGTTTGTTTGTTTGTTTGTTTGTTTGTGTGTGTGTGTGTGTGTGTGTGTGTGTGTGTGTGTGTGTGTGTGTGTGTGTGTGTGTGTGTGTGTGTGTGTGTATGTAAATGTGTGTGTGTCAGCGCGCGAGCGTATGTGTGTGCGTGCGTGCATTCGTGCGTAGGTGCATGTGTATATGTGTGTATGCTTTTTGCTCAATTTCGTTTGATATGTATGATAATTTTGTCCTCGGGGAAATCTTTCAAAGAAGGGATGAATGGGCGGGTAAGACAGAGACTCAGTGAGGGAAGGTGGGGAACATAGAAGTAAAGAGTTTGAGTGTGTTTGGATTTTTCTTACATTCAATTGCTCGTGTCATACTTGTATTGACTAGTTTTTTGTCGCTATTTTGCTTGCTTTGTTATTGGTTGTCTTCTATAAGTATTTTGATGGGAAAATGTCAAGAAGGAGGAAGGGGGGGGGGGGGGGGGGGTGAATAGGGCATTTCCTACTCTATATTGCATTTGTATATTCTCTGTTTGTCTTGGTCTTGTCTGTCTGTCTGTCTACCCCCCTCCTCTCTCTCTCTCTCTCTCTCTCTCTCTC
>CM060329.1:35124980-35127480 GCA_030674155.1 Stramonita haemastoma | reverse complement strand
GCTTGGGGAAAGCGAGTGCTCTGACCACTGAGAAATTAAGCACTGGTTAGAAGGATCAAAGTTCATTGTAGAAATGACCTCCTCAAACGCCACAGAAGAACTGGCGTGATGAAGCCTCTTGAATTATTTTTGGTTTCTGGAATCGGCCTTGGGCTAAGCGAGAAAATGTCTAGGTATCGTTCCTTCCCGGATTTTTCCCTTTTGGTTTAGGCTTTGATAAATCCTCTCTCTGTAAGAGGCCAACAGTACCTCCTCTGTTTTTTCTCCTCGACCGACTTTTGGGGTGGGGGGGGTGGGAGGGGATATGCTGGTAGAGGGGGGGGGGGAAGAGGATAACGTGATTTTTTCTTTACGGATGCCATGCGTGTACCAACATATTTTCCTCCTTAGGAAGCAGAGGGTGGGAATGTCCATTTTATCTCTGCCCGTTCCTTTTTAGACAGAGGAAGATAGTTGTTGAGAGAGAGAGAGAGAGAGAGAGAGAGAGAGAGAGGAGAGAGAGAGAGAGAGAGAGAGAGAGAGAGAGAGAGAGAGAGAGAGAGAGAGAGAGAGAGAGAGAGAGAGAGAGACAGACAGACAGACAGACAGACAGACAGACAGACAGACAGACAGACAGACAGGCAGACAGGCAGGCAGGCAGGCAGGCAGGCAGGCAGGCAGGCAGGCAGGCACACACACACACACACACACACACACATACACTCACACGCGCGCACACACACACACACACACACACACACACACACACACACACACACACACACACACACACACACACACAACACACACACACACGGACAGACAGAAATAGAAAGGGACAGAGAGACAAACAGGCAGGCTGACAGATACAGATACTAGGGAAGGAGGGAGACAGGCAGACACAGACACATACAAAAACAGATCTTTTATCTCTCTCTAAAAAAAAATCGGCCTCCTTGGCCGATGATTCACCCCCCACCTTCCCCCCCCCCCACCCTGAACCTTAACTACACGGAACTTCTCCTCCTCTCCTCTCCTCACCTCCCCTTTTATTTCAATGGGTTTCTCTGTCCTGACTTCACTCGGAGAGTTCATTCAGAAGCAGACGGTTGGAGGACAGCCAGAGAGGAAACCATGTCACGGTGCTGGCGGAATGTGCCAGAGGCCAGTAGCAATTACCTTTCAACCTTTACCTGTCATCATTCTCAACCTTCACGTCAGAGAAGGGGGGGGGGGGGGTCTGGAGTTCAAATCTCTTCTGGAACCACATTTTTCTTCTTCTCGGCCCGTTGCTGTAGGTGTTCTACTTTTTGGTTGAGAAGACAAACCGAAATGTTGATGTGTGCAGATGTTCACAGGTCACGCTAAAGAACTTTCTGGAAGCATAGGTTAATCCATGGGAAAGTTATAATTATCGGAATACCTGCTCTCTTAGACAAGCAAGCTGTCAGTAATAGCTGTCTGATGATTTGACGACGAAGAAGAAGACAACAAGCACGTGTAATTAAGGATAAATAACAAATAACTAAAAATAAGATAAGAGAAGAATTTAAAGGCAAGACGAGTAAAAGCCTTACATGACTTACTTGTGATCATCTTTCAATATAACAGAGAACATCAACAAGTAAATCATCTCCCTCAATTAATTTTCCCTTGTATAAATAATTTTCGATTGGATGTTTATCTATTCTTAAGACCTTGGTTGTTAGGCCTTGTAAAGCCGGTAGATATCTCCATAGTTTTGCAAAATATTTTTTTTGTTTTTCCAGAGTAGGTAATATTTACAGGAACAAGCATAATATAACCAGGCAATGACAGTGGATCCTTTGTGTACACATGGGGTCAGAAACTGGGTAACACCCTATACCACCCAGGTAGAATTGCCCAAACTACATGTAGAAAAATCCGCCATAACTGTACATTCCAGGTATATACACTGGTTGAGTTTGATGTATTAATCGAGATCGTGTATATGTTCTAAACTGTTTTTGCTATGTCCTTGTTTCATGTAAAATTATATCCTTCACTTTAGATTGACGTGAGTGAAGATGTTCTAGTTGCTGACTACGAACAAGTTTGTATTGAAGAAATATGGTTTTGGTCTTATCTCATTTTATGTGTTGTTTATGTGGTTTCTCCCACAACATGGTAACCGATCTGGATTGATGTTTATGTTTGGCCGGGGCGTTGATACGGGGAAGGACAGTAAACTTGGTTGTAAACCTGTTTGACTCTGTGTATATCTGTGCAGTTTTAATCTGAGATTTAGAAATGTTACGAGCTGACAGTCCTGACATGGCCCCTGTGGTCGACGGGGCCTTAAACAAGATTGGATTGGATTGACATGAGTTACCAAATGAACTCGTTTCACTAAATAGTCTCAGTCATTAAAAAGAAACATCATTTTATGATCGAAACAGTACTTTTTTCATGTAACGTTTACGCCAATACACACTATAAAAATAAATTATCACAACAGTACACTGTGTGGATATATGTATACGTACAACACACACAACAC
>CM060329.1:35104980-35122480 GCA_030674155.1 Stramonita haemastoma | reverse complement strand
ATACATAGAGAATAGGTAGTAGATAGATAGATAGATAGATAGATAGATAGATAGATAGATAGATAGAAATAGATAGATAGATAGATAATATAGACAGACCAGAGACAGATACAGCTAGCAGACAGACAGACAGTCAGACAGATACAGCAACGATACAGAACGACAACAAATGAAAAAAAAAAAGCAACCAAGAAAACCAATTCGAATCAACGAACAAGACTACAAAAATACACTCAAGCACATACATGAAAGAAAAGGGGTTACGGGGAAAAAAGCAGAGCAAGTGCAGTGCCCAGCTAGCATAAATAGGGCCTACTCATGATCCAAACGAGGACAAGCATTGCATTGAAACCAGCCCCAAGAAGGCAGCATACATATATACCTTTACTTTGTGGGGTGCAACCTACTCATGGTTAAAACGAGGACAAGTATTGTATTTTAAACCAGCCCCAAGAACAAAGCCTATAATTATACATACCTTTACTTTGTGGGGTGCAACCACAGCAGATGGAAGTGATCAGTTACGGACTCTAAAGGGCGGGAAACCCTCCTCCCCCCTCTCCTCCCCTAGCTTTACTTTATCATTTTTTTTAAAACACAGCTTTCATTCATGAGAATGTAGTCTAGTCGATGACGTAGGCCGTATGAAGGTCAGACCTTTCCTCCACCCCCCCACCCCCCCCTTCTGTATCTTAGAAAAGATACTTCCCCGTGGTAATGCCACGGTACTGTCAGTATATATAGCATCCCTACCTTTTGGAAATGTTGTGCTAGGAATTCCCTCCTTTCTATCCCTCTCTATGTTTCTGCCTTGTTCCTTTTCCTGCAGTCACTTCCTTCTTGTCTTTTTTTTTTTTGCCTTCTTGGTCCATTCTCCTGCCTGTTTTATTGAATCAGCGAACGTGAATGCAACATAACACAAACACACACACACACACACACACACACACACACACACACACACACACACACACACAACACACACACACACACACACACACACACACACACACACACACACACACACACAACACACACACACACACACACACACACACAACACACACACACACACACACACACACACAGAAACATGGCGGGAAGACAAGACGTACCCAGCTACTAATGATTAAACCGCTTGAAACCAGCCCCGTAATATACTGTGTGCGCATGGATAACATCGAGACGGTAAGTGCATAATTATTGCCCTAGGAAACCCGGGCATCCCTCCATACCACACTCCACTTTTAGCTTCGAGCGTCAACGTTTTACTTCGTCAAGAGTAGCCAGTCAGTCAAAAAAAAGGAATTGCTGATTTTCACAGATTTTTTAAAGTATGAAAAAATGCTTTTTTTGGTGGGGGGGGGGGGGGGGGATTGAGGACATAGACCAATCCAGTAGTCATCAGAACATTGGAAATGATCATCATAAAAAGAGAATTGCTTGTGTTCCTACAGTGTTGACCCTGTGCATATATACATTGTGGTTATAGGCATCTAGCAGGCAATGAAGGACTGAGAGGTACATTGTTTGCTGAAATTTAAAGAAAAAACAAAAAGACCATTTCAAACCTACCCAATTTTTGCAAAATCACACGAGTTTTGAGTCAGGAGCTAGTCTTTCACAAAAATGTGCCTTTTATTTCTATGGATGCCTTAGTATGTGCGGTATGAATGCGAGAGTGATATATAGGAAAATAGAACAGTAACGGGTAAAATTTAAAGGTGGTGTGTAGCCATAGCTTTCATTCATGTTGTGTGTAGTGTTGTCGACCACGAAGGCCACATCAAGGTCGGTTTCCCTCCCCCCCCCCCCCCCCCCCCCCCCCCTCTCCCTCTTCCCCAGCTCTTAGAAAGATACTAGTGCTTATCTAACGTCTCTAGTGTTATTGTTTGTTGTCGTTTTTCTTTTGTTCTCGTCGCTGCTTTATCTTGCATGTCTGTCTGTCTGTCTTCCTGATTTGTCGACATGTCTTCCTGTGACTCAAGTTCTTCCTGAGTCAGTCTGTATCGTGTGTTTGCTCTCATCTGTCAGCTCTGTGTCTATCAGCTATCTTACTTTCTCTCTCTCCTCTTTTGGGTCTCCCTGTGTATCTCTGTGCGTCTGTCTAAAATGTGTCTCAGTCTTTTTTGTCTGTCTGTCTGTCTGTCTGTCTGTCTGTCTGTCTGTCTGTCTGTCTGTCTGTCTGTCTCTGTCTCTCTCTCTGTCTCTCTCTGTCTCTCTGTGTGACCCTGTCTTCTCTGGTGCAGAAGCAAAACCAACGAAGATGGAAGGAATCGGTGATTTATGTGTGACGTTGAAGTGGACAGGAATCAAAAAGCCTCAGCCAGATTGAACATGCCCAAGACACGATGCTAGAAAAATCAAGAACTGTGCCCTATTTATTTATACCACTCTATGTCACAGCGGATTCCTCTGCGTGAAATTCGGGCTGCCCTCCACGGGGAGAGCGCGTCGCCACAAGTGCAGTGCCTACCCATTTTTTTTCTTTTACTGTCTGCAACTGTGTTTGGTCTCCTATCAGAGTGGCTTTTTTCTACACAATTTTGCCAAGGACAACCCTCTTGTTGCCGTGGGTTCTTTTACGTGCGCTAAATAATGATGTGCAACACACGGGACCTTGGTTTATCGTCTCATCCGAAAGACTAGCGCCCAGACCACCACTCATGGTCTGATGGATGGGGGAAATGTTTTGGGCCCAAACGGGATTCGAAGCACCGCACACTCCGACCCGGACTTTTCACTTTCTAGGCAGGCGCGTTACCAACTAGACCACCGATAGCAACTCCTCAGGGAGTCATGGGAGAAGTCACCTGATGTCAAGTATGAAGTTTGTCGTTGTTGTTGTTGTTGTGCATTTTTGTCTCTTTGTTTGTTTGTTTGGTTGTTCGTTTTTTTCTCAGCAAGAGCTTCTAGGTTCACCAATGGTGATATTTTAGGTGACCGTTTTGCTCACCACTAAGGTAGCCGCATTCAGACTTCGGGGGTAATTCCAAACACAGACACCAGTTTTCACGCGTGGTATTTTAAAAAATCATATCATCCGTACCTACCGGCACTAGCTGGCCTACTTTTCTGAAAGGCGGAACGGGTTTCGACATGTTCACCAGATGTTCTGCGTGAACTGGTACACGCGACCTCGGTTAAAAGTCTCATAGGAGGACTTTTAGGGGGAGTGGAGTCAGTGCGGGTGTTAACTTCAGGGGTAAAACCTTTCTCGAACAAGTGCCTCGGTGGTGACTCGTTTCCAGGCCGTCAGATCACAAGCGCAACGTTAGGACTAGGATACCCCCCCCCCTCCTCTCCTACCCCCCTCCTTTAGCATTTGAAACGCGGCAAGGCAGCTTTTGATCTCTCGCAATTATTGGATTATATGATGTAATACTTCAGATGTAAAAAAAATGGTTTGCAGTTAGGTAAAACGCATGCATTATGCGATGACCTATCTGTGATAGTTATCTTTTGCCTGTGTGTGTGCGTGCGAGAGTGTGAACCTTTGTACATGTGTGTGTGTGTGTGTGTGTGTGTGTGTGTGTGTGTGTGTGTGTGTGTGGTATGTGTATGTGTGTGTGTGTGTGTATGTGTGTATGTGGTGTGTGTGTTAGTGTGTGTGTATGTGTATGTGTGTGTTCATAAGATTTGCAGGTTTTTCTTGAAATTTCATTTGTTGCCTTTACAAGTGTAGATTTTGTCTTTTAAGAAATCAACTATTTTTAAATAGTGTCTTAGTCTTTAATATGTTTGTTTCTAATTTTGTGATGACTTCTTGTTTCTCAGTTCCTGTTAGTATTGATAACCCTTTTGGGTGTATTGCTGTAAGGTTGTTTTCTCCTGTTGGATTTGTTTGTTATCCTCCATGCCCCAAAAGTGGTGAAAGGAATAAAATCTTGAACCTATGTGTGCTTGTGTGTGCGTGCGCGTGCATGCGCGCGCGCGTGTGTGTGTTTTAATCTTTCCCTCCCTGCTGATTCAGTTAACGGTGTTCTCACTAAACTATAGAAGCCCATAACCATGCCTAAAGCTTCTCTTTCTTTTTTTTTTCTTTCTTCTTTATGGCAGCATCCTGTTGTGTGAAAAATACCTTTCAATTCAGCCTTGTGTCACTCCAGCTTTGTCTTTATAGGTTATCTCTCTGCGTGCTGAACCGCCTTCAGGTGTGGTAAAGATTTCCTTAATTCGTGCTACCCTTAGGCTGGCTGTGAAAATGGACTACATCTAAGACAAAGCGCTGTCGTAAACAATGAGTGAAGCTTTAACTACCGGGTAAAACGGCTGTAGGCCTACCTACAGTTCTGCAGGTTTGCAGATTTTGTGTTTTATTAGGGAAGGTGTTTTTCATTTTAGAAGAAGAGTTAGGTTTGTGTAGGTAAAAGCTTTTGGAGAGTGTATGAGTGAGTGAGTGAGTGAGTGAGTGAGTGAGCGAGCGAGCGAGCGAGTAAGTGTGTGTGTGTGTGTGTGTGTGTGTGTGTGTGTGTGTGTGTGTGTGTGTGTGTGTGTGTGTGTGTGTGTGTGTGTGTGTGTTGTGTGTGTGTGTGTGTGTGTGTGTGCCTATTTGTGTGTGCTCTTTTGTTCTGCTTATGTGTGTGCACGCAGACGGATGTTCGTACTGATGACTCACGCACCAGTGAAGAAGCAAACAAATTTTATGTCTTAACTGTCTTGTCTTATAAAACTACAGGAACCTCAACAACAACAAACAACAACAACAACACAACAACAAAAATAGCGTCAGCTTGCAGACCCCGATAAACATGTCTGCCATCAGAGAAGACAAGAGGAGGAAGAGCAGACTATCAGCCCCTACAAACACTCAGCTGTAGTCACTGCAGATATCCCGCTGTCTGGGCTTTATGCATGGTTTCAGAAAGTGAAGTTTTGCACCTGCTTGGTCATAAAGAACGATTTGTTGTGAATGTTTAGTTAGACCTTACCTGTCAACTGAAGAACAACATGACAGGCAGCCAGAAGCCTTGAGGCACCCTGGGGGTACTAGTATTACTTGTTGTGCAATATTTGTAGTTATCTTGATATTTTGTGTTATGTTGAACCCTCAGACAACATTTAGTGGTATCTGTCATAATTATGAGCGGAAATGCTGACAGTTTCACGTCCAGCGACTTAAGTTTGGGAGAGAATTATTATCTTCAAGTGTTTCTGGAAAAATAAAAGCAGGAGAACGGACCAAAAAGGCAGACAATAGTCAAGTCTATCATGTGATAGGAAGAAAAGGAACAAGGCAGAAATCATGATTATTGTTTGCATATAAAATCCGACATTAAAATTTGGGCTCGAAACTTGTAATTTTTTTTAAAGATCAGAAACACCTGATTTAGTTAGTTCTTTCTAGGTCTCCCAGACCCTATCCAACACTCCACCTTTTCATAGGTGATATCACCAAATGGGATAAGACGTTCAGAAAAAATAACAACTGAAACAGTAACCACCACAACAAGAATAGTAACGATAGCATTGCATGCACCTAAATGGTAATTATATAGATTACACAATATGATTTTCCCTGAGGAAAAATCGGGGAGTTGAAGTCCCCAGCCCTGTAGGCCTATATGGCAACGTTCTGGCAGCTCCTGCGACAGCACTGGAACCATTCGTATCGACATTACCTTTCCAGTGACCTTTTTCAGCGATGTGGAGGAGGGGATGAGGGGGTCTTCTGCATGGGTAACAGCTTTTCCTCCATACTTCCTTACCCGGGCTTTACGCTCTAGAGCGCAACTCCGTAGTCTTCCGAGACTGACAGATGCCTACTAGAACAATTATGTTTAAAAACAAAACCTTTTTTTCCCCCGCACACTGAAACCTATATAGTCTCACTTTGTAGCACACAAGTGAGTCAAGAACGGTGACGCCGCACGCATTGGAACTCTGCACTGTGTGACCCCTCCTATTGTCTGCAGGCGCTGTGTGTATTGTGCCTATGGAGGCATGCATTTCAGTCACGTTGTCCCGCAGACTCCCAGGAGTGTCTCCATTCTACTACAACCTGTAGGCATCATTACTCAACTCCGCTGCCCTCTGTCTTGACTGAAAACAGGCAGCAGCTTACATACTGTTTGTGCTGTGCAGTGTCATTGGTATTGCTGGTCTGTTTCTGTTGCTTGGAAAGGGTGAGAGAGGCGGCAGAAGAGAAGGGTAATCCGGTATAGAAGAGAAGTGAAGGTAATGGGAAGGAAAAGGAGGAGACAGAGGGAGTGGGAGGAGGAGGGTGTGTGCATATGTATGTGTGCGTGTGTATGTGTGTGTAGTGGTGTGTGTGGTGTGTTGTGTGTGTGTGTGTGTGTGTGTGTGTGTGTGTGTGTGTGTGTGTGTGTGTGTGTGTGTGTGTGTGTTGTGAGTGACTGATGAATGAATGAATGAATGAATGAATGAATGAATGAATGAATGAATGAATGAATAATCTTTATGTTTCAAGTGCTACAGAATATATATTCACATACTTTTTTCGTCCGGCCCTTGCCCAGAAAGAGAGAGAGAGAGAGAGAGAGAGAGAGAGAGAGAGAGAGAGAGAGAGAGAGAGAGAGAGAGAGAGAAGACAGACAGAAGACAGACAGACAGACAGACAGACAGACAGACAGACAGACAGACAGACAGACACAGACAGACACAGAGAGAGACACAGAGAGAGAGAGTAGAACAAACTTTTATTTCCAGAGGGTAAGAGGATAAGTACAACATTTATCATGAAGCAACAAAAAATGCATAAAACGTAACACAACAAAACACAAAGCCCCTGCAATCAAACAAACTCACGAAGAGACAGAGACAGACAGAGAGACAGAATAAAAGAGACAGCAAGAAGGAAGGAAGAGAGAGAGATAGAAGTCCATTGCACTTCATGAAGATCTTCAATGCACATCCAAGAATTCAGCATATCCTGAACAGGGGGTACTTAGGCAGAGAGAGAGGGAGGGAGGAAGAGATAGATGGGGGGTGAGAGATGGGAGAGAGAGAGAGGGAGAGAGAGAGAGAGAGAGAGAGAGAGAGAGAGAGAGAGAGAGAGAGAGAGAGAGAGAGAGAGAGAGAGAGAGAGAGAGAGAAGGTTGACAGACTGACAGAGAGAGGGGGAGAGAGGGGGGGGGGGGCAGATGGAAAGACGATAATGATGATAGCCACTTGTTAACTCATAGACTTTTATTGTTTTGTTTTTTCATAGTAAAGGAGATCATGACTCACCACAGAGAAACAAAAATAAGGAAGCTAAAGCAAAACAAAAACCAAATACCAAACTGTTAAAAGACACTCATTTGTGACTGATCAGATGACAAATTAAAACTCGATCTAAAGGATGCAATTTCTCCAGAGCAAAAAGCTGTGATGTTCTGATAAAAAAACAACAACAAAATTGTGTACATATTCAGATCAAAGTGAAAAAAAAGATTGACTAAACGATATTTTGTTTTTTTTTTCATTCATTTATTGAGGAGACAGAAAAATACAGAAGACAGAGAGACAGAGAGAGAAGAGAATA
This sequence comes from Stramonita haemastoma, assembly GCA_030674155.1. Classification (NCBI taxonomy): domain Eukaryota; kingdom Metazoa; phylum Mollusca; class Gastropoda; order Neogastropoda; family Muricidae; genus Stramonita; species Stramonita haemastoma. The sequence continues at coordinate 35,114,994 of CM060329.1, read as the reverse complement.
TTATATGTAAATGATAATGATAATAATAATGACAACTATAGCAATAATAATAAGATAAGATATAATATATGATGATGAGAGATGATGAGATGATGATGATAAGACGACGAGATGATGATGATTAGAGCTTATTGACAGGAATCAGAACGCACTTTTTCAGAGATCTGAAAGAGGAGAGAGAGACAGAGAGACAGAGACCGACAACAGACAGACAGACAGACAGACAGACAGAAACAGGGCGGAGGGAGAGACAGGGGAGATGATTGATCATAGATAAGATGTATTGTTTATGTCCACCAGTATGTTCCTTTCTTATTTTGTTGGTCTGCATGGGCGGGATAGCTCAGTGGTCAGAGTACTTGCTTTCCCCAAGTCAAAGTTAAGCAGCATCGAGCGTAGTTACCACGTGGATGGGTGACGGCTTTGCGCGCCTTGGCTACAGTACAGTCCCCCCATTTCAGCCCAGCTGTAAATGAGTACCTGTCCTCTTTAGGGTCAGGGAAGGTAAAGTAGCGAGGCAGAGGAGATGGGCGTCGCCCTCAATATGCTGGCCCCTAGAGAAGCTGAGGTCTCTGATGTATTGCTCCCCTACAACCACATAGGTTTTGGAACACCTTTACCTTTACCTGCCTGTCTGCTTATATCTATCTTTGTGTCTTGTCTGTCTGTCTGTCTGTCTGTCTGTATGTCTGTCTATCTGTCTGTTTGTCTGTCTGTCTGTCTGTCTGTCTGTCTGTCTGTCTGTCTGTCTGTCTGTCTGTCTGTCTGTCTGTCTCTCCTCTCTCTCTCTCTCTCTCTCTCTCTCTCTCTCTCTCTCTCTCTCTCTCTCTTCTCTTCTCTTTCTTCTTTCTTCTTCTTCTTCTTTGTCTCGTTTGCTCGCTCACTCACCCTCATCATGTTCCAATTATTTTGTGTTTCTCTTTCTCAGTCGGTCCCTATTGGTTTTTTTCCGCCTGCTCATAAGTCAGTTTGTATATCTGTGTTTTGACTATTTACCCTTGTTTCTGTCTGTCTGTCTGTCTGTCTCTCTGTCTGTCTGTCTCTCACTCCCCCCCCCCCCCCTTTCTCTCTCTCTCGCTTGCTTGCTCACTCACTCTTATCATGCTTTCAAATTTTCTGTGTTTCTGTTTACCCAGTCTGTCCCTATCAGTTGTTTCTGCCTCTTCATTACTCTGTTTTTGTATATCTGTTTCTTTACCCTTGTCTGTCTACCCTCTCCTCTACCCCCCCCCCCCCCCCCTCTCTCTCTCTCTCTCTCTCTTCCTCTCTCTCTCTCTCTCTCTCTTTTCTTCTCTCTCTCTCTCTCTGCCTCCTCTCTCTCTCTCTTCCTCTTTTTTCTCTCCTCTCTGCCCCCTCTCTTGTCTCCCTCTCGTTATTCTTGTTTAGTTTAAGGAGTTTTTTATCTTGATTTTATCCCGATAATGGTGGGGACTAGATGTAAAAAAGCACACGAGTGCTTATTCCTTATCCTCGAATAAAAGAATTTGCCTTGCCTTGCCTTGCCTTGCCTTGCCTTGCCTTGCCTTGCCTTGCCTTCTCTCTCTCTCTCTCTCTCTTCTCTCTCTCTCTCTCCTCTCTCTCTCTCTCTCTCTCTCTCTCTCTCTCTCTCTCTCTCTCTCCCCTTCTCTCTCTCTCTCTTGCTCTTGGGTCTTTTTTTTAAAAATCCTATATTCTTTACAAACGTCTTTCAGCTGTGAAATGTTAGAGTAGCTGGCTAGATGTATATCACTTCATTTTTCCCACAGTTGGATATCACTATAAATTTTCACCCGCCTGTTTTATCGGTAGGTCGATCTGAACTTTTGGCAAAACCCCCGCTTGTTTGCATAATATAGCATTGTTCCATGACATGGGTCAGAATACTGTCGGTTGTATTTTTTACGGAAAGACACACACACCACACACACACACACACACACACACACACACACAACAAAGCATGTACATGCACACAGACACCCACAGAAGACAGACAGACAAAAACAAGAGACACACGTAGATACAAAGACACAAGCAGCCACAAGCACACACACACACACAAACACATACACATATACATCCCACACGTCACCAGCACACACGCACCTCACCTCGAACGATCGACGCCACAACACACAAACACACACACAACCACACACGCACACCCCACCCCACACCCAAAACACACACACACAACACACACAACACACACACACAAACACACACACACACACACACACACACACACACACACCACACAACACACACACACACACACACACCACACACACACACCACTGTAAATGAAACGAGTCGAGTTTGCAGGGAAGTGAGAAGAAAGACGCTTGCCCTGCAGAAACATGAACCCCCTGCATGTTTGATTTTTGTTGTTGTTTTTGTGTGTTTTTTTTTATCCCCCCAAGGCAAGTGAGAAGCTGTGATTGTTGTTGTGGTGTGATAAAGCTATGGGGTGATTGGTGACTGCCCGCCAGAGGGGGTGTTAGAGCAGGGACAGGAAGAGGTGGGGCGTGGAGAGTGGTGTGGGAAAGAGATCCGCTATGTTTGCCCCTGAAATGAGCTGTGCAATATTGAAAATTTAATAGCTCGCGTGATATTCTTTCTGTTTCCTTTCCGAGTCAAATGTCTGTGCCGATATTGGGAGGGAAATTTGACATCCAAAAGTCATAATTTAGGACTGGTGAAGAATGTGAAAAAGAGAAGCAAAGAAGACAGGTGTTGACAGATTTGACATTTGTAGAAGAGGGATGGTTTGGGGGAAATAAGTATGACAGTTTCTGGAAAAAATTATAATTCAGTAGTACAGAAGTACTGCATGGTTTCTGAAATGATGCTATCATAAAGCTTTCTTTGAATGTTATGAAAAAGATGCTTATGTTTTTGTTATCTTCATTATGCACTACAACGTACCTGTTTGACATTATGGATGATGTCAGAATTATGGTAATAAAATTTGCTACTTTGTTTGTCAGCCTTTCTGTGGTTATACTGAAACAGTCCTATAGGTATAATTAAAACATAGTATTAAAATCCAAACCCTTGAAAAATAAAAAAGCCCCAGCTTTCCTTGTGTGTTTACGTTTGTGGCAAAATCCAGCTCTTTGAACAAGTTTTTTTTTCTTGATTTGCATTCTCTTTTAAGCCCAAAATGGGAAAATATTTGTGATCAGAGTTTGTATATTCGCAGCAGTAGAAATGTATCAACATCTACAATCTTTTGTTCTTCATTCTGAAGCATGGAATCAAAGGACTGGCTGTATAGTTTTTGCGCATTATGGGTTCATTTGGTCTCCTTTATGTGGTAACAGTACAGTAACTGTACACCTTAAAAACTGGGTCTTTTGTGATAGGGAGATGTTTCTGCTAGTGGAACCATAGACATCTTTTTTCAGTTTCCTGCTGTGGAAGAAATCACTTGAAGCAAATTTCACTCACTCAGCCATGATTTTATTGCAGATCTTGTTGGAACTTAGTTGCTAGTGTGCTTATGAAAGAGTGTGATGTTTCTTACCAGCAGTATGTACCTCACAGAAGAACCTACAGTATCCTGCTACACCAGGTGCTGTGAAGGGTAGAGGTATGGGGAATAAAAGTGGCCATTATCATGAAAGCCCACAAGAACGCTGTGAGTGTTGAGTTACAGTCCAAGATCATTGGAGAGGGTTAAATGGGGGTAAGAAAAGGAAAGAATGAAGAGAAGTGGGAAAAGGAGAATTGAGATAAGGAGGGAGAAGAAGAATTGCGAGAAAAAAGGTAAATCAAAGTGTAAGTTTTCATATTAATGATTACCCTTGCCCCATTACTGAAACATAAAAAAATATTGTTATTATATCTAGATCCGCTAAAAAGAAAGAATGAGAGGAGGGGAGAGAGAGAGAGGAGAGAGGAGAAAGAGAGAGAGAGAGAAAGAGAGAGAGAGAGAGAGAGGACAGACAGAGACAGAGACAGAGAGACAGAGAGAGAGAGAGCTGTGGAAAGAGATAATACCTGTTCTGGGCTGAATGATTATGCATGTAAGCATGTCTTACTTTAACTCCCTGCTCTGTGAACATTGATGGTGTATTTTGATTGCATGACCCCCCCCCCCCCCCCCTCTCTCTCTCTCGCTCGCTCACTCTCTGTGCGTCTGCCTTTGTCTGTCTGTCCCTTTCTCTTTTAGTCCCAGTTTATCTGCATTTCTGTATGTGTTCCTGTTCACATAAGTGTGTATGCGTGTGCGTGAATGCTTGCATGTATGTGTGGGTGCATTTGTGTGTGTGCATGTTCATATAAGCACTTGTGCATGTGCATTTTTTACAGGCAGTTACACTGAACTCTTTAAAGGAAACGGCAACCATCCATTCACACATATGCCCCAAAGTCAATGATATTCATAAGGTGGTAATGGTTAGTTGAAGGTCCACTCCCAAAATCAGATAACTCTGTTGGGACTGTAATACTGTACAATCAAATCAATCAGCCATTCACATGTGGCAGTACAGAATGACTGCTTAGACATCCAAATGCTTTTCATTGCATCATACCACTCTGCATGACAGAAATATGCAAACCACTTATGCTGCAGAAATACAGAGAGAAGTTAGAGAAGTCTCGAATGGAAATGAAACCGAGAGGAGTAGGGAAGCAAGGAGAAAGAGGCTCCACTCACCAAACATTAACTCTCTGCATGTTTGGGTTTTTTTCATTCCCCCAGGGCCGTGAAGAGAGAGAGAGAGAGAGAGAGAGAGAGAGAGAGAGAGAGAGAGAGAGAGAGAGAGAGAGAGAGAGAGAGAGAGAGAGAGAGAGAGAGAGAGGGCTGTGATTGTTGTTGGTGGTGTGATAAAACTGCTAGGGGGGTTGTTAGTTGAGAGAGGTGCTGTTGGAACAGTGAAAGGAGGGGAGTGGAGTGGTCTGTGGAAAGAGATCTGATCTGTGCAATATTGAGAAATCTAATAGCTCGCATGATATTATTTCTTTTTCCCTCTCAAGGGCTGATATTAGAGTGAAAATGAGACTCAAGTCATGATGTAGAGCTAGTGATGAATAGAGAGAGAGAAGAGAGAGAGGAGAGAGGAGAGAGAGAGAGAGAGAGAGAGAGGAGAGAGAGAGAGAGAGAGAGATAGAATGAGAGATATAAAAAGATTGATTTGAAATGAATGTATAGTATGGCTAGAATTTGAATTATAGGTTGAACAGCACTTTGTTATGTCAGACTTGCAAACATGCTGTTATCAGTGTCAGTGTGTATGTCTTTGCTGCGATGGAAGTGTTTTCATTTGGGGTATTAGGTTTTCAGACGAGTCCATTTTCTTTTTATTCCGCAGCATCAAAGAGAAGAATCAGACTGTCTGCTTCTTGCATATGGGGCTCATTTCGTCTGTTTCTGCCTTAATATTACAGTCATTACATTCACCTTTGACTCCAGTCCTTTATAGCCCATAGTAATCACACACACACACACACACACACACACACACACACACACACACACACACACGCCCGCGCGCGCACACACACACACACACACACACACACACACACACACACACACACACACACAACACACACACACACACACACACACACACACACACACACGGTGTCAAGAACCTCCTGCAAGTGTAAAAAAAAAATCCTTTCCAGCAAACTTTGCTCATTCAGCCTTGATTTTACTGCTGCTCTTGTTTGCGTTTATTTCTAACTACGTACATGAAAGACCACGAAAATTCGTGCCAGCAGCATGTATGTATATTACAGAAGTATATACACGTAGTATCAGACCTCCTCAAAAAGCTGTGTATGGTACCGTAATGGGGAATAAAAAACCGTCATTATGGTGAAAGCCCACTTGAAGGCTGTGAGAGTCCAGTTTCAGTCTCAGATCGTAGCAGGGGGTTAAGTGGGAAGGAAGAACATGCCAGGGTATCAAAGAGAAGGAAGAGGAGAGGGAGAAGTAAAGGTATAATGAACAACAACAACGACAACAACAACAACGACAAAGAAGGAACGTAAAGAAGACGTGATCAAAGCGTTCAGTTTTAAGATTGAACAAATCCTTGATCCAGGGACATTTTTTCAAACAGTTATTTATGACTTTTCTTCGTTGATTTTCTACAAAAGTGAGTTAGAAAGCCCAGAGCAAGAGAGCTCAGACTTCAGAAATTTAATGTGCTTGGCCTTGGGCCACAATACATAAGGTTGGCTTAGGAGAAGTTAACAATGCTAGAACACACACACACACACACACACACACACACACACACACACACACACACACACACACACACACACACACACACACACACACGTTAACTATAAACAGTATGATAAAAATGACAAAAAGAAAAAAATATATAAACTAGTATAATAGGATTGCATTTGCGTACGTACATGCACGTGCGCATATATATTATGCAGGTAAAAGGTAAAGGTGTCCCATAACCTAGGCGGTCATAGGGGAGCGACGTGTCAGAGACCTCAGCTTCTCTAGGAGCCAGCATATTGAGGGCGGCGCCCATCTCCACTCCCTGGCTGCTTTACCTTCCCTGACCGTAAAGAGGCAGGTACCCATTTACAGCTGGGTGAACTGGAAGGACTGTGCTGAAGCCAAGGCGCCCAAACGGTCACCCATCCAACTGGTAACCACGCTCGACACTGCTTAACTTGACTTGTGGAAAAAAAAGAGTGCTCTGTCCACTGAGCTATCCCGCCACCTATATATTATGCAGTTTGCTGCAAATCTGTGAAACAAGCAGTGCCACCACCCATTCACCACACTGCAAGAGATCAAGGAGGTGCCATAGTTTCCCATGCCATCCACCAAATTACCTCCACTTTGTTTGTCAGGACCATGCAACATGTTGAGTTTGGTCAGGTGTTGGGAACAAATCTGACAATGACTGAAAGGAAACTACTGAAATAAAATGGGCAGGGACATGTTAGGGACGACACTGCACTCCCAGAAACAGTGAACCATGCGTGCTCTTTCTCTTAAACCGTACCCCGAGGTGGTGAGCATTGTCATTGTTGTGGTAAGTGATGTGATAAAAATGTCAGCATGTTTGTTGATTGTAATCAGTCCCTAAATCGGAAATCTCCGCTGGGACGTAAACACAATCGCAACAAGGATGATTATAAAATGTGCCGTTAGACAATGGAAGGGAGGGGAGGATGAAGAATGGTGGTGGCATGGAAAGAGGTGTGCCAGCTCTCCCGTGATGAGTTGAATAACACTGGAAAAGTAATAACTCATAGAATTTTTATTATTATGCATGGTGTAATTTTTCTTGTCAACTGAGATTTTTTCCCCCGACATACTTGCAAGAGAAATGAGATACAATCTCATAAAGCAGTATTGGTCTTGAACGGAAAAGGGACAAAGAACATATTTTTGAAAGATTATGAATATGTGGAAGCTGAAAATGTTGATAGAGCCAGGTATACAGTATGGCAGGGAACAGACTGATGGACTGGGGAGAATTGTCTACACAAGATGTACGTTTGTATGGAAACATTGTATGGTTCCTAAATGCACACTGTTGGAAATCTTTTGCAACATTATTCAAACACTCTGAACTATCATTATTTTTCTATCTGTGTTGCACATTATAAAACGTTGACAGTGATATTGGTCGAATTACTGTCACAAGATTCATTGATCCCTGCACCAGCTGTTTATGATCATACAGAAAAAAATGTCTTGTGGGGATGGTGGGGGCCTGTCAGTATAAACAGCACTCCCACCTTCCGTAATTCTGTGCTGGGAATTCCCACTTTTCAATCCCTCTCTTTGTTACTGCCAAGTCCCTTTTCTTACCGTCACATCCCTCTGTCTATTTTCTGCCTTCTTGGTCCATTCTCTTGCCTTTTTCCAATAAAGACTTCAAAGATAACAATCGTTCCCCCGCCGAAGTCGATGTGCTGGGCCTGACTTGTCGGTACCTAACAGCAGCGCAGCTTGTTTTCGCTCATATGAAAAACAACAATACTTTGTTGTCTGATCGTTCGACGACGACGACGAAGAAGATAACAGAAAAATGTACATGAGTATACTTACTATAAAATTTGTCAAATATATTTTGAACATCTGTATATAAGAAAAAAAGATAGAGGGGCAGACAGAGGAAAAACTGGATGCACAACCTCAACGATTGGACCAGCCTTGACATGGCGCTGTTGGTGCAAAAGCTGAAGACAGATCAGCCTGGAGTGAATTCTCAACCCACACGTCCCGCATGTCCCCCACAATGACCATCTTGGTCAAGGCCAAGAAAATGCTAAAGATGAATATATTATATTTATAATATTATTTAGATTATAGATATAATAATTTATATATTTATATATTATAAAATATAAATTATATTATTATATATAAATATATTTATAATATATATAATTTTATATATATATAAAAGATTGACCCAGAGGTTTCTGTTAACTTCTTTCTTTTTTTTAAAATATATGTTTATGTTTCTTGGATTGTTGGATTTAGAAGCTCTTAAAGAAATAAGTCTTCCAGATTCAAGACAGACAAATATGTCAAACTTAAGCGTTTTCTTCTCATTGTCTACTCATGTGTTTTTGTTCGTGATAAAAGTCTTTTGAATTAGTATCCATAACTCTCTTAAAAGCCTGTCTACTTCTTCATTTCGGGCATGGGCATGAAAGATTGGCTGATTGGCTCTAACTAATGTTCATGTTTTGTCTGTTTTCAGTGTAGACGTTGTAGTCATTACATACATTTCAGACTCAGGTCTATTATAGCCCATAGTTCTGCCAGCAGAGGATTGTGCCAGCAGTAATGAATTCTCACAAACCCGTTCTTTATGGAACCTCCTGCAGTGGAAGAAATCACTTCCAGCAAACTTGCCCATTTCTTCTTCTTCTTCTTCTTCTTCTTCTCTTATTCTTCTTCTTCTCTTTTTCTTCTTCTTCTCTCTTCTTCTTCTTTCTTTGTCAAACGCTCAGAGAGAAACTATTGTTGTGCTATCATATGAGCGAAAAATGCGTTGCCCTGCCGTTTTAAGTACCTGAAAAGTCAGGCCCAGCGCATCCAACTTCGGCGTGGGAGAGAATGGTTATGTTATAAGTGTTTCTGGAAAAAGGCAGGAAAATGGACCAAGAAGGCAGAAAATAGTCTGAAAGAGGTGACAGAAAAGAGAGGAATTTCCTGCACAGAATTTCCAGTAGGTGGGGATGCTATTTTATACTGGCAGGCCCCTGGCATCTCCACGTGGAGACTTTGCCATTCAACCTCGATTTCATCCCGATCTTTTTTTCTTTTTGCGTTTAGTAGTTATAGTGTGGCCATGGAAAGACTGGGATAATGCCTGCCAGCAACATGGATTTTACAGAGGCACGTGAAGTATCAACCACTCTGGCCAGAAGCTATGCACGGTACTTTCATTCATGGGCAATAAAAACAGTCAGTAGAGCTACCCTGAGAACATGCCATCTTGAATGCTGTGGGCATAACGATACAGCCTGAGACCATAGCACTGGGAGAAGCGGGTGATGAAAAAACTAGAAGGCAAAAGACTGAAGATAAAACGAAGCAGGATGATGAATATTGCTGGAAAAGGAGGAAGATATATGCATAGAATTGTGGATACGTGTAGTATCGAAAAAAGAGCTGTGAATGGTATCTTTATGGAGAAAATCATTGATCGCCATCACAACAGCCCATTTGACTCAAGTGAATGTATAGCTATATAGTATTAAGATCGCTGTAAGGGGGGTGGGAGAGAGAGAGAGAGAGAGGGAGAGAGAGAGAGAGAGAGAGAGAGAGAGAGAGAGAGAGAGAGAGAGAGAGAGAGAGAGAGAGAGAGAGAGAGAGAGAGAGAGAAGATGAGGAGAAGGCGGATAATGAACATGTACAGGAGGAGGAAGACCTGAGAAAATGACGTGATTAATGTGTAAATTTTGATGATTACAGATTTTTGTCCCTGGGCTTTTTCTTGAACTCATATTAGAGAGAGAGAGAGAGAGAGGGGGGGGGGGGGCGGTTTTGTGGTAAGTTTTCAAGCCTATTCACAA
>CM060329.1:35092480-35097480 GCA_030674155.1 Stramonita haemastoma | reverse complement strand
GTGCGTGCGTGCGTGCGCCCGCGTGCGCGAGAGAGAGAGGGGGGGGGGAGGTATTTGAGACAAGTTCACAAGCTAAAGAAACTCGGCATGTGAAGTATGACTGGCTGTAACCGAGGTTGTGATGTAGGAGGACACTCCTGGTAAACAGAATGCAGAAAGGATGGATTGTTTGGCATGTTTAGCGCTTAAAATCTTGTCAGTGTATGTGAGAATAGTTTCCCCCCCCTGTGTCCTCGCTTTCTTTGGGTTTATCTCCTGTCTTTCACTTGCCTACTTTACACCCCCCCCCCTCTCTTCCCCCGCCACCTGCCATTCTCTCTCTCTCTCTAAGTAAAGAAACATTTGTTGCTTATTTTATCACCCTCTTTATATAGAATGCATTCATTCATTTCTCTCTCATAGATTCTGGAGTTCTTGTATGGGAAAAAAATAAACAAGGCAAGGTGAGAAAGGCATTATTATAGACTTTAGCTTTTCTAGGGTCCAGCATATTGAGGGCGGTGCCCATCTCCTATCCCTCGCTGCTTTACCTTCCCTGACCCTAAAGAGGGCAGGTACCTAATTACAGCTAGGTGAACTGAGGAGACTGTACTGAAACCAATGCGCGCAAACGTCACCCATCCACTTTGTAACCAAGCTCGATGCTGCTTAACCTTGGCTTGGGAACCTCTGAGGTATCCCGTCAGACAAAGTGTATGCAATGGAGGGTTTTCGACCACCACCCAAGGAAACAGAGCATCGCACAATTCGCAGGTGTGTCCGGATTTAGTAACACAATGCTTGACAGGGGTCTGATCGCATGGGAGGTAATCTACATACTACCCCATCACAATTTTTATATATCCATCCATGTCTCGAATCTTAAAAACGTTTGGAGTCCTTGGGGTTTTTTCCACAGTGGCGCGGATGTCTATATTATCCTGTATTGTGGAGGAAGGAGGCAAAGTGTGATGTCTATCTGTCTGTGTGTTGGTGTTCCCACGGGGCTGGGCATGGCATGGGGGTGTGTGTGTTGATGCTGTACTGGGCTGTGAGTGAAAACGATGGTGATTGCAGATCACAGCCTGCAGTCTGCTGTTCTCTTCATGGGCGGCGGTGGAAGGACCTAGCTGGGTTGTCTTGAGTGTGTGCGGGGGTGGGTTTGGGGAGGAAGGGACGATGGGGATGGGGGTGGGGATGGTGGGCGAAGACACAGAGAGAGAGAGACAGAGACAGACAGACAGACAGACACAGCCGCGTGCACATACACACACACACACACACACACACACACACACACACACACACACACACACACACACACACACACACACACACACACACACACACACATACACATCCTCTTTTTTAATCCCTTGAACTGTTGCAATTAAAAATTAATCTTTGTGTCCAGTGTGCAACTTTATCTTTCCCTTTATTGGGTGTCTCTTTTCTCTCCCCTTTCCCAAGATGTGTTTTTGCATAATATATGGAAAAACACATCAACAACAAATTGTATCAAGTGTTGATCTTGGGAAGAAGGGAAGAAAACAGAAAAAGTTTGTGAGGCTTTATCTAGTAAATGTCAAGTGGCAGTAATATCTCTGGGTTGTGGGCAAAGAAAAATGATGTGCATTACATTATCTTTACAAGAACAAGATGTTGGAAAGTTGCAGGGCCTGTCGTATCTTGCAGCTAAAATGTCTTTACACCAAACACATTCTTCGGAGCTTAACTAAGTAAAGAGTGCATTGAATATTTCATCACATTTTTTTAAAATGTGTGACTAGCAGTGTGTCTAATAACTAAAGTATGTTTACAATCTTGACGAAAAAAACAAGAGCATTGCCCTAAATTGCAAACTTTGCTCTTTTGCCATGTTTTTAATTTTTTTTTTATATTTCAATCACATACATGTGTGTTTTTTCTCTGTTGACTAATAGTGTTTGAATCAAGGGTGTCAGCCTAGTTCATTTCATGAATCACTGGGCCTTCATGTTTCTTCATGTTACTTGGGGGCTGTAAGGTTTTGTTCTTTCTTCCTTCCTGGGTTAGAGCCCCGAGGTTGACTAATGGTAAGTTTTTGTGCAAACGACCGTTTTTGCCCACCATGAAGGTAGCCACATTCCTTCTTTGGGGATGGCTGTTTGTTTGAGTCCCGCCTCATCACCAACGTAGATGCTAGCATCTTAAAAGCTTACTTTAACTCTTGACCGGAGTTTTTTTTTATGGTGCAGTGTAGTGTTAGAAAGGGGTTCTCTTCCCCAGTAATCTACAATAAGCCACATTTCGTCTTCAGGGATAATGTCGTGTTTTTCCCATTCCTCAGCTCGTAGCCTAGTGGTTAGGGCGTTGGACTCGTAATCTAAAGGTTGCGGGTTCGATCCCAGCTTTCGGCTAAGGTGTTGTGCCCTTGGAAAAGGCACTTTACGGCTATTTTCTCACCCCACCCAGGTGTAAAAGGGGGTACCAACCTTCTGTTGGGGGTTAACCCTGCGATAGATTGGCGTCCTATCCAGGGGGGAGTCTATGACTCTCAGTCGCTTAACGCCACAGAAACCGGGATAAGCACCGGCCTGATGAGCCTTAGGCTCGGGACAGACTTTAACTAACTTTAACAGCTCGAGCTCTGAGGTCCACTACTGGTGAGATTTGGCTATGTGACTGTTATTGCCCACCTTGATGGTAGCCGCATTCCGACTTCGGGGATAGATAATATCTAAACAAAAGCCACAGTAAGCCCAGCCAGTGGGTTTTAGTGAATGTCATTCATCCCTTTAGGTATGAGAGGGCCTTCTCTTTTTAAAAAAACCTGGAGTTGGATTTATCATGTATAGCAGGTTGGCTAAATCCCCCGTGGGGATGCCAGGAGCCTGTAAGTCTAAATACCATCCCCACATTCTGGAAATTATGTGCTATGAATTCCTTCTTTTCTAGCCCTCTGGTTATTTCTCCCTTGTTCCTTAATCTTACTGCTCCGTCCTTCTTGCCTATTTTCTGCCTGGTCGGTCTATTTTCCTGCATTCTCTCCAATCCAATCCAATTATGTTGCTTATAGCCCCGCTGACCACATAGGCTATATCAGGGCTATCACCTCGTTAACAGCAATGCAACACATTTTCATCCATATGATAGACAACAATAGTTGCTGTCTGAGTGTTCGACGAAGAAGAAGAATGTTGTTTACGCAAACATTCATGCGTAGGACATCAATCAAAACACCATCTGAAAAAAGGAAGGGCGTTGGAGTCTTGCGCAAATATTGACTCTGAAAAGAAGAACATTCCATCCTGTTTCTGCTTGTGAGACTCCAACCTGTAGCCTTTGGATCAGTCACTAAACGTCCTGGCCACTTGGCCAAACAATCTCTGTGGCATGATTGTCCAGTCCCCTGTGGTCAAATAATTGAAGTTGTGGACATTAAACTGAAGGAAACAAGAGGAAGAAGGGATTCCGTGTGTTTGGTCAATGTTGACAGAGTCTGACTGAGTGTGGACTTGAAGAGGGGCGTGTGTGTGTGTGTGTGTGTGTGTGTGTGTGTGTGTGTGTGTGTGTGTGTGTGTGTGTGTGTGTGTGTGTGTGTGGTGCGTGCGTGCGTCGCTCACATACCTGCATGCATGCATGTGTGTGTGCATACATGTTTGCTTGCATGCCAGAATGCATGTGTGTGAGCGATTGTGTCTGTGTATATGTGTGTGTTTTGTGTCTGCGTATGTGTGTGTGTGTGTGTGTGTGTGTGTGTTGTGTGTGTGTGTGTGTGTGTGTGTGTGTGTGTGTGTGTGTTGTGTGTGTGTGTGTGTGTGTGTGTGATATAAAAAGAAGCAAATGGCATTCTTGTCCATTCACACTTTGATAAAGCAAGAACTATTCCCTAGAAGCTACAATGCTTTTGACTACAAAACAGCACTGGGCATTTCAGCAATGAAATACATTCATGTCAGTTGTTTTGTCAAGGAAGAATTGAGATCATTGTAGAATGAAGAAGCTAGAGTGTGTATGTGTATGTGTGTGTGCCTCTGTGTGTGTGTGTGTGTGTGTGTGTGTGTGTGTGTGTGTGTGTGTGTGTGTGTGTGTGATGCGTGTGTGGTGTTCGTTATATATGTGTGTATGTGTGTGTGTGTATGCTTGCGCTGCGGTGTGTGTGTGTGTGCGTGGTGTGTGTGTGTGTGTGTGTGTGTGTGTGTGTGTGTGTGTGTGTGTTGTGCGTGTGAGTGTGCCTCTGTGTGTTTGTGTCCCTCTGTGTCTGTGTGTGCGCCTCTGTTTGTGTGTGTGTGTCTGTGTGTGTGTGTGTGTGTGGTGTGTCTGTGTGTGTCTGTGTGTCTCTGTGTGTGTGTCGGGGGGGGAGGGGGGAGAGGTTTATAAAAGAGACTGGATTGGAGATTGCACTCCATTCACAGTGGTGGGGGCTAGCTGTGTGTGTGTGTGTGTGTGTGTGTGTGTGTGTGTGTGTGTGTGTGTGTGTGTGTGTTTCTCATGCCCCCAGTTCAGTGGTCTGATTGCCTCGTTGTTTGCCTGCCTGCTGAGATTACAAGCTATGATGTGCAAACTTTGTGGAGTGGGCTATTCACACACACACATACACACACATACACACACACATACACACACACACATTTATATACACACATACATTACACACTCGTACACAGGCGCACACACACATACACAGGCACACACTTATACACACATACACAGGCACACACATGCACACACACATACTCACAAACACACACTCACACACACAAACACATACACACACATACACAGGCACACACATACACACACACATGCGCGCGCGCACACACACACACACACACACACACACACACACACACACACACACACACACACACACACACACACACACACACACACACAACAAACACACACACACACATACATACACACATACATTCCCTTTTTTCAATCTCTTAAACAGTTACAATGAAAATTCTTTGTTCAGTGTGGCAACTTTTTCTTTCCCCTTTCTCAAGATGCGTTTTCAGATAAAGGAAGAAGAA
>CM060329.1:35084980-35087480 GCA_030674155.1 Stramonita haemastoma | reverse complement strand
TCAGTTGTTAAATAAATTGAAGTAATATCATGAGACTGGGCTTAAAAGAAAATAACGAAGAGCAATTATTTTAATGAGAACAAGATGTTGCAATGCTGCTTTTTGTTGTTTGTTTGTTTTTTTTGTTTGTTTTTTTTACATTTGTAGCCATTGAAATCATAAACCAACGTGCAATTATTTAAAGCTGTTTTTTAACGGGAAGGGGGAGGGAGATAAGACTTTATTTCATGATATTTGTTTTATGTCTTGTGTCCCAGTAGCTCTATCAAAAAGTTACAGGTTGATAACCCTCTTGGTGGAATATGATACAAATCTTGTAGTTGTAGGATTTTTTTCGGTTGAGATTTTTTCAGGGGGGGGGGGAGGGGGGGTGTTGCAGTTTCCACGATTTCAGTTTTATGTGAAAATGTTGCATTTTTCTCTATGGGACTGTGGTGTTCGTTTCTGGAGAAAAGATAAAAGCGGGCGCATTTACTTCAATCATAGAGCACAGGGCTCGCATTTTAACAGATGGCTGCAGGTTGGAGTCCTGCCCGGTGGCTGACATGATGGTGGTCTGTTCAAAACTCATCTCAACGGTTTGTTAATGTTGTTTTGCGTGGCACTGCCACTATTGATACCGTCCTCGTCAAAGTTATTCCAGGGGATTTTTTTTCTCCATTCCTTTTTGAACTCCAAAGTTTACCGTTTCTGACCTTTACCCATGCATTTCTTTCTGTTAATGCCTGCCAGCAAGAGAGCCACATTCCATCTTCAGGAGTGATATTTAAACCGTGCATCCTTGTACACAACCAATCATCAGTTTAAAGAAAAGAAAAGCAAATGGTGTTAACTCCATCCTCTGAAAAAGTCTGAAATCTTAGTCCTGGATGTGGTCCTGATCAAAGCAAAGGTCTCAAACGCCACAAAACTGTAGCTCTGTACACACACACACACACACACACACACACACACACACACACACACACACACACACACACACACACGCGCGCGCGCGCGCGCGCGCGCACGCACACACACACACACACAAACTCTCTCTCTCTCTCTCTCTCTCTCTCTCTCTCTCTCTCTCTCTCTCTCTCTCTCTCTCTCTCTCTCTCTCTCTCTCTCTCTCTCTCTCTCTCTCTCTTCTCTCTTTCTCTCTCACTCACGTCGCAATGTTAGTGTTCTTCCTTCCTCTCGCTTTCCTCCTCCCTTCCCCTCCCCTCCAAACCACCTTCCAATCATGGCGGTATGTGAGGCTCAAACCTGTGGACCTTGGGTCAAGGACCTAGCCACTTGGCCACACAGGTCCTTTCTACCAAATAACTAACGTTGTTGACATTGACCAAGTGGAACAGGAGGGAAACAATGTTGACATTCACCTAACAAAACGGGAGGAGAAACAACGGTTTCTTTCTGTCCAGTACACTGTTGACTGAATCCTTGTGTTGATCTAAGAAGTCCAGTGTGTGTGTGTGTGTGTGTGTGTGTGTGTGTGTGTGTGTGTGTGTGTGTGTGTGTGTGTGTGTGTGTGTGTGTGTGTGCGCGCGTGTGTGTGTGTGTGTAAGTGTGTGTGTGAGGGGGGGTGGAGAGTGCATGTGTGTGTAAGTGTGTGTGTGTGTAAGTGTGTGTGTGTAAGTGTGTGTGTGTGTGTGAGAGAGAGTGCTTCTTGCATTGGCACATTCTCCCCCCCCCCCCCCCCCCCTCTCTCTCTCTCTCAGTCAAAACTGTCTGTTTTTAGAGGTGGAAAAAGCAGAAACTATTGCAGTTTTATCCTTTAAGAAAAAAAACCCTATTAAATCATTTTATATCCAACCCAGGCACTTGAACACATGAACTAGGTCAGTGGTGTCAGAAAAGTTTGTGAGCCTTTTTTTATAAAATCACTGTTAAGAGTCAGTGTCACTGGTTTTAACAATCAATGTTATGCATACGCGTGCATGCCCATAGGCAGGCTCACATGCTCACACACACACACACACACACACACACACACACACACACACACATGCACGCGCACGCACACACACACACACACATTCACACTCAGACTTACACACTTTGTCTCGTTTTGAATGATGTACAGCACGCCAAAGTCGGATGCGCTGGGCCTGACTTGTCAGGCGCTTAACGGCAGCGCAATGCAGTTTCCTCATATGACGGACAACAATAGTTGCTGTGTTGAGCGTGCAACGAAGAAGAAAAAGAAGAAGAATGTATAGCCTCTATTGACACTTACGCCATTTACATTTTCTTTTTTTTTTGCAGAGTAACCACTGATGCGTACAAATCTGAGGATTACCACATATGCCGCCTTGCCTTGGGATCAAGGTGAGTGTGCGTGCATGTGTGTGTGTGTGTGTGTGTGTGTGTGGTGTGTGTGTGTGTGTGTGTGTGTCTGTTGTCTGTCTGTCGTCTGTCTGTCTGTCTGTCTGTCTGTCTGTCTGTCTGTGCGTGTTCTGAGAACTGTAAGTCTCCCAAAATGACTGCAAGTCAACTTTTCCCTTTTCACTAAAGG
>CM060329.1:35072480-35079980 GCA_030674155.1 Stramonita haemastoma | reverse complement strand
AAGTTTACGATATCATGCAGGTCTTATATAGCTGAATGTGTTATAGTCCTGTAGTGCAGGATGCATCAGTTATCAAGGCCCGCTGTTACATAGCCATCATGCATGGGTAGGTAGGAGAGGCAAGCAATCTGGAAAATAAGAAGATTTGTGTTTGAACTTTCTTTTATCCCTGTGAGAATGAAAGCTGGACAGTGTGGGTATTATTGCAATTCCATTTTTATGTCCATGCGGAGGTTTCTTATTAGCATCAGTGTTGAGACGCTGGAGTGTTTTTTTAAAAAAATCGTTCTCAGATCTGACAGAGTAAAAAAAAATGGACGCTATGTCACAAATGATCTCTTCTTAGTCTCACTGATGTCAGAGTGTGAGAATTCAGATGTCCAGTTAGGTTGAAGTATAAAGACGGAGACGGACGAACAAAACGACAGAGGAGGGAGAAGGACAGGTAGAATATGATACTAAACTGAGAGAGATACCGGAAGCCAACGGAAATATTGGCTAAAATTCCGCGAGCAGGAAGATTTGTTTTACTCCAATATCGTGTTGCTGAGGCCTTTTGTCACGGTAAGGAAGCTGTTGGAAATGTCAACTACTCAAAAAGCCAGAGGCCTTGAATCACACTTGATAGCTTTGCTGCTTTGCTCTTTGAATCCGTACTGTGTTTCTTTCTGGTCCCTGCTCCTCTTTGCCGTTTGGTTTTTCTCTTTGTTCTGCTTTATATTACTGGTACAGGCTCTTGGCATTTTCAAACATTTACTGATCGTTTTACCTGACATTTTGATTCCCATTTTTTTGTCAAGAACCGTCATTCCTCCAGTTTGTGTAAGATTTTTAAAATCGTTGAGGAATTTCCTGGAGAGCTTTAACCTGAGAACCATTGTATTGCAGAGGGAAAAAAGGTGTCTCTTGTAAAGAGATATTGATACAAGTCAAAACTGCAGGGGTATTATCTCAACACGTCTTCTGTTGCTGTCAAAACCATCGATATTTGGGCAAAGTATCATGTTCACAGGCGAAGAGCACCACAGCTTTTTCTTTTCAACACAGCTAGAAAATCTAGGGTCTGTTGTAAAGATACAGAGGGGCAAAGGCTTCTTGCTGTTCTGTGTTTCTTTTCCAAACAATGTGCTGTACTCTCTCGCAGTGTATGCGCAAAATTGTTGTCATTTACTTCCAGTTGCATTTGACTGCACCTAGAATAAGAAATGGGGATCGGTTTTTGAAAACGTATTTCTGAACGTGTGTTATGCATGTATTCAACCTTGCATAGTTTTTCCTTATTGAAAAATAGATGGCTGTTGGGTTTTAGTCTATAGATCTAGGTGATAAAAAAAACAGCCATTGATTTCTGTGATGAAAAAAAACAGCCGTTGATTTCTGTGATTTTGTGTCTTAAAGAGAGACAAAGGTAGACAGACAAAGAAAGACAGAGATCGAGATCCTGTCAGAAATAAGAACAGAAGAAAAACGTGTGGGTGGAAAAAAGAATGTTTCTCAGAACCCAAAGGTTGTTGCCACCCATGTGTTAAGCACATGAGCTGAACACGTGTGAGTCCTACAGGGCCGGTACAGGGCGAAAAGAAAGGAGAGAAGGGGGCGGAACAAGAGCAGTGTTTGAGAATTGTGCAAGTCTTCTGGTCGGCACAGAGAGAGAGAGAGAGAGAGAGAGAGAGAGAGAGAGAGAGAGAGAGAGAGAGAGAGAGGAGAGGAGAGAGAGGGGAGAGAGAGAGATTTATTCTTAGCTGTTCTACCATTTCTGTAATAATAAAATAAGCACTGTCAGCCGAAGAAGGAAGATACTGTGGGAAATCGTTTCCAGAATACAAGTATGGCAAAGCAGTCAATATTTCAGTGAAGTTGACTTTTCCTGGTTTACAATGCGATTACACAACACAGGGGTAATAGTCCAACTATGGTGTACCTTGTCCTCAATGCAGAAACTGGAACCATTTTAGTTTTTAAACTTCAAACTTGCTTTCCAAAAAAAATGTTAAAGTGAACCAGCCGCCATGGCGCAGTGGTTAGCGCCTTGGATTCCGGACTGGAAGGTCGCGGGTTCGAATCCCATAAGTCATAGGGATTTTTTCGGGCTCCGGCCGGCTCCTACCCAGAGTGAGTGTGCTGTGGGCTCAGTGGGGAGACTGGGACCACACAGTCGAGTTTCATCCACTTTACGGATGCGAATTTGAGAGTGTTGCTCAAATTACCTGACCAACACTGTAGGTGTCTGTATCTCTCGGGCCTGGTTGACGCTGGGATATATTATGACAGTAAGCGTAGAGAACAACCCTGTCAAGTAGTCTCAAAGCGGATGCACCTCCACAGCAGTAGCATTACATCATCCTCATCACCATTGATCATCATGCAATAATAAAAATTGCCTCTGATTCGGTGGCCTCCGTTGCTCTGGTCTCATGGTGACCTCAGATTCGGTTTCCCATACGCTTCTGTGCCTGTGGTGAATTTGTGTCATAGCCTTTGGGGTTGGAGGTTCGCGGGGAGGCAGTTGTTGGAGGGTGGTGGTCGCCTCCTTGGGTGAGTGGCTCACTCAGTCTGGCTCCGCGACTGAGCTAATACTGTCGTTAGTAGGGGGGCTTAGTGGGTGGTGTCCTGCGTATGTTAGCTCAGAACAGGCACCACTGAACACCACCAAAGTGACCCAGCAGAAGTGGAGGGCTCCTCTGGCTGGTGGCCCCGCGGCGGCCTAATATTGATGGGCTCCCTGTGGACTCCCGACCCCAGGGGTGAGACTCAACGAATCTGGGTATGGTTGTGGCGGGGAAATTGAAATGAGCGGCGTGGGAACAGCAGTGAGGGAACGTCACAGAAGACGAGGCAGCAAAAAAAAAAAAAGTTAAAGTGAGAAAATATCTGATGGTGGCTTTGGGAGTTTTTTGGCCACCATTTCATCTTGTGGAAAAAGAAAAATATGTGGACGTGTACTTAGGCAACATATTTACTGTCCCCAAAGAGAGCAGGTCAACTGTTACTTTGAGATTTCCACCGTCTGTGCGGCACTTAACTCTATCAAGGATTTCGACAGATAAAGTAATTTATAGATCTTCAAAATTACCGTGCAGTCCACAGTCAGATGCAAACAAATATATACTTTGTCATTTACAAGAAGCAAAAAGCATCAATACATTGCATCTGTCTGAATTCTTGTTCTTGTTCTTGTTCTTCGTGTTCTTCTTCTTCTCTTTGGAACACCCAGAGATAGCAGCTTTTGTTGTCTGTCATATGAGCGAAAATACGTTGCTCTGCTGTCAAGCGCCTGACTAGCCAGGCCCAGCACATCCAACTTTAGCATGGGAGAAAATGGTCTTTTTTTGTTTTTCTTGATAAAAAGGCAGGAGAATGGATGAAGAAGGCAGAAAATAGACAAGAAGGAGATGACAAGAAGAAAGGGAACAAGGCAGAAACAAAGAGAGGGATAGAAAAGAGGGAATTCCTGGCACATAATTTCTAGAAGGTGGAGACGTTATTTATACTGACAGGCCCCCTGGCATTCCCACAGGGGGAAACCTGCCTGAATGAATGAGGCTTCTGTACCATCAGAAAGAAGTGAAGGGCCCTGTAACAGCACAGCACAGCGGGCTATCTCGTTTCCATGTCTGTTCTGTGCACATCATGTGGTTAGTGTGACAGAGGGTGACACTCAGGCTATCTGTGCCATGGGAATCGCCGCCAAAGCCCAAAGCGTACGCCCTGCTAACGACACATTTGGCATGTCTCAGATAAAGGCCAGCCATGTGCGTCTTAGATTGCACAGGCTGGTTCTTTCATCTTATGACCTCAGAGGGCACAGGACTAGATAACTGATGTATTTGAATCTCAGGGTGGGTTTTTTTGTAACCACGATTAGCTGTGCGGGCAGGAATAGACAGACGGCTGATTAACACAGTTTGTGTTTAATTGGAGTGGAGTGTGTGACATCTTTCAAGCAGTTTTGATTATTATAGTGATGAAAGTAGTTTGTATCGTCTTTGAATTATGATAAGCAGAATATGTTTATTAACGCATGTTGAGGTTAGCAAAACTCGACTCTTAAAAAATTAAGGCTTTGGAATCTGAACTCTGATCTAAAATTAGTTTTGACTGCTTTACACATGCAAAACAGACATATCTTTTCTATGATCTGATCTAAAATTAGTTTTGACTGCTTTACACATGCAAAACAGACATACTATTCTCTCTGTGTAAATACAACCATACTTAGAATCAACGCACTTGATATCTGATGGATTTATTATCTACTGCATGCTTCAAAGTGATAATTTGCCTTGGATAATTTAATGTGTGTTAAAATAACTCAGTGGTCAGAGCACTTGCTTTCCCCAAACCAATGTTAAACAGGATCAGACGCAGTTACAAGGTGATGGATGACAGTTTGCGCTCCTTGGCTTCAGCACAGTCCCCCATTTCACCCAGCTTTAAATGGGTACCTGCCCTCTCTAGGGTCAGGGAAGGTAAAGCAGCAAGGGAGAGGAGATGGGCGCCGCCCTCAATATGCTGGCCCCTAGAGAAGCTGAGGTCTCTCATGCCCAGCTCCCTTACAACCACATAGGTTATGGGACACCTTTACCTTTTCACCTTTAAATCCTTGATGGGGTGATCATCTAAAATTATGTTGGTTTTCATATTGACATTTCACCGACACTGAGGGTGTGGAGATTCTGCCTTGGGACAATGTACAAACCCTGGACCTTTCATTTTCTAGAAAGGTATGTTACCCTCCAGGCCACTAAATCCCTAGTGCGAGTTATGTTTTTATGTCGGCAGCAGCAGCAGAGATCGGAGCTAAAGCAACACACGCTCAACACTCCCAAATGTCATGAAGCAAAGTTAAAATGCCCTGATGACGCTCTGTCCAAGAAGTCACTTTGCGTTGCTCTCTTCTTTTGGAAATTCAGATTCTTTTCTTATTGCTTTTCCTTTTCCCTACATCTCTTACCTTGTCTTCAGTCTCCTGTCTCCTCCTGTTACTGCTGGCCTACTGGCTTTTACTTGCCATTTTCACAAATCCATTTCTCCCCCTAGATACAACCTTGGTAATGGAAAGATAACCAAACCAGCCAAACTCAGATCTTTGTGCACGATTACCAAATACCACACAGTCATGTCTTGAAATCTCTTTGCTATGGTGCTAGGTTCAATAACACTGAGAATGGATCTTTGTCTCCATCACCAACCTTTTATAACAAAGGACAAGTAACTGGTGTAGCTACGACAGTTAGTTCTGTGGCATTTCTTCAGTATTTTGTAGAGGAGAAGGGCAGAAAAGGATAAGAAGAAAAAAGAAAAAAAGAAAGTAGAGGGAGGGGAGTATGTGAGAAAAAAAGTGGAAGACAAAGAGGAGGGGGGGTTACTGGGGTACATGATGAAGAAGAGTCAGGAGAAAATAAAATAAAACGATGTTATAGAAGAACAGACAGAGGAAGAGAAAAAGAAGTCGAGAGAGAAGAGGAGGAGAAGGAAGAGGGAGATGAGGAGGAAAATGAAACAGAAAAGAATGTTGTGGTGGTAAAATCAAAAGCGAAAAGCGTTTGCACACGTGCGCGTGCCGCACGCACACTCACACACACACAGACGCACGCACACACACAGACACAACACACCACGCACGCACGCACGCACGCACCACGACGCACGCATGTACGCACGCACGCACCACACAGTACCACGCACCACACACACAAACACACCACACACACACACACACACACACACACACACACACACACACACACACACACACACACACACACACAGCACACGCACTCACACATGCACGCACCCACACATATTTGTGTTTAATTGGAGTGCAAATGAGGAACATCTTTCGAGCAAATGTCATGAATTGAGTGATGAAAGAAGTGTATCATCTTTGAATTATGATACGCAGAACTTGCTTATTAGTCTGTTTCTGATGCGCATTACTGTAATTAGATATCATCCCAGAGAAATCATAGTGGATGTTAGTTTTGTTGTTGTTGTTGTTTGTTTTTAGCTTAACCCTGAAAGTTTGTTTCTTTGGAAAAGACCACCATTCAAGGTATGGATAGTCTGGTTTAGCCGCCGCTGTAGTCTAGTGGTTAGGGCGTTGGACTCGTAATCTAAAGGTTGCAGGTTCGATCCCAGCTTTCGGCTATGGCGTTGTGCCCTTGGAAAAGGCACTTTACAGCTATTTTCTCACCCCACCCAGGTGTAAAAGGGGTACCAACCTTGTGTTGGGGGTTAACCCTGCGATAGACTGGCGTCCTATCCAGGGGGGAGTCTATGACTCTCAGTCGCTTAACGCCACAGAAACCGGGATAAGCACCGGCCTGATGAGCCTTAGGCTCGGGACAGACTTTAACTTTTTTATAGTCTGGTTTAGGATAAGTTCCCAGGCTTGGAGCTCTCAGTCTCCAGATAGCCGTGATGCCCTCTAGGCCGCTGGACCACCAGAGTCACGAACACGCTTTTTTTCAAAAATATGTTGGTGAAAAGGACTGTGTCTAAAATAGTGTTCGTTCAAATGCCACTTTCCAAAATGTCACGCAACAAAGTTAAGATGCACTGACTCCCTGTCGAAGAACAGTTTTGTTATTCTGTTCTTCTAGATATTCACATTTTTTTTATCGTTTTTTTGTACTTCTTCTATACTTCTTTCTTGTCTTCACTCTTATGTCTCGTATTATTTGCTCTGCTGGCTTTTACTTGCCATTTTCAGAATGCCGTTTTCCCCCTGGCAACACGTTTATAGATAGACAACGCATAAAACTCTGATCTTGCGCACGGTTACCAAATACCACATAGTCACGTCTTGTAATGTGTCCGCCTTGGTGTTAGGTGACAGTAACGTTGAGAATGGGTCTTTCTGGTCCCCATCAACCTTTCCCTTAACAGAACCAGAATCTGGTGACGGCAAGAGTCAGCTCTGTAGCATTTGTACAAACTTGATCAGTATAGGAGGATGAAGAGAAGGAGGAAAGGAATAACAGAGAAGAAAGGAGAGAAGGGGTTACATAAATAGAAGAATGAAAATGGAAGAAGGTAGGAAGAAGAAGAGGAGGAGGAAGGCAATTTAATGGAGGAGAGACGAAGGAGAGAGAAGGAGAATGCGATAAAAGGAACAACAGGTAGGAGGAGAAAACAGGAGAAACATCACTATCAGGGAAAAGATGATGACAAGAACAAGAACGAGAAAAATACATGGTCTTAGAAGAACAAGAAGACAAAGAAAAAGAAAAAGAAAAGAAAAAAAAACTTAACAGAGTAACAAAAACAGAAAGAACAAAGAAAAGCATACACGCACATCTGCGTGTGCAGCCTCGCATGCAGCACACACACACACACACACGCACGCACACACACACACACACACAACACACACACACACACACACACACACACACACACACACACACACACACACACACACACACACACACACACACACACACCACACACGCACACACACACACAAACACATACACACAACACACCACCACCACA
>CM060329.1:35004980-35069980 GCA_030674155.1 Stramonita haemastoma | reverse complement strand
AAAATAAAATTTTCTTTGAACATTCATATGAAAAAACAAGAACAAAAAAGCTCGCTAAAACCTATGTTTTTTGCTTTCAGTAAATAAGAGCGGTGGAACAAGGGTAATGTTCTTTTGCTCTCTTTTGAAAAATAAGTTTAGCCTTAGTTTTAAACGATAGCCTTTTTATGAACAAATCATTGTTCACTTTGTTCTTTGCAGCTTCAGATGGAACAGTGCTCAAAAAGTTCTTTCATCAAAATTATAAAAGGAAAAGAAAGGTTGAGACAGATAATAACATTCATCATCAATGCTTTTACACGTTTGAAATATCCCTTGACATTTAAAATATCCTTTGCCACGATCACCGACAGACACTTCTCCCTTCTTGCTGTGTCCCCTCCCGGCGTCTTTCACTGAGGTTTTCTTTGTGGAGAGCCCAGAGCATTGTTCAGTGATGTTGGATGCTGGCAAAGCAGACACAATCGATAGGAGATGGCTTCACACCTTGTGTGTCGTGTGATAGTAGGGGAAAAGTGTTACAGTTTTGGAGTGTCCTCAAGTATCGCTTTAACAGCCAAAATTGTTGGGCAGTTTATCGACATGTGCTGGGTAATATTTCCTCCAGACATTAGCATGAATTTTCATGAGAGTTTCAGTTTGTATGAAATTCAGTAAGGTTTTGTTTCTGAGAGCCAGAGTGAAATGGTATGCATAGTATATTGCTTGAATGCTGGGAGTGACGTTAGTTGTCTAAAGTGGGGTCATGCAGGGTGATACATGCATTGCTCTAACATTTATCTTCACAACATTTTGCTGTATCTTTGTCCATCTGTGCTATGTGACATCACAATCCTTTGTACTTAAAACAAAGAAAAAAATATACAACACAGCAACCCACTCCCTCCATCCCTCTAACTCCTAAAAGGCATCTGCAAAGATTGAAACAAGTGTTTTCTTTTCTGAAAGAAGAATTAACTGAAACAAGTATTTTAGAAAATACAATAGAGAAGTGTTTTTCTTGCTGTAAGAAAAAATTAAACTAAAAAAATTGTGTAATTTTATTTTTGACTGAAATACAGTTCTGCTTCTTTTCTTTCTTTTTTTTTTCAATTTCCTATCTTTAAAGATCGTACTTTGTGGAAGTATAGTTCCATCTTATAGTCACTACTCAGAAGAAACAGAGATGAAAAGCAATATAATAGTACCACTTGAGCAATTAAAAACAATATCAAAAGACTTATCTACTGCTGCTAATTTTTAGCACCGTGCTTTTAAAGCTCTCTGCTTTGTCATATCAATGATGCTTAGAAACAGATGATAACATTTTTTTTTTTTTGATCATCAGACAAATGTATCTATCACCAGCGCTTCAAAACATTAGAAGTATCCTTTGCCACGATCACCGACAGACACTTCTCCCTTCTTGCTGTGTCCCTCTGGTCTTTCATGAGGTTTTCTTTGTGGAGAGCCCAGAGCATTGTTCAGTGATGCTGGATGTGGCAAAGCAGACACAATCGATAGGAGATGGCTTCACACCTTGTGTGTCGTGTGATGGTAGGGGAAAAGTGTTACAGTTTGGAGTGTCCTCCAGTATCGCTTTAACAGCCAAAATTGTTGGGCAGTTTATCGACATGTGCTGGGTAATATTTCCTCCAGACATTAGCATGAATTTTCATGAGAGTTTCAGTTTGTATGAAATTCATAAGGTTTTGTTTCTGAGAGCCAGAGTGAAATGGTATGCATAGTATATTGCTTGAATGCTGGGAGTGACATTAGTTGTCTGAAGTGGGGTCATGCAGGGTGATGCATGCTTCGGTCTAACATTTGTCTTACAAATTTTGCATGTATCTTTGTCCATCTGTGCTATGTGACATCACAATCCTTTGTACTTGATAAGGGAACAAATATACAACACAGCAACCCCCCCTCCACCTGTTACCCTAAAAGGCATCTGCAAAGATTGAAACAAGTGTTTTCTTTTCTGAAAGAAGAATTAACTGAAACAAGTATTTTAGAAAATACAATGAGAAGTGTTTTTCTTGCTGTAAGAAAAAATAAACTAAAAAATTGTGTGTATTTTATTTTTGACTGAAATACAGTCTTGCTTCTTTTCTTTATTTTTTTTTTTCAATTTCCTATCTTTAAAGATCGTACTTTGTGGAAGTATAGTTCCACTTATAGTCACTACTTCAGAAGAAACAGTGATGAAAAGCATAGTGTAATGGTACCACTTGAGCATTAAAAACAATATCAAAAGACTTATCTACTGCTGCTAATTTTTAGCACTGTGCTTTTAAAGCTCTCTGCTTTGTCATATCAATGATGCTTAGAAACAGATGATAACATTTTTTTCTTTTTGATCATCAGACAAATGTATCTAATCACCAGCGCTTCAAAACATTAGAAGTATCCTTTGCCACGATCACTGACAGACACTTCTCCCTTCTTGCTGTGTCCCTCCCGGCGTCTTTCACTGAGGTTTTCTTTGTGGAGAGCCCAGAGCATTGTTCAGTGATGCTGGATGTTGGCAAAGCAGACACAATCGATAGGAGATGGCTTCACACTTTTGTGTCCGTGTGATGGTAGGGGAAAAGCGTTACAGTTTTGGAGTGTCCTCCAGTATCGCTTTAACAGCCAAAATTGTTGGGCAGTTTATCGACATGCTGGGTGATATCCTCCAGACATTAGCATGAATTTTCATGAGAGTTTCAGTTTGTATGAAATTCAGTAAGGTTTTGTTTCTGAGAGCCAAACCGAAATGGTACACACAGTACATTGCTTGATGCTGGGAGTGACATTAGTTGTCTGAAGTGGGGTCTTGCAGGGTGATGCATGCTTCGGTCTAACATTTGTCTTCACAACATTTTGCTGTATCTTTGTCCATCTGTGCTAGTGTGACATCACAATCCTTTGTACTTGATAAGGGAACAAATATACAACACAGTAACACCCCCCCTCCACCTGTTACTCCTAAAAGGCATCTGCAAATTGAAACAAGCTGTTTTCTTTTCTGAAAGAGAGAATTACTAAAACAAGTATTTTAGAAAATACAATGAGAAGTGTTTTCTTGCTGTAAGAAAAAATAAACTAAAAAATGTGTGTACTTTTATGTTTGACTGAAATACAGTCTTGCTTCTTTTCTTTATTCTTTTTTTTTCAATTTCCCTATCTTTAAAGATCGTACTTTGTGGAAGTATAGTTACAGCTTATAGTCACTACTTCAGAAGAAACAGTGATGAAAATCAGTGTATGGTACCACTTGAGCAATTAAAAACAATATCAAAAGACTATCTACTGCTGCTAATTTTTAGCACTGTGCTTTTAAAGCTCTCTGCTTTGTCATATCAATGATGCTCAGAAACAGATGATGACATTTTTCTTTTTGATCACAGACAAATATATCTAATCACCAGTGCTTTAAAACATTAGAAGTATCCTTTGCCACGATCACTGACAGACACTTCTCCCTTCTTGCTGTGTGCCCTCCCGGCGTCTTTCACTGAGGTTTTCTTTGTGGAGAGCCCAGAGCATTGTTCAGTGATGCTGGATGTTGGCAAAGCAGACACAATCGATAGGAGATGGCTTCACACCTTGTGTGTCCTGTGATAGTAGGGAAAAGTGTTACAGTTATGGAGTGTCCTCCAGTATCGCTTTAACAGCCAACATTGTTGGACAGTTTATCGACATGTGCTGGGTGATACTGCCTCCAGACATTAGCAGGAATTTTCATGAGAGTTTCAGTTTGTATGAAATTCAGTAAGGTTTTGTTTCTGAGAGCCAGAATGAAATCGTATGCATAGTATATTGCTTGAATGCTGGGAGTGACATTAGTTGTCTAAAGTGGGGTCTTGCAGGGTGATGCATGCTTCGGTCTGACATTTGTCTTCACAACATTTTGCTGTAATTTTGTCCCTCTGTGCTATGTGACATTGCAATCCTTTGTATATAAAAAAAGAAAAATATATACAACACAGCAACAACCCACTCCCTCCACCTAACTCCTAAAAGGTATCTGCAAAGATTGAAACAAGCATTTTCTTTTCTGAAAGAAGAATTAACTAACCAAAACAAGTAGTTTAGAAAATACAATAAGAAATGTTTTCTTGCTGTCAGAAAAAATGAACTAAAAAATGTGTGTACTTTTATGTTTGACTGAAATACAGTCTTGCTTCTTTTCTTTATTCTTTTGTTTTCAATTCCCTATCTTTAAAGATCGTACTTTGTGGAAGTATAGTTCCGTCTTATATTCACTATTTCAGAAGAAACAGTGATGAAAACCAGTATAATAGTACCGTTGAGCAATTAAAAACAATATCAAAAGACGTATCTACTGCTGCTAATTTTTATCACTGTGCTTTTAAAGCTCTCTGCTTTGTCATATCAATGATGCTTAAAAACAGATGATGACATTTTTCTTTTTGATCAGCTGAGAAATGTATCTAATCACCAGTGCTTCAAAACATTTGAAGTATCCTTTGCCACGATCACTGACAGACACTTCTCCCTTCTTGCTGTGTCCCCTCCCGGCGTCTTTCACTGAGGTTTTCCTTGTGGAGAGCCCAGAGCATTGTTCAGTGATGCTGGATGTGGCAAAGCAGACACAATCGATAGGAGATGGCTTCACACCTTGTGTGTCCTGTGATGGTAGGGGAAAAGTGTTACAGTTATGGAGTGTCCTCCAGTATCGCTTTAACAGCCAAAATTGTTGGCAGTTTATCGACATGTGCTGGGTGATACTGCCTCCAGACATTAGCATGAATTTTCATGAGAGTTTCAGTTCGTATGAAATTCAGTAAGGTTTTGTTTCTGAGAGCCAAACCGAAATGGTACACACAGTACATTGCTTGAATGCTGGGAGTGACATTAGTTGTCTGAAGTGGGGTCATGCAGGGTGATGCATGCTTCGGTCTAACATTTGTCTTTACAATATTTTGAGGTATCTTTGTCCATCTGTGCTATGTGACATCAGAATCCTTTGTACTTGATAAGTGAAAAAATATACAACACAGTAACACCCCCCACCACCTCTGTTACCACTAAAAGGCATCTGCAAAGATTAACAAGTGTTTTCTTTTCTGAAAGAAGAATTAGTTGAAACAAGTATTTTATAAAATACAATAAGAAGTGTTTTCTTGCTGTCAGAAAAAATAAACTAAAAAATGTGTGTACTTTTATGTTTGACTGAAATACAGTCTTGCTTCTTTTCTTTATTCTTTTTTTTCAATTTCCTATCTTTAAAGATCGTACTTTGTGGAAGTGTAGTTCCATCTTATAGTCACTACTTCAGAAGAAACAGTGATGAAAATCAGTGTATGGTACCACTTGAGCAGTTAAAAACAACATGAAAAGACTTATCTAAGGCTACTAATTTTTAGCACTGTGCTTTTAAAGCTCTCTGCTTTGTCATATCAATGATGCTTAGAAACAGATGATGACATTTTTCTTTTTGATCAGCAGACAAATATATCTAATCACTAGTGCTTTAAAACAGTTGAAATATCCTTTGCCACGATCACTGACAGACACTTCTCACTTCTTGCTGTGTCCCCTCCCAGCGTCTTTCACCGAGGTTTTCCTTGTGGAGAGCCCAGAGCATTGTTCAGTGATGCTGGAGGTTGGCAAAGCAGACACAATCGATAGGAGATGGCTTCACACCTTTTGTGTCGTGTGATGGTAGGGGAAAAGTGTTACAGTTTTGGAGTGTCCTCAAGTATCGCTTTAACAGCCAAAATTGTTGGGCAGTTTATCGACATGTGCTGGGTAATATTTCCTCCAGACATTAGCATGAATTTTCATGAGAGTTTCAGTTCGTATGAAATTCAATAAGGTTTTGTTTCTGAGAGCCAAACCGAAATGGTACACACAGTACATTGCTTGAATGCTGGGAGTGACATTAGTTGTCTGAAGTGGGATCATGCAGGGAGATGCATGCTTCGGTCTAACATTTGTCTTCACAACATTTTGCTGTATCTTTGTCCATCTGTGCTATGTGACATCACAATCCTTTGTACTTAGAGAGTGAAAAAATATACAACACAGCAACCCACCCCCTCCACCTCTGTTACTCCTAAAAGGCATCTGCAAAGATTGAAACAAGTGTTTTCTTTTCTGAAAGAAGAATTAACTAAAACAAATATTTTAGAAAATACAATGAGAAATGTTTTCTTACTGTAAGACAAAATAAACTCAAAAATTTTTGTGTGATTTTATTTTTGACTGAAACACAGTTTTGATTCTTTTCTTTATTCTTTTTTTTTTCAATTCCTATCTTTAAAGATTGCTTTTTGTGGAAGTATAGTTACATCTTATAGTCACTACTTCAGAAGAAACAGTGATGAAAATCAGTGTAATGGTACCACTTGAGCAGTTAAAAACAGTATCAAAAGACTTACCTACTGCTGCTAATTTTTAGCACTGTGCTTTTAAAGCTCTCTGCTTTGTCATATCAATGATGCTCAGAAACAGATGATAACATTTTTTTCTTTTTGATCATCAGACAAATGTATCTAATCACCAGTGCTTCAAAACATTAGAAGTATCCTTGGCCACGATCACTGACAGACACTTCTCCCTTCTTGCTGTGTCCCCTCCCGGCGTCTTTCACTGAGGTTTTCTTTGTGGAGAGCCCAGAGCATTGTTCAGTGATGCTGGATGTGGGCAAAGCAGACACAATCGATAGGAGATGGCTTCACACCTTTGTGTCTGTGATGGTAGGGGAAAAGTGTTACAGTTATGGATGTGTCCTCAAGTATCGCTTTAACAGCCAAAATTGTTGGACAGTTTATCGACATGTGCTGGATGATACAGTTTGAAGATTTTTAAATAGTTTTGTATTATTATTCTTTTGAATATGAATCTTAACAGACTTCAGTTTCGTCATTTTAAATGCTATGACATGATCTAACTATTTTTTTTATGAAAAACAAAATGTAGCTAATAACACACCACCCCCACCACCACCACTGCTGCCACCATGTCACACTCGCACAACAAAACACAACACACACACCCCCCATCCCCTTATCCCCCCCCTCACACACATACACTCACACTCACACTCACACTCACACCCACACACACACCACACACCACCACACACACACACCACACACAAACACTCACTCACTCACCACTCATCATCACTCACTCACTCACACACAGAAACACACCACACACACACACACACACACACACCACACACACACACACACCACACACACACACGCACAGAAATACACACACACACACCCCTCCCACCCCCATCCCCTTACCCCCCCCCTCCCTTCCCTCTCCACACACACACTCACCTTCCCTGTGTGTTTGTTAGCATAAGGTGGAGGGAGGTGCAGTGTGCAGCTAGCGTCATTAGCAGGTTGTGTCATTGCCAAAGCATTACCTGAAGTCACCTGCCGCAATACAACACTCGTTTGCAATCAAGCAACCTAGCTAGCTAGCTCGCTGCTGTTTGCTCACGAGTGAGTAACTTGAACCTTTCACTGACTCATAGCAACCCCAGACTGTTATATATATAAAGAAAAAAACAACAGACCGATCCCATGGTCTTGGCCCCCACTGTTTTTGTTTGTTGTTAATGTTATTGTTGGCTTGCGTTTGTTTTTTCCTGTAATGACTCACAGTGATAAGGTGTAACATTATGGGATACTGGGTTTTCTTGGTAAAGGAAGGAAGGAAGGGGAGTGTTGTGGAAGTAAGCGACAAGAAAAAAAAAAGAAAATGTCTTGCAGCTAGTTCTTTGTTTTTGTTGTAGTAGAAATGGCTTATTTGTCATGGGATGGGGATTTTTTCTCTGTGTGTGTTGTCGTTGTGTGTGTGTGTGTGCTGTGTGTGTGTGTGTGTGTGTGTGTGTGTGTGTGTGTGTGTGTGTGTGTGTGTGTGTGTGTGTTGGTGTGGTTGTGTGTGTGGTGCGCGCAAAGTTTGCAGAGTGTGGTGTTGTGATGGGTGTGATGTATTGAGTAGGCACACGCCGTGTGCATGCATGCTATAAAGTGTGCATTTGTATTTTTAAAATCATGCTTATACATCTTGACACTTCTTAATCAGACAGTTACATTAAAGCACAGAGGTTGTAATGATTATAATGACCAAAACAGTTGATAAAACATTAAATCTGTTCTGTTTGTTTTATTTTCAAAGCAACGTTTTAGAAAAAGACAAAGTGTCATCAGGATAAATTGTCCTGTCGTTTCTTTTGTTGGTCAGAACTGTTTCAACTTCGGCTCATTGAGTAAGATCCGTGGGATCGACTTTGGACAGTAAGTGTGCATTTTAGTGGAAATGGGTTACAAAGGCAGACAGCCAGTGTAAGTTGATCCATTCTTTCTGGTTGTGTATCAGTATTAAAAATGTTTATTTCTTTGCTTGTGGTAGCCTAAGTTGCTCCATGGTTTGATTGATTGTGCATCACCATTCTTTGAGGTTTTTTAATTTGTTCTGTGAGTGTCTTTATTTTGTTTTCTTGGGGTTGTTTATAAACAGTATCGTTGTCTTTGTTCATCGCTGGTTTTTGAGCATTCTCCCCATATTGATACCTCGCATGTGACCACGCACCCGCACACGCAAACATACCCATTATCCTCGATATAAAAGAATTAAAAAAAAATAACGCACACACACACGCACGCACACACACACACACACACACACACACACACACACACACCACACACACACTCACACACACACACTACACACCACCACACACACACACACACTCATCACCACTCACTCACTCACTCACTCACCACTCACTCACTCACACACACACACAAACACACACAATATTTATGTATACACACACGCGCACGCGCACGCGACCTGCAAACACAGTAGGAATACTTTATTACCTGAAGACTGAAAAATCCGGGTGAGTCATAACACAGGGTGAGTGGACAAGCAAAAGCTAATAAAAGATGTATGATCCATTTCAAAAGCAAACATCCAAAAAGCGCACGAACGCGCCACGCGCGTGCGCGCATGCACACACACACATCTACACACACACTCTGTCTCTCGCACTCACCACCCACTACTGACTGACTGACTCATCACTACTCACTCACTCACTCACTCACACTCACTCACTCACCCACTCACTCACTCACCATCGTCTCACTCACTCAACTCACTCACTCAGCTCACTCACTCACTCACCACTCACTCCCGCCCCACGCCGCCCCCACACCACACACACACAGAGTCACTCTCTCCCACCGATGAATTTTTAACCAGCATGCACACATACAGAAATACACACACACACGCTGCGCGCCGCGCGTGTGCGCATACACAAACATACACACTTACACACATACACACACACCAACACACACACATACACCCCCCCCCCAACACACACATCAAAACCAATAACCCCCCACAACACACACACACACACAAAACCAACACACATGCTCACACACAAACCACACACACAAATAAACACACATACTCACACACAAACACACACACAGACATACGCACGCACGAACGCTCGTATGCATGCACGCACGCACGCACACACATATACATACACATAATATCGGTAATCTTGGTACTTTTTGGGTTGTTTTTTTCTGTTTCAAAACACTTTAACTATTTTTTCTGCTGTCTCTGTTGCCTCGAGTCTCAGACTCTTTATTACAACTTTTTTTTCTCTCTCTCTCTCTCTTTTTTTTTTTTTTTTTTTTTACCAACGATTCTTATCGTGAAGATCACAAGACTGGTCGTTATGTGTGTGAGTATAATAGTATTGTACGAGAGAAGTTTTTCACGTAGACAAAATCGATGGCAGCATAATAATATTGGGGGCCTTGTCTGTTCGGGTCGGCTTCCCCCCTCCGGGGTGGCTTTCTCAATATCCAGACGTTTGTTCTATATTATATTGACCCGTATGATATGATCAGACCGTGAAGGGGGTAGTATTCCTTTTGTCATCCTCGTTACTGGAGGGCTTTGGTCTTGTGTAAATACGTTATAATATTAAAGTGTGTGTGTGGTAAAAGTGTCGTGGAACGATTTTTCTTGATTGTGGACAGTTTTGACGACAGATAAATTTTGATGATCTTGTCTGTGTGTGGTGTGTGTGTGTGTGTGTGTGTGTGTGTGTGTGTGTGTGTGTGTGTGTGTTGTGTGTGTTGTGTGTCTGTGTGTGTCTGTGTGTGTCGTGTGTGTATGGTGTGTGTGTGTGTGTGTGTTTTGTCTGTCTCTGTCTCTGTCTTTGCCGTTCTCTCTCTCTCCTCTCTCTCTCTCTCTCTCTCCTCTCTCTCTCTCTCTCTCTCTCTCTCTCTCTCTCTCTCTCTCTCTCTCTCTCTCTCTTCTCTCTCTCTTCTTCTTTCTTTCTTCTCTTTCCTTTTTTTCTTCTCTTCTTTCTTTCTTTCTTCTTCTTTCTTCCTTTCTTTCTTTCTTTCTCAGTCTGTATTGCTTGCAGATGATAGAACACCAACAATGGATTGGTGACCCAGAGGTAATGCACCTGTCTAGGAAGTGAAAAGTCTTGGGTTCGATCCCAGTTTGTACCCGAACCCTCGCTCCCTTTCAAGAAACCTAGAGTGGTGGCCAGGCTGCTAGTCTTTCAAGTAAGACGATGAATCGAGGTACTCGTGTGCAACACACGTTTAGCACACGTGAAAATAACCCACAAAAACAAAAGTACTATACAAAGAAAAATTCTGTAGGCTTTAAAAAAAAGCCACTCATAAGGGAACAAAAATACAGGCAGTGGCAATTGTTTTGTAATGGGCAGCACTGCTCTTATGGCGATACTCTCACCACGGTGACCGCAGCCCAAGTTATCACACAGAAATCTGCCGTGACTGAATGCGGTTTGCAAAATACAAATTTGCAAATTCATGAGGCCTTCACGAATACATTACAACTGACTCTCAAGCTGCTTTTATAAGCGTTCGAATTTAAAGTGAGTTCTCTGTTAACCTTTTGCCACAGATAACTTTGTTGTGTATACAAATTCGAGTTATTTACCTTTAATATTAGAGAGCATTCTTGATAACTGGTTTTTTTATTAGAAGAGCATTCTTGATAACTGTTTTTTATTTAGAAGAGGCATTTCTTGATCACTGTCTTTACTAGAAGAGGCATTTCTTGATCACTGTCTTTTATCTAGAAGAGACATTTCTTGATCACTGTCTTTTCTTCTCAAAGTAGCTGTGGTTGGATGTTGGGCATTCCCAAGCGAAACACCCTGGTAGTCATCCAGAATATACACTTGGTCCTCCCACTCATCACACCTGTAATTGCTGTAAGAACGCACACACTGGGATGAGGAACTTGTGTGCACAAGTGTTGTTTTATTTCAAAAACATCACCACTCAGGCAGACATATTCCATCTTTAGAGGGTTTTTTCTTTCCTAAGATTGAGAGTACATAATTGTTGTCATGGTAAGAGCTCGTCATGCCTGACAACAGTTTCAACGCAATATCATAAAGCATGAGAAACATTTTGATGTAGGTCTCGGCCATTTTTTTCTTACATCAAATAACTGAAACAGCTTTTTAGCCTGGCATGGGCCATCCCTAGCCGAGCTGTGAGTGTCACGGTGTCTGTGTGTAGGACAGCAAAACAGCGGAAACTCTGACAACATCAAAGCATAGTTTCCTGCCCTCCTTTTGCGTCTTGAGCTTGTATTGTATTGTGTTGAGGGAGCGAGACTGACTTATTCCTGAAGATGACGACCCCCCATTGAAGGAAGCGGTGTTCAAATGCCAGCCGTGTAATGACGGAGAAATGGCAACCGATATCTGGTGATGCAACACTGTCTCCTCAGCTTTTGCCTCTCCATCCTCTTTGGGAATGGATCGTTTGGAAATTCTTTCTCTGTCTCTGTCTGTCTGCCTCTGTCTGTCTGTCTCTGTCCTTGCCTGTCTCTCTGTCTGCATGTCTGTCTGTCTGTCTGTCTGTCTGTCTGTCTGTCTGTCTGTCTGTCTATCTATCTCTGTGTCTGACTGTCTGTCTGTCTGTCTGTCTGTCTCTTTCTCTCTCTGTCTATCTATCTCTCTATCTCTCTCTCTCACATTCTCTCTCTCTCTCACTCTCTCTTTCTCTGTCTCTCTCTGCCTATCTCTGTGTATCTGTCTGTCTGTCTGTCTCTCCCTCTCTGTCTCTGTCTCTCTCTGTGTCTCTCTCTGTCTCTCTCTGTGTGTCTCTCTCTGTCTCTCTGTCTCTGTCTCTGTCTCTCTCTCTCTCTCTCTCTCTCTCTCTCTCTCTCTCTCTCTCTCTCTCTCTCTCTCTCTCTCTTCTCTCTCTCTCCTCCTCTCTCTCTCTCTCTCACTATCTCTCTCTCTCTCACCCTCTCTTTCTCTGTCTCTCTCTGCCTCTCTCTGTGTCTCTGTCTGTCTGTTACTCCCTCTCTGTCTCTGTCTCTCTCTGTCTCTCTCTCTGTATCTCTCTCTGTCTCTCTGTCTCTCTGTCTCTGTCTCTGTCTCTGTCTCTCTCTCTCTTTCTCTCTCTCTCTCCTCCTCTCTTTCTCTCTCACTATCTCTCTCTCTCTCACCCTCTCTTTCTCTGTCTCTCTCTGCCTCTCTCTGTGTCTCAGTCTGTCTGTTACTCCCTCTCTGTCTCTGTCTCTCTCTGTCTCTCTGTCTATCTCTCTGTCTCTGTCTGTCTCTGTCTGTCTCTCTGTTTCTGTCTCTGTCTCTCTGTCTCTCTGTCTCTCTCTCTCTATCTCTCTCTCTCTCGCTCGCTCGCTCCCTCTCTCTGTCAGTCACCTTTATTACTGTTCATTACAAACTTTAACAGTAGTTTTATCCTAGTTTGTGAACTTTAAAGAGAAGGAAAATCCCACGCAAAAAAAAACAAAACACAACGGTAAAAGCTGAACCAGATCTTGGCCTAGGCTTGTTCTTATGTGTTCTGTAATCTCCCTTTACGTACGAACCATTCTCCACAGGAAAATAAGCCCACAGGACATAGAGGTACAGAACAGAAAAGCTTCTAAGTGGAATGGAACAGAAAAAAGACAATACTGTGTCTGTCTGTCTGTCTGTCTGTCTGTCTGTCTGTCTGTCTGTCTTTGTGTCTGTCTGTCTGCTCTCTCTGTCTCTGTCTGTCTCTCTCTCAGTCACTCTCTCTCTCTCTCTCTCTCTCTCTCTCTCTCTCTCTCTCTCTCTCTCTCTCTCTCTCTCTCTCCTCTCTCTCTCTCTCTCTCTCTCTCTCAGAGGTCTGGTTGTAAAAAAGCATGTTTGCTTATGCCATTACCCTCTTTAAATAAAATTTATTCAATTCAATTGAATTCAATTCTCTCTCTGTCTGATCCTGTATGTGCTCAAACTTTGTCTGTCTATCTATCAGTCTGTTGGATGGTCTGTGTCTTTCTGTGCTTTTGCTCGTGTCTTTTTCTTCTTCTTCTCTCTTCTTCTTTTTTTCCCCTTACTTTATTTTTGTTATTTCCGTGTCAGTCCACCTTCATGACACATCATTACAAACTTTAACAGTAGTTTTTCCCACTTTTTCCCCCGAACTTTTGATACAAGGAAAACGCACGCAAAAAACAACGTTAAGAGCTGAACCAAATCTTCGCCAAGGATTTTTGTTCTTATGTGTTTCCTAATCTTCCGTTACGTATTGTGCATCATTCTGAACGGAGGAAATGACCTTATAGGACGCAAGCGTAGATCATGGGAGAGCTTCCATGTCGTGTAGAACAGGCAGTAACTGAAAAATAAAACTCAGGGAAAGCGTGGGTTTAAAATAAAGAACAACATGGAACGTATCCAGGGATTGGGTTTGTTAGAACTGAAAAAACTAAATCCACTTCTCCTCCCGTAGGGATGCCTGGAGCCTGTCAGTATAAACAACATCCCTACCTTCCGGAAATTCTGTGCTAGGAATTTCCTCTTTTCTATCCCTCTCTTTGTTTCTGCTTTGTTCCTTTTTTAAGATTCTTGTCACCTACCTCATTCTTGTCTATTTCCCCGTCTTCTTGGTCCATTCTCCTGCCTTTTTACTCTAGAAAGACTTACAAGATAATGTTTCTTCGGCCGCCCCCAAGTCGGATGCGCTGGGCGTAACTTGTCAGGCACTTAACTGCGACGCCACGCATTTTTGCTCATACAGACAAAAGTTGCTGTCTGAGCGTCCGACGACGAAGAAGTTGTGTGTTTAAAGTTTGTTCACATTATGTATATCAGTAATGAAGAATTATGGCAAAGACCCAGACAACAGGTTGTTGAGAAAGAAATCCTACAGAGACGTTGGCGATGGATAGGACACATCCTACGGAAACCTGTATCCAGCATCACAAGACAAGCTCTCACCTGGAATCCACAAGGGAAAAGAAAGAGAGGGCGGCCTAGAAACACCTGGCGCCGGGACCTGGATGCAGATGCGAAAAAGATGGACAAGACGTGGGACAACTGGAACGCCTAGCCCAGAGCCGAGATGCCTGGAGACAGCTGGTTGGCGGCCTATGCCCCAGAAGGGACCACAGGCAAACATGACATGACATGACATTATTAAGGGATATTAGACTGTGAGAGAGAAAGAGGAGAGAGGGGGGGGGGGAGGGACAGAGGGAGGGGGAGAGGAAGGGAGAGATGGAGGATTGCAAGAAATCATAGAAAGAGGGGGATATTCTCATCCAGTGTGTACCTATAGTCTCACAACAGTTTTCACATATGATGAGCGAGACAAGAGTGTGTTTTTTGGTGACCCTCAGTGTGTTTGACCTAAGAAATGCTCAATAACAACAACAACAGCAACAACAACAACAGCATCTTATCCGCACCTTTTTGTTGTTATTGTTGATGTTGCTGCTGTCCTGATTGTTGGTGGTGGCGGTGTTGTTGTTGCATATTCTTCGGCTCAACACCTTCACTGAAGACCACCCCGAATATGCTGTCCTGATTCACTCATCCCATCTGCGAATCACCATGAGATCGTAAGTATACGACAGATGAGAAGCTTACGTGTGTGGTCCTGTTCGAATACCGCAGCTAGGCAGGAGATAGCCTCGTGGTTAGAGCATTACGCTGGCGATTTGTCGACCCAGGATCGAGCCTAGGCTTGAACCACCACCGAGACGTCCTTTCAACGAGATTTTGCCCATAGAGTTAATATGAGTACTGACTCCCTTCCCCTGAAAATCTCTTCCTATGAGACTATAAACCGAAGCCCAGTGTGCGAACGTTCTCAGAACATCTTGCGCACACGTTAGAACCCGTTCTGCCTTTTGGAGGAGTAGGTCATTGGAGCTGGTAAAAAAAAGTATGACAAAACAGATATTTTACAAAACGCTTACATACTAGTGTCGTGTTTAGACCTCATCCCCGAATTCAGAATACAGCTACCATAATTGTGGCAAAACACGGTCACATACACAGAAAACTCTCACCATTGGTGAACCTGTAAGCTGTAACCGAGGAACGAGGGGGAAAACTCAAATGGAACTCGCAATATAGGCAGCCATACTCCGACCCCACAGGAGCTTTTTTAGATTAAAGAAAAAGTGCAGGTTGTTATGCCATGAGCTTGTCATGGCTGAAGACAGTCTTAACACAACATGTCAGAACAGCACCATATTAACATGCAGGCTTTGGCACTTAGCTTACATCAATAACTGACAAAGCCTTTTAACCCAGGCCAAATCAACACCTTTTTTCTTCCAAGAAAAACAGCAAGAGACAAAAAAATACAGAGAAAAGAAAAAATCTGCTCAGGTAATATTTCCAGCAGGGTTATGAACATGCAGCCGGTTGTTACATAACAGAGATAATGATGTACAGCATCCACACCACCTTGTTTCAGCGCCAAACCAGACAGCAGTCGTCTGCTGGGAAAGTCGTTTAGGGAGAATATTGGGTTGGTTGGTTTTTGTGCCTGTGCGTGTGTATGTTTGGTGTGTGTGTGTATGTGTGTGTGTGTGTGTGTGTGTGTGTGTGTGTGTGTGTGTGTGTGTGTGTGTGTGTGTGTGTGTGTGTGTGTTGTGTGTTCATTCTGTATTGTGTCATCATGTGTTGCTCCTTAGCTTTAGCGTGCGTGAGTGTGTACCCGCGTGTATGATCGTGTGTATGGATATGTGTGCATGCGTTTGTGCATGGCTTGCGAGTGTGTGTGCGTGTGCGTGTGCGTGTGTGTGTGTTTGTGTGTGTTTGTGTGTGTGTGTGTGTGTTCGTGTGTGTGTTCGTGTGTGTTCGTGTGTGTTCGTGTGTGTTCGTGTGTGTGTGTGTGTGTGTGTGTGTGTGTGTGTGTGTGTGTGTGTGCGCGCGCGTGCGCGCGCGCGCATGTGTGTGTGTATGTATGTATGTATGTATGTATGTATGTATGTATGTATGTATGTATGTATGTATGTATGTATGTATGTATGTGTGTGTGTGTGTGTATGTGAGTGTGCCTTCCACATTCTATCATATCTTCAACCCTGGTCGTGAAAAGATGTACTCCCTTGTACGCTCCTTTCTTTTGCAATAACTTGCTAGGAAAAGAGGTACTGGGTTTCTCTTTTTATGACTGCTCTCTTACAGTTTGTTGTGATGTGAGAATGTTTGATGTTTGTTTTTTTATATCTTTGCTCGTGTGTTTGCACGAAGCAGTCATCAAATTGCCAAAGTACGCTGCCTTATCTTTCCTGAGAAGAACATGAATGCTAGTGAACAAGAGTACATACTGTCAAGTATGCCTTTAAGGTGTTAACTGCCATGAGCGAGAGTATAGTCTTGTATTGCATTGTATTGTAATTGTTGTACTATATCGTGTTCTGTTGTATGGTATTGTATTGTATGGTATGGTATTGCTCTGTATTGTACTGTATTGTATTGAATAGTACTTTCAGTTTCGGCAGATTTCTCTCTGTGAAATTCGAGCAGCTCTCTCAGCAGCACACAAGAGCAACACGACCATTTAAAGATATCCTGTCTGCATATGTGCTAGTTTCTCTAGAGGAGCTGTGTTTTTTTCTACAGAATTCGGCTAGAGACAACTGTTTAGCTGCCTCGGGTTCTTTTACGTGCACTAAATGTAGCGCATATGGGACTTTGGTTAAACGCATCATCTGAGAAACCAGCCCCAAGACCAGTATAAAAAGTCTAGAGGAAGGGGGAAAGTCCGGGTTCAAACCAAGATGGAACCCATGTCTTCTTATTTTTTTTCTTTCCTTCCTCGGCTAGAGCCCCGAGGTTCAATTTGATGAGGTTTTTGCGTACAGAATCGTTTTTTCCCCACCATTAAGGTAGCCGCATTCCGATTCGGGGGTTCTTGCTTTCTACATCAGTGGGTTACCTCTAGACCACTGATCCACCGATCTCCTTCAAGCTCTTGCACCTCATGACGTAGAGCACGAGATTCGATCCATCATGGAGGGGAAAGAACTCTTTTCAGGCATGAATCCAGAGATGGCGACTTAAACCGAATCGATGTAAGCCTGTATTTACACCCTTTTGTGTACCGTTCCACTGGCGGCCTGAAAATCGTTTCTGGAGATGAGGGAGAATCGCCAGATACACTGATCCATTGGCAGAATTGTGAGTTGCAGTATCGATCTGTGTCACACGGTCCGGTGGTTAGACTGGCTGTTGGACTTTATTTTACACAGATTAATTCGAAAGGGATGGACCATTATGGTGGAGCTAGGGCGTAGTAATAGGGACGACAGAATAGCTTAATCTGGTTTCTTATTTAGACTATTTTAATGTGAGATTTTGCGTACACGATCGTTTTTGCTCGCCATTTAAAGTAGCCGCAGTCCGACTTCGGGGATGATGTCTAAACACGATCCAGTGGGTATAGATTTTGTTTTTGTTTGGCTTTTTGTTTTGTGTTTTTGTCATCTGTTCTTACTGGCAGGAATGGCCTACTCTTCTAAAAGGCAAAACAAGTTTAAAGGCAAAACGACTTTGACACTCGTCCGAGAGATTTTCGGGGGAGAGGAACCAGCGCTGATGTAACCTCCAAGGGAGAAAATCCCCTCGAATGAATCCCCTTTGTGCTGGCTCAAAACAGGTCAATCCCGGGCAGTCAGATTGCTAGTGCCGCGTTGTAACCACTAGGCTGCCCAGCCCCAGTCTTCTTTTCATCTGCACATGGCCGCACAGTTTTAACGGACGGGATAGCCTGGTTGGTTAGGGCGTTGCGCATTGCGTTCGTGATCTGCTGACCCGGGTTCGAATCCCGTTCAAGGGGATATTGTCTCCTGGAGTTAATATCCAGTACGGATTCCATTCCCCCTTAAAGTCCTTTGAATGAGACTATGAGCCGAGGTTCCGTGTGCGAACACACGCAGAACTTCTTGCGCACACGTTAAAACCTGTTCCACTTTCGGAAGAGTACGCCATTAAGTACCTGTGGGAACAGATGACTAAAATTTAATAAACTGCGTACACACGAGCATTGAATATTTAAAAAAAAAACCACGAGTGGTTGTTTCATAATCCTCGAAATAAAAGAACGAATAAACAAATGAATGAATAAATAGATAAATAAATAGATAAATAAATAGATAAATAATTCAATAAACAAATTAAGAATAAATCGAGAATCTGAGTTTTACTCATTAAACGAGGTGACAGCTCTGATGTGGCCTCTGCGTTATCCAGGCTGCAAACCATGTGATTGGATTGGATTGGTTGGATTGAATTGGATTGGAAGGATTTTTTTAATCAAGACTTTTGCGCTAAAACAAAGCAACACGAGACAAAAACAAATGAACGAAAGACAAACTAACAATGGAGTTTGTTTTTGTAGTTATTATTTTTGTGTTTTTTTTCCCAAGGCCATCATGAGGTTCCAAGAAAGCTTTCCCTGGCAAACCCGGGTAATAAAACGCTGCATTTGCAGCCTGCTGTGTCAGTGCCAAGGAAGACATTAATCCCCCGCTGTGAACTTGTTTACAGCAAAGCAGAATCAGGTGAAATTTGGGAGGTTTTTTGGGGAGGGTTGGGTTGTGTTTTTTTTTCGTTCTTTTGTTTGTTTGTTTGATGAGTTGTTTGATTTCTTGTTTCGTGTCTCATTCCTTTGCCGAAGTAGGATACTGACCCCTGTGTTTTTGGCTCATGAGTGTTCATGTGCCAAAGAAGCAAGTCAGATGAGATTTATATATTATTTTTTATCCCCGAAGTCGGGAATCGACTACCTTAATGGGGGGTAAAAACGGTCGCGTACGCGTAATCTCACCATTGATGAACCTCGGAGTTCTTGCCGAAGAACGAAAAAGAAATATATAAGAAATCTGTGTGTGAAGATAGTTGTTTTGACGTTTATTTTCACGTAAGAATGTTGTTAACTTTTTTGTTTTTTTTATTTTATAAGAAACGTATCAGCAGAGGGCAGAAAGTAGCCGTTTTCTCTGAGAATAGCATGAAGGCTATTGAACACAAGGATTTCACGTAGGAGAGAAGTTTTACCATTACCACTACTCTGTTACAAATGTCACGAGTAAGCACACCCCTACCCCCACCCCGAATTTACCTTTCCACTTCTTTGCCTTTCCGTGACCTAATCAACAGTTTCTGTTTTTGTGGGGAATTTTCTTTTTTCGTCTTATTTCAAAAGTTAACAACAAATGAACAGCAAATTAGTACAGCCATATGTACATGTATTTCCTTTAAGTCTTTTGATCTGAAAATCGCTTCTGAAGATGATATATAATATTCAGGTAAACAGTTTAAAATGTGGACATTTGGGTTTGTTAGAAAAAGAATGGATGAATTCGAGCGTTTGCTGCTAGAGTCTACATTTTGCAATGTCAGATTTCTGTGTAGAAATGAAGAGGATAGACTTGCAGGGAAGGGAAAGGGAGGGTGCTTAA
Organism: Stramonita haemastoma; assembly: GCA_030674155.1. Classification (NCBI taxonomy): domain Eukaryota; kingdom Metazoa; phylum Mollusca; class Gastropoda; order Neogastropoda; family Muricidae; genus Stramonita; species Stramonita haemastoma. Next base: position 35,050,225 of record CM060329.1, on the reverse strand, counting down.
TACTGTGGAACCCATAGATAAGTACTTACACAGCTATATTCTCTGTTATCTGTATTCCCTCTCTGTCTGTCTGTCTCTGTCTGTCTGTCTGTCTATCTCTGTCTATCTGTCTGTTTTCTCTCTGTCTGTCTGTCTGTCTGTCCTGTCTGTCTGTCTGCCTCTCTTTGTGTGTGTGTATGAGTGTGTGTATGTGTGTGTGTGTGTGCGTGCGTGCGTGCGTGCTTGAGTACGTGTGTGTGATCCTTACTTTTCCTTACTTCTGCCTCTGTCAGTGCTCTAAACCTGCCCATCTGTCCTGTCTGTCTGTTTGTCTGCCTGTTTGTCTATCTTTCTGTCTGCCTGCCTGTCTGTCTGCTTGTCTGTCTGTCTGTCTGTCTGCCTGTTTGTCTATATCTCTGTCTGTCTGGCTGTCTGTCTGTCTGACTTTCAGTTACAAAACCGGTTAATCCGTAGGTCTCTCCACGTCTTATTGTGTATGTCTCTCTGTCTATTTTTTCCTACTCTCTGTCTCTGTTACTATGTCCTCACCCTGAAACAGATTATAGACTTCGTCGTCAGGGTTTTTTTGTGTTGTTGTTTTTTTTAATTCCTTTTGTATTGTCTCAGTTTCTTAACTTTGAACAGACAGGTAGGTTGTACAAAAAAACAAACATCAAAAAAGTTTCACCAGCAGATCGTATCCAGCAATTGCGCTTACACCTTTTCCATTTTCTTTTTTTATAACTTTATTTTCCCTGGCTCACACTGTGGCTGAGTCACTTTCCTGGACATTACGAAGTTTAATTGCACTTCTCCACACTTGTCCAACTTTTAACAGACGCAACGCCTATGCAGTAACAGCCAGCTCTTTTTCAACATTGTTGTTGTTGTTGTTATTGTTGTTGTTGGAGGTGATGGTGATGGTGGTGACGGTAGTGGTGACGGTAGTGGTGATTTGTTTGTTTTTTTTCTCTGTTTATATTCCCTGTTACCTTATAGCCACATCTCAAGACTTCTCAACGGTACAGTAACCATGCAGAACGTGAACTATATACCTGGAAAGATTCCAAATGTTGTAGAGTAGTCATTTGTGTAAAAAGTGGACTCCAGAAGAGTGAGAAAAGACGGTAAACATCTGTGATTGGTTTGGGATCAGCGGCTGAGGGTAGCATTGAAGCATCAGAGTACAGGTGTCTTGGGAAACGTACCATCTTTTTGTCTCCTGGTTGCGGGAGTGTTTTTAGACTGTTACTATTCTGGGTGGTTTTCTAGTGAAGTGCATAAGATAACTTGAGTCTGGTTAGTGTCCCATGCTCTTCGCAGTGAAACAGAGCGGGTGATTAAAGAACAAATGTGTCATATTTATTGTTTGAATGGAACACTGCTTTCTTTAAATACTTATGTATCGTTTTTATTTCAGTTCTTTTGCTTTCCTTGATTTTACGTCGTCTATTTTCCATACATAAGGGTTTTGTTCAATACCTTCCAGCTTGCAATTGTCTCAAAATACCATCTTCATAATTTTAAGACAAAGATCTTGAAAGTTGAGTTTGTGTGCGAGTATAGCATCATCATTAAAAATGTCCAAACCTATCTTTGTATTGTTATGAGATTTCCCAGAAATGAATAGATGTTTTTCTATTCCTGGGTTTTGTCCAGTGCAAAAAAAAGGTGTATATTTTTACACAGAGCTATCAAAGCCCAACAAGGTTTTATGTCACCGGGACGATAATGCAGTGCGGTGTTCACAGCGTGTTGTTTTAGCTCCGAACAAGATAGCAGTCGTCTGCTGTTAAAGTTGTTTAGAGGGAAGCGGGATAAGGTGTGTTTTGGGGTTTATTTTTGTTTGATTATATCATGTCTCACCAGCTAGCTGTAAAAAAAAAAGATGCTCAACGTTTTCCTTTCCTGTCTGTGCTCACTGTAAAGAAGATAGTAAGATGTGGCTTCGTTTCTGTGTATTTTGGTATTTGCTTTTCAGTTTTTAACATTTAAATTTGTTATGGTGTTTAAATGCCGTGTCCCTTGTTCATTGCAGAAAATCGGTATTCAATTGAACAAAAAGAACTTAATTTATCAGCCACTATGGCGCTGTGGTTAGCACTGTAGGTTAGGGACTGGAAGGTCGCGAATTCGAATCCCTTAGGAGCCTGGTGGATTTTTTTTAAAACTCTGACAAGTTCCTACCCAGAGTGAGGGTGTTGTGGAATCATTGGGAAGGCTGGGACCACACTGTCCAGCTTGATCCTCTTTACACGTTCGATTTTGTATTGGGGGGGGGGGGGGGGTACTTTAAGTTGTTTTTTTTATAATCTGTTTCGATGTGATCTTTGTTTATTGAAATTTATAGGAAACAGCCATTGAACTGAACAAAAAATAACTTTATTTCATGAATAAGTTATGAAAGCTTATTAGCAAGAACGCATTCAATCTTAGGGCTTTTACTGTTTCGAGTTCTTTTTAGCAAAAACCATCAATCAGTCAGTCACTCCATAACAATTCTTGCCCTTTCTCATGACGTACAGAAACAGTTTCTATCATTGCTGGGAGAGAACTCTTTTCCTGGTGCTTCAGGGCATGGCAACGGAGACAAAATCGATAAAAGCCTGTATTAATGACCTTTGTTTAGGGTTCCACTCATAGTCTGGTAATTGCTTCTGGCGAAAAGAGGGAATTCTTGAGGAAAGTGTTCAAAAGGTAAACTTGTTAGTAGCTGTATTGATCAGTCTGTTCCTTGTTAAACTGGCTTCTCTGTGTCTTTGTCATCGTTGGGTTATGTGGATAGTTGAAAAAGACTTGGAGTTTCTTAAAGTGGAACATGACCGTTTCTTTAATGAGGGAAGGTGTGAGAATGTTACTTGTACTTTACACTTTTCTATCTTTTTGTTCCTGTGACTGTCTACTTTTCTCTCTCTCTCTCCTCTCTCTCTCTCTCTCCCCCCCCCCCCCCCCCCTCACTCTCTCTCTCACCTCTCTGTCTGTCTGTCTCTGTATCTGTCTGTCTGTCTGTCTGTATGCATGTTGTATGTATGTATCTCTTCCTCTCTCTCACTCTCCTTCCCCCCCCCTCTCTCTCACTCTCTCTCCCTCCTCCCTCTGTCTGTCTCCTTCTGTCTGTCTGTCTGTCTGTCTGTCTGTCTGTCTGTCTGTCTGTCTATCTGTCTATCTGTCTCTGTCTCTCCTCTGTCTCTCTGTCTCTCTGTCTCTCTTCTCTCTTCTCTCTCTCTCTCTCTCTCCTCTCTCTCTCTCTCTCTCTCTCTCTCTCTCTCTCTCTCTCTCTCAACAAGATAGTTTACGGCGATTTAGGTAGATATCCACTCTATGTCAACTCATGTACAAATACCATAAGGTACTGGTTAAAACTATTGCAATTGAATCAAAATAGAATATCATATCATGCTTACTGCATGCAGTTAGAGTTAGATAGGAATGGTAAGTCTTGTTGGATTTCAAAAATAAGGGAAATTTTGTGTGAAACAGGTTTTAACATTGTTTGGATGCAACAGAGTGTCGGGGATGTAAAAGCTTTTGTAGGTATGTTTAAACAAAGATTAGTGGATATTTTCATTCAAGAATGGGGTGGGACTATAAGAGATAAAGAAAGATATGATATTTATAGATCGTTTAAAACTATTTTTGCAAAAGAGCAGTATTTGAACTCCATAGATGTCTATTGTTTCCGTGTAGCAATTACGCAAGCAAGGTTTAACGTTTTACCTCTTAATAATAATGTGTATAGATACAGTGATAATATTCAAGACAGATTGTGTCCATTTTGTAAAACGAAAATTGAAAATGAAGCCCACTTTCTACTAGAATGTTGCATGTACACAAGCTTGAGGGAAAAGTTTTTAACCAATTGTATAAATGTACCATTACCAGATCTGCTCAGAGTAGCAAATGATGAGTACATGCATGGTTTGTCCAGATATATCTTTCATTCTATTAACAAAAGGAAAACAATGTTGTCTCAGGCAGTTTATTGAATTACTGTTATTTTTTATATGTATTCAATATACATGAATTTTCCCAAACACAATAGTCTTTATGTGATTAGGTTATGGTTGATTTGAGATTTGTAATCAGGAAAAAGAGTAAATGTGTGTTTTTCTTTTCTTTTCTTTTTTCATCAGTGATAAATCATGTCTTATTTGTGCATTTGTTTCATAAATGATATGGAAGAACGTATTGGTACACCCCAAGCCCAGCCAATGTATTGTGGTCCAAGGCCAATGTACATTAAATCATTTCAGTGTTCAGTGTTCAGTGTTCAGTGTTCAGTGTTCAGTGTTCTCTCTCTCTCTCTCTCTCTCTCTCTCTCTCTCTCTCTCTCTCTCTCTCTCTCTCTCTCTCTCTCTCTCTCTCTCTCTCTCTCTCTCTCTCTCTCTCTCTCTCTCTCTCCTATTCTGTTCTCCTGTCTCTGTCTATGCTTAAACGTGTTTGTCTGTCTGCCTGTCTGACACTTTTCTGTTAGTTATTTTGTATGTCGGTCTGTCCATGCATAAAGGTGTGTTCTTTCTCCATCTTAATCTCTGTTTCTTACTCACTTTCTCTGTCACTGTGTAATCTTCCTTGTACATATTAGAAAACATTGACGGCAGCTTCTTCCCATTTTAATTTCAACAGGCATGAGATTCATGCAAAAAACAATGTTAAGAATTAAACTTGATCTAGTTTTACATTAATTTCCTCTCCACACTTTTTTGCTTGAAGTTTCACCTTTTTCTCCCCTACTGTGTCACTAGGTCATTTTCAGTAAGGTCATTACAAACTTTGTTTGCAGTTTTCCCTTTTGGTTTTAAAATTTTTGACATGCACAATGCCCGAGTAAAACAAAAAAAACACCCTCATACAACCAGGTTTTGTCCTAGATTTTCCCTGGCTCTGTTCACATGCTCTGTAATCTTGCAGTCACAAGATCAGGTTTCTTAATGGTAGAATGAACATAAAGAACAAAAGGTAGACATTTGGAGAGGTTCCAGATTTGATGGAGAAGGGAACTGTATAAGACTGACTGGGGAAGCTTGAGAAAATGACGTGAGCATTCCTGATTAGTGTAGGATGGGTGAGTGGCTGGTGTTAGCATTGGAGCAGCAGGGTACATGTGCCTTGGGAAATGCACCATTTTTTTGTCTCCTGACTGCATAAGTATTTATAGACTTACTATTCTGGATGCGCATTTAGTGAATTATATAAGAAAGATTGAGACTGGTGACTCTGTCATGCTTCTAGTTGTGAGAAAGTAAGTTATCAGCAAACGTGTAAACTCCATGGTTTAATCACTGCTTTCTCTGATTCTTTAAGCTGTGTTTGTTTTGTTACTTTTTTCTTTCCTTGATTTTCGTTGGCGTCTTTTCCTTGCGCTTGTTTTTGTCAGTACTTGCTAACTTGTAATGTTACTGTTTCAAATCATCTTCCTAACAGACAACATCTTGAAAGTTCAGTTTGTGTGTGGTTATAAAAAGTTACTCCAAAAACATCCACAACTCTCCATCCATTGTGTTAGGAGTGCATAGAAGCAAAGAACCAGACGTCTCTTTCTTTATCTAATGTAACACAGTGCAACCCCCCCCCCCCCCCCCAAAAAAAAAAAGGGGGGGGGGGGGGACTAGATCCACGAGATATTTTTTACACAAAGTTATCAATGTCCAACAAGTTTTTATGCAACAGGGAGGATGATGCACAGTATTCACAGCGTGTTGTTTCGGCACTAAACAAGATACCAGTCGTCTGCTGTTAAGAGTTGTTTAGGGGCGGGCAGGACAAGATGTTTTCGGGGGGGTTATTTTTGTTTGATTATATCATGTCTCACCAGTTAGGGGTGGAAAAAAATGCTCACCTCTTTTCTTGCTTTACTCTTTGCTTGTTGCAAAGAAGAGAGTGAGGTGGTGGCTGCAGTTTTCTTTCTTTATCTTTTTTTGTAGACGGTTCTTTTTTTTCCCTGTTCTTCAGCTAGAGCTCTAAGGTTCACCATGGGTGAGATTTTGGGTATGCGACCTTTTTCTCTGGGTATGTTTGTGTTTCTGTAACCCACCAAATGTTGACCTGAGTTATAGGATCTTTAACGTGCATATTTTTGATCTTCTACATGTGCATATATGCAAAGAGGATTAAGGCATTGGCAGGTCTGCATTTAAAGTTAACATCTGAGAGGTTAAATATATCTCCACGCTCAATTTTCCAGACGCTGTCTAGATTGAAATCCACGACTTCATGGACCCATGGGATTGAAGTCGAATGGTCTTTACCACTCGGCTGTAGCGTTAGTCGGAGAGGTTTTTTTGTTGCTTTTTTTAATTTGTTCTGCGGTGAGGAGACTGGTTGTGTCCTTAGTTTGCTTTGGTTTGTAAGACACAGTCAGGAATTTGCACAAAAAGTGTTTTTATTTTTTCATGAATATATGAATATGAATACCGCAGAACAAGAGTACACTCAATTCAAGGGCTTTGACTGTTCCAGCTCCTGTTTCGCAGCAGTCTTGAGCAGATGAATCACTCCAGTACAGTACAGTACAGTACAGCTCTTGCCCTTTTTCCATGACGCACAGCAACAGTTTCCGTCACTGAAGAGAAAGAGCTCTTTTTGTGGATATTTAAGGAGGCGGCAACTCAGACAAAATCGATATAAGCTTGTATTTACGACCTTTGTTTATGGTTCCCTTAAGGGTCTGATAATCGTTTCTGGAGCAAAGAGGGAATTCTGGAGTAAACTGTTTGAGCAGCAGAATCGTTAGTAGCAATATTGATCAAGTCTTATGTCGTCCGCAGTTAGACTAGGTTCTTGCGGCCTTTGTGAAAGTGAGATGTCTTCTTCGTTGAACACTCAGACAGCTACTATTGTTGTCTGTCATATGAACGAAAATGCTTTGCACTGCCATTAAGCGCCTGGCAAGTCAGGCCCAGCGCATCCAATTTCAGTGTGGGATTGTTATCTTTAGAATCTTTCTGGAAAAAAGGGCAGAAGAGTGGACCAAGAAAGGCATAAAATGGACAAGAAGGAGATGGCAGGAAGAAGAGGACAAGGCAAAAACACACAGAGGTAAAGAAATGAGGGAATTCCCAGAACAGAATTTCCAGAAGGTGGAGATGCTATTTATACTGACAGGCCCCCCGGCATCAGAGACCGTGAAAAATGGAAATGGACACTTGGTTTCTGAAAGAAAAGGTGGCCATTTCTTCATTATGAGAAAGCATGAGAATATTGTTGGTATTGTTCACTTGTGTGCAATCTTTGTCTTTTTACTTCCATTCTTTTCCTTTCTCCCTTTCCCTCTGTTTCTCCTCTCTGTCTGCCTACGTGTCTATCTCTCTCTCTATATATATATTACTTTTTGTCTCTGTCTGTCTGTCTGTCTATCTCTTTCTCTTACTGTTTGTCTTTGTCTGTCTGTCTGCCTGCCTGCCTGTCTGTCTTTCTGTCTGTCTCTGTCTCTCTATGTCTCTCTCTGTCTCTGTCTCTTTCTCTGTCTGTCTCTGTCTCTCTCTCTCTGTCTGTCTCTGTCTATCTCTCTCTCTCTCTCTCTCTCTCTCTCTCTCTCTCCTCTCTCTCTCTCTCTCTCTCTCTCTCTCTCTCTCTCTCTCTCTCTCTCTCTCTCTCTCTCTCTCTCTCTCTCTCTCCTCCCCTCTTCTTCTTCTTCTTCTTCTCTTCTTCTTCTTCTTCTTCTTCTTCTTCTTCTTCTTCTTCTTCTTCTTCTTTCTTCTTCTTCTTCTTCTTCTTCCTCCTCCTCCTCCTCCTCCCTCTCCTCCTCCTCCTCCTCCTCCTTCTCCTTCTCCTCCTCCTCCTTTTCTGTCACTCTCTGTGCTTCCCAATGTATGCGTGTCTATCTATCTGTCATTTGTTCTGCCAGCCATTCAGTTATTTGCTCTGTCACTCTCTGTGTTTTTTCAGTCTGTTGTTTTTCCTTACTCTCTGTCTCCATCATTGCGTGATCTTCATCGAACACTTCACAAGAGTTTGATTGCACTTTTCTCCACTTTAACTCCAACTACTATAAAATTCATGCCCCCCAAAAAACAAACTATGTGCAGTTTTCAACCACATCTAGTTTTAGTTTCCGTTAGACTTGCTGTTCACATGCATGTTTAATCTTCTCCTCACGTACACTGTCACTGAGACACTTTCCATAAGATCATTACAAACTTTAATTGCAGTTTTCCCCTAGTTTCTTAACTTTTACCAGATAAAATACTCGTGCAAAAAAAGAAGAAGAAAAAAACGGCAACCAAATCTTGTCCAACATTTCCCTTTACTCTGTTTACATGCCTTACAATCTTCGTGTCACAAAGGGGGTGTCTTAAAAGTGGAATGGTAGCACATGACATAAAGCAAACAACTGGAAAGAGATTCCATATATTGTGGAGGAGGTAACAGTGTAATACGGACCACAGGAAGCATAAACAAGTGCTTCGACTTTTGAAGAGATGATTATGAATTTCATGATTGTCAAAATTGTGTCCGCAAAATATGTCCTGATTCATGATTGTGTACCAGCTAGACACTGTATTGTAAAAGCTGAACAAGTTGTTGCTGTATAGCACACTATAAGTTTTTGACTTGATGTTCTTTTGTGTATGTGAGTGTGTATGACTTTCAATAAAAGTTTGCTTAAAGCAACAATGGACCTGAGTAACTCTGAGCAGCGTGTGGTCAGCAGCTGATGATTACTAGCTCTGGAACTTCATTGTGAAAGCGGCTAGAGAAAGATGCTGTCTTTGTAGCACCTTGCTGCAGGAATCTTTCGGGACTGTAAGGATTTCAGATTTTCTTTTTGGGAGGTTACTAACATAGCTGAGAGCGCTCGCTCTCCCCAAGTTAATGTCGAGCAACGTTGAGCGGTTTTTGAATAGGTTTGAATATTTGAATACGGTCACCTTTTGAATAGGTGACCGTTCCTGCGCCTTGGCTTCAATACAGTTCCCCAGTTCACCCAGCTATAAATGTGTACCTGCCCTCTGTAGGGACGGGAAAGATAAAGCAGCGAGAAAGAGGAGATGGGCGCTGCCCTTAAACTGCTGGTCGCTAGAAGCTGAGGTTTTTAAAAACCTCGCTCCCCAGTGACTGCCTAGGTTATGGGACACCTTCTTACATGGTTAGGTTTGAGTCTGGTAACTACTGTATCTGATGCTACCAATAATTGTTGTGAATTGAGCAAGGAATAAAAGCTCAACATTTACTATATGATTTTAAAACTTTTTTCTTTCGGAGTTTTAGGGCTATTTTCTATCCTTGAATTTAGTTTGTGCACTTGCTCAATTTGCTTTTGTTTATTTCCTTTTTTTCTTCTTTTCGTCGTTACTGACTGGCTTTTCGTGTAAGTGTCTCAGTTTGTTTTCAACTAGACAAAATCTTGAAAGTTCAGTATGTGTGTGGTTATTCCTCGTTACTCAGAAAACGCCCTCGACTATCTCTCTCCACTGCAATAGGATTATAGGATTGAATTGCACAAACACATTTTATGTCATGAATAATAGATGAACACTTGTGAAGAAGAAGAACACACTCAATGCTAGGACCGTTTCAGCTACTCTCTCACAAATGCCATTAGTAAGTTAATCATTCCATTTCGCGTCTTGCCCTTTCTGGTGTACGTTCAGCATCAGGTTTCTATTATTGAAGAAAAGCAGCTCTTTTCAGGATACTTAAGAAGTAGGTAACTCAGACAGAATCGAAATAAGCTTTTATTTACGGTCGTTGTTTATGGTTCTTGTAAAGGTCTGATAGTCCTTTCTTGAAGACAAGAGACCATTCTTGAGCAAAGTGTTCAAAACAGATTTTAACAGCAGTATTGATCAGTCTCATGTAGCCGAGGTGTTAGACTAGTTTTTTTGTTGTTGCTTTTATCGTCGTTAGATTATGTGAATAATTGGGAAGAAAAAGACACTTGAGTATCTGAAAGAGAAACCCGTTTCTTCAGTGTGGGAAAGTATAAGAATGGTGTTGGTATTGTGTGCTTTGTTGTCTCTGTCTCGTGTGTGTGTGTGTGTGTGTGTGTGTGTGTGTGTGTGTGTGTGTGTGTGTGTGTGTGTGTGTGTGTGTGTGTGTATCATATGTACATAATTATGTGTGAGTGAGTGAGTGAGTGAGTGAGTGAGTGAGTGAGTGAGTGTGTGTGTGTGTGTGTGTGTGTGTGTGTGTGTGTGTGTGTGTGTGTGTGTGTGTGGATATTATGTCTTAATTTTTGTTTTATTTTGCTTTTGTGGGTTTTTTTCTTCGTTGTTTTGGGGGTTATTTTTCATAGAATTAGTTGGTTTCTGACTATGGATTTCTGTTGCATTTCTTTGTCACAGCAGGGGTTCACTGTGCATTCTTATCATTAATCCTTGATTTGATCAGCAACCCCCTTCATGTATGGGACAATGGCCTTTTGCTTTTATAAATAAATCTTTTCGGAGTTTTAGAGCTAGCTCTCTCTCTCTCTCTCTCTCTCTCTCTCTCTCTCTCTCTCTCTCTCTCTCTCTCTCTCTCTCTCTCTCTCTCTCTCTCTCTCTCTCTCTCGGGGGGGACCGAGTTGTCAGTAGCACTGAACAGACACGATTTTCTTGCTCTCCCGTTTAATGCTGGTTTCTCTGGCTATACTGAAAGTACTGACTCCAAAGTTGGTCAGTGACTGTGTGAAGGACTATGCCTTGCTCTGCTCTGGCATTCCGGTCAGTTTGTGGCAGGTTTCTGTCAGTATTTATTTCCTTCATGACAAAACGAGCAAAATTTAAAGCAGCCATGAGAATTGGCGTGTTGAGGTTGAGAAACAGAGTACACGGTGCAATGCTAGGATTGCTCCTCGTTCTACTTTTCTACGGAGATTTATTATATCAATGTGGTGATGTGGAACTCAACCCAGGACCTAACCGTAAAACTGAGGGACGACAGTCTACTTTGTCTGGAATTGGAAGTAGCTCTCGTCGGGACAGCGCTGACAAATCCAGACCTCCTGAGGCAACGACGCCAACACGGTCACCTGATCCTGCTTCAACAGAAGTCATGGATGCGATCAGGATTCTGCAGGGTACCTGTGACAGAATGAGTCGAGACCTCGCAGAGATCAAGTCTGTCTGTACGAATCTCGAGGGAGAAGTCCACAGCATCAAGCAGGGGATGAAAGATCTGAAAACAGAGAATGAATGTCTGCGAAAGGAAAATGAAAAGTTAAACGAAAGAACTGATTTTTTGGAGAGGAAAGTGGACGATCTGGAGGGCAGATCCAAAAGAAATAATATCATCATCCATGGAATCCCTAGAAATGAAAAGGAGACTTGGCAGGATTGTGAGGATCTTGTGCACGAAACGTTCACCGACAAGCTGGAATTCTCACAAAACATTCCTTTCGATCGAGTGCATCGCCTCAGTGCCAAGCCCAATGCCCCCATCGTTGCCTGCTGCACCTTTTTCAAAGACAAGGGCAAAATTCTTCAAGCAAAGCAGAAGCTGAAAGGAAGCGGGATCTTCATTGGCGAGGATTTCTCTTTTCGAGTAAGAGAAATCCGAAGGAAGCTTGTGCCGCACCTGAAGACCGCCAGAAGCCAGGACAAAAGGGCATCGCTGGTGTACGACCACCTCGTCATAGAGGGCCAGAAGTTTGGCCTGGATGACAGGGATCAGCTGTGTCCTCTGCAATAACGGTCTGGCCGGCCCTGCAGCAAGAATCTGTCCGGTCCAGAAAATGCAGAAGGCATAAAAAGAAAACAGTCACCGCATGCACAAAATGTTGATGGTATGGTTTCACGTGTTGGGAAATGGAGGGAAAGGATGGATGAAAGTGTGAATTGCTTTGATGCTGAAATGGTAGAGAATGCAAAATCCGTGCATGATTTGTGTATTGTGCATTACCTGTGGCAGAAAAATAGTAAACAAACGGAAGGTGTGATGTTGAAAAGTTGTATGTGAATAAGTCAGTAAACAAACTAAATATAAATAGGAATCAGATACGTAACCAAACTAAAGTTTACACTAAATTAAGTGAAAAGCAAATGGTCTTAAGAGCTGAAAGTAATGTTTTGCATTATGGTATGTACGAAAGTGATGTACCCACACAGTCGATTAGTGTATCAGTTGGTTCTAAGAGTGAGAGTGAGAGTGAGGATTGCCGAGAGAGTGGGGGAGGGGGACATGACAGTGAGAGAATGACGTTTGTCATGGTGTCCGAGATGAGGGGGAGGAAGGTGGTGCCAGAGAGAGTCGGGAGGAGTGCGAGAGGGGTGGAGAAAATGAACACGGTGACAGTGACAGTGAGAAAAGAGATGAAAGTAAGGGCGGTGAGGAGAGAAGGGATGAATATGAGGACGGGGGTGAGAGTGGAGACAGGGAAGGCGGTGGTGAAAATGAGAATGAACGTGAAGGGGGAAGGGAGAATGAGGATGGTACAGGTGGGCGCGCGCATGACACTGCACGTGACCGTAGTTATGAATGTGATGATGGAGATGTCAGTGACGGAGATGTTGAATCAGGGAACGATAATCCTGCTGACCTGAGCTTTGAAGTTCGTAGCGCTGTTATAAATAAAATTTCCTTTCTGCATTGGAATATTTGTGGTTTGTTTTCTAAAATGACTGATTCAGATTTTGTACAGTTTATTTCTTCTTTTGATTTTGTGTGTCTGGTTGAAACGTTTATGGAAAAGTTTCAGTCAGATTTGTTGAAAGATTTTGAAATATTTGTAAAGCCTGCAATAAAATTGTCACGGCAGGGAAGATATTCAGGGGGAATAATTTGTCTTGTTCGCAAGTCTATAGTCAGTTTTGTGCAAGAACTGAAATGTGACAGTAATTATTCTTTGTCTTTTTTGATTGATAAAAACTTTTTAGGGTTTGCAAAGATGTCGTTCTTATGTGTACTTATATACCTCCTGAAAATTCACCTTATTATTGTATGTATGGATACGACAATGGAATTGATATTTTGGAACAATGTCTCATGGATATGTTTCTTTCTTTCAGTGATGTTGATTTATTGATATGTGGTGATCTAAATGCCAGGACTGCAGAATTTTTTCCTGAAATTATGAATGATGAAGAACTTCACTGTTGGCAAAAACAAGATTCTCATAGTAGTTTTCAAAGAAAGTCTGAAGATAAGATATTAAATCTATATGGGAAAAAGTTACTAAGCCTGTGTACTGTTTTTGGTCTATGTATTTTGAATGGAGTATGTAATGGCGATCATTATGGTCGTTTCACATACATTTCTGATGTTGGTAACAGTGTTAATGACTATTTTTTGACAACTGTTAATTTATTTGAGGCTATTAAGGATAAGTCGTATCTTCATGTGGTAGAAAGAATAGAATCGGATCATTTGCCCCTTTTAATGTGTATTGAAAAACAAAGCAAGTGGAAATCTAGCTCAAATGATGTAAATATAGTTAGAACTCAGTTTATAACGAAGTATTGTTGGAAAAAAGAATATGAACACTTGTTTTGTACTTCTATGAATTCAAATGATGTGCAAGGTCGTCTGTGTAGAGCGGAAGCTCTCATAGATGTTGATGTTAATAGAGCTCTGAATGACTTTAATGACATTGTCAAAGAACAAGCTGAATGTATGATAAAAAGAATTCCTAGTATAAAAATAAATGAGCGAAGAAGATGGTTCGATCATGAGTGCAAAACAGCAAAGCGTAAAGTGCGGAGGCTATTGAGAAAATTTAGAAAAACTCGACAAAACGATGACAGGGTTCAATATTGTATTGCAAGACGAGAATATAAAAATCTAAATAAAAAGAAAGAAAAAGAATACAATGATGCTTTATATACTGAGCTTTCAAATTCTGTAAATGATCAACAATTATTTTGGGGAGCAGTACGTAAAATATGCAATAGGAAGTCACAGCCTCAGAATGACATTTCTATCTCTGACTGGTTTCAACATTTTAAAAGTATATTAGAAAAGGATGATGAAGAAAATATTGTACAGGATGATGAATTAACAGAGAAAGGTGATGAAATGTTAAATAGGCCAATCTCAAAAGATGAAGTGTTATTAGCCATCAGAAAATTGAAAAACAATAAATCTGCTGGCCCAGATGGTCTTATAGGAGAATTTTTTAAGAACTCTTGTGGGAACATAGTCCAGTTTTTAGTGAAGTTGTTCAACTATTTATTTGATACTGGTATTTATCCTGAAAGCTGGAAAGAATCTGTTATTTTACCATTATTTAAAAAGGGGGATGTAAATAATGTCAATAATTATAGAGGGATATCATTATGTAATATAAGTAGTAAACTATATAACTTTGTCATTAACAGAAGATTACAGGAATGGATAAATCAAAATGAGATTACTGGAGAATACCAAGGTGGGTTTAAGAAAGGTTATTCTACGGTGGATCATATGTTTACTTTGTTAGCAGCAATTCAGAAACAATTCACGAATAATAGAAAATTATATGTAGCATTTGTTGATTTCGAAAAAGCGTTCGATTCTGTTTCTAGAAAGTTGTTGTGGCCTATTTTGTTAAACAATGGAATTACAGGTAAATTATGTCGTTGTTTGAAAAGTATGTACCAAGAAGTGAAGGCGAGAATAAGATCGGGAGCACATTTTTCAGAAGTTCTAAACTGCACTCATGGAGTAAAACAGGGGGATGTTTGTAGTCCAGTTTTGTTTTCATTGTTTATTAATGAACTAGCCCTGAACATCATCCAGAATGGTAAACATGGTGTGACTTTTGACCTGATTGAATTATTCATACTGTTATTTGCTGATGATATAATTTTACTATCGACAACAGTGACTGGCTTACAAAGGCAACTTGATAACTTGCATATGGCTGCATCTAGGTTAAAGTTAAAAGTAAATATGGGCAAAACAAATATAGTTGTTTTTCGTAAGGGAGGGTATTTAGCACGACAAGAAAAATGGACGTATGGTAATGTAAAGGTAGAAACAGTGAATGCATATAAATATCTTGGTCTGTACTTTTCAACTAGACTTAGTTTTGGCTTTGCATGTCAAGATCTAGTAAGCAGAGCTAAAAAAGCAGTTTTTGCCATTTTTCGTGTACTGTATAAATTGGACTGCTGTAGTTTTTCTCTTTTTTGTAAATTATTTGATACTCAAGTACAGCCAATAATGTTGTATGGGGCTGAAATATGGGCTTTTGAAGAAAAGCCATGTGGTTGAAAATGTACACTTATATGCTATGAAACGTTTTTTGAATGTTGACCTCCGAACCCCCAATGACCTTGTGTATGGAGAGCTTGGAAGATTTCCCATATATATTAACTCTTACCTAAAATGTATTAAATACTGGTTAACATTGACTCGTATGGATCAATGTAGAATACCTTTAAAAGCATATATAGTGTTGAACAATCTAGATAGGAATGGTAAGAAAACTTGGGTTACGAGTGTTCGGCAGTGCTTGAATTCATATGGATTTTCTTTTGTATGGGATAATCAAGGAGTACAGTGTATCCCAGCTTTTTTAAAAAGTTTCAAACAAAGGCTTATTGATTGCAGATGGCAAGATTGGCATGAACATGTGTATAACAGTGACAGATTTGCTCAATATAGGCTGTTTAAAACATCTTGTTCCAAAGAAATGTACATCGACATGAAAATTAATCGATATATTAAAAGTGCTCTAACTAAATTCAGGTTTGGTGTTTCTGATATTGCATGTCACCGCAATAGATACCAGAGTAAAACTGAAGATGAATTGAAATGTAGCTTATGTCATAACGCAAAAGAAGACGAAATTCATTTTTTGTTTTGCTGTCCAGCCTTACATGATCTTAGAATGCAATTCATTAGACCAAAATATTATAATGATCCTTGTAACTTTAGGGTAAATGTTCTTCTGTCGACAAAACATGAGGCATCTTTAACAAATCTTGCCATGTATGTTTACCATGCATTGAAAAGGGTAAATACTGCTTTATCGTAATATTACAAATGCATATTAATTTGTTTCAGTAACTGTAGATGTTTGGGAAATGTATTCTGATTGTTGTTGTTGTTCATGATTATGTATAACCCCCCTTCAGAAAGGGGCTATGGCCTAAAATCTGAATAAACTATTCGTATTCGTATTCGTATTCTCTCTCTCTCTCTCTCTCTCTCTCTCTCTCTCTCTCTCTCTCTTTCACTCTCTCTCTCTCTCTCTCTCTCTCTCTCTCTCTCTCTCTCTCTCTCTCTCTCTCCTCTCTTCTCTCTCTCTCTCTCTCTCTCTCTCTCTTCTCTCTCTCTCTTCACTCTCACTCTCACTCTCACTCTCTCACTCTTTCTCTATGCGTTTGCTCAATCTTTCACCTTCTTTCTATCTTTTTCTGTGTATTTCTGAATCTCTTTTTTTATTTATATATCCATCTGCCTTTTTTCTCGTAGCCTTGTGTTGATCAGCTTGTCTGTCTCTGTCTCTTTATATGTCTTCCAGTCTCTCTATCTGTCTGTGTGCCTTAGTCGATTTTCCTAGAGCAGACACAAGAAATGGCATTACCCAATCTACAATTTAAAGGGAATGATTACGAGTAAAAGAATTTCGGACATACTGCCTGCAAAAGAGAAAAAAGTTGAATGGCTTTACGTTCAGACTTCATGCATATACAGTATGTCCTTTATCACTTTTGCATTCCATTCTTCAACTTTTGACTTTTTTCTCTGACTTTGACAGCACTATTGTACTGTTAGAGTGCTTTTCGAACTTTTCATATGTTTTGTTGTTGTTACTATAATAACGCTGTGAACTTTTTCTAAGAAAAATACGAAATTCATGGAAGACAACTGTTAATACGTAACTAGTCTATTTCAGACATTTCGGAGAGGGGGGCTACATAACCTCAATGGCTCTATTCAGACACCATAGTTTACATACTATAATCCTGAAAATATCCCACACTGACCTGTTCCCTTGTGGCACAGGCCCACAACCCCCCTCTCCCATATCCTGCAGTCCTGTCCTACCTTCAACACTCTGAGACACCAGACGTGGCCCAGCCCAGTAGAGCTCCAGGAAAATAAAACTGTGAGGACCAGCAGGGTCACTACGACAGACTGCAGACTTTGCCCTCCAGACCTGATTAAGAATTTAGCGTGGCCAGGGAACGCAGAAGAAGAAAAAGATACACTTTAATACGACAGTTGACAGTGCCTAGACCGTGTCATTGGAAGACAAAAAGGGAAAATCTGGTGAGCTTACAAAACTGAGTGCACTTCTCTACGGAGCAGAAGGGCTGAATTTGAATTCTTGTTTAATATTCAAGATTTCTTGTAGCCCATTTGACCAGACTTTGAATTGTGGTGTGAGGTTTCAAACAAAGCGGTGATCCGAGGTCCATTTTGTAACACAGGTTTTTCCTTCTGATTTTCTTTTCATGGCTCCATGAGGAGTTTCTGGAACACCACACTGAAGTGTTGCTCAGCATTTATGTCAGGCGTGTGCCCAAGCTGGGATGCATTATGTAGGATGTACATTATGTTAGATGTACATTATGTATGGTGCACATTACGTTTGATATACAATATGTTTGATGTACATTATGTTTGATGTACAATATGTATAATGTACATTATGTATGATGTACATAATTGTGAACAAATAAGCACACACACATATGTATGATGTACAATATGTTTGACATACCTTATGTTTGATGTACACTATGTATGATGTACATATTATAATTAATGTACATTATGTTTGATGTACATTAAGTTTGTTTGCTCATCTGACTTTGGTGTGGTAAAGAATTGATATCTTTGAAATCTTTCTGGGAAAAGGCAGGAAAATGGACAAAGAAGGTAGGAAATAGATGAGAGGGAAGTGATAGGAAGAAAATGAACAAGTCAGAAACAAAGAGAGGGATAGAAAAGAGGTAAGTCCTTGCACATAACTTTCTGAAGGTGAGGATACTATTCATACTGACAGGCTCCTGGTATCCCCACGAGGTATATTTTTAAAAAAATGAAACACTTATGAACAAGAATAAACTCATTGCCACGGCATTTGCCATTTCAACTGCTTTTTCACAAAATACCATTAGCAAGTCAATCATTTCAGTACAGTTCTTGCCCTTTCTCATGACATTCAGCGATAGTTTCTATCATTGAAAACAAGGAGCTCTTTTCAGGACGCTTAAAAGAAGTTTGGCAACTCTGACAAAATCAATACAAGCCTACCTGTATTTATGACCTAAGTTTATGGTTCTACTAATGGCCTGTTCCTGGAGAAATGAAAGACATCTTGAATAAACTGTTAAAAAAACAAAACAGAGTTGTTGATAGCAGTATCGATGAGTTTCATGTGGTCGATCCACAGTTGAAGATCTTTCATGCTGCCTTTGTTGGAGTTCCATTCTGTGAATGTGAATAACAGAAATGGACATGGAGTTTGTGAAAGTGAAAATCATTGTGTTCATTGTTGGAAAGCTAGAGAATTTTATTTGTATTGTACTGTGCGTTTGTTTGTTTGTTTGTTTGTTTGTCTGTCTGTCTATCTGCCTGTATGCCCATCTGTCTGTCTGTTTGTATCTGTCTCTCTCTGTCTCTCTCTGTCTCTGTCTGTCTGTCTGTCTGTCTGTCTGTCTGCCTGTCTGTCTATCTGTCTGTCTGTATGTCTGTCTGTCTGTCTGTCTGTCTGTCTGCCTCTCTCTCTCTCTCTCTCTCTCTCTCTCTCTCTCTCTCTCTCTCTCTCTCTCTCTCTCTCTCTCTCTCTCCTGTGTCTCGTACCATATTCCGTTCCCCTAGAGCAAAGACAAAAGAGGGCAATACCCTATCTTCATTTCAAGGGAAGAGAGTTGGAGTGAAAGAATTTCTGACATGTTGCGTGCGACAGAAAGTTTTATGGCTTTACTTTCAAACAGCATGCAAATACTGTATGCTCTTTATTACTTTCCCACTCTTTCGTTGTACTTTCAACTCAAACTTTGAAAATACTGCTGCTTTTTTTGGAATACTTTGTGAACATTTCATATGTTTTGTTGTGTTGACTGTAAGAACTCATTGAACTTTTCTTTTAAAAATCTTATAAATAACTAACAGAACATGGTGGTAGGTAGTGCAACTTTTGATATGTAACAATCTTTCGTCAGAGATTTAGAGGTGCCTTGTAAGGATCCTAATTTTGTCCATAAATTTGCTGTTTGTTTTGGTATAAATACAACACACCATGCATGGGGAATGTTACTAGAAGACAAAAAGGAGGACAAATCTGGTAGACTTACAAAACCTAACACATCTTCTAGGAACCAAGAGTGCTGAAGTTCAAATAGTATTCACAGTCATATTATTTTTGGTCCATTATACCAGGACTTTGAGCCTTGGTAGTGTGAGTGTCAGTATGGGGCGTTACTTTACTGATATATAGTTTAGATTAGATGAACTGGGTAAAGTGGAATTTGTAGGTGGGATTATTTTTTTCAAATCATAACAGACCAGCATGCATTTGTGTAGAGATTTCACCAAAAGACGGTTTTGTTGCTATATAATTTCTGCTGAGTGAACAGCTGATGCTGCTAAAACTCTGATAAAGAGTTCAGTTCATTTCGTACTACTGTAAAGGTTTGAATTCAGCCAGCACACATCTTGTGTCTTTTCCTTTGGGAATGGTAAACTTTCACATTCCTTTTAATGATTTAGTTTGTGGAAATAATGACTTCAGGATACAGGGTAAAAAGGACCTGTTTAGACAACATAACATCACCACAATGACAACACAATTTGAAGTTGGCTGTAGACATGGCCTGTTTATTTGGGGCATCAGTTATAATGCATGTCTGACATATCTGCCTCACCACCACTCCCCAGTCCTTTTAACAACCTTCTCCCTTGTCAAATGCCCTGTAGAATCTGTCTCTAAAAGACCTTTTTGTGAAAAAGCTCTTTGCTTAGTTTGTGGTTGCTTTGTAGATAAGCTTGAACATAAAAGGCATTATGTTTCATCCCTTTAACTTTATAACCTGTTCACCAGTATATAACCGTCAGCCACTGTGGCTTTTAACATCTCCAATAGCCGTCTGCAGTTACCATTAGTGGCTGACTGTCCTGGCTGCAAGTCATGTCTGCTCCTGGAAACTTCAGTTCAGGGTTTCCATTGTGAGGAGCAAAGAGCACTGACTGTTGGGGGATGCTGTACAAGTTGGCTGGCTCCCCACACAACAATGATGAGAGCATGTGTTGAGGCCTTTTGTATAAAGGGGTTTATTGATGGTCTGAAAATCGTTTCTTGAGATGAGTAGAGAACAGAGATTGAATTTTTGAGATATTGTATTGACTCAATATGGGGAATGTAGCCGTGAGATTGAATGTTATCTTTGTTATCACCAAGGTATCATAAGAATGTGGTCTTGTTTTCAATGCACGTTTTAGTCTTTTAGAAATATATGATTATGGGGCTTTTATCATGTAGAAAACTTTACACATATCTTAAGTCTGTTTTCTTGCTTTTTGTCTATGTGCTGCACACACACACACACACACACACACACACACACACACACACACACACACACACACACACACACACACAATGCACGCATACACACACACACCACTCCCCCCCCCCCCCCCCGCACACACAACACTCCCACACACCACACACACACAAAACACTCCCACCCACACCCACACACACACACACACACACACACACACACACAACACACACACACACACACACACAAACAACACACACCTCAGAGGCTAATTGTAATTTTTTCATGTTTATTTTGTATTAAAAACAACAACTTTTAGACAGGATAGCTGCTGGCTTTGGGTTTGAATGTCCCATTGATGCAGTTTCTTTGTTGGTTGTATTTCCTTTTTGGTTCCTTTACTGCCTTTTTCCTTTGATGTAAGTCAGTCCTGACCATGTCAGCCATAAACAATAACAACAATTATGACACAGCAACATTAGTAGCACCAGTAACAGCAGCAACATGAACAATTGCAGTAAAGAAAACAAACAACAACTACAAACCATTTTCAAGACAAGATAACAACGACACAAGGAATAAGACTCTCTTGGTTAAATGACCCCAACAAACAAAACAGAGACAGAAGTAGCAAGCTACTTCACAGAAGTGTGCAATCAAAGTGTAAGAGCCTGCTGTGTGTGAAATTAACCTTGATAAAGCGTGAAGAAGGAGGGGGGGGACCTGATTAGAACTAGCCAGAGCAGGAGCTGGCCTTTTGGCCTTGTTGGTTCGTCAGTGTGTTGTCACCTCACGTGTCATGTTTTTTTTCATGGGCTGTTTCAGCCTATGGACTGAAGGGAACCATTTGAAGTTGTGTGGTCAGACCTGTCAGTGTTGAATAGAAGAACTGGTTACATGATCTGTAGGAAGCGTTTGTGGGGTATCTTTTATCGTTGTGAATTAGTTTCCAGGGGTTCAGTTTTAAACACACACACACACGCACGCGCACACACACACACATAATATATATACACGCGCGCGCGCGCACACACATGCACGCATGCATACATGCACTCACACACGCACACAGACACGGACAACATGATACAAACCACAGTGTTTTGAAAAAGCACTGACCTAAAAGGTACCATTCCCTTGGACTCACAGTCTCATTTGGGTTTTGTTCCTCGTGGAATCTTAAAAGCTGAATGACACGAAAGAAAATAACAACAGCAGCTAATACTATCTCTCTTGAGAGTAGGTTTTTTTTGTTTTGTTTTGCTTTGGTTTGGTTTGTTTTGTTGTTGTTTTTGGTTGTTGTTTTTTATTTGGGGGGGGGGGGGGGTGTGGGGGGAGGGTTGTCTGTTTCTCGGCTAAAGCTCCGAAGTTTACCAACCAATGGTGAGTCTTTTTCATTTACGACCATTTTCCCACCATGAAGGTAGCTGTATTCCGACTTCGGGGACTGGAGAGTATTGATTTCTGTCATTTCTGTTTTGGCCAGTCAAAAAGTCATCAGCAATTTGGAGCAACTATTTCAGGGACTTGGGCTTTGAATGAGAAAGCTTGATCAGAAGAAATCACAGGGACATGGGTTGTTCATGCACGCTGACTGACTAAAGGTGCTTGTCACTGGAATACGCTGTGGTCTCTTTCAAAAAAAAAATAAAATAAAATAAAATAAATAATGGGTAGGCGCTGCACTTGTGGCGATGCGCTCTCCCCGGGGAGAGCAGCCCGAATTTCACGCAGAGAAAACTGCTGTGACATAAAGTGGTATAAAAAAAAAATATGATTCAAATTAAACCAGATGCCAGGTCACTGAAAATGTATCTTTATGAGAACAAATGAACTATTTTAGCATCGTTTTGCCCCTGCCTTCTCACACAGTTTAGCTAGAAGGGTCCGTGTGTCAGCATATTTACTGTCTTGGTCTATCTTTAGTGTAGTTAGCTTGGGGGAATGTGCCACTCTCTTCCCTTCACTGCACAACTATTTTGGTCTCAGTCCCTCTGTGTTAAGTAACCAAGGGGTGAAGGCTGTTGTTGTTCGGCCTTTTTGTAATCTCTGACAGTGGGGATGTGTGGGCAGGTAAGGGAAGGTGCTCGCTTTTTTATAACAAGGAGAATGGATACTGTGCCCCCCCCCCTCCCCCCAGTGATGAAACTGCTGGGCTCTCTTTAATCACTCTGTTCTCTCAACTTCTGCTTTTTCTTCCAGCAGCAGGTTTTTCTAAATCACATTGTTACCATCAGCAAAGTTGCTAAACTGCAGCATGCATTTTTGTATTATTGTCATTTAGTAAATATTAGTGGAAGGATGCATTTCATGAATGCTTTGGGTTTTTTGTGTGTCATCTCAAACGTTTAGTTTTACTTTATGTGCTAATAATTGTATAACCCTTCATATACTAAAAGCAAGGGACAATAGGAAGTAGAGGAAAGTTTGAACTTGTGAACTGGTCTGATGTTTGTCTTTATTTTCGATCAGTTTATCTTCTGCATTTTTATATGAGCTCGTGGGGGAGGAGGGGGGGGGAGGGAGATAACATAGAGAAAAGAGCATTGAGCTGGCGATCTAACGTCTCAGGTTTGAACTACCATGAGAGATGCCTGTTGTGGGGGGTATTCTCCCAGGAGCTGACATCAGTATCGACTCCTTTATCCTGGAATTCCTTAGGATGAGACTGTAAACCAAGGTCCCGTGCACGAAGGCACGCAGAACATCTTGTGCGCACTCTAAAACCCATTCCAGCTTTTGGAAGAGTAGGCCATTCCTTGCTAGAAGGAATGGATGACTCATTTTTTTAAACGCATGCACACTCTAATGTCGTGTTTAGACATCATCGAAACTGGAATGCGGCCATGTTAATGGTGGGAAAATACTTGTATTCTCAAAGTATTACCATTGATAGGCGTGAAACTCTAGCCGAGGAACAAGAGAAATGACCTCTTTGGTGTGTTAGCTTTTTCTCGTAATATCTTTTTCCTTTTAGGACAGTATAGAATTATAGAAGTGGATGATAATAATTATAAAACCACACCCTGTGCACGATTGTGATAAGCCAGTCACAGATATTACAAGGCTGGCTTACCTAACCACACTACCCTTTCCTCTTCCCTCGAGGAATTACAGCGCAGTGGATCGACTAGACCACACTAGCTAGCTAGCTAGCTTGTCTACAAACTTAACCTGCAAACAAAAAACAGGGATGGTAGCCTGTCTCAGCCAGGGTCATGACCGTCCACGAACCTTTATCTGAGGTAATGGGAATAACTACGCATAGCATCCCCAACATGCGGCAGCTCCACTGCACTGCAAAGCGACACATCATTAGCTGCTGTGAAGTCGTTTAGCGCGAGGCCTGCTGAGGTCGCTTCGTTTTGTTACCGCATTTAGCTCCCAGTTCATGAACTTGTATGCGCTGCTGCACATCTTAACTGGTGCCTTTATGAGCTTTGGGGTTGGAGTCATTTTTCGTGTTAATGGGATTTCGTTTTGGTATTCTGTTATGTGAGGTTGTTATTTGGTTTTTTGTATGTTGTAGTAAGGAATGAATAGCAAATGATATTTAAAAGGCCATCTTCCTTAAAAATCATCTGTTGAAGTAAAACATTCAGTTTACTGGTACACCATTTGTTAATTCGTACCCTTCCCATATTTTCAATCAGTTACAGTTTTTGACATTACATCCACTTCTCATAACTTACGCTAATTTGTCTGAAGTAAATTGCATTATTTGTCAAAGTTCTTAAACGCTGGCAAACCCAGACAAAATCAATACAAGCATCTGCTTTTGCCTCTTTTATTGGGGTGTACTTTTGAGCCAAAAATGGATACTGAAAAGGGAGTACTTTCAGGTAACTCTCCTATTCCACCCAGTTTTGGAGGGAAGATAAGGGGCTCGGTAAATAACGCATGGGTCTCGTGGTCTGAAGGAGTGGGTTCGAATCTTAATCCTAGTGGAGCCATCTGCTTTAGGGTCTTTTTTCCCCAGGAGCTAACGTTCTCTCACAAAGCTTTCAAATGAGACATAAGTTGATGTTCTGTGTACAAATGCAAAATACTTTGTGCGGACTTTTTTGTTGTTTTTTTTCATTCTTCAGCTAGAGGTTCATCAATGGTGACATGTTGGCGTATGCGACCATTTTTGCCCACCATTGAGGTGGCCGAATTCCGACTTCGGGGACGATACCTAAACATAACACCAGTTTGGGTGCATTTTATAAAGGTTGTCAACTGTTCCTACCAGACAAGCAACAGCCTACTCTTCCAAAAGGCAGAGCGACTGTTAAAGTGTGTGCAAGATGTTCTGCGTGTGTGTTTGCGCACGAGATTTTGGTTTATAGTCTCTTCTGAAGGATTTAAGGGGAGAGGGGCAGGTACTGATGTTAACTCTAGGGGGAAAATCCCCTAAAATGGTTGCCTTGAAGGTGGCTCGAGCTCAACGCTTTAACCACTAGGCTATCCCGTCCCCTGTGGCCATGTTAAAAAAAAAACTGATCCATATTCCATGAAAGACCAGGCCATTTATGATCTGGTATGAGGTAACTTGAAAATACTCATTCAGTGCAAGTTTCAGTCATGTGTTGGATTAGGTCGTTGGTAAAGAGTGTTATAATTACTATGGGGTGCGGGATAGCCCAGTGGTTGGAGCATTGCACTTGCAGTTTCACAGCTCAGGATCGAGTCCGGGTCCGTGCCACTACCGAGATGCTCGTTCAAGGGGATTTTTTTCCTGGAGTCAACATCAGTACTGACTGCACTTCCCCTGAAATCCTTTAGATGAGACTATAAATTAAAAACTCGTTCCACTTTTCAGAAGAGTAGGCCACTGCATGCCGATAGGAATGGATAACAAAGTAAGCAAAACAAAGGTATCATGTTTAGTCATCATCCTGAAGCTGGAATGCAGCTACCTTCATAATGAGCAAAATCAGTTGCATACGCAAAATCTCACTATTGGTGAACCTTGGAGCTGTAGCCAAGGAACAGGGAAAAATACTGTAACAACCTTGGGTAAGCTGAAAACCAAAACTGTGAACCGGCTGGCTTGGTGTAAATAGTTGGCATGATAGATCATTAGCTAGGAGTTTGTGGGTTTGATTCTCATCTGAAACAAATATTTTGGGGATTCGTAAGGCACCCACTTGCACCTACCCAGAGCTATACTATGGATGCTCAGAGAAAAATGGGAAAGTTGGAACCACTCAGTTGTGTTGTATGTATGTATGTATGTTAAGGATGCAAAGTTTATGATATCCTCCAATGTATTTGATTAACATTTAAGAGTTGTATATCTCAATCTTCAGTAAGTCGTTTGTTTTTACATCAGTTTTGAAAAATCTGTCTCTTGCTTTGTACATAACGATTGATCCCCAAATTCAGAATCAAGCTACCTTAATGGATGATGAAAACGGCCACATACATAAAATCTCACCATTGGTAAACCTCAGAGCTCCACCTAAGGAATGAAAAAAGAAACAAGAACAATATCAATGGAACTTATAAACCCACTATAAAACGCCTATTGATGAAAGCCCCTTGAAATCACCATTTATCCCCAAGTCGGAATCCGGCTGCCTTCATGGTGGGCAAAATGGGTCACACACGCAACATCTCACCATTGCTGAACCTAAGAACTCTAGCCGAGGAACGAGAAAAAAAAAATTACCACTGGAAGACAGTCATTATAGTAGAGCTGTTTGCCTTGGAGGAAATCTCAGCAGAGATAAAACGGCGCTTATGTTTCCCCTTTTGGCTTCTATCCAAAGCCAAGCTGCAGGGCAGACAACAAACCCTGGCGGTGGCCTATTTCAGTCAAAACCATAAACGTCCAACGACGTTTTGCGTAATGGGGATAACTACACGCTGTAAACACAGCACGTCGTTTCACGGCAAAGCGAGACATCAGTCGTCTGCTTCGTGTGAAACCGTTTGGGGCTTCACCCTTCACCTTCACCTTCCCCGCAGTCTTGTAAACAGTTTGGGGCACCACTGAAGATTTTGCGACCAGCTTCCTCCACTCCGCACGGTTTTTGCTTAAACATGCTCAACTGATTTTTACCCCCTTTTTATAGTTGTGTTGTTATTTGATATTCTTGTTTCATCTCAGGTATCAGTTTTTATCTCTTTTTTCATGTGTCGTTTATGTGGTCTTACACTACGCGGTGCCTGCCCTGGCTTGACCTTTGTTGTGGGCTGGGGTGTTGATACACGGAAAATCTTCTGTTTCGTTTTTGGTGGTTTTATCTGTATAGAGTGTGCAGTTTTCTTCTAAGGTAAAATGTTAACGAGGTGGTAGTCATGATTATGGTCTGTGTGCTTGGCAGGGGCTATAAACAACACGACCGGATTGCATCAGTTTCTTGTCTCACTATGGTGTTTGCTTATGTGTTTGTAAGTGTTGTTGGTGGTGTTGTTGTTGGTGTTGTGCGTTCCCCACCTTAACACCCTAGGGGTTACCCACACTAGTCACTCTTGACTCACCCATCCCACCTGGGAATCACTGTGAGATCTATAGGAAGTACACTGGACGAGAAGTTTGCGTGTATGATTGTTTCCACGTACCTCGCAATATAGGAAGCCATTCACCGACTTCAGAGGAATTTGTAAGTGTTGAGGTTTGGTTTTTTTAGTACATTTTTGAGATGTGTCTTTCGAATTTTGATTTTTTTTTATTCGTTTAATACTTCAGTCTTTTAAAGTTTCCTCCCTGTAAAGTGGTTGATCCCCATAGTCTCAATCATGGCGCTTGCACCCCCAAACCAACCTTAAGCGGCCATATCGGGGCTATCACCTGGTTAAACACTGAAAACACAAGTCACGTAATCTGATTTCTTAACTCTGAACCAAGTGACAAGCACAGTGTACACTCTTAGTCACAGAGACACCAACAAGCAGCAGAGGGCAGAAGAGAGTTCACAGAAGCTTTGCAGGTAAGGTTCGGAAGCTTTCAGGTGTGAAATGGACATTAGAGAGCGTGAAAAAGGACGTGACCAGTACTGTCCAGAATGCGTCCAATGGCCGTGGTGAGGGGTGGGGCATTGGGGGATGACCGCTGGAGAGGAACACGCGATCTCTGTCACCTCACTGCACCAGTATAGTCCGTTTCAATGAAGAGATAAAAACGAAAAATGTCTTTTTTGTCAAATCCAGACAAGATTTGTGTATTAGTTAGGCGATGTGATA
The DNA here is from genome assembly GCA_030674155.1 of Stramonita haemastoma. Taxonomy (NCBI): domain Eukaryota; kingdom Metazoa; phylum Mollusca; class Gastropoda; order Neogastropoda; family Muricidae; genus Stramonita; species Stramonita haemastoma. The sequence goes on along the minus strand of CM060329.1, from coordinate 35,022,710 downwards.
GTATCTGGCGATGGTTCTCGTGCCTGCTATCATTCATAATGTATGTTCTGTACTTGGTATTAGTAAAGCTGCTAACAGAAAATTGTTCCTGATCATCAATCCCCGTGACTTTATGTGACTGTTGTCAACGATGGTGAGGAGAAAAAACGCCTGTTTACTTATTTCAAAATGGACTGAGTTCAGGTGCACTGCAGCTGCATTTCACAGAATTTTAGGTTAGTAGTAACACCATCAGACAGCTAAAGTAAACTTTGGGGTGAAAGAAAGCAAACAAACAAGCAAAATAAGATTTTTACTCCGGATATAAAGCCCGCGCTGCGCTCGCGCCTGTACGTATGAATATCATTCTGTCTTATATAAATCATACGCCCTTTTCATAATATACGTTGCCTCAGAAAAGTCGAAAACATCTAACCTTTCTCACCTTTTTGTTTTGATTGTAGATTGCCTTTACAGTGGCTTCCTAATGATTTGGGCCACATTTGGTTTGGACAAAAATTGATGCAGAAAATTATTCATGCACAGATGCAGAAAAGCAATAAAATGCTGAAGGCAGGATTGCTTTCCTCATTATGCAACTGCTAGGCATAAACGAAGATACTCTTGAGACAGACTTTGTGTTTCCTTGTAAACTGAAACGTATTTACATAAATTCTTACTGTTTGGACTCTAGGATTTTGGGTTTCATAGTCAATTGAAACATACTATACACGATTCCTTACTGTTTGAGCTCTAGGGCTTTGTGTTTCATAGTCCATTGAAACGAACTATACGTGAATACTTACCGTTCGGACGCTAGGATTTTGTGTTTCATAGTCTATTGAAACGTACTATACACGAAGCCTTACTGTTTACAGTGTGGTTTGGTAACCGAAGGATGGCAATAGCTGTGTGATGTATGTCTATGAATGGAGCTGAGTTGGGGTCTGTCTATGCATGAAAGCAAGGGTTAGCATCAAGGAATGCATGGTTGTCTGATGGCAGGGTAGTGATATATTTCTTTTCTAATTTTTGTTTTGTTTTGTTGTATTACTTTGTTTTGATTTTAGCCAAACGTGTGGGCACGTAGCACACACTTGTGCCTGTGTATGTACATTCACACGCACGCATAGTCTTGTGCATTCACATTCACACTCGTGCGCGTGCGCACACACACAAACACACACACGCCCGTGTGCAAACGCGCACACGCGCGCACGCACGAACGCACGCATACACACAACGTATATATATATATATATATATATATATATATATATATATATATATATATATATATATATATATATATATATGTTTGCGTGCGCATACACATGCATGTGTGTGTATAAGAAATAGTACAAGGAGAAAACGACTTAAAACAAGAAATATGTTATAAGCGAGAGAGAAAGAGAGAGACACAGACAGATAGACGCATGCACGCACGCACGCAAGAAAGCAAGCAAGCAGGCATGCGCGCGCGCGCGCGCGCACACACACACACACACACACACACACACACACACACACACACACACACACACACACACACACACACACACACCCCAGAAAGTCAGGACAACTGGTTTGAACAAGAAAAAAAAGAAAAGCGAAAACAAAACACAACAAAAAATCTGCAACAATTTGTTGTAGCCCCCCACACATTAACCAGATAGTGGTGGGTGGGAGCGAAGGCTGGAGGGGTATGGTGTCGCACTGAAACACATACATCAACAAACTAATGTAGCTGACAGGAGAGAGAGAAGAAGGTAGTAATGTTAATGAGAACAGAATGTTAGAGAATCCTGCATGGCAGGGGAAGACAGGCAGTACAGAGAAGACAGGAACAGAGAGCGAAAAGATGTAGGTTTTTTTGCTTGTGAAACTAAGATGAATGGATGGATGGTCCATGCATGCGCGGCTGGTCTTTTTTCTCTGACTGTTGGGGGAAGAATGGGGAGAAAAAAAGAACACAGTGTAGTGAAGTGAAGTCTGAGGAAGTCTTTGAAGTCGGCACAAGGTCTTGACGGGGGTGTTTCAATCACTTGTGGCATTTTTTCCTCAACTATGTTGGTTGTTGCGGGTTTTTTTTCTTTCAATTTTCTGTTGGTGTTGTTGTCTTTGTTTTTTTGGGTTTTTTGGTGAGGCAGAGAGAGAATGAGTTTTGGGGAGGCAGCAGGGAAGGAGAGAGAGAGAGAGAGAGAGAGAGAGAGAGAGAGAGAGAGAGAGAGAGAGAGAGAGAGAGAGAGAGAGAGAGAGTGAGGCAGACAGGTAGACAGACAGAGAGACAGGCAGACATACAGACACAGACAGACAGACAGTGACAAACAAACAGAAAGAGACAGAGACAAAAGAAGCAGAAAGATAGATGGGGGACAGAACGAGAGACAGACAGACAGAAAGGCAGGCAGGCAGGCAGACACAGAGAGAACTATATAAACAGAGACACACGCACAGAATGACAGGCAAAGAAGGGAAGAGGCACAGAAAGATGGATGGAGAGACAGAAAGACAAAGACAGACGGAGCGAGGCAGAGAAGAGAGAGAGAGAGAGAGAGAGAGAGAGGAGAGAGAGAGAGAGAGAGAGAGAGAGAGAGAAGAGAGAGAGAGAGAGAGAGAGAGAGAGAGAAGTCAAGGAAGCACAGAAATCGTTTCTTCATTTTTTTGTTCATACCTGTGTTTTTAGTGCCATAGCTGTGGTACAATAATACCCAGACCTACCATCACCAGTCCCTCTTTTGTCGGCTGACTCTTGAAAGGAAGAGAGATGTAAGTCCCATCATTGGAGACGACAGGACCTAGCGCCATCCATCATCAGTAGCGGAACACACTATCGGTTCCAGAGCACCCCAGACCTTGCCTGCTTCCTTCTGAAGTCGAACGTAAACTTGTTTTATCCTCCGCCTTTATCAGGGTAGGTACAACTACCTCAGCCTATCTGCACCACCCCGCCCTGCTGACTGCTGCTGTGAAGAAACCTGTAAAGTAGAACGAGGGCTTCTGTGCTTTCTGGACTGTCTGTGGTATGAGGTGTTGCATTTTTTTGTTGTTGGTTACTTTCTCCATGACTTTTCTTCACCTCTTCTTGACTAGTGTCTTTTGAGGGTTTTTTTTCTTTGGCGTTCGTTTCGTTTTGCTTTAATTTTACATTATCTACTTGTCAGATTATCTGCATTTGAAAAAAAAATCAAGTGGCGATCTGAAATTGGACGTTTATGACCAAGCAAAGATCTCTTAAAATTTGGTTTTTTTTATTCTTTATTAAAACTTCTTTTTATGTTTTGGAATGGAATATATAAACACAAGGTAAACAGAACCCTAAACAGAATTTAAAAATTCTTTACAACTTACACATTTCCAACATAATGCACATATAGTACAGCAAACAGCAAAACAACAACAACAACACTTAGATTCAAAGAGCTCACGAAGAAGTGTAAGAGCAAACATAAGCACAAATGAGTAATCAATAGAAAAAAAAAAGTCAGAAACAATCAGACACTTGTGACATGCATACTTAACCCTCTGCACCACACACACACACACACACACACACACACACACACACACACACACACACACACACACACACACACACACACACACACACACACACACACACAAAAAGGGCTGGCGGTCTCCACTTTTAAGCTCCAGATATAACACAACCTCCCCCCATAATTCACGAATCCGTGCTGCCAGAGATTCGAACCCCTGACTTCATGGAACCCCAGGAATGGAACTCACATACTCAGTCCCCTTTTCTATCATATAAGTTTCTAAGCCAGTAACCAAGCTAAAAGCCCAAAGACTGACTCAAGGTCCTCAGCATCTTTATAAACAGTCTTTCCCATCACCTCTTTGCCCTACAGGTGTGGGTTAGACGTAATCTGTGTTGTATTATGACACAGAGTTGATACTCGGGGCGTCTGTGTCAGGGAGATTATCATTGGCGCCATAAAGAAAGTACCAGCTAATAAGGTGTTTGTATGCCTGTTGAGATAAGATAGATCGCTCTCTGTGTGGGTTTTGGGGACTCACGTGCAGTGTGTTTTTGTTGTTGTGTAATTTTTTTTTTTTTTGGGGGGGGGGGGTTGACACAGAAGAAGATGTATGGTAGGCCCGGGGTTATTGTCTGGTGCTTTTGTTAAGTATGAGAATAGTTATGTTGCTGTTGCTTTTGTTCTTGTGTGCTATTCTTACAGTTGTAGCAGTTTTCTTTGTTCCTCCACCCAATCCCCCCTCTCTTCCTCCCCCGTCTTCCTCCTCCTCTTTGTCTTTCACACACACACACACACACACACACACACACACACACACACGCACGCACCACCACCACAGCACCACGCACGCACGCACGCACGCACGCACGTACGCACGCACGCACAACGCACGCACGCACACACATTTTTAAAGGACATACTAGGGAGGTAAAAAAAATATGGAGAGCAACATTGTTTATTCAAAAAAGAAAAACGAAAAAGGAATTAAACAGGGACATACATCGAGGGCAGAGAAAAAAGAAGAGGGAGAAGGGGATTGAAAATATCGAAAGAAAGAAATAAAGAAACTTCGTTGACATGCAACAAATTGTCTCCACCCATACAATGAGTCACATATGGGTTGGTCCTCTATAACACCTATCTATATAAGTAAGGGCGGAAAGAGGGGCGGTAGTGGTAGAATTGATAATGAGACCAGAGAGTTCGAGATGTCTGCCACTCAGAACCACAGACAAGGAAAAGGGCGGGAGATGAGGTGGTTTCCTCCCAACAAGGAGCGGTCCATGCATATATACATACGTACATACGTACATACGTACATACATACATACATACATACATACATACATACATACATACATACATACATACATACATACATACATACATACATACATACATAAACATACAACAGTACATACATACACACATACACACATGCACACATGCACACATACATACACATACACACATACAGCACATACATACATACTACATACAACATACATACATACATACATACATACATACATACATACATACAACACATACACACATACACACATACACACACACACACATACACACATACAAAAATACATACATACATACATACATACATACATACATACATACATACATACATACATCACATACATACATACATACACACATACACACATACACACATACACAATACATACAACATACATACATACATACATACATACATACATACATACATACATACATACATACATACATACATACATACCATACACAACTTAGCTGCTCTGACTGTTGCAGAAGATTGAAAACAGGTAGATTGAAAGATAAACGTGAAAGCCATAGATCTTCAGGACAATTTTGTTTTTGAAGTGGGCTGAAGTTTTGACTAAAGTGGTAGATTACTTGTGGCATTCATTTTGTCCCCAGGAATCCCTCTTGCTTGCATATAGTGCTCTGTTCTTTCGCTGCCCTGATGCAGTTACTACAGGTACCCCTTACCTTCAGCCTTAGTCTGTCTTCTGTTCTGGTATACTCTTGAAGGGAAGAAAGAAAGATATAAATAGGTCTGAACCCATCAGGAAAGATGACAGAGTCACCACCATCCATCATCAGAAGCAGAACACACTATCAGCTCCTGAGTAATTCCAGAAAAAGCATGCTTCCTTCTGAAGTCTACCGTAAACTTGCTTTATCAGTCTTTATCACCTGCAGCAACCAAACAGACTGTATTGGTACCCCACTCTAGCTTCCTTATTCTCCCAACGCTATCGCAAGCATATTTGTTTTTGCTGGGTTTTTTAAGGGGGGGGGGGGGGGGGGTTTCTTTGGCTCGAGCTCCGATGTTCACCAAGAGTGAGATTTTGCATATGTGACCTTTTTACCTTCCATTAATGTAGGCGCTTTTTTTTTTTTTTTTACTTTAGGGATGATGTCTAAATACGACACCTGTGTGCATGTGTGGTTTTTTGTTGTTTGTTGTTGTTGTTGTTGTTGCTTGTTTTGTCTTTGTTTTGTGGGTGTTTTTTTGGGGGGGAACTGTGCAATCTGGCACAAAGTGGCCAACTTTATCCCAAAGCCAAAACTGGTTTTTAACATGTGCACATTGTGAGTTTGCACACAGGGCCTCAGTTTATATAATACTGTCTCAACCCAAGGACGTTTTTTTTTGGGAGTCGAGGGGTTGAGTCAGTACTAATGTTAACTGCAGGGTAAAATTCCCTAAAATGGGTGCCTCCTTTGTGGCTTGGTCCCAGGTCGTCAGATCAGAGCGCAGTGCTCTGACCACTAGGTGATCCTGACCCCACTGTTCCCATATTATGGTAGCATTGCTTATTATTAGGCTAAAAAGAGACCAGTTCGTTTATTGAAAATAACCGTTTCTCCAAAGTATAATATGGCTGTTTCTCTTTGGACTTAGGCATTTTGTATAGTTTGTTGTCTATCTAAGGGTTTCGTTTAACTTTTTGTTAAAAAAAAAGTATAAAGTATTAGTAAACCTATTTTACATTAATGTGTTAAGAATGATTCAGGTTGTTAATAATGTTGTTGTTTTTGGTGGTGGTGGTGGAATGTGTTGTGTGGTGTGTGTGTGTGTGTGTGTGTGTGTGTGTGTGTGTTGTGTGTTGTGTGTGCTTTCATTTGTTCTTTCTTTTGGTTGTGGGTGGTGTTGGTGTGGTGTGTTGTGGTGTGTGTGTGTGTGGTGGGGGGTGTGTGTTGTGTGTGCTTTATTGTTCTTTCTTGGTTTTTTTCGGGGGGGGGGGGGGGGGGGCAGGATTGTTGGTGGTTCTGTTTGGGAACCTTTTTGAAGGGAGGTAATGTATTTCCTTTTTTGTTTTTGCTTTCTGTTCTGGTTTTCGTTTGGTTTGTTTTATTCTTTTCTTTAATGCATGGTCAGTTCTTTGATATTGCAGCAGTGTAACAAAAAAGCCAACACACTAAAAATAAACCTTCTAAAAAATCTTTATTACCAATTTTCCCCATGGCCTCTCCACTCCTTAGGTGTGGGTTGGGCGTCACCTCTGTTCTCTCATGACACAGGTTGATATACTTAGGGGGTCTGTATCAGGGAGATTATCATTGCCGCCATAAAGAAAGTACCAGCTAATAAGATGTTTGCAGCCCGCTGAGATAAGAAAGACAGTTGTGTGTGTTCAGTTGTGATGCACGTGCAGTACATTGTAGTCGTGTGACGTACCTCCAGTGAAAGTGAAGCAGATATGTATGTGTAAGGCATCAGGGTCATCTTCTTGTGATTTTGGGGTGGTATTTTTACTACACATTCTGTGTGTGTGTGTGTGTGTGTGTGTTGGGGGGTGTGTTTTGTATATGTTTGTTTGGGGGAGGGTTTTGGGGTGTGTGTGCTTGTTGTGTTGTTGTTGTGGTGTGTGTGTGTGTGTGTGTGTGTGTGTGTGTGTGTGTTGTGTGTTGTATTTGTGTTGTGTGTGTTGTGTGTGTGGTTGTGTGTTTGTGTGTGTATGTTTGTGTGTGCACGTGTGTGTGAGTATGTGTCCGTGTGTTGTGTGTGTGTGTGTGTGTGTGTGTGTGTGTGTGTGCGCGTGCACGCATGAGAGCCGTCAGAATGTAATAACTTACACTTTTACCTTGATGTTGTAATTTCACACTCTCTCATCCACTTCGTCTCAACTTGTGTGAGTTTGAGGAAATCGCTAACATACGTTTACAGAATTTCTTACATCATCAGATCAAATTGTATTCTCTCTCTCCACTTCCACTTAATTTTACATTTGAGGAAATGACTTTTGCTGAAACATCGAGTTACTGGGACAAGAGCGTGTTCTTTCAAAGGTCACACTCCTGAAATCTAAATACCTTACATCTCTCTCTCTCTCCCTCTCTCTCTCCTCTCTCTCTCCTCTCCTCCTCCTCTCTCTCTCTCTCTCTCTCTCTCTCTCTGTCTCTCGTCTCTTCGTCTCCTGCTCTCTGTAACGCCATTGTTACCAGCTGAAGAGGTATATTTCCAAATGACATGTACCTGAAACCTAAATGCAAAGAATCTCATCTTCCCCAACATCACTGGTTTTTGTGTGCTTGGAATCTAAGTCCTTTCTTTCTATTAACTTTATTTGTACTGCGCTTCTTTAAAATCAGGGCTCTTTTTTTAGTGCTATTCTTTTGTTTTCTGGTTTGCTTTTGCGCGTGCGAGCCTGTATGTATGTGTGTGTGAGAGAGAGTGTGTATGTGTGTGTGAGGGAGAGAGAGGGAAGAGAGAGGGAGAGAGAGAGGGGGTAGAGAAAGACAGACAGTCAGAAAGAGGGGGGAGAGAGGGGATGGAGATGAGAGAGAAACACTGAAAGATAGATAAACAGAGAGGCAGAGAGATGAACAGAGACAAACACAGAAACAAAGACAAAAGTAGACAGGACAGAGAGATATTATTTATTATTTATTTATATTTTTATATCGAGGATAAGATAGCATATATGCTTTTTTTATCGTCCGGAGATAGAATAGATAGATAGATAGATAGATAGAGAGAAGATGAGAGATGAGAGAGAGAGAAGAGAGAGAGAGAGAGAGAGAGGAGAGAGAGAGAGAGAGAGAGAGAGAGAGAGAGAGAGAGAGAGAGAGAGAGACAGAGAGAGAGAGAAGGAGAGAGAGAGAGAGAGAGAGATTACACATGCTGAGTTACAGCTATCAAATAGCATAAAAAGGTGGCATCTGTCCTTGTGGTGACATGCTGTCCCTGGGCACAGCAGCGAATTTCACGCACAAAAATTTGACCGTGACTGAAAATGATGTACAAAGCAAGGCAAGGCAGTGGAAAACAATGCAAAGCAATACAATATAATGCAAAGTAATACAATACAATGCAATACAACAGTATAGAATACAATATAATCTGCATATATATCAAATGAAATAATTGGGCAGTAGTGTCTTCTCTGACACACAGTACAAACCTAAACAAAGCAACACAACTAACACAATATAACACAGGACCACTCCTTCAGTGTCTTACAAGACGACTGACATGCATACTAAGCTGTGGCTTGATGCATTTTTCCTGCTACATTGATGGTTGCTCATGATGTATGTATAGTGAATACATCATGTTTAAACCAACACTTCTTTAATTATACTGAAATAAAGGTTTTATTGTGCATAACACATTGTGTTCATCACCGCCAAAAGATTGAATATTTATATATTGAGATAAAGTCTTTAGTGTGCATAGCACATCATTTCACTGCTAAAAGATATAATACTAATATATTGTAGATAAATCCCTTTATTCTAATAGCACATTTTTGAGTCCCTTTATTCTGTATAACACATTGTTGTGTACCTTTATTCTGTATAGCATATTGTGTGTGCCCTTTATTCTACATAGCACATTGTGTGGGCCCTTTATTCTGTATAACACATTGTGTGTGCCATTTATTATGTAAAGCATATTGTGTGTGCCCTTTATTCTGTATAGCACATTGTGTGTGCCCTTTATTCTGTATAACACATTGTGTGTGCCCTTTATTCTGCATAGCATATTGTGTGTGCCCTTTATTCTGTATAGCATATTGTGTGTGCCCTTTATTCTGCATACCACATTGTGTGTGCCCTTTATTCTGCATAACACATTGTGTGTGCCCTTTATTCTGCATACCACATTGTGTGTGCCCTTTATTCTGCATAGCAATTGTGTGTGCCCTTTATTCTACATAGCACATTGTGTGGCCCTTTTTCTGCATAGCACATTGTGTGTGCCCTTTATTCTACATAGCACATTGTGTGTGCCCTTTATTCTGCATAGCACATTGTGTGTGCCCTTTATTCTGCATAGCATATTGTGTGTGCCCTTTATTCTGCATAGCACATTGTGTGTGCCCTTTATTCTGCATAGCACATTGTGTGTGCCCTTTATTCTGCATAGCACATTGTGTGTGCCCTTTATTCTGCATAGCACATTGTGTGTGCCCTTTATTCTGCATAGCACATTGTTTCACTGCCAAAAGAGACAGCTGTTTTCTGCTGTGAATTTCCTCAAGGCACACATGCTCAATGTTGTAGTCTTGTTATCATGCCTAATATCTGTGTGTGTGTGGTGCGTGCGTGCGTATCTGTTGTGGTGTGTGTGTGTGTGTGTGTGTGTGTGCGCGCGCGCGCGCGCGCGCGCGTGTGTGTGTGTGTGTTGTGTGTGTGTGTGTGTGTGTGTGTGTGTGTGTGTGTGTGTGGTGTGTGTGTGTGTGTGCAGTATTTCTAATATTATTAAAACCAATCTTATTCTGCTTTGCCTCAACATTACCACGAGGAAATCACTTTTTAAAAAATCATACTTTTTATCAGTTTAAAAATAATGAATAGCATTCGAGTCATGTGCTTTTTTCTTCTTTTTTTAGCTTCAGATCCAAACCTAGTGTGCATGCAGTTATGTAAAATTTTGCCATCTATTTTTCGCTCAAACATCGAGTAGCAGAGTCCAGAGAGTATTCTTCTTTGAAATGCCATGAAGATGAAACCCAAATCCCTGGAAATCTCTGCCCTGGAAACGACATTGGTTTCTGTCATCTTCTAATCCATACCTTCTTTGTTTTTGCTGTCTTCTTTTTGAATCGAGTTTTTTGTTGTTAGTGTTTGTTTTGTTTTCGTGCTCTTTAAAATGCTGCTTTGTGTTTTTGTGGTGCCCTCTGAAAACCCAACTTTTTTCTCTGAGTCTGTTTTTATAGTCATGGAATCGATGTTTCTTTCTGTTTGTTTTTTGTGTCGTGTTTATCTTGTGTTACACAGACTCTTTTGGCTTTTAAGTGCTAGTTTTTTAGAGCTCTGTATAGTTTGCCTTTAGGGTCACTTATGTAATTGGTAAGTGCTACAAAAGTACAGCTGTCGATTCATTGCGAAATGTCTTTTTTTCCCTCACCCATTCTTTCCACAGAGAGACACAGAGAGAGAGAGAGAGAGAGAGAGAGAGAGAGAGAGGAAGAGAGAGAGAGAGAGAGAGAGAGAAGAGAGAGAGAGAGAGAGAGAGAAGAAAGAAATCGAAACTCGAATATTTTAATGAGGGTAGTTGATAAGCCACAAGCTTCTTACACCAGGCCCTCAGAAAAAAAAAAAAAAAAAAACCCACAAGCAAACCACAATAAAAGATAACTAAACAAGCCAAAAAACTAATGGATCAGCAAGTTAAAAACAATCAAGGACACATGACAAAGCAATTAGTAGTTATTACATAACCACTCAAGGTGTTCAATCATTCATCACTTCACACCAAACACACAAACATACACACACACACACACACAGATAAATATGTAATGCACATAAAAATCAATAATCAACATGATATCAATACACAAATCTAGTAACAATTCATAGACAAAATGTGTTCTCACATTTCATTGAATGACATAAAAAAAAATGAAATACTAAATCCGACACATAGCAGCAATGATTCAGAGGTCAAGCAAAACACACACCCACACACCCAACCACACCCACACACACACACACACACCCAACACACACCCACACACGCCACGCCGCACGCCGCGTGTCCTTACACTGCACTCTCTATCCACTTCAACACTGAGAATAAATACAAAGTCCAGATGAAATAACACAAGTTCAAGAGAGAGAGAGATAGAGAGAGAGAGAGAGGAGAGAGAGAGAGAGAGAGAGAGAGAGAGAGAGATCTGATTTTTTTTTTATACGAGATAATGGAATAACACCTTGTGTTTTTTACATCCAGTCCCCGTGTGTATGCAGTTTCGTAAATGTCATCTGTTCCCACCGGCACACAATGGCCTACTCTTACGAAAAGCGGAACAAGATTTAACGAGTGCGCAAGATGTTCTGCGTGCGTTCAAACACGGGGCCTCGGTTTAAAGAGCGCGCGCGGGCGTGTGTATGTGTGTTATATCTCAGGCACTTGAAAACAAGTTTTCAGCTGATAATGATAGAAACTTCTTTTTTTTTTAGAAAGGGATGTCTGTTCCGGCACGTTTTACATAAAAGAAACATAAAAGAGATCAATCGGTCCTTAGGTTTGGTGGTTATCTTTGTGTCAACACTTTGTGACAATCCTCATTGCAGTTACCTCGTGGTAGGATTATCTTTGATCTGTTTGAATCATACAGCAGTTGTTTTTGTTTTGTTTTTTTTATTTATCTTTTGCGTGTTTCTTGTTGCTGGTTGTGAGTTTATTTAGTTGTTTTTTTTTCTTTTGTTTTGGGGTTGTCGATTTTCTTTTTTGTTTATTGTATTGTTTTGTATACCATTTTACGTCACGGCATAGTTCTCTGCCTGAAATTAAGGCTGATTTCCCCATGGAGAGTGCGTCGCCACAGGAGCAGCGCCACATTTTTCCAGTCTGCATGGGTATTTGTTCCCCTGTCAGAGTGGTTTATTTCTCTTGACTTTTGCCAGGGAAATCTCTCTTGTTGCCGTGGGTTCTTAATCTAACACGTGCGCTAAATGTGTGCTGCACATGGCCCCTCGGTTTATCGTCCCATCCGAAAGATTAGCACCCAGACCACCACTGTGAGTCCATATCACTTGGCTCAATCTGCTTCGTGGAAACAAAAGCAGCGCGATAGTATTATGCGAGAATCGGAGTACTTTCTGTTTGGTATGAGTTTGCTTGTCACGTTTCTTTGTTGGTGGTTTTTGTTTATTCCGTTAGGGTTATTTTTTGTTTCTGTTTTTGTCGGCGGGGCGGGGGGGGGAGGTTGTTTGTTATTTGAATAACTCTGTTATTTTTGTATGTGTCTGTCGTGTATGTGGTTCTCCCTCTAAGCAGTGACCGTCCTGGTTTGATCCTTAGGACTGGCTAGGGCCTTGATGCAAGGAGCGACTGCTGAACAGCTGGCTTCAGCCTTGGTGCTTTCATCTGTATACATCTTTTTACGTTCTGTTGTTATTTTGGGGTTATTGGTTTTTATTTATCTAAGCTTTAAGTACTAACTATTTTTCTTCTTCGAACGCTCAGAAAGCAAAAACTATTGTTGTCTGCCACATGAGAGAAAATGCCTTGCGCCACCGTTAAGCGCCTGACAAGTCAGGCCCAACGCATCTGACTTCGGCATGGGAGAGAACTGCTATCCCTGAAGGCTTTCTAGAAAAGAAAAGACAGGAGAATGGACCAAGAGGGCAGAAAGTAGACAAGAAGGAGCGACAAGAAGAAAGGAAGAACGCAGAAACAAAAAAAGAGGGATAGAAAAGAGGGAATTCCTAGCACAATTTTTTAGAAGGTGAGGATGTTATTTATACTGATAGCCACCCCCCCTCACCCCCCCCCCCCCCCTTCTCCTTGGCCTGGCATCCCCACGGGGAAAAGCACTAATATCCCTGCATACCTCTGCGGTCGGCGGGGCTGTAAACAACAGGATTGGGCAGGACGAGGACAATGTGTGTAACAATGCCATCAGAGTTTAACCGGATTGTGCGTAATGAGAAACTGTGGGTAAGTATGCAGGGCACGTTTTTTCAGCGCCAAATGTGGACTATCAGTCGTCTGCTTCCAAGTCCTCCAGGGCAAAGCATATTCAGGTCTCTTCTTCATCACGTCTGAGATCTTTTGTCTCATCTTGCTTTCAGACAGGTTTTTAAAAAAAAAAAAAAAAAAAAGAAAGAAAAAGATACACACTACTGTGTTTTTGTTTAACACTTTTTTTTTCTTGTGCCTGTGTGTTAAATGGGAAAAGTTTGTAAGGTGGTGTTTTTGTGTTGTGGCCGAGTCTGTGTTTGGTTTGTTGTGGTTGTGGTTGTTGTCGGGCGTTCCCCAGCTTAACACCCTGAGGATCTTTTCGAATGTGCACTCTGTTTCACTTACCACACTTAGCATTCATCGTGAGACTGTAAGCACATACTAGATGAAAAATTTGTGTGTATGGCTGCTTTCTTAAACATATATTTCTTATTCTTTTAATACATGCGAGGATAAGAGAACAAATACTCGTTTTTTTACGTCCAGTCCCTGAGTGCCTACAGTTTTAAAAATTTGGTCGTTCATTCCCGCGGGTACAAATAGCCTACCCTTCCGATAAGCGGAACAGGATTTTAATGTGTGCGCATGATGTTCTTGCGTGCGTTCGCACACGAGGCCTCTTTTTTCAAGTACCTCTTTATAATAGGCAGTCATACTCCGACTTCGGAGCATTGTGTTATTTTTTTTCTATTGATGGAGAATACAGGTTGTTATGCTAGGAGCTTGTCATGGCTGAAGACAATCTCGGATTAACATTTCAAAACATATTAACGTTTTGATACAGGCCTTGGCACTGTGCATACAGCAATAGCTGACGCAGCTTTTGGCCCAGGCAAAAAACCCCACACATATGATAGAGAAAAACAGGTTTAGTTTACAGCAAACAGCATTTCAACTTAAGTTTTGGCTCTTTGCTTACATCAATAACCAACCCAGCTCTTCTTTTTTGGCCTGGGCCAAATATCGCACACATAATAACCAAACATAGCTTAGAGTATGCTCATGGTATAATATCAACAAGGCTAATGGCTTCTATTGTGGACAGTAAACAGCGTTATTGACGATTGTTCTCAGTGTTGGGTAATCCAGACAAAATCAATACAAACAGATGTTTGTGGTCTTCCTAGAGACAGAGAGATAGATCTCTGTTGAAAGCCTGAACTGGGTGTATGTAAACCTTGGGTAGATAAGGTAGGCTTGGTTTGGGGGGGTTATTTGTTTTTTTATAGTTTTTTTCCCAATTGTTGGATTGCTTAGATACCCCCATCGACCCGTCGTGGATCATCTGCCCCGTGGGAATATTGTATTGAGTGAGGGGGGGGGGGTGAAGGGGGGGTTTGTGTAAATGGTTTCTATCTTTGGAAGCTTTGGTTTAGAAATGTTGGTTGTTTTAAGTACTTGATGTCTGTTGTGTTTTTCGTGTTTGTGTGGTGTGTGGTGGTGTTGTGTTTGTCGTGGTAGCTGTGGGCTTGTGTGTTGGTGTGTGTGTGTGTGTGTTGGGGTGTGTGTTGTGTGTGTTGTGTGTTTGTTGTGTGTGTGTGTGTGTGTGTGTGTGTGTTGGGTTGTGTGTGTGTGTGTGTGTGTGTGTGTGTGTGTGTGTTAATCTCTTACAGAGCCAGCCGTCAGTGCCACTCACCTCTGTCTCCCTCTCTCCCACCCTTCTTCCCTCTCACTCGTAGCAATATTAACCCCGAAAACAAACTTCATATCTGGCACAAAAACGCACACTCACACACACAGAGATTTTTGAAATCCAAATGAAGGAACGAAATGGACGGCGAGTTATTATTCAGCCCCATTTGGATTCCTCAACATGTGATGGTCATATAGCGCGATGTTATTATCATAATCCCAGCGTAATGATGTTACTGCTTTGGGATCACAGGAAAATGAAAAAGGCAACCAGCTGGAAAACGCATTTGAGCGTCCTCAGCTTCATAATTGATTTGAAACAAGGGAAAGATAGGGGACAGGGGAGGGGAGAGCGTTGAGAGAGAGAGGAGAGGTGAGAGAGAGAGAGAGAGACGACAACAACAACAGACAGCAGAACAGAGACAGACAGAGACAGACAGACAGAGAGACAGAGACAGAGACAGAACACACACAGGCAGGCAGGCAGACAGACAGACAGACAGACACACACACACACAGACACAGCACAAACACACAACAACACACAGCACACACACACACACACACACACACACACACACACACACACACACACACACACACACAGAGGCAGACAGTCAGATCGAGGAGGAGGAGGAGGGGGGTTGTAGAAAGAGAGTGTAGGAGGGAGAGAGCGTAGGGGGAGAGAGAGAGAGAGAGGGAGAGAGAATTTTTATTGCAATTTCATACATTGTTATTGCACACGCACGCAGCATAACGCACGCACGACGCACGACGCACGACGCACACACACACGCACATACACAACACTTACTTTTCTGCTTTTTATTTTTGCATTATACACACACTTATTTTCTTCTTCTCTCCCCTCCTCCCCCAACCCCCCCCCCCCCCCCCCCCACCACACACACACACACACACGCACACGCACCCATACACTCCACACTCCCTCCTCCTCCTCATAGAGCAAAAGCTTCCCATGTAAAGGAAAAGACTTGGCAGGAGAAGTCTGAATGACTGGGATACTGAAGCAAACCAAAACATGGCCCCTAAGAGGAGAGAAGGAAGAAGGTGACACTTGTAAAAGGCCTTTCAGAGAGAGCTTGGCCAAGCCATTGACCTTGTGGCTACTGTACAGTAGACAGTAGGCAGATCAGCCAGTTAATGCTTTATTCATAGGCCACGTCCGTCTATAAGAAGAAGTCAAGCTGCGACAGATGATGGTTAGTTATGCCTTAATGCTATGCCACACGCTGCGTTCAAATCAGCCACCTTCAGGGTGTGATCTCTCTCCTTACTTCATCTCACCTACCCCGTAGTGAATGTAGTTGACTGTTGGGGCACCACTGAAGATTTTGCCACCAGATTCCTCCGATTTTCAGTTTTTTGTAGCGAGTCGTTCCACTCTAGGCCAGTCCACTCTCTCATGTTGTTCGTCTTTTCACCGTTTTTTCTGTCTGTCGTTTCGTCTCCCTCCTTGTACTGTAGGACAGTTTAGGACAGTCTTGATGTTTGTGTGACGTGCCCATGCCGCTTCAGTTTGCGTGGGTTTTTTTCACTAGTCAGGAGCCCTTCTTCATATGACCTGGTAGCATTTCCAGTTCCTCGTTAGTTGTGTGATCTCTGTATGAAATGCCAAGAAGTATGTAAAGGCATCTCCCTTAACGGCCTGTAGAGTCACCGGGGCACGAGACTTCATTTTTTTTCCCCAGGCCATGCCTCCTAGGCGAGTTGAGTCTGATGGAGCTCCTCTCTCCAGATACAGGGTGCATGCTGGGTATGGTTATATTCCTGTAACACACCACACGTCGACATGAATAACATGATTTTTTTAACGTGCATCTATCTTATGCATGCTTATCATATGTATGAAGGGAATTAAGGCACTTGTAGGTCTGGTCTTGTGGGTTGATGTGAAGGATGGTCAGAAATCCCCCCCCCCCCTTAATTCGCCCGACACTGCTGTCACTGAGATTCGAACTAATGACTTCCAGGACCCACAGTCTTCTGCCTCTTGCAGTGCTTCACTCAGCCTCCAAACTTTCTGAGATGTTCTGAGCTGAGATGTTGTTCTTACGTCTTACCCTCTTGACTCAAAGCAATACAACCAATTCATACTCCAACTAAAGTGATTTCCTTCTCTTTTATTCCATGTCAAGGGGAAAAAAACACACTATACGAATTATGTAATGAAAGTTATTGTCGGGCTATACTTTCGTAAACTTAGACCAGATGAGCAGTTTGCTCGTTTAATTGTTTTTGAATGCTTCACCATATAGGCAGCCATACTTTCACTTCAGATTAAAATTTTTTTTTTTTTTTTACTTTTTCGTGGAGGAAACAGGTTGCTTTACTAGGAGCTTGTCAGGGAAGGAGACAATCTTAACACGACATTTTAAAGGCATAACAACCATTTTTCATGTAGACCTTGACACTTGGCTCACATCAAGAACTGATACAGCAAGACGTCGAGCCTCCTGTGTGAGGCAGCCTTTAGACACACTTCTTTTCTTTTGCCTGTCATTTCTCAGTCTGCAGGCTTGTCCCCCCCCCCCCCCCACGCCATGTTTGACCTTGACCTTTATGTTCACCGCCCTGTTTAGCCTATCTGTCGGCCTACCTTGAAGTACCATACAGGCCGCTAATGTTTCCGCTTGTCCCAGTGAAGGA
>CM060329.1:34997480-34999980 GCA_030674155.1 Stramonita haemastoma | reverse complement strand
CACACACGCGCGCGCGCGCGCGCGCGCGCACAATATTTTATATATATATATATATATATATATATATATATATATATATATATATATATATATATATATATATATATATATATATATATATATGCATGTTGTGTTGTGTCTGTGTGTGTGAGTGTGGAAAGGTTAAAATCTTTATTTTCATATAGTACATTGAAGAAGCAATGAATTTAGTTTTTTCCCCCACCACCAAGCCATCTAAGAACAAAAAACAACATCATAACATGTTTCTACAATATAATTATGACAAAGAACGAGAAAGAAATAGAAAAGAGATTCAAATAATAAAATAGCAGTACATTGCAAAACACAAGAATATACATACACAAAAACAACACACACACACACACACACACACACACACACACACACACACACACACACACCCCACACACACACACACACACACACACACACACAACATTTATGAAAATAACATGTCAGGCTACATGTTTTTAACGTTTATATTATTGATAATGAAATCAATGAAATACATTTTTTGATTTTAAAAAATGTGCTGGGCATTCATTTCCGTTAGCTGTGAATACTGTCAGCAATATCTTTCCTTTTTCCTGTGCGTGTGTGTTTGTGTCTGTGTTTGAGTGTGAGTTTGTGCACGCGCACACACACACACACACACACACACACACACACACACCACACACGTACATACACACACATAGATGTACACACACACACACATACAACACACACTTGGGGGGGGGGGGTGTCGTCGTCTGTGTGTGTGTGTGTGTGTGTGTGTGTGTGTGTGTGTGTGTGTGTGTGTGTTGTGTGTGTGTGTGTGTGTGTGTTTCCTTGTTTGGTGGGTGTATTTTAAAAGATTATTTTTTTCTGTTTATTTCATTTGTATGACATATTTGTTAAGGTTTTTTTTATTCTCATAATTATATGCATAGATATGTGGGTCTTTTTTTTAGATGGGTGTTTTGATGAAAAAAAGCAACTACACTAGCTGTTTATTCAATGTCCCATCTGAAATAAAATTTGACTTTGACTTTGACTTTGGCTTTCGCACACACACACAAACACACACACACACACACACACACACACACACACACACACACACACGGACACTGGCCATCCTCTCTTCTGCAGGAGCCGAATAGTACACTGAATGTACCACAAGGTATGTCGCGAGGTCATCCAGCCATGGCTTGACGTTGCTCATGCATGACAAAAACTTCCAAGAGGGAGAGGGGAGAGAGAGAGAGGAGGGGGCAGTGTAGGTAGGTCACCAAGACAGACCGAGGGAGGAAACCGACAACCTGTCTGTGTTTCAACAGTTCAGCTTTAAGCCTATAGAGTGATAGGATTGGGAACTTATGCGGTCGCGGAGCTTGTGTCGAGTGTGTGAGTGAGACGACTGTTTGGTGTGTGTGTCTCTGTGTGTTGGTATACAGCCACTGACACACATTTTGCTTGTGTTCATTTGATAAAGGAATCCTCGTTCTTCGTCTGTGTTCTCCTTCTGTGTCGTGTTTGAAGATTTTTAAAGTTTGTACGAGTTTTTGCGGTGAAATCTCGATTTAGAAGTGACACAGTTACCATTTTTGCTGCGGTGTAGTTGTGCGATCGTCTGCTTACGGCGTGCTTGTGGTGAAAAAGTGTTTCCGGGAGTTTCTTCGCGTGGATTTTTGTACTGTCAACTTTATTTATCCAGGTAAGTCAAAGTTTTTTTTAAAGGCTGTTCGCTTGTTTTTTTGTTTTGTTTTCTACTTCAGTCAAAGTTTGTTACGAGTTGCTCGATCGTGTGCATACGATTTTGGTTTTGTGTGTGTGTGTATGTGTAGGTACATCCTCCATTCTGTTTTAGGATCTACTTTCAAACTTTGACGAATGATTCAGGCCCGATTTGTCGCGATCGATTGCATGATTGATTTTGTTCGATTTGTATAGATTATCGATAGGGAATTACGATTTGTATTAATAATCAATATAAAGTTAAGGGATTAGCATTAGGTAGAACTTTGTATCAAACTTGACAAGATGACAACACGAGAAAATAAATCTAGTATGGCATTCTTGCATTTAATCCCTGAACAGAATCCGATTTTGGATAATTCTGCCCTTTCTGGGAAAGTACTTATTTGTCAAAAATTAAGCTGGGTCAGTTTTTATGCTGCTACATGAATATCAAGATTACTCATATTTAACCAAAGACATTGGACATAAAACGAATTTTTCCCCTTTTATCACCGACTCTGTCTGTCTGTCTGTCTGTCTGCCTCAGTGTCAGTCTCTCACACCTTCACACTCTCGATCTCTCTGTCTGCCTTGGTCTGTGTGTGTGTGTGTGTGTGTGTGTGTGTGTGTGTGTGTGTGTGTGTGTGTGTGTGTGTGTGTGTTGTGGTTCTGTCTGTCTGTCTGCCTGCCTGCCTGCCTGCCTGCTTGTCTTTCTCTGTCTCTTGTCTCTTCTGTCTGTCTGTCTGTCTGTCTGTCT
>CM060329.1:34979980-34987480 GCA_030674155.1 Stramonita haemastoma | reverse complement strand
ATATATATATATATATATTATATATTTAGATATATAATATATACGTTGTGTGTGTACACACACACACAGCACACCACACGCACGCACGCGCACACACAACACACACAGAAATCTTTTGTGAATAGTTCTTTAGGAAATGTGTTATAGTTTTAAGTCATACTAGCAATTGTTATGTATTTACTTGTTGTTATCACTGTTTAGCCCTATTCTGTGTACTGTATACATTATGAAGAAAAAGACACCCATTTTACTGCACATATCCATCAACATAATAGACCCTCCCCTTCCCTTCCCATCGTCTAATATCACTTTGAGTGAACAGACGTAGAATCGAAGCAACAACAACAACACAGAGAGAGAGAGAGAGAGAGAGAGAGAGAGAGAGAGAGAGAGAGAGAGAGAGAGAGAGAGAGGAGAGAGAGAGAGAGAGAGAGAGAACATAATGCAACACGTGCGTGCGCACGTGTGCACATACATACACACATGCAAGCGCGTGCACATGTAATGGTGTATACACACATTAGGAAGGAAGCAAGGAAGCAAGCGCACACACATGCACATACGCATACACTGTAAATGCACACACACACACACACACACACACACACACACACACACACACACACACACACACACACAACACACACCACACACACACACACATGCACACACTGTATAAACTCTCTGTTTTGGAGACCAAGTAAGTACGTAAATTATAAGTTATTAACAAACCAATTAAGTGCTCAATTTCTGTCATAAATTTAAACTGCCACTATGAAGTCACTGTAGACTCACCGACATCAAAGTACCTTGTTTATCCCCTTCGCCACCGCAGGTACGTGCATACATAACCAGGGTTATTATTAACTTTGAATGGCCTCACGGTCCACTGGCCTTTCCTGCCAAGCCACACGGAAGAGAGATTTGTTTTGCCACCTGTTGAACTGCGTCTGTCTCGCTTGAGTGAAGTCCCTGTGACGTAAAGTCTTCTGTTTCAGCTTTGCTGAACATGTCTCAGTTTTTTGAGAGAGAGAGAGTGTGTGTGTGTGTGTGCGCGCGCACACACACACATACACGCGCGTGCGCTGTGCTCTCAGACATGTGATGGAAAGTTTCTTCACGGAAACATTTCTGATGTCCATCTGACCTGAATGTGTAATTATTATATCAAACTATGGGATACCTGATGTTTCCCTTTATAATCACATGTGTCAACAATATTTACATTCCACTTAATATCCGTAGAAGTCTTGTCGACCGTGGGGGATGCCACGGATTAGTTTGACAACCAGCCCCCCCCCCCCCCCCCATGGCATGTTTGGTTAATCCTTGTGTTGCCCTTTTCCTCTGTTTCGCTTATCACTTTTGCATTCATACCACACATACTAGGCCTAAGGCATCCCAAAAGAATCACACTTTTTGTGAAAGACTAGCCTCCGACTCAAAACGCATGTGATTTCGCACAAATTTGGTAGGCTTGAATTTTTGTTGTTGTTGCAAACACTGTACCCCTTAGCCCTTGTTGTGTGCTTCCTAACCACAATATGCATGCGCGGGCAACACTGTAGGAAAACAAGCAATTCTTATTTGATGATATTTACATTAAATAACAACACTTTTCATGACTACCTGGTCTTGCTCTATGTCCTCAATCCCAAAAAAGTACACAGTGCATTTTTTCATAGGCCTGCTTTAAAACATCAGTGAAAATCAGCAAACATTTTTTTTCTGGCAGCACTCTATAGCCTAGAAGACACACTTATTTCCTACCTAGGATCTTCCTTCATCACACCTCACATATGTCCCTATTTTCATTCAGTCTCCTCCATCTCCATCACTATGCGTTATCGTGTGTGTGTGTGGGGGGGGGGGGGGGGGTAGGGGGGTGGTGTGGGTATGTGTAAGTGTATGTATATGTGAATGTGTTTGTTTGCGTTTGCGTGAATATATAATTTGTTAATTCATTTGTGAATGGTTGCATGCGTGTGACTGATTTGAATGCAAGTGCTTTGATTTGTTTGCATTACAAGATTTAGCGCTATATAAATTCCATTTATTATTATTCATTATTATTATTATTATTATTATTTATTATTATTATTATTATTATATTATTATTAGCGGCTACTCGACCTTGAAGCTAAAGGTGAAGTGTAGCCTTTCAGAGATCTATGCTTGCCATCTTCATGTGGAAAGTCTAGTGCCCTGAAGCCTGGCAGAGCCCAGTCCTCTCCTGACTTGTTTTTCAAAACGATTGACCCTAACATCAAATTTTTTTTCTGCTAGAACTTATGCAGACTTCGTACAAAAATGTGATTGTAGAGCAAACAAAAAAAAGAGAATAAAACAATGGGTGGTGCTGCTCTTGTAGCGACGCATTCCCGTCAGGAAGAGCAGTCCGGATTTCACGCAGAGAAAATTCTGCCATGACTTGAAGTGGTGTATATATAAAAGATATAAAAGGTAAATGGTAAAGTTGTCCCATAACCTAGGCGGTCGTAGGGGAGCGGTGTCAGAGACCTCAGCTTCTCTAGGGGCCAGCATATTGAGAGCGGTGCCCATCTCTCCCTCGCTGCTTTACCTTCCCTGACCCTAAAGAGGGCAGGTACCCATTTACAGCTGGGTGAATAGGGGGGACTGTACTGAAGCCAAGGCGCGCAAACGGTCACCCATCCAACTGGTAACCACGCTCGACGCTGCTTAACTTGACTCGGGGGAAAGCGAGCGCTCTGACCACTTAGCTATCCGTCCCCGTATAAAAATTTACAGTTCATATATTCAGCATTGTAAAAGAAGGTTGGCGTGTACGGTTACTCTTTTGAATGAGTAATGAGTGTTTTGAGTTATAATTTTAATATAAAGAGCGTTAAAATGTCACTCATTACTAGGCTTGACCATGTCAAAACTTGTTGAAAAAATATGAAGCAACTACCTTCAGAACTCAACTGTGTACTTTTATTAGCTAAGTTTCTTTTTCATATTAAAAAACCCCTAGAGTTTTAAAATTGTTCTGCTTTCTTTTCTTAATTATTTGGTGGTGGTGGCGGTGATGGTGGTGTGTGTGGGGATGTGTGTTATTGTTGTTGACATTTTGCTTGTGTTTCTTTTTAAATCATTTTTTGTGACAAGTGGTATCATTTTCAGCAAAAGTACTTATATAAAATGTGCAGTATCAGTGAAAATAAATGCAGACAGTGAACATGAATCGATCTGCTTTCCTGTTCTGCAATAGCACACTTAATTCCTTTTTAGATATGTTAGATTTTCTTTCTTATTAGAAAAAAAATTGCCCGCGTTCTAATAACCTTTCCAGCAGACACAGACACAGACACACACAGACACACAGATACACACACAGACACACACACACACACACTCTCTTCTTATATATATATTATAGTAAATGAGAGAGAGAGAGAGAGAGAGAGAGAGAGAGAGAGAGAGAGAGAGAGAGAGAGAGAGAGAGAGATGTACATGCAATGTCTCAATGTCTGGTATTGGTGGTGTTGAATTGTCAGAGAGCAGTCAAGAAATAGGTTTTTGGTGTTCTTTTTCTTGTAGTACAAGCTTGAAACAGAACAAAAAGCAAAACATTGTTACGACTATTAAAAGGTCAGTTACGATGATAAAGGTGGTAGTATCCTGCCATCGTTTGACTTGCACTGTACTATTTTTCACTTTTCTTGTTTTGCACAGCAAAGTGTCAGCCGAAAAAAAAGAGCTAAAGTTTACTGACACACATGCATGTACGTCAACGCAAGCAGGAGTACTTACTTAGGTATATTATATATGCGTGTTCGTGGACCGAAGTTGGCAGACAGACAACTGCACGAAGCATGTATTCCGATACACGCGCAAGCACACGCACGCATGCACACAAACACATAGACATAAAAAAGAATAAAAAAGAAATGAAAATAAAGAATGCACATACATATCAAATTTAGCAAATATATTTATTTGCACAAACAGGCGCGTGTACACACACATACATAAACGCGTGCACACCGGCACGCACACACATGCTCAAACACACCCCAGACCGTGAGACACACGCAAACACACACAGCAACACACACACACACACACACACACACACACACACACACACACACACACACACACACACACACACGCCGCGCGCGCGCACACACAGACAGACAACAGACAGACAGACAGACACACACACACACACACACACACACACACACACACACACACACAAACAAAAGCAAGCGCACACACGCGCGCACACAAAACACATTTGCAAAGGCTCATTTATGCACACGGACTTATAACACACACACACACACACACACACACACACACACACACAAAAACACACACACACACACACACACACACCACACACATACACATGTACAAGAGGAGAGAGAGAGAGAGAGAGAGAGAGAGAGAGAGAGAGAGAGAGAGAGAGAGAGAGAGAGAGAGATGACTGAAAAAGAGCACCCAGACAGACAGACAAAACATAGTATCTGATGATTCCCGTCTTCTTGCCAGTGGTGTGGTTATTTTGAGCTCCCGTTGTCGTTGTTACACGACTTTTCTTTCACTCTTATCACCCACAGTATATAACTTAGCACACTCTGTGATAATGGACAGGAAGAGAGGGGTGTATACATAAGCACACCTTCCGATAAAGAACAGAAAGACAGTAGGGGGTTAGTTGGTGGCTGGTGCCACGAAATGGGCTTTCTTAATGGCGGGGGGAAGGGCTGATAAAGAATAAGCCACTACTAGCTAGTACTTACTACTGTGGGGGAAAAAAAACGACCGAGATGTGAGGATTTTCTCCACGCCTTAACTTTTAACAGCGCTGCTTTGATTAAAAAGAGAGTAGTTTGTTATGTGGCTTTGAATACATATGTGTGCCTAAACACATGCACACACACAAACACATATGTGTGCATGTGCACACACTCCCACATATGCGTGCACCCACACACAGACACACCCACACACACGGACGCACGCACGCACGCACACACGCACACGCACGCACACACGCATGCACAGAGGAAGAGGGGGAGAGAGGAGAGAGAGAGAGAGAGAGAGAGAGGAGAGAGAGAGAGAGAGAGAGTATAGGATATAGGTTTGCCTTGCTCTCTCCTCTAAAGGTTATTTTGAGGTCTGTTGTCATTCTTACACGATTTCTCTTTCAGTCTTATCAGCAGTAGTATACATGTATACATAGGAAGCACACCTTGTGATAAAGCACTCGAGAGAGTAAGGGTTAGAAAGCAAGATGGGTTTCTAATGGCCGAGGAAAAGGCTGATAAGGAAAAAAGCCACCACTAATTGTGAAAAATGACCAACAGGTCAGGACTTTCTTCACACTGATATAGCACTGCTTTGATAAAAGAAAGCATTATTTTGTTATGTAGCTTCTCAGATGGACGGTGTTAGATATCTTTGAAGGTATGAGGAGGTGTTGGTTACGAGCCTGAAGAGGAGTGAAGTGAAAGTTACTGGAACCACTGAAACTGGATAAGGTGACAGCCTTGATATGGCTTTTGTGGTGGGTAAGGCTATAAACATTATGGAATGGAATGGAATGCTGCGTGGGCTCTTTAAATAGAAAAGCTCTCTTACACACCACACACGCTTACACACACGCATGTAAAATTACACACACACACACGCACGCACACACGCGCGCGCACGCACACACACACACACACAATATATATATATATATTATATATATATATATATATATATATATAATATGTGTGTGTGTGTGTTGTGCATGCACGCACACACACATGACATATATTTTGTATAATACACGCAAATACACGGACATGCTTTTTATCTTGATCTAATTTTCATTTTAATGTATACCAGGGTGTTTAATTTTCATTTCATGTACATACAAAACAAACGTGTATAGATCACACACACACACACACACACACACACACACACACACACACGCACGCACGCACGCACGCACGCACGCACGCACGCACGCACGCACGCACGCACGCACGCACGCGACGCACGCACACGCAGCGCGCGCGCGCGCGCACAAGCACACACACACACTCACCATCATCTAATAAAATAAATATCGCTCAAAGTAAACACACACACACACACACACACACACACACACACACACACACACCACACACACACACACACACACACACAAACCCCATTAAATTGAAGAAGGAACTGGTGATGGAACACCAAACCACTGCACCACCCAAGTCGCAGCACTATCTACAGTGTTTTGAACCTCTCACTCTGCAGAAGGCATTAAACAGGTAGTAACAGTCAAAAACGCATTTTCCTCCCAACATGTTTACAGGTATGCCCTCCTCCTATCCACCCTCCACCCCAATCTTCTTGCCACCTGCCCAACTCATCACCCAAGCCTATCTATCTATCTTTTCTTTCTTCCTTCCCTCCCTCCCCTTCTTTCTGTCCACGAAAGAGATGTAGAGATTGTTTTTAAGTCTATGGTTCCATACTGTACCTGCGACCCCGTGCACTTATTCTCGGCCCTTTGGTGTTATATACTGTCTATACCTCTTGGAAAGCCGTTAACATTCCGTGCCTTTTTTCATCTACTTGGGTATGGCATGGCCTGGCCTTTAGACCTCTGGCTAGTCACTAGTTGTACTTCAGTTGTTATCTCGTGGTGTGTGTGTGTGTGTGTGTGTGTTGTGTGTGTGCGTGCGTGCTGCGTGCGTGCGTGTGTGTGCGTGGTTGTGTGCGCGTGCGTGCGTCCGTGTGTATTTTTTGTTTAGGGTTCAGCTAAAGGGACTGTATTTTGGGGCATAAATGTATACATTTGTGTGCATTTGGCGGTCGGTTGGTTTATTTTGGAGTGGGGAGAAGTGGGGTGGGCAGGGCAGAGAGAGGGGGGGGATGAAGAGAGAGAGAGAGAGAGTGAGAGAGAGAGAGAGAGAGAGAGAGAGAGAGAGAGGAGAGAGAGAGAGAGATGTTTCTTCCTCTCACTTCTTCTCGTATCTCTCGCTCTTATTCATTTTCCATCTCCTCCTTCTCATCTTTCATCTTTCATCTTACAAATTCACAAAATTCCAAAAATCATCATCATCTTTATTACATTATATCCCCATATACTTAACTTCTTTTCTATCTCATGCTCCACACTACAGATGTACATACAAATTTGTATGTAATGTATATATGATACATATATTAATATATATGTATATATTTATATATATATTATGTGTTATATATGCACGTGTGTTATGCGCGTGTGTTTGTGCGTGCGTGCATGTGTGGGTGTGGGTGTGTGTTGATATCTTTAACAAATATCTATCAATTTTCATAATGTACAAGTGTGTCTAAGCTGTCTGAGCCCTTTCTTTGTTCTTGTCCTTTGTTTCTTTCTTAGTTTTCTGTTCTTGTCTGTTAGCTGTTTTCTTCTTCTCTTTGTCTGTCTTTCTGTCTGTCTGTTTGTCGTTTCTTGTCTCTTTCTTCTGCTTCTGTCTGCTCTCT
>CM060329.1:34967480-34977480 GCA_030674155.1 Stramonita haemastoma | reverse complement strand
GCAGCCGCCATGTATGCACGTGCGTACACAGGCATATACACGCACTCACAATCACACAGACATGCACGCAGTACGCTAATAACACATGTATCATACATACATTATCATACTAAAATGTATACACAGGCATATACACGCACTCACAATCACACAGACATGCACGCACGTAGCATACATACACACATGTATACATACACATTATACATACATAAATGTACATACACATACATATACATGTTATACATACATGCTACATACAATAGTATACATAATATATGTATATAATAATATATTAGTATAATATATATAATATATGTATGAACATAATATATATCAGTGTGGCGTGTTGTGTGTGTGTGTGTGTGTGGTGTGGGTGTGTGGGGGGGTGTGGCACGACACGACTGGCATTCACATCTGCAGTCACATCCATACAACCAAATGATGAGAGAGACAAAGAAGACAGACAAGCAAGAGAGGAGAGAGAGAGAGAGAGAGGAGGAGAGGAGGAGAGAGAGAGAGAGAGAGAGAGAAAGAGAGAGAGAGGAGAGAGAGGAGAGGAGAGAGGAGAGAGAGAGAGATTGTCTGAAGAAGAAGAAATAAAGAGATTATCCCAACATTAAGTTTTCAAAACTCAGTTTCCTCAAAATTGACTACACACACTCTTAATTTACCTGCGAAAGTTTTCCTTAAAAATACTCTCTCCCCTGCTGTACGCCTATCCCCACAACTCTCAAAAGTGCTTTTTCTCGTTCCTACCAGCAATAGAGAAGAGTGTTTTAAAGATAAAGCAAGGTTTCCAGTTCAGTCAATCTGGCAAGTAGCAGTAGGCGGTGTTAGAGGAGACCGGTAAAAGCCTGTGTTGGCCATGTAAAAGGGCTGCTATTAGGGATAAGCCACTCCATGCGATAGTTATCGTGTTACAGGAGGGTTAAGCGAGTGATAATAGGGATACCCTTTGAGCAAAGCTGGGTGTCATTCTCAAGACATTGTCCATTAGGGGGTAAGTCAGGGGTGGTGGTTGTTACCAGGCTGTATCTCTCGACATGCTAATGTTGTGGTGGAGTATTGGTATCTTGAGAAATAGGCTGGTCTTGTTTTGGGGTGTTTCCCAGCTTGACTCCTAGGGGGTTGCATAGAATGTATGCATTCATCTAACTCATTACAATGGAGCCCTAATGTATACACTGGATAGAAAATTTGCGTGTATAGCTGTTTTTAAGTACCTCACCACATAGCGCTACTGCTCTAATGGAAAGTGAAGATGAAGGCAATCTCAACATAACATTTTAGAGCATCACGATCATTTGTCATAAATCTTAGCATTTTTTTATATTATGAACTGACAAATCTTTTAGCCAAAGGCAAGTTTCTAGTCTAGGAGACTGTGAGAAAAATCTCTACTCTAAAAAATTTGCCAAGTCAGGCCAAAAAAGTGCCTGTACATACATTGCGTCAGTTAAAGTCAGCTCATCAAAAACCAATTGCACTTATTCCTTTCCCTGAAGAGAGTTGCACCAATCCATACATGCTGCACACACAAAAAATCAAACAACAGTCCTGTGAAGAAAAGAAAAACAAAAACACTTCCCCAGTGCTCAATCAATTGCTTGAAGGTCGATACATCCTGGGTACCCAGCAATGCCTGTTTGAACAGTGGGGCTTCTGGCTCCTGTCATCGCACGACAATGTCCGTGCCTCAGAGATCCACTGAAGCAGCACTGAAGTGAAAATCATTGCCACCAGCACTGTGCTGTGCTGTGCTGTGCTGTTGCTGGGGGGAGGAGGCAGGTTGGGTTCAGCAATAACCTAGAGCTGTACTGCTGTTGGGGCTCTGAAGTCTTTGGAGAGGGGCGTTGACTGTGTTGTGGAGGTCAACAGGTTTCATTGTGTTGAGAGGTTGCCTGTTTGTCTGTGTCTGTCTGTCTGTGTCTGTCTAGCTGTCTGTCTCTGTCTGTCTCTCTCATTAAACTACCACGTGCTTATTCTTTTCCTCGATTTTTTTCCCTAAAAATCTCTTAATTTCTTCATTTTTCTCTGTGTCTGTCTCTTTTTTCTAGGTCTCAGTATGTCTATCTGTGCCTGTCTGTCTGTCTCTGTCTGTCTTGTTGTCTTTCTCTGTTTTTATTCTTTTGACTCCCCTTTACCCCTTTTTCACTACTTCAGCTCCTCCCCCCCCCCCCCCCCCAATTTTTTGTGATCATTCACTAAAGTGCTGACAACACCCTAGCATGGATTCCTCTGTTTTATTTGTAGGAACAGTAATGTGTGATAAAATATTTACATTTCTGCATAAAAATATATCATTTTTTGTTTCCTTACATTTTCACTTCATTTCTTACATGTGACTATAAATACCATTTTGTTATGTTGGGTTTTGTTTTCTCCAGGCAAGAAATGACAAGTTCAAGGGAGATGTAAATTAAAAAAAAAGAATTTATTAGCTGTTAAACAAAGGGCAGATATATTTTATATATCAGTGGTTATGAGTTGTTGCAATGATTTGGACTTAAGGCTGTTTCAGTGTATCTGCTTGATTTCAATCTGAAATTGTGGGTTTTGAATCTTGCATCTGGTGAATTAAGAGTAGGATCTTTATGATCTCCCAAGTCAGCTTCAAGTGCAGACATACCGTGCAGATACACATGCAAGGGTCAAATATAGACTCTAAAGATCCCATAATTTCATGTCCTGTTTGGTGGGTTACAAAAACCCAAACATACTCAGCATTAACGTAATACAATGAAATGAGCTGCTCTGAAGTTGGAATTGCTCGATGAGGCCAGTGGGCAGACCTCCTGCAGAGAACTTTACAAGTACATAAGAAGACCAGGCACTATGTACCCATGGTAAAGGGAACAGAGAGAAAGAGAGACAGTGACAAGAGACAGAGAGAGACGGAGACACAGTGAGACAGAGACAGAGAGAGAGATGACTCTGCTGTGCTTACACTTCTTTTTTCTTTCTTCCCTTTAAAAAAAAACAAAGTTTTTGTGTGGTTAGCTTTCACTTTTCTGCTTCCACCTTCAGTTTAAAACAGGTCTTGGTGGTGGTTTAAACTTTTCAGTCTAGACAGAACAATTTTCACAGTGATAATAACACTGAACTCTCTGACTCACTGCAGCAATAACAAAGATCGCTTCTAGTCCGTTGTCTGACTGCACCCTGGGATTAAAGAGAAACCACAGACGAAATAAGAACTAAATGAATGAGTTGATTACCTGCTGCACCACATGAGTTAAAGATCACAGAAGATTTTGTGTTTTTTTTTTGGTTTGGGTTTTTTACCCTTTTGTCCTTTGAATGTCACAGTGTGCATAAAATTTGTAATGTGCCATATGACAGTAAGTTGAGAAGAGGAACGGTATACGAGGCTGCTTGTAACATCCCCTGCAGAGGTTGTAACTAGGGTGTCATTGCCTACAGGGTGAAAGTAATAAGACACGTATCATTACCGGGTAGGGGTAAGCTGGCTCCGTGAGGGTATTAGGGTTATCATTAGCTGTTAGGGTTAAGCCCGCATAGTGACGATGATAGGGGGTGTCGTGACGGTGACTGCTGCGTCTTGCATTCAGCCCTCTCTCTGTGGCTGCCTAGTGCAGATGGTTATCAGGTATACATGTATGGGAAACAGGAGCAGGGTTGAGACCAGGATACAAGGAGACAGGAAGGAAGGCAGACCTTAAAAAAATATATTGGTGTTACAGTTAACTGCAGAAGTCCTCCTGGTGGTTCTGATCTTTTTTCTTCCATTGCTTTACTTGGTGTGTCTTGATTCATTGTTGTTGTTTGTTTGTTTGATTTTTTTTTTTTTTGGGGGGGGTCTTTAGAAAAAGACCCAGAGTTGAAGGGAGCCTTTCTTTACACAGCATCAAAAGGAGGTAAAAAAAAAAAAAAGCCAAAGAAATATGAAGTGTTTTACCTTACATTTTCTTAATCTTTAGAATTGATTAAACAGAGGTTCTCTCTCTCTCTCTCTCTCTCTCTCTCTCTCTCTCTCTCCTCTCTCTCTCTCTTCTCTTCTCTCTCTCTCTCTCTTCTCTCTCTCCTCTCTCTCTCTCCTCTCTCTCTCTCTCTCTCTCTCTCTCTCTCTCTCTCTCTCTTCTCTCTCTTCTCTCTCTCTCTCTCTCTCTCTCTCTCTCTCTTCTCTCTCTCTCTCTCTCTCTCTCTCTCTCTCTTCTCTCTCTTTATTATTTATATATATATATATATACAACATATTATTGGCTGTTGCTAACTATACCAATACTGAGAGAGAGAAAGAGAGAGAGAGAGAGAGAGAGAGAGAGAGAGAGAGAGAGAGAGAGAGAGAAGAGAGAGAGAGAGAGAGAGAGAGAACAATTATCGTGGATTCAAATAAACGTAGTGACCTCAGGCACAATTGTGAAAACCCCGTTCTCTGAAATCCCCACAGACCTAAAGGCCAACAGCACTGCAGAGGATTTTTTAAAATGCAAAACCTGCCTGCTGCTCAGTGCTGCAATGATTTTAACTTTAGTGCTGCTTCAGTGCATCTCTGAGGCACGGACATTGTCGTGTGATGACAGGAGCCAGGAGCTGTCCTGATCAAACAGGTATTGCGCACAGGACGTATCGATCTGCAAGCAATTGATCCGTGCAAGAAGCTTGAGGTGGTTCCTTTTTTTTCTATGTAGTGTGTGAATTGGTGCAGCTTTCCACTGGCAGGCCGGTGATTTAGAGTTTTTCTGACAGGTAAATGCGTATTGGAAAACCATAAATTGCGTAATTCTTGAGTGGCAGGACTGTTTTCATTTTATACAGGGTGATTATTGTTTCAGATTGTTCTTTCTTCTATGATCTACCAGCCTTCATGTTTTCAAGATCGCCTTACTGGCTTCTGTCTGTATGTCTCTGTCTGTGTTTTTTGTCCTCCCATCAGAGCTATGCAAAAAGTATCAAACTATGTACTGTATTTCACTATATGACACTGCTTGTGATTGCATTGGCAGTAGAATAGGTGATCGTCTTCTTCATCCTCATCGAATGCTCTGACATCAACAATGCAACTATTCTTGTCTGTCATATGAGCGAAAATGCGTTACACTGCCGTTATGCAACTGACAAGTCAGGCCCAGCAACTTTGGCATGAGTTGATAATCTTAGAACCTCAGCAACCAGTGCTACATGCCTACAATAAGTACCCAATTAAACGGTCCCTAGTGACAAGCAATTTTGAATACACTGCAAATCCATTTTCCTTTTCATAATCACCAATCCTTACATTTATCAACAACAAAATGAATGTAGCCAATCCATTTATATCATCAGATAAAAAGTTCGAGAAAATCATTTGATGTGTCATGATAAGGTCACTAATATCTATTTTTGCCTGTA
The DNA here is from genome assembly GCA_030674155.1 of Stramonita haemastoma. Taxonomy (NCBI): domain Eukaryota; kingdom Metazoa; phylum Mollusca; class Gastropoda; order Neogastropoda; family Muricidae; genus Stramonita; species Stramonita haemastoma. Next base: position 34,972,128 of record CM060329.1, on the reverse strand, counting down.
TTTGAGCTTCACGACCTCAACACATCTTGACGAGTTGACAGTTGCTATGAATCATTCAAGTTTCTGGCTTCACTCAGTTCTTATGTGTCATTCCATTTAGATGAATGATGACCCTTGTGCTGTATATATATATATATATATATATATATATATATATATATATATATATATATATATATATATATATATATATTATATATATATATGTATATATATATATATATATAAAATAATAAAATAAAAAGAAATTATATAATTTATATATACATATATATGCGTGTGTAATACTTTTTTTTAAAGTTTTGGGGAGGGTATATTTTGAAGACTTTTATTGCGGCTACCATAATTGGTGGTAAAAATGGTGGCATAATATATGCGAAATCTCACTATTTATGAACCTGGGCACACCAGCCATGGAACAAAAAAGAAAACCCAACTTTTCTCGTGTCATATACAGGCATAACTTAGAAAGTTTTGGTGCTGAAAGCATTCATCCATCAGCCACAGGACCGTGTTAAGGTGTTCAGGTTTGATTGATTCAGTGATGTGAAGAAGATGAAGTGGAATCTCCTGTCATTTCACATCAGGGTGTTTGTGCCTCGATGCTGAAATGGTATCTTTTCATCCTCGTTCATATCTGAATATTGGAGTGTGTGTTGTGTGTGTGTGTGTGTGTTGTGTGTGTGTGTGTGTGTGTGTGAGTGTGTGGTGTGTGTGGGTGTGTGTGTGTGTGTGTGTGTGTGTGTGTTCAAATTAAATTTCCCATTTCTGTTTTTATTGCTTTTGTCTGAATATTGTGTATTGATTTTGTCTCTTGCTTTTTCATCTGCACTAGCATCATCATTAGTTTGCTGATCATAGAGTTTTTCTTTAGAGATTCATTTCTCAGTTCTTGCTTTCCTTTTTTTAAACAAATGTTACATTAGTTTTCCATTAATTTGGTTTTATATGTTGCACTTTTTACTCTAATGATTTTCATATTTATCTCATCAAAGTTGAAATTGCTTCAAATGTAAACGTCATTTCCATTTTCTTTGTTTATGATTGAATATTTCGTTTTAGTTTTATCCTTATTCTCTTTTACACTTTGTTGTCACATCTTTTAGAGTATCTTCTTTCATTAAAATCATATTTGTCTTGTCATCAGAAACAGATTTTTATGGTACTTGTTTCCTTTCCTTGTAAAAATGCTTTGATGGTTCTAGGGAAAAGGGTAGAGACAAATCCGATGTAAAGGAAAGGGATATAGAGGACAGAGGAGAGGGGGAAAGAGTAGGCAAGAGGGATAGAGAGAAGGTGCACAGGAAGAGAGAAAAACTTAGAGAAAAAAACAGACACAGAGAAAGTGAGAGAGAGAGAGGCTGGAGGGTGAAAGAAAGAGAGACAGACAGACAGAGAGAACACACACAACACACACACAACACACACACACACAACACACACACAACACACAACACACACACACACAACACACACACACACACACACACACACACACACACACACACACACACCATGAAAGAGAATCAGAGACACAGAGAAGAAGACACCAATGGTCATTCAACGCAGAAAGGGACACGGCAACCCTTAGCATCATTGCGAAATTCCATTTCTCTCTAATCCCCACAGACCTCCCAGGCCAACAGCAGTGCAGAGGCGTTTCTATGCCCAACCTGCCCGCTGCCCCAGTGCAGTGCAGTGCTGGTGGCAATGATTTTCACTTTAGTGCTGCTTCAGTGCATCTCTGAGGCACGGCCATTGTCGGGTGATGATGACAGGAGCCGAGCTGTTCTGATCAGACAGGTAGAGGTCTCGGAATGCATCGGCCATTGATCGCTGCAGTGATAAGTGAGAGGTGGTTTTAACCTGTGCCCCGGGGTGCGAATCGGTGCAGCTTTCCTTCATGGATAGGATTAGGTGCAGTCATTATTTTTGATGCATGGATTTATGAGTGGTAAGGAGGGCTCGTTTCTAATGTGGCGTGATAAATCTTTTAGGGGTTGATGATGTTGCTGCTGGTCTGCCGTTTCCATCTGTGTGTCAGCCTGTTTCCTTGATACTGGAAGTTAAATTCATGAATACATAGACTATAATATATATATATATATATATATATATATATATATATATATATATATATATATATATATATATATATATATATATATATATATATATATATATATTGTCAGTGTCTGGCTTTGCATTTCTGTCTGTGTATCTGTTTGTGTATCTGTTTGTGTGTTGTGTGTGTGTGTGTGTGTGTGTGTGTTGTGTGTGTGTGTTTGTCTGTCTGTCTGTCTCCCACTCACTCTTTTTCTCTCTCCCTCTCTAGTGGTGAAAGGGATAGCTTGGTGGTTAGAGCATTGAGAGGGCATTTTTACCCCTGGTGTTAAAATCAGTTCATATTCCACTACCCCCAAAAGTCCTTCAGATGAGACTATAAACAAAGGTCCCATTGTGAACGCATGCAGAACATCTTGTGCAGACGTTAAAACCTGTTCGGCCATTGTGTTCCAATGGCAGTAGATGACAAAATTGACAAAAGCACCTGTATACACATAGAGACTGAGTGTTAAATGGAACATGAGTGCTTATTCCATTATCCTCAAACTAAGAAAAAGTTTTAAAAAATAATTAAAGCTCTCTCTCTCTCTGACCTCTGTCTCTCCTCCCTCCCTCCCTCCCTTCCTCTCTCTCTCTCTCTTCTCTCTCTCTCTGTTCTCTCTCTCCCTCTCTCTCTCTCTCACCCTCTCTCTCACTCTCTCTGTCTCTGTATCTATCTGTCTGTCTGTCTGTGTGTGTGTGTGTCTCTCTCTGTGAGTGAATTTTTGTCAGAAGCAACCTGACCTGCATGTTCACTATTCAGGTTGTTTTTTTTCTGTTTGTGTGTTTTCTCTTTTAGTTTTATGTGTTTAGAGTTTTAATTAGCATTTTCATTTTGCCAGCCGTAATTGGGCCATTGTGAATTGCTGGGGCATAAACGACATGAATGTTAGAATGCATGAATAAACAAATCTGTCTTGTCAGTCTGTTTGTCCCTTGGTCTGTCTGGTTGGTTGTCTGTCTTCTGCACTCCTAATACTCATGCTTTCTGTCTCTGTCATTCTGTGTCTGTTTGTCTGTTGGTCTGTCTGTCTTGATGGGTTGGTTCCTCCCATTGTTGATCCCATGTGATTGCTTTTGATGTGTCATCAGAAATAATTATCTTTCATGTCGCCTGAAATCAACTAAGCCATTACAAAAAAAGAAGAATGTTCCAAAGCACAGATGTTCAGTATATATATATATAATATATATAGTCACAACAAAAATATACCAAATAAGTTCTGCTACGCTTGCTTTCACTAATTTCTGATCCTATTTCCAGCGATTGTATGACAAGTTGAATCCAGAGGAAAACTACAATAGGTTCTTGATCAGTGTGTGTGTGTGTGTGTGTGTGTGTGTGTGTGTGTGTGTGTGTGTGTGTGTGTGTGTGTGTGTGTGTGTGTGTGGTGGTGCGTGCGTGCGTGTGTGCGTGCGTATGTATGTGTGTGTGTCTATGCGTGTGTATGGTAGAGGTGGGGTTGTTTGTTTTCTTTCTTTCTTTTCCTTTTTCACATGTGAAGCCTCATAAGTGACTGTCTATTTAGGGCAGGTAGTGATAGTGGTAGAGGGGGAGGGTGCTGGGAAAAACTGATAGATTAAATCTACACTGACTGGATTGTGGTTTTATTTAGAAATGAAAGAAAGAAAGAAAGAAAGAAAAAAGAAACATGTATGCACATGGCAGGCGAAAGAATAAATAACGAAAAAAATGCACATTCCTGACAAAGGAAAAAGAGAAAGGCAAAACAAAAAAGAACAAACCCATTCGCATTCCAGCTAAAGTATCTCTTTCATTTTCACCCCTTCATTCACACAGACTGAACAAACTCCGGCATAAGAATAGAAGCAGGTGAAAAGGATACAATGGATCGTATACATGTGTATGTTGCCACATATACTTTTACTCCACCATTTCTTTTTCATTTAAATAAAGGGCGACATTGTTTCGTCAGTGTTAATTTTGGCTTGCACCTGCATGGGGTGCAATGTTTCAAGCCAGGGTCTTTCGTCAGTGGTCGCAGCATTGTGTGAATGTTTAATTAATTAATTAATTCAGTGAATTAATTGTCAGGAAGATGAAATGCATTTTTCTGTGCCATGTCAGCACAAGAGTGTCTACATTTCTAAATGCTGAGATTTTCATTGTTCGTTCTCTTTTCTACAGGCTGAGGAAAATGTTTCTTTTTTTTGTTTCGTTGGAATGGTGGTGGTGCTCTTATGTATATGAATATATATAGATTATATAGATCTAGATAGAATAGAATCAGACTAGATATTTATTATAAGTATAAAGATTATCAGGGGTGGCATTTGAGTTAATGCATTCTTTTATCCAAATAGTGGTGTTTGTTTACAGATGTTATATACCAGAGAGAGAGACACTCAGACAGACAGACACAGACAGACAATCAAGCACCACATCTCTCTCTCTCTCTCCTCTCTCTCTCTCTCTCTCTCTCTCTCTCTCTCTCTCTCCTCTCTCTTCCTCTCCACACACAACCCCACCTCCACCCACAAACACAAGCACACACACACACACACACACGCATAAAATCAG
>CM060329.1:34957480-34962480 GCA_030674155.1 Stramonita haemastoma | reverse complement strand
TGACTCCTCAAGGAGTTAAGGGAGGAGTCAGTCAAGTTGTTCAGGGCACCCCGTCTTATGCATGAACACGCACACAAACGCGCATGCACACATACGCACACACAGACGCACACACGACACACACAGACACACGCACGCACATGCGCGCGTGCGCACACACACACACACACATACACGCACGCACACGCGCGCGAGCGCACAAACACACACAGGCACACTCCCTTCCTCAGCCCCCCTCTCCCCCCGAACACACACACAGACAGGCAGACAGACAGACTGACTTTTCAAGCCAAAGGTAAACACTGGCTAAACTCCCATTGTTTGTGGTGTCACTGTCATAAGAAAAGGATAGTGTGCTAATATAAGACAAGAAACGTCTAGCTTTTGTCTGGGAGAGGAAAGTTTTGGCTTTGTTCTGTGTTGTTTTATTGTTGTTTGGATGTTGTTCTTACTTGAAAGCTACATATTTTTTTTTGTTGTCGGTGGTTTGGGGTTTGTTTCTTTTGTTGTTGTTGTTGTTTTTGGTTTGTTTGGGATCTGGGTTGGTTTGGGGGGTGGGGGTTGGAGGAAGGGGGTATACTATAAATGTGACTTTCACATGGTTTGGTTTTGATTGTTACATTTGGGGGGGGGGAAGAATTGCTTTATTTATTTTTTATTTTCATATTGGTATTAGGTTAGGCAGGAGGAAGGTGGGGGGGGGGGGGGGGGGTTCACACCTATCTTGGTTTATGATATAAGAACGAATCTTAAGAAGATGAGCTTTGATATGACTCATATATGGCAAGTTGGAAGATACAGTGATAAGGTACTGATAGGACCTTTACCCCAGTTTGCTTTTCTCTCCGTCTCTGTTTCCCTCCCTGCCGCCCTCCCTGCCTGCCTGTCTGTCTGTCTCCCTGTCTGTTTCTCTGACTGTCTCCCTCTTCCCCCCCCCCCCCCCCTCTCTCTCTCTCTCCTCTCTCTCTCCCCTCTCTGTGTTTGTCTCTCTCTCTCTCACACAACACACACACACACTCCCTCTCTCTGTCTCTCTCTCTCTCACTGTCTCTCCTCCCTCACCTTTGTCTCTCTCCACTCCTCTTTTCTCTGTCTCTCGCTATCTGTCTCTTTTCTGTCTGTCTGTCTGTCTGTCTGTCTGTCTGTCTGTCTTCTCTGTCTGTCTGTCTGTTCTGTCTGTCTGTCTCTCTCTCTCTCTCTCTCCTCTCTCTCTCTCTCTCTCTCTCTCTCTCTCTCTCTCTCCTCTCTCCTCTCATCTCTTTTCTCTCCATTTTTGCAGTCGTGTCAACAATCACACTCATATGGCATGTGTCAACAGCCGGGCAATAAACAATGTGAATTCCTCTTGTGCTGCGACGATAGTTTGGGGTGTGGTGTATTCAATGTGTGCTACATGATAAATTAGGTTGACGTTTGAGGTGACACCGTGAGGGAGAGAGACAGAGAGGGTGACAGACAGACAGACAGACAGAAGACAGAAGAGAGGAGAGAGAGAGAGAGAGAGAGAGAGAGAGAGAGAGAGAGAGAGAGAGAGAGAGAGAGGAGAGAGAGGAGAGAACACTGAACACTGAAAAGTTTTATTGTACATCGGCCTTAGACCACTATACAAAACATGTTTGAGGCAGGGGGAAGAGAGAGAGATAGTTGAGGGGGGGAGGGAACCAATGAACGAATGAACAAACAGTTGTTGGGTTTTGTTTGTGTTCTTTTTTCTTAAGGGGAAAGATTAAGTATGATAGTTGTTTTGTTTTTTTCATCCAGCCATCAGCATAAAAGAAATATCGATAGAAACAAAAATCAAAATGAACACAGAGAAAACGGGATTGAGACTAAAAGAGGGGAAAGGGTAAGGTAGGAGAGAGAGGGGGGCAAAAAACTGAGATGGAGGAAGAGAGAGGAGGAAGGAGGAGAGAGAGGGGAGGAAGGAGGAGAGAGAGGGGGAAAGAAAGGAAAGAGAAAGGAGGGAAAGACAGAGAGAAGGAAGAAGAAAGAGACAGAGACAGACAGACAGACAATGATTGAGAGACTGAGACAGACAGAACGACAGACAGAATGACACAGACAGGGTAGAGAGCATAGAGTATGACAGAGGCCGGACGTTAGTGAGGGAAGGGGGATATATATATATATATATATATATATATATATATATATATATATATATATATATATATATATATATATATATATATATATATATATATATTAGCCATAATGAAGAGTGGTATGACGAAGCGGAAATTTTTCATTAACTGGAGGCAATTAGGTAAGATCCTAATGGGCTGTTTTTGAAACCAGTGTCTGTCTACGTGTAGTGCTGTGTAGGCGTAGTGCAGAATTGCTGGTTTCGCGATGTAGGCAACATTTATGCACAGCTCTTGATTTTGACGTACGCAAACTATGCAGAGTTGGCGGTTTTGACATGAGCTTAATGCTAATGTACTGGTTTTGACGAATTGCAATGTATTGTGTTGTATTGTATTGTATTGTTTTGTTTTGTTTTGAATTGTATACTAAACCAGTTTAAGGCAGGGCAAATTTATCCGCTGAAAATTCGGGCTGCTTTGCCCCGGGAAAAAAAACAACGCATTGTCACAAGAGCAGTGACACCCATTATTATGCAGGACTAATTTGCTGACTTTCAAAATGACTAGGTGGGGTTTTCTTTGTATGTACATAGATCTTCATAACTTTGGTTTTTCTGAATGCTTTTGAGACTATGTCTGTTTTCAAGTTTATCGTGGAAAAATATGCATGCATGTGCACTAATTTGTATAGGCAAAATGCAGAAAATATCCTAAGAGATGTACAGCGTGTGCACACACACAATAATATACGCATATACTTGCATTCACACACGCGCGCGCACGCATGTAAGCACTCACACAGAGACACACACATACACACACAAAACACGAGCGTGCATACTTACACACGTAAGTGCACATACACAAACACACACGCATGTAGGCGCATCCACGCACGCACAAACACATGCGCGCACATACATATACGCGCACACAAACACACACACATACCAGCGTGCATACTCATACACTCAATCGCACAGACACACACACACACACACCTATGCACGAACGCACACACACACACACCTATGCACACACACACACGCTTACACACACACACATTCACGCACGCACATACATAATTATACGCACGCACATACATAATTATACGCACGCACGTACACAAACACGCATACACGTATACACACACGCACGTACACACGCGCGCACACACACACACGCACCACACACCCACACACACACACACACACACACACACACACACACACACACACACACACACACACACACACACACACACACACACACACAAAACACATTGCGGTACATGTATACAGTAAAGGTCAAGCCACCGAGTTACGGTATTTCCTGATTGATTGTCAGTTCTCAAACTGGAACAGGAACAGGAAAGGTGTGTGTGTGTGTGTTGTGTGTGTGTGTGTGTGTGTGTGTGTGTGTGTGTGTGTGTGTGTGTGTGTGTGTAAGAGTGTGTGTGTGTGTGTGTGTGTGTAAGAGTGTGTGTGTGTGTGTAAGAGTGTGTGTGTGTAAGAGTGTGTGTGTGTGTGCGTGCGTGAGAGTGTGTGTGTGTATGTGTGTGTGATTTTATTTCCAGATGGTACATTGAGTAAGCAATATCTTGTGTATACATATACCACAATGTGTGTGTGTGCGTGTGTGTGTGTGCACGTGTGAGTGCGTGCGCGTGCACGTGTGAGTGCGTGTGTGTATGTGTGAGAGAGAGGAAAGTTGTGCGTGTGTGCATGGGTATACGTGCGTGTGTGTATATGTACTTGCTTGCGCGCGTGTGTGTGGTGTGTGTTTGAAATAGGAGGAAAGACTTCTGACGGTATTGGAACTAGTTTAACAAAGGATTACAGATGAGGGAAATGAGTGTACATGCCCGCGCGTTGGTGTGTGTGTGTGTAAGAGAGAGAGAGAGAGGAGAGAAGAGAGAGAGAGAGAGAGAGAGAGAGAGAGAGAGAGAGAGAGAGTGTGTGTGTGTTGTGTGTGTGTGTGTGTGTGTGTGTGTGTGTGTGTGTGTGTATAATTATATGAGAGAGTGTGTATGAGAGAGAAGGGAGTGTGTGTGTGTATGAGAGAGAGATAGTGTGTGTGTGTGTGTGTGTGTGTGTTTAGTGATAGAGTACAAGTGTAAGAACATGGTGGCCTAGCATTGTGGCGAGGGGCTTTAATCAGAGAGAGAGAGCAATCCAAATTTCACGTAAGAGAAATCTGCCGTGGCTGTGAGTGGTGTACAGTACGATAGGATTCAAAGCAAATCAATACAATCAGATGCCCCACATACAATACTATATAATACTTGGATTTACCAACAGGTGAAATGCACGTGATGAACTAGTAGTAACCTTCAAGTGGCAAAACTACAGTTAAGATATGGTTTAACCAATTCTCTCCCGTGGGGGCCTGTCAGTGTAAATAGTATCTCCACCTTCTGAAAATTCTGTGCTTCCTTCTTTTCTATCCCTTTCTTTGTTTCTACCTTTTTTTTCTTCATGTCACCCCTTTCTTTTCTATTTTCTGCCTCCTTGGTCCATTCTCCTGCGGTTTTTTTCCCCACAAAGAGTTAAAAGTTAAGAACTCTTCCCCACGCCGAAGTCGGAAGCGCTGGGCCTGACTTGTCAGGCGCTCAACGGCAACGCGACACATTATCGCGCATAATTATGCCAGACCGCAATAACTTGCTGTCTGAGTGTTCAGAAAGAAGAAGTATCCAATTCTTACATTCGAAATTGCAACTAGGTAATGTTAGCTTAATTCAGATTACCCAATCCTAAAGATACTAAGTCCAATATTTTCACCTCATGACTCTCCTTCTGTCTCTCGGGTTGTACATGTACCCGTTGGCGCAGAGCCCTTGTCTGTCTTAGCAGACAGGAAGACACTGTTTTCATCATGCAAGCGGCAGTTTTTGTTTTCCTCTTCTTTCCT
>CM060329.1:34917480-34929980 GCA_030674155.1 Stramonita haemastoma | reverse complement strand
ATAAGAGAGCTGTCTCTGGCAACCCCCCTCCCCCCCCAACTTTCATTTAAACCAAGAAATATTATGTAAACGGAGAAACAAAATGGGTTGCGCTGTTCTTGAGCCCACCTGCTGTCCCACAGGGAGAGCAGGCTGAATTTCACACGAAAGAAAATTTGATCTGCCGTGACAGAGTCTGAGAGTGATGTAGAATACAAGACAATGCACTACAAGACACCACAAAACAGACAATACACAGTACAACACAATACATACGATGTAATACAACACAATGCAAAACACAACGCAGTGCAATACAATTCAGTACAACACAACTCATTTTGACACGGTTGCAATACAATACACTGCAGCACAACACAACAGGATACAACAGTGCCGGACATTGCATCGGCACCTTTACACATGTTCCTACCGTGATTTTTATTTGATCCTTGCGGACAATTCAACAGCTGGCCCTGACGATTGACAGCTGAGGGAGGGTAAGGGATGGAGGGGGGGGGGGGGACTTGGGCGGGGGAGGGGGGGAGGAAGAGTAAGTTTTAGAACTTAATAGAGGAAGGAATAGGTGGGAGTAGGAAGTGCAGAAGTTAATGATGTTCGCTACAGGCAGGAACAGATTGTCGATGGTTAGTTTCTCCATTTTTTCCAGTCTGATTTTTTGTTATATTTTTTTTCCTGCTATTATTCTTTCTTTTCTTACACCCACACTCTTATCGAATAACTGTTCGATGAAATTAAGCGGTTAAAGTCAGTCTGGGGGATTCTGCCAGACCAAGTGGTGAGGTTCCTATGTCAGTCTGTCTGTCTGTCTGTCTGTCTGTCTGTCTGTCTGTCGGTCTATCTATCTATCTATCTATCTATCTATCTATCTATCTATCTATCTATCTGTCTATCTGTCTGTCTGTCTGTCTGACTGTCTATCTATCTATCTATCTATCTATCTATCTATCTATCTATCTATCTATCTATCTATCTATCTATCTATCTGTCTGTCTGCCTGTCTGTCTGTCTGTCTATCTATCTCTCTACCTTTATTTTTCTGCCTATCTGTCTGTATGTCTGTCCGTCTGTCTGTCTTATCTTTATTTATTTTTCTGCCTATCTATCTGTCTGTCTGTCTGGCTGTCTGGCTGTCTGGCTGGCTGGCTGTTCACCAACAATGGAAGAAGAGCTACCGTCTACTTTTGTGTGGACAAACATTTAATGCTGGTTCAGATCCAAACTGATCAAAGCTGACCATAAACATTCATTCTCACCTCCATTTAATTCCTCCTATCTGTTTCCCCCTCCTCCTCCTCCCACCTTTTATCCAGTCATCAGAAAACGGATCGAGGAATCTGTCTGACACGAATGTATTAATTAATATAAGCTTGCATCGTATTTACTCCGAACCGTCGTACAAATGTGTCGGACAGGTGGATCCGCTCCTTTAGCGACTTGACCGGCGATTGTTTTTTCCTTCCCAAGGGACAATTTGAACAACTGTTCGCGTCGAAACGCGACAGCTGAAGAGGGGGGAGAAAAGTAAGTTTCCCAAGTTGTTAAAGCGTATGGGGAAATTTTAATTCAATGATGTCTACTAAATGTAGGAAAGATCGTCGATAGATTTACACCCTCCCCCCTCCCCCTGGGCTGTCTTTCCCCCCCCTGCCTCCTCCCCCCCACCTCCCCTTTTCCCCACCTCCCTCTCCTCCCAAGCATCTTTTAAAGTCTGGCTTGAGTTTGTTCACATACTTGTCCAACTCTCGTTCGATAAATTGAGAGCTAGAATGAGTGTCCGGGGGATTTTGTGGGTGTCGGTTTTTTGGGTGGTGGGGGATGGGGGGGGGGGGGGGGGGGGGGGGGGGTAGGGGGGTGTTGATTTTTCTCTTTATCTTAGTTTTTAGCCCTGATTTTGAGGCGATTTTTTTTGGTTTTAGTTTTTAAGCTGTCTGAAGTTGTATTTCTTTCTTGATTTTTGTTCAATCTTTCTTTTTTTTTTTTTTTTTTTAACTTTCGTTTTTATTTGGTTCTAGTTAGTTTCTTTTCTGATCTTTTTCTTCTTTCTTTCTTTCTTTCTTTTCCTGTCCTTTTTCTTTTCTTCTCCCATTTTTCTCCCTTTTTTCTTTCCTTTGTTTTTTCTTGGTTTTTCTTTTCTTTCTCTACTGTTTTTCTTTCTGTCCTTCTCTATTTTTTGTTCTTTTTTACAGTTCGTCTCCCATTTCTTTTCTCTTTTCTCGCTTTTTTCTTTCTTTCATTTATTTTTTCTTTCTGTCTTTCTGTTTTTCCTCTATTATATTATGTCTTTCCTTTCTTTCCATTCTTTCTGTCTTTCTCCCTTTTTTTTGGTCTTTTTTCTATTTCGCTTTTTTTTTTTCTCGCGGTTTTTTGTGGTTAATTTCTTTCGATTATTTTTTCTTTGTTTCTCCTCTCATTCCATTTTTTGTTATCCCACTTTCCTTTTTTCAATCTTTTTTTGTTTCTTTCTCTCTTTCTTTGTTTCATTCATTCTGTCTTCAGTTTTTAACACTACAGTTCAGATTTTTCTTTCTTCTTCTCAGGGTTGGTTTCCAAGCTCTGATTTCAAACCTGTGGATAGCTTGACATATGTATACATATCAGTTACAGGTCTTTGACTTGTATCACATTCATATAGGCCACCACCCTGTCTTTGTTTCAACTACAAAGCAAAAAATAAAGCTTGAAGGTCGGATGCGAGATGGCATTTCATTCGTCGTGACTTCAATCTCGATCCGCTATATAGTAATTCGCTATCTTTTTTATTTCTTCGACCCACAAAGAAAGAAAGAAAGAAAGAAAGAGAGAGAGAGAGAGAGAGAGAGAGAGAGAGAGAGAGAGAGAGAGAGAGAGAGAGAGAGAGAGAGAGAGATTCATTCCGATATTGATTTTGATTCTGATTATTTTCAAATTCATGTATTTAAACCATGAAGAGAAACAGTCAACAGTTATTTAACATCGTGATAATTACTTTGTGGTTTTAAATTTCACGTACGTGTGTGTGTGTGTGTGTGTGTGTGTGTGTGTGTGTGTGTGTGTGTGTGTGTGTGTGTGTGTGTGTGTGGTGTGTGTGTGTGAGAGACAGAGAGACAGAGAGACAGAGAGAGACACAGACAGACAGAGACAGACAGACAGACAGACAGAGACAGAGAGAGAGAAAGAGAGCTAGCTTTTCAAATTCAGATTCCGCTAATTCGTGTCTAAAGCCATTACCTTGTGTAAGAATCATTTAGCATAATTATCACTTCACTTCGCAGTTCTAATGGAGAGAGAGAGAGAGAGAGAGAGAGAGAGAGAGAGAGAGAGAGAGAGAGAGAGAGAGAGAAGAGAGAGAGAGCATACTTGAATCATTATTCTGCGAATGAATCTATTTCTATCACATAGCAGGATACAGGGCGTTCATTGTTCGAAGTTGTGGGGCAAATCTGTTTGCTCAATAATATATCTAGGTTACTGTTTTATGTGTGTGTGGTTGTGTGTGTGTTGTGTGTGTGTGTTGTTGTGTGTGTGTGTTTGTGTGTGTGTGTGGTGTTAGCGAATGGAGAGAGGGAGAGAGAAAGAGAGAGTGTGTGTATGTGTGTTGTTTTCAGGCATTCGTGCATGATCTTATAGGTGTGTGTTTGTTACTGTTAGTGTGTGTGTGTGTGTGTTCATGCTTTCGTGCATAATCTTGTAGGTGTTGTGTGTATGTATGGTGAGCGATGTGGAGATGAGAGTAGGTGTCATGTGTGTGTATGTGGGAGTAGGGGGTGTGTGTGTGGTGTGTGTGTGTTTGTGTGTCTGTGCATGCATGTGCATGCTTGTGTCCACATGCTTTAATGTGGGAGTGTACGTGTGGGAGTGTACCTGCGCTTGTGTGTGCGCATGCTTGTGTGCACGTACGCTCATTAGCGCGCTCGCGCGCTCATTCTCTGTCTCACTACCTGACATAACACCAAAAAAGCATCTTTAATTAAACAAAACGAAAACATCTTCTCCAAAATACCATCACTACTTCCTACCACCGCCACCACCACCTCCCATCCCGTAATACTTTCCTAACCCTTCATCCATTCCACTGCAACCTCCCCATCTCCAAAAAAGAAAGGAAAGAAAAGTTGTGGTCGTGGGCGGGAGGCAAAGCGATAGATAGTAGTACCTGTAGCGTGGTTGACATTCTTGTACCTGTCACCAGGAGTTGAAGGAGTTGTTGGCTTTGTCACTGTTTGTGAGGCTGCTGTAGTGTATGTATGCATGTTACATACTAGTTATAGAGTCCTTGCTGGCCATTTTTACTCTTATTCATTGCTTTTATTTTGCAACTTTTTTTGGTTTTATTTGTGTGTGGTGTGTGTGTGTGTGTGTGTGTGTGTGTGTGTGTGTGTGTGGTGTGTGTGTGTGTGTTCTGTCTCTCTTCCTCTGTCTGTCTGTCTGCCTGCCTGCCTGTCTGTGTGACTATCTGTCTGTCTGTCTGTCTGTCTGTGTGTCTGTCTCTCTCTCAATATACAATATATATATTTATCCTCGATATAATTATAAAAGAATAAACAAAATCTCTCTCTCTCTCTCTCTCTCTCTCTCTCTCTCTCTCTCTCTCTCTCTCTCTCTCTCTCTCTCTCTCTCTCTCTCTCTCTCTCTCTCTCTCTCTCTCTCTCTCTCTCTCTTCTGTCTGTCTGTCACTTTCTCTTGCGGTTAACCCCCATACTTCTCTCACTGTCCCTCTCTTCTCCAGTGCTGTGTGTTCTCTGTTTGTGTGTGAGGGGTTTTCTTTGCCTTTGTACTTAGCGAGAGAGAGACTCAGAGAGAGCTTGCTATGTGGATGGATCGTAGCGATACTAGCTAGTGCTTGTGCTTTACCGCTAGTGTCACTTGTGGAAAGTTGGGCCACCTTTCTTGTACTACATACATATATGTGTTTGTGTTTGGAGAATTTTTCAAGTTATCTTCTTCACAAGTGCGAGTTTTCTTTGCGTGTGTGTACATCAAGAGAGAGCTCTAGAGATAACGTGAATGGATCGAGAAGTGATAGTACAAGTTTCTTAACTGGTGGTCTGATAGTCATACACGTGTGGAGGAAGGTTAGGGCTGCCAAGGTGTGTTGAGGTGTGTGTGTGTGTGTGTGTGTGTGTGTGTGTGTGTGTGGTGTGTGTGTGTGTGTGTGTTGAGGTGTGTGTGTGTGTCGTGTGTGTGCGTGTGCTTGCGTGCGTGCATGTGTGTGTCTGTGTGTGAATGCGCGCACGCGTGTACTTTGGTGTGTGTGTGTGTTTATGTCTGTCTGTCTGGCTGACTGTCTGCTGTCTGTCTGCGTCTGTATGTTTTGTGGTAGGGGGGTTGAGGGTGTTATTCAAGCGTTACATGTAAGGAGGTCGGAATAGGTCAGAGAGAGAGAGAGAGAGAGGAGAGAGAGAGACAGAGACAGAGAGAGACAGAGAGAGACAGAGACAGACAGAGACAGACAGAGACAGACAGACAGATAGACAGAGAAAGACAGACACAGAGACAGACAGACAGACAGAGACAAACAGAGAGGTCTAGAGAGACAGGTACAGAGACAGAGAGAGACGGAGAAAAGGAGAGAGAGAGACGTTCGAATCTTACCATCCTAGTTCAGCATTCAGCTCAGCATGCTTTAGGCCCTAAAACTGCCCCATTGCGTCGTGTGTCTACAGTCTATGTACTTACAGCAGGTGGGAAAATTTCATGCAGGTATGCATGCATTTGAATGAGTAGTGACGGTTTGGTTTTTTTAAGCAGACGCACCTATTTATTCAACATTCTTTTTAGGTTATTTGAATTCACAGCATCCTTGCTGCAATTTCAAGAATGTAAATTTAGAAGTTGTTGTTGTTGGTGGTGGTGGTTGTTGTTGTTGTTTTGTTGTTGTTTTGTTGTTGTTGGTGGTGGTGGTGGTAGTTGGGTATTTCTCAGCTTAACATGGTGATGGTGGTTGGGTGTTCCTCAGCTTAACATGGTGCAGGAGATGTAAACCATGCACTGTCTCACTCATCACATCTGGGAATCAGTGTGAGACTGTTGAGTGGCTTAAATACACATAAGATGAGAAGTTCGTATACAGTACGACTGTTTTAAAAACATAATTCCCACCATGTAAGGCAGCCATACTCAGGCATCAGAAGATGTTTTCCTTCATTCATAAAGGAACGTGCAGGTTTTCATGCTGTGGGCTTGTCGTAGCTAAAGACAATCACAACTAAACATTCCGAAGCATAACAACATGTTAATTATTGTAGGCATGGGCACTGTTGTTGACATCAATAAATGACACTGCTCTTGGTCTGGTTGGATCAAGTTGAAATTGAAATTTCAGACTAAAAAAAAGAGGGGGGAAAATGTAAAAAGGATTTAGACTGAAATATTTCACTCAGGTGGTAAATCTTTTTTGGAATGTTGTGTTGACACTTGACACGAGATTGCAAGGTGCATACTCTCTCGTCTGTCTCTTTCGCCTCTTCCTCTTCCTTTTTTTGGTTGCACAGTGTGTGTGTGTGTGTGTGTGTGTGTGTGTGTGTGTGTGTGTGTGTGTGTGTGTGTGTGTGTGTGTGTGTGTGTGTGTGTGTGTGGAGAGAGAGAGAGAGAGAGGAGGGGGGGGGGGGGAGGGAGGTGTCACGATGTGCGTGAAGGAATGTCTATTGAGGCCTGTGGAAGGGGGGATGTTGGCTGAATTCTTCTTGCAAGTGCAGTTACTTTTTCCTTGTGACACAAGTGTACTTTTATTAAGCCTGTGCTTGGGGTTCTATGTGAGAAAGAACGATTCACAACAAAGGAAGCTTTAGTCATATTTTCATCTTTTTTATGACTGGTATCCTCACTTTCATCACTATACTAGTTTGTTTTCACGTTCGGTAATCATCATTCTTAGCTTCTCTTCGTCTTCTTCGTCTCAGTGGCATGTATATATATAGAGAGTTGGTAATTGGCGACACTTAGTAATCAATCAGCAAGTCAAAGCAGTCATGAATCAATCATTCAATGAATCAGTCGAAGACAACTAGATTTGTCGATTTTTTTGTTTTAGGTGTTTCGTCTCTGGGTTTAAGCTTTTGTCACACACGCTTACACACACACACACACACACACGCACGCACGCACGCACACACGCACGCACGCACGCACGCACACACACACACTTACACACACACACACACACACACACACACACACACACACACACACACACACACACACACACACACACACACACACACACGCATTACACACACACTTTGTTCTTCATGACTTGTTTTTCTATTGAATAACGTTGTCATTGTTATGTCGCAACAACATGGAAGGGATAGAGCCCCCTCCCCCCCCCCTCACACACACACACACACACACACACACACACACACACACACACACACACACACACACACACACACACACACACACATGCCCTCTATTTCACCGTATCAGTGTGTACCTCATCCTCTATTGTGGAAACACAATCTCTGCGGAATTCCCTACCACTCTCATAATTATTGTCAGGAGCAAGGACAGTAGGGCACTAGCTCTCCCTCTCTCTTTCTCTCTCTCACACAATGACTTTGACATGTCCCGTAACAAGGAAAATGTATGAAAATAGACACTGGGAAACTGATCTAGTCTATGCAGATGTTCCTTCCTTTATGCAACAGTGCTTTCTAACAAAGTTGAAAGAGTTACCGGAGTCGACACTGTTCAACTGTGAAGGAGAAACAGGATTCGGTAGCAATAATAATTAGGCAGTACAGGGTTGGGGAGGGTGGGAAAGGCCTAGTTCGGGTCAGTGGCTGTACAGTGTTTGGGTTCCTTTTTTAAGGTAGTAAGTTCGAGTCTGGGATACACTAAAGCCTCATGGGAGATTATTTTTTGAAGGTTTTTTGTTTAGAAGAAAATGTAATCATATACATGCACGTACACGGGCACACACACTTACACAGATACACACACATGCATGCACACATGCACACACTCGCACGCACACTCACACACACATACATACATGTACACACACAAACACACACACACATGTACACACACATACACACACAAACACACACACTCACACTCACACTGACAATTAAAAACAACATCTATGATACATATATTTCTAGTAGCACAATTTGACACCCACCCCACCCCCACCCCCAGAAAAAAGAAAATTCTAGCACCACATTCAGGCATCACGTGCGTTAGTCTCTTAGAATCGATTGCTCATGTCCATAAATAAGCAAATGGAGCTAGAGGGAAGGAAGAGGGAAGGGGGTGGACCTGGTGGGGGGGGGGGGGGGGGGGAGGGGAAAGGGGGGGAGGAAACCCACGTGTGATTGTTGTGGCCGGGTTGTTGCTGCTGTAATTGTTGTTTTATTTCTGAACGTCGTGCGGTGTGTCTCTCATTTAATGTTGTTGCTGGGTAGAGTGTTGGGTTTTTTCCTTCTTCTTTTCTGTCTCGGTGGGGGTAGTGAAGAAGGGAGAGAGAGGGGGTGTGGGAGGGAGGGAGGGAGGGAGGGGAGTGGGAGGGAGAGAGAGAGAGAGAGAGAGAGAGAGAGAGAGAGAGAGGAGAGAGAGAGAGAGAGAGAGAGAGAGAGAGAGAGAGAGAAAGGCATAGCAGCAGCCTGAATACAAGACATAATTATGTGTAAATACTGAGGCTTTTTTATATCCCAATCAAACCGGAACTCTTATTTAATACGGGTCTGATACAGAAAAGCGAAAGCTGCCTTTAGTTTAGATGAGAAAAAGTAGGAAAGAAAAAATATCCTAAAAAAAGACAGAAAGCCAGGCTAACAAGGTACTTTGCTTTAAAGGCAAAGAGAGTACTAGATAAAATATATTGATTGATCGAGCTGGACAGCCTTGAAACAAACACACACATACACACACAGGACACAGAGACACAGACACACACGACACAACACAGACACACACACACACACACACACACACCACACACACACACACACACCACCACACACACACAACACACACACACACCACGCACGACTACGCACGCACGACATACACACATGTCTACACCCCCCCCCCCCCACACACACACACACACACATGCGCGGCGACACACACACACGCGCGCGCGCGCACCCACACACACCCACACACACACACCACACAACACACATCACACACACTCACACACACACACCGATTCTCTGTATGGTGTTCCGTATCCAGCTCCAGTTCGATATTGACTTTAGAGATGCAATCGTTGTTCTGTTCGCTAAACTTAATGCCAGCACTCCCAGAGCGTGAATTATCGCTTTTGTGTTGGCTTCGCAACCGTTAATCCAATCGCGGGCAACCCAAGTTAGCTTGCTTGTGTGAACTTGAAAGTGGGTAACGAGAACGGTATAATCCCTATCACATCGTTGGCTACAGACGTACAAAGCAGTATTTGTGCGGTGATATCTTTGTCGATACTTGTGTGTGTGTGTGTGTGTGTGTGTGTGTGTGTGTGTGTGTGTGTGTGTGTGTGTGTGTGTGTGTGTGTGAACTTTGTAAGCATGTAACGATAATGGTATAATCCTTATCACAACGTTGGCTACAGACGTACAAAGCAAGTGTTTGTAACGCGAGATCTTTGTCGATACTTGTGGTGTGTTGTGTGTGTGTGTGTGTGTGTGTGTGTGTGTGTGTGTGTGTGTGTTGTGTGTGTGTGTGTGTGTGTGTGTGTGTGTGTGTGTGTGTGTGTGTGTGTGTGTGCTGTGTGTGTGTAATGTGTGTGTGTAACGATAATGGTATAATCAGTATCAATTGTAACGTTCCCAATAGTCGTACAATGGTATGCTTGTAACTTGAGATTCTTGTCGATACTGTGTGTGTGCGTGCGTGCGCGTGTGTGAGTGTGTGTGTGTATCACTGTATGTGTGTGTGTGTGTTTGGTAATTTATACACCTGTGTTTGTTGTGTGTTTGGTAATTTTATACACCTGATGTGTGTGTGTGTGTGTGTGTGTGTGTGTGTGTGTGTGTGTGTGTGTGTGTGTGTGTGTGTGTGTGTGTGTGTGTAGTTATCTAGACATTCACATATCTTACATATAACTTGCACACAAACAAATGATAATGCATGAGTTTGGGGGGGGGGGGGGGGACTGGGGCGGACTTTCTCATGATTTTTGGTTTTTGTCTTGTTTTGTATTGTACAGTATTCTATCTATACTTGCAAAGAACAAAAAAAAGATCCAAAACAAAATCTAATCGTGAAGTTTGTTTTGTTGCATTTTAGTCCAGCTTTAAATGAAATAAAATCAAAACGTTTTTGATCTAGAAAGTTTAAATTAACGACCTACGACCCAAAACAAACAACAGTGAGACAGAACGAGAGAGAGGAGAGAGAGAGAGAGAGGAGAGGAGAGGAAGGAGAGAGAGAGAGAGAGGGAGAGAGAAGGAGAGAGAGAGAAGAAATAGGGGGGAGAGAGAGGAGAGGAGAGGAGGAGAGAGAGGGAGAGAGAGAGAGAGAGGAGAGTATAGAAGAAAAATAGGAAGGAGGAGGAAAAGGTGTGCATTTACAGCAAGGAAAAAGTGCAAAGTTGATCTAGAAGTTTAAATAGCGCTCCTGACAACATAGGACATTCACACTGAGTCGGAGAGAGATGAGGAGAGAGAGAGGTGAGAAGTCTGTTCACACATGATGAGAGATGAGTGAGAGAGACGAGAGAAGTCATAGCTAGACAATGACAACCACATAAAGGAAACTTCCAAGGAATGTGAGTGCCTAAAACATTCTTTCACAAGCGAACAAACGGCAGCTTGATCTAGTCATCCTCCATTCACAATGCCTTCTGTACAACATAGGACATTCTCACACTGGCTCGCGGCATCCATCTGCCATCTTTTTCACACACTGCTTGAATTATCAGATGTCCTCAACCGATGACCTTTCCAAATCTTACATTCTTTCTCTCTTCTCTGTCTGTCCGTCTGTCTGTCTGTCTCTCTCCTCTCTCTTTCTCTCCTCCTCTCTCCTTCTCTGTCTCTCTCTCTTCTGTCCCTCCTCTCTTTTCTCTCTCTTCTCTCTCTCTCTCTCCTCTCTCTCTCTCTTCTCTCTCTCTCTCTCTCTCTCTTCTCTTCTCTCTCTCTCTTTTTCTCTCTCTCTCTCTCTCTCTCTCTGTCTCGTCTCTCTTCTTCTTCTGTCGTCTCTCTCCTCCTCTCTGTCTCTCTGTCTCTCTCTGTCTTCTCGTCTTGCCTCTGCTCTGTCTGTCTGCTGTCTCTCTCCATTTCTCTGTCTCTCTCTCGTCCGCTCTCTTCTCGTCGTCCTCTCTCTCTCTCTCTTTCTCTCCTCTCTCTCTCTCCCTCTTCTCTCTCCCTCCTCTCTCTCTCTCTCCTCTCTCCTCTCTCTCGTGTCCTTGCCCAGCGGTCAAGGAACCGCGCGGCTTTTCTTTCTCTACTCACCATCAGAGAGGGATTCAGGATCGGTGGATGGGGGGGGGATTTTGATTCCCCCTTCTCTGGAAAGACGATCCCCTTGCCTGGAAGCTTGGTCAGTGCTAGTGGTGGTCGGTACTTAACGAAGGTCAAGTTCCCACGAGGGGATCAAAGAGAGGGGCAAGGATCTGATGATGGCTGTGGTCAGGTGGATTGAGCGCTTTGAGAGGGGAGGGGGGATTGGCAGGGAGAGGGGTGCTTTGCTGGTAAGGATCGTGGGGGGGGTGTTAGGTTCTTGATCTTGTGCATCTGCTGAGTTGGCTTGTTTAGCGTTTGTTTGGTTTTAGATACATCTTAGAAAGTTGAAACCAACCGAGTGACCTATCCACAAACAGACACACATTAGACACACACGCACGCACGCACGCACGCACCACGCACCACGCACACACGTCGCACGCACGCACGCACCCCCACCCCCACGCACGACCAACACACACACACCAGAGACACGGGAGAGAGAGAGAGAGAGAGAGAGAGAGGAGAGAGAGAGAGAGAGAGAGAGAGAGAGAGAGAGAGAGAGAGAGAGAGATTGGTGTGTAAGTCTTTCTGGGTTTGTTTGTTGGTTTGTTTGTTTTAGGTTGTTTTTTGAGGTAGTGGGTTGGGTTGTGTTGTATTTTTCCGCGGGAGTGGGGGAGGGGGGGGGACAGGTTGTAGAGGTTGGAATGTCTTGTTATTAAATCTGTACAGTTTTATTCGCAGTTGTTTTTTTCTGGTGTTTAGTTCTTGTGTGTTAGGATTATAGTGAGTCATGTGGGTCTTCATACGTTTGTGTGGTATATCTTTTTCTTTCCGTTCCATGGCTATAGCTTCCAGGTCACAAATAGATTTTTTGCAAAAAAAGTAAGCAGCCGTTTAACCCCATCGTCTCCAGGTAGCCACGTTTCCAATTGGGGAGTGTTAATCTGTTTCTCTCAGCTGGCTGCATTTTCCGTTCGCATTATATTTCTCTGTCTTTGTCTCTCTATCTGTTTCTTCTGTTTTGGGGGGACGGATAGCCTAGTGGTCAGCAAACATTGCGCTGGCAATTTGACGACCCGGGTTCGAGTCTGGTCGAGGAGATTTTTCTCCTGGAGTTAACAT
>CM060329.1:34897480-34907480 GCA_030674155.1 Stramonita haemastoma | reverse complement strand
CTCTCTCTCTCTCTCTCTCTCTCTCTCTCTCTCTCTCTCTCTCTCTCTCTCTCTCCTCTCTCCTCTCTCTCCCTCTCTTTCCCTCCATCCCTCCCTACCCTCTCCCTCCCTCCCATCCTCTCTCCCATCTCCCTTCCTCCCCCTGTCTCTCTTTCCCTCCCTCTCTCTCTCCTCCCCCCCCCCTCTCTCTTACTAAAGCCGAATAAGAAGTCTTAGTAGAATGGAGAGTTGTGTTGAAAAAATCGGTAATTCAGCACTTTGTTTACTTTTGGGGGCTTTTAATGCGCTTATCTTGGAGAGTTTCCTATATAAATCGATGGCAGAATACTTTTATAACTTTTTGTCTTCTTCTCGTAGTAATAAAGGAGTTAATATAGGTAGGTAGGTATAGGTAGGTAGGTAGGTAGGTAGGTATAGGATAGTAGATGGGAGTAGATAGATAGATAGAGAGAGAGAGAGAGAGAGAGAGAGAGAGAGAGAGAGAGAGAGAGGAGAGAGAGAGAGAGAGAGAGTTTTGATTTTGTCATGTTTATTTTTCTTTAAAAGTACATGTCTATTGTTGGAGTGAATTTGTTGCGAGGCCTTAAACATCCATCACATCTTCTAAATGTACGTTTGTCATGATAGTCTGGTTTACAGTCCTATTCAGGAAACGAAAGAAGGAAAGAACGAAGAAAAAGTACAAAACACAACTAAAACAAATTAAAAGTGATCTCAAAGTACAACCCCACCCTCTACCTCCACCTCCAAGAAAAACGGAAAGCAAAACAAACACCCCTCCCCCCTCCCACCCTCACACACACACACTCAACAAACCTGAGATAAAATAAACTCAAAACACCTCCGCTAAACACCACCGCCATCATCATCATCACACCACCACCACACCACCACAACCACCACCACCAACAGTAACAACAAAAACCCGGCTACGTTCTAAGTCAGACTGAAAAAGGATAACATAGGGAAGTTCTACTCCACTTCGGATCAGGATTTGAACTCGGGACCTCCCGCAGTTTAGACTGTGGAGTGTAAACCTGGAAGCACTTGAGCCGTTTTTTTCTGTTCCATTTAGTGCTCATCAAGCCTGGATGGGGGGAGGGGGGATACTTGTCTGACATCAGATGTGGGTGACCACCCAGGTATAAAACTAAGAAGCCCACACAAACATGATCCGTATGGATCGAATCATTTGCTCATTAGACCTGGCAGTAGGGTTTTTTCTTCTTTTTTAAAAATCCTTTTTTCGTTGTTTTTGTTTGTTTGGTTGGTTGGGTTTCTCTGTGTGTCTTCCTGTGTCTGTCTGTGTCTCCTCTCTGTCTGTCTTTCTGTCGGTCTGAGTGTCTGTCTGGGTCTGTTTCTATGTCTGTTTGTCTGTCTGTATGTTTGTTTGTATGTCTGTCTGTCTCTCTCTACCATCAACCATCTCTCTCTCTCTCACTCACTCACTCACTCACTTTCTGGGTCTATCTGTATTGTCCCTCTGGGTCTGTCTCTCTCGGTCCGTGCTTGTCTCTATCTGTCTTTCTCTTTGTTATTTCAATCTGTCTCTCCGTCTGTCTGTCTCTGTCTCTCTTTCATGCTTGCTTGCTCGCTTGCTTGCTGTCAGGTTTACGACTCTTGCGCAATCAAGAACACCCACGATGCAGTCATACACATACACACACCAAGAGAGAGACAGAGAGACAGTGATGGTTGGTGATGATGGTCAGTGGTGAGGAAGATGATGTAATGATGCTGCTATGGAAATTATGTGCTTTCAAATTGCTTAAAATGGCTGTATTCTGCGCTTCCATATCCTACCACTACAGCGTCAACCAGGCCCGAGAGATACAGAAACCTGCAGGGTTGTTTAATAATTTGAGCAACTCTCTCAAAATCACATTCATCTGGAAAGTGGGTGATGCTCGACTGTGTGGTTCCAGTCTTCCCAACGAGCCCATAGCAAATTCACTCTGGGTACGAGCCAGCTGGATTTTAAAAGAAAAAAAAAAACACCTCTGAATCATATGGAATTTGAACCCACAGCCTCCCAGCCAGCAACCCAACGCGCTATCCACTGCATCATGGCGGCTGGGGAGGAGAGAGAGAGAGAGAGAGAGAGAGAGAGAGAGAGAGAGAGAGAGAGAGAGAGAGAGAGAGAGAGAGAGGGGGGGGGGTGGCAAAGGCAGGCAGACGGAAAAGGGGCAGACATAAACAAAGCAAAAATGGATACAAGCACGTAACCTTCTAGCTTTTAACTCTTATTGTAACGAATTAAAAAGTAAAACACACACACACACACACACACACACACCACACACACACACACACACACACACACACACACACACACACACACACACACACCACCATCACATCACCACCACTCACACACTCACACATCACACCACCACCACCCCCTCCTCCCGATAAGAGCTACGCAAACAACTGGCCGTTTTTGACGGGATGTTTTCAGAAAATATTGTGCTGGGCATGCTCCGCTGAGTAGCCTTGAGCCTGTCCCTTTGATTCTGAAACGTGAAGTCCACTGAGAGCGCCAGAGCGCGCGCGATAGGTAGGGTCTCCGGCAGACTCCTCGATCGCGGCTTGCGGGCAGATAGGGTCAGGTGGGGTTTTGTGCTTTTATCGTTAATGAGCGGGGTAGCTCAGTGGTCAGAGCGCTCGCTTTCCCCGATTAAGTTAAGCAGCGTCGATGCGTGGTTACCAGTTGGATGGGTGACTGTTTGCTCGCCTTGGCTTTCGTACAGTCCCCAGTTCCCCAACTGTAAATGGATACCTGCCCTCTTTAGAGTCAGGGAAGGTAAAGCAGGAGGGAGAGCGAGATAGGCGCCCCTCAATATGCTGGCCCTGAGAAGCTGAGGTCTCTGATGCTCGTCCCCTTACGACCGCTTAGGTTATGGGACACCACGAGGCCTGGTGCTCAAAGATGACTTCTCTTGACTCGTCCTAACTTCTGGGAAGTTGTTGAGGGTTCCTTACTAAAATGTTTAGGTAGTGTCTTTTGGTGGAAGAATTGGCGTAACCATCTCTTTCCAGGGCGGTGAATGGCATGCTGGGTAATCTATGTATGTGTCTTGTATTTTAACAGGCTGTTATACTGAAATTTATGACTAGATGTGAACAGACTTTAATTAAACAAACGGCCACAACAATCACTGGGGCTGCCTTTGGTCTTGTATGTACTTTGTGAACAGCACAATGAAAGTCATTTCCGTTCTGTTTGTGTTTCGGGTTTTTTCCCCCTTCTTTTTTTGTGTATTTTTGGGTATGTGGATATAATTTTATATTATAAATGTTACTGATCAATCATTTAAATTGCCTATCCTGGCGATGTAAACCCGGAATCCTCTCTCTCTCTCTACTTCTCTCTATCTCTGTCTGTCTGTGTCTTGCTCTGTTTCTCTCTCTCTCCCTCTGTTTCTCTTCTGTCTGTCTGTCTGTCTGTCTGTCTGTCTGTCTGTCTGTCTGTTGTCTGTCTGTCTGTCTGTTTCTGTCTGTCTCTCTCTCCTCTCTCTTTCTCTTCTCTCTCTCTCTCTCTCTCTCTCTCTCTCTCTCTCTCTCTCTCTCTCTCTCTCTCTCTCTCTCTCTCTCTCTCTCTTGTGCGCAAGTACTTGCAACGCAGCGCGCACATTACTTTTTCCCTTACTCGCTTACTCTCTCTCTGTGTATAGATCTCTCTCTGACTATCTGCCTGTCGCTTTGTTTGTCTGTATGTCTCTCTCTCTTTCTGTCTCTGTCTCTCTCTCTTTTTCTCACTCCCTCGCTCGCTCGCTCGCTCACTTTTACATACACACACAACACAACACAACACAACACTACACTACACTACACTACACACACTACATACACTACACTACACTACACTACATCACTACATACTACACTACACTACACTACACTACACTACACACACACACACACACACACACACACACACACACACACACACACACACACACACACACACACACACACACACAGTGTATGCAGCGCGCGTTTCCATAGCACCGACTAAAAACAACAACAATGAAACGGAATTTAATTACTTTTTAGGCAGATAGCATTTGAGCAGGAATTCTAAAGACCGTTTTAAGTTCGGAAGAGAATAATAGCATTATCTGGAGTCACAGGTAAAATGAGATAATAATATATTTCCCCACAATTAAAATGAAATGTTTTTCCGTGTTATGACGATACGGTAAATTGAAATTGCGTGGATGCAAACATAAAAGAGAGAGAGAGAGAGAGAGAGAGAGAGAGAGAGAGAGAGAGAGAGGAGAAGGAGAGACAGAGAGAGACAAGAGAGAGACAAGAGAGAGAGAGAAGAAGACAAAACAGAGAGACACAGAGAGAGAGAGAGAGAGAGAGAGAGAGAGAGGAGAGAGAGAGAGAGAGAGAGAGAGAGAGAGAGAGAATATTAAATGTTGAGGAAACAATTAAAAACTGATATATTGTGCACTTAACCTTTTCCAGTGTTGGTTATACGTTTAACTGTTCTGCTTTTTTTTTTCTAAAAGTTTGTTGTTTGTTGTTTATTTATTCGTTTATTGTCTTTTTTGGTGTGTTGGTTTCGTCTGTATGTTTTGTTTTGTTCGTTTTTCTCCTTTCTGTTTCCTTCATTTTCTTTTCTTGTTGCTTTCTTCTTCTTTCTTCTCTTTCTTCTCTCTCTCTCTTCTTTCTCTCTCTCTCTTTCTGTCTTGTCGTTCGTTCGTTCTTTCCTTCCTCTTTTTTCATGAAATCACGCACTCAGGCATAGACAAAGACACACACACATACACGCACGCAGGCACGCAGCACACACACACACCACACACACACACACACACACACACACACACACACACACACACACACACACACACACACACACACACACACACTGAACGCTGGTTCATGAATTACGGGATCTTTAAACGTACATATTGATGTATGTATACACGAGAGGAATTAAGATACGAACCCACAACTTCATAGACCCGTGAGATTGAAGTCGAATGGTCTTAACCACTGGGCTATGGCGTCTGTCGCGCTAACGTTATAACTGTGTTGCCGCAAGAGATCCTTAGAATGTCAAATTTATATTTTGCAATTACACTTGAAGTTGAAGGTACTACTGGCACTGGTTTTAGTTACCCAATGACATTCTTGTCCATGCAATAACGAGGATAATAAAGCTGGTATTACTGGAATTATTTTGTTCTGTTTCTCTGCTCTCTCTGTCTCTCTGTCTCTCTCTTCTCTCTCTCTCTCTCTCTCTCTCTCTACTCTCTCTCCTCTCTCTCTCTCTCTCTCTCTCTCTCCTCTCCTCAGTTTTTGTAATAAAACTTCGTTCTTTTTTCTTTTCTTTCTGTCTCCTTTTGCATTTTCTTTCTCTCTGCTCTTTTTACTGTTTGTCTTTCTTTTATTTTTATAATTTTTTGATCCTTCCTCATTTTCTGACTTCTCTTTCATATTCTTTCTCTCTCTCTCTCTCTTTCTTTCTTTTTTATCATTATTTAAAAAAACCCAACTTTTTAGGCGAGAAATTAAAGATTGTAGGTAAGCCTTAGTTCATGATCAAACAGGTATCATGTTGACGGACAGACTTACTGATTGACCGACCGACTGAATTATTGATTGATTAATTCATTTATTCATTCATTCATTTTTCTCCGTTTTTGTCTGTTCACAGAAATAGCTGACATGGTCTCCTGATGTAGCAAGAGAGAGTTATCTTCCTGAGTCAAAATGGCCGCCAAACTCCTTCTACCACTACCACCACTATCACAACAACAATCCTCCTCGCTCCGTCCCCTCCTCTTCTTCCTCCTTTTCCCACTCCTCCTCCTCCACCTCCTCCTTCCTTATGCAACGGGAGAGGCCAGTTCCAGCGCCGTGGAGACGGTGTTCGATTCCCCGCACCCGGGGAACGGGTTTATCCACCTGACGGTGAACACGGAAACGCAGACGTTGTACGTGGGCGCCGTCAACTACCTGTACAGCCTGCACCCCAACCTGACGCACTGGCAGACGGTGAAGACTGGGCCCAAGCCGGACAGTCCGGACTGCCCACCCCCCATCATGGTGAACTACCAGTGTGCCTACCCCAAGAAGGAGACCAAGAGCTACAACAAGGTGCTGGTGGTGGATTACACCCACCAGAGGCTGATTGCCTGCTCCAGGTGAGATTGAATTGATTGAGAGAGAGAGAGAGAGAGAGGGGGGGGGGGGGGGGTTAGGGTGTGTGTGTGTGTGTTTCTTCATCTTCTTTTTTTTCGTGTTCCTCCTCCTCCTTTCCCTCATTCTCCTCGTCCTTCTTTTTCGTCTTCTTCTTTTTCTTCTGTAGAATGCAGGTAGATATTTTTTCGTTCCTCGTTTAGAGCTGTGAGGTTCACCAAATGGTGAGGTGTATCCGTATGTGACCGTTTTTACCCACCATTATTTTAAGGTAGACGTATTCTGATTCGGTGGATGGAGATAACATGGAAATGATTGTTCTGACCGACTTGTGTCTGAACTCCAGGAAGAATCGAAAGGAAATGCGCTGAATTTCTGTTTTCTTTTGGATACGGCAGTCTTTGATTAGTTGAATCGAACAGAAACCACACTAGGACATATCCAGAGTGCAGATTGCATACTAGTCTAGGCACGTTCATGCCACTGCCTTTATGGTCTGCTCTTCTGTGAAAGACGGATGGATCTTTAACGTTTACCCAAGATGTTAAACACTTATGAAAAGGAGATATAAAATTATATCTGTCTGTCATAATTTTATGTCAGACAGATAGGGAAACCAATACACATGCAGACAAAAAAGAAGAAAGAAAAAATGATAGGCTGCGCTGCTCATTTGGCCACGCTCTCTTCCTGAGGTGACCATGCCGAATTTTTACGTAGAGAAATCTGCCCTTACTTAGTGTGGTATTCTGTGAATACACTATAAACAAAAGAAAACGAAACCATCAAGCGTTTTTCATGCCAACAAAAAATCGTGGTCTTTGTCTTCTTATCAATTCTTCTTGACACAAAGACGTGCCCCTGGAAGCATTGCAACTCGTCTCACATCACGTCCATGTAATCACACTGTAATCGCCGCTCGTTTCTGTGTGTGCAGCCTGTTCCAAGGCTTCTGCGAGAAGAGGCACCTGGACGACATCACCAAGGTGGACGTCAGCAGCTACAAACCCGTGGCAGCCAACAGCGAAAACGCCTCCACCGTCGCCTTCATCGCCCCGGGTCCAGCGCCACAACCGGGCCAAGTTCAAAACAACGTGCTGTACGTCAGCGTGTCCTGGAACCCTTTCGGCCAGGACATTTGGCGGGAAGACGTTCCCGCCTTTTCCAGTCGTAGTCTCAGCGATTTCGAGCTGGCCTACTCGGACAATTTCCGCCAGACCCGCATCAAGATCGAGATCCAGCAGCGGGAGACGTTCCTGGTGACCTACCTGTACGGCTTCGGCTCGGAGAACTTCAGCTACATGATCACCATGCAGAAGCGGAGCGCTCGGAGTAACGTGTACGTCTCCAAGATTTTCCGCGTGTGTCAGAACGACCCCTTCTTCTACTCTTACGTGGAGCTGGAGCTGAGGTGCACGCACCAAGCGAGGACTTCAACTTGCTGCAGGCGGCCTACTTGGGCAAGCCGGGCAAGGTTCTGGCGCAGAGCCTCAACATCCCCACCACGGAAGACGTCTTGTATGCCGTCTTCTCCAAAGGGCGCAAGTCCTCGCCCCTTCCCACCGGGGACTCCGCCCTGTGTATTTACCCTATGCGTCTCGTGCGTCGGAAATTCACGGAGAACATTCAGAAGTGTTTCAGTGGGATTGGGAATACCGGTCCGGATCACCTGTCGAAGCCTGTGCGATGTTTGAAATCCACGGTGAGTATTTGGGGTGGGAAGGAGAGATGGAGGAGGGAGGAGGGAGGGAGGAGAGAGAGAGAGAGAGAGGAGAGAGAGAGAGAGAGAGAGAGAGAGAGAGAGAGAGAGAGAGAGAGGTGCAGCTTTGTGTGTATGTGTGTAGTGCAGCTTTGTGTGTGCATGCTTGTTTGTGTGTTTGTGATCGTACATGCCTGCATGTGTGTGCGTTTGTTCAAATTGTACAGGATCTGATTACGTTTTGGTGTTTGACAGTGAATGTGCTTGAAAACGTTAGATACTGAATCTTTAAAGGAAAGTTTTCAAAGATCTTTTTTCCCTCAAATCCTCTTTGAAAGATATTTTTTCAAAGGTCCTTCTTTCTGGTTTTTGTTTTAAAGAAGCAGAAATTGAAATTACTCCAACCTGAATAGAGACGGTCTATGATACAGATAATCTCCGTAGAGATAGTTTGACGGTATTTAAGAAGATTGTAATACTATGGTCTTTACAGAGATTGTATAGGTATGATCTGAGCGTATGAGCTGATCTTTATAGTGTCTGTATAGGTATGAGCTTATGGATTAATCTTTATAGAGATACTCAGATAGTGCATAGAAGAGGTCTGCATGGATTTTTTATGTAAGTGATGTGTTTCGAGTGATGGTTTATAATTATAGAGGTGGTTTGTTTGAGATAGTCGATTTAGAGATGGTCAGTTCAGAGACAATGGTCTGTATTCAGACATAAACTGTATTTCGTATAGATAAGATATAGATATAGAAATTGTGTAGAAATGGTTTACATTCTATATGGAGATTATATAGCTAAAGATTACGTAGATGTATAATGATGTTTTGCATAGAGATGGTCCATATAGAGATGGTCCATAGTGGTGGTCTAGTGCTCTGTTTAGGGATGGTCCACATAGAGATGGTCCATATAATATAGTGATGGTCTAGTGCTCTGTATAGAGATGGCCCATACATGGACTGATAGAGAGATGGTCCGTATATAGTGATGATCTAGTGCTCTGTATAGAGATGGTCCATACATACATAGATGGGCCGTATATATTGATTGTGTAGTGCTCTGTATAGAGATGGTCCATACATAGAGAGATGGTCCATATATATAGTGATGGTCTAATAGTGTCTGTACAGATGGTCTGTCTATACAGAGATGGTCCATACAGAGAGATGGACCCTATAATATAGTGATGATATAGTGCTGTGTGTCTGTCTATACAGAGATGGCCTCAGCCTCGGAGGTGTCCATTTGCTACTGTGTTGTTCAAAAAGAAGTGTAGTTGGTGCAGTGGTGTGAAGTATGGCACAAAGGAAGGGGAGGGGGGGTACGATCAATGAAATTCAATTGACTTCAGACACTGTCTACTGGCTCGGAAAGTCTACTCTCTTCACAATTCTCATTGATTTTCTTCCGTCTTTTGTCGATCCCTCTTTTTTTTCCTTCGGTGTAGGTCTAATGTGTGGGGTCTCCTTATCTGTTTTAAAATTTAACTGAGACGTTTTTGGGGGAGGTGTTTTTTTTTGGGGGGGCAGGGGCTGTAATTTTTTTCTTCTGTTTTTGTTATGAAATAGGCTATTTGTCATCATCGTTATTGTTGTTTCGAGCTCCACCATCATCTTCATCATCATCTCATCATTATTGTCATTAATATTGTATATATATCATAATATATCATCATCATTATTATCATCATTATTATCATTCATCATTATCATCATCATCATTATCACCAGTCATAGTATTAGTATAGTAGTATAGTAGTATTAGTGGTGTGGTGGTGTGGTGGTGGTGGTGGTGGTGGTGGTGGTACTTCTTGCTGTTCTTGTGTTGTTGTTTTTGTTGTTCTTATTATAGCAGGCTATTTCCTCTTCCCCTCAGAATTCCCTTCCATGGCAATCATTTGCCTTTGATACTTAATGGTATATTTTTTTGTTTTCTCAAAGTTTTGTGATAATACGTCTGTCATTTGGGTAAATAACGCTTTATTTGCTGTTTTTTGTTATTGTTTCTTTCTTGGTTTTGTTTCTTATATTTTGTGACACGATTACGAATCCTTCGCGTAGTTTCGGTTTAGTTTATTTGGAGAGATTCGTCATCTGAGAACGCGCTTATATTACGAATAGCTTCCCCATC
>CM060329.1:34889980-34892480 GCA_030674155.1 Stramonita haemastoma | reverse complement strand
CAGAAGAACAAGCGGGCTTTAGACCAAAACGCAGCACAATGGAACAAATTTTCAATCTGAGAATTCTGATAGAGAAGCATCTCCAACACCAAAAAGACTTGTACCACAATTTCATAGACTTCAAAAAGGCCTTTGACAGGGTATGGCATGACGGCCTCTGGCAAGTACTCAGGCACTTCAACATTGACAGCTGCCTAATTGAAGTCATCAAGGCTCTGTACGAGAACGCAAAAAGTGCAGTTTTCATGAACAACCACGTGGGCGAGTTCTTCAAGACCACGGTTGGGGTTCGCCAGGGCTGCCTTCTCTCACCTGTACTCTTCAACCTCTTCCTCGAAAACATCATGACAGAGACACTGCAAAACCACCACACTTCCATCTCCATTGGTGGAAGACCCCTTTGCAACCTCAGATTTGCAGATGACATTGACCTCATGGGCAGCAGCAAACAAGAACTGCAAATCCTCACAGACAATTTAACAGATCGAGCGAGCGCATATGGCATGGAGGTCAGTACAGAGAAATCAAAGATCATGGTCAACAGCGCAAGTAATGACATCACGGAAATAAAGATGAATGGAGAAACACTAGAAGAGGTGAGCCAATTCAAATACTTAGGCTCCATCCTAACAAAAGATGGCACATCAAACAATGAAGTGAAAGCTCGCATTGCAACAGCAACATCTGCTCTAGTCAGACTCGAGAAGATCATCAGAAGCAACAACATCAGCTTCTGCACCAAATACCACCTTTACAAATCCCTCGTGATATCTATCCTCCTATATGGCTGTGAATCATGGACTCTGACAGCAGAGTTAGAGAGGAGAATCCAAGCATTCGAGAACAAGTGCCACAGAAGACTTCTCAAAATATCATACAAAGAACACAAGACCAATAACTATGTGAAAGAAGAAATCAAAAAGCGTGTGGGCCCCCAAGAGCCTTTGCTCTCCACCATAAAGAGGAGAAAGCTGATGTGGTTTGGTCACACCACAAGACACAACACACTAGCAAAAACCATCTTGCAAGGAACAGTCGAGGGCAAGAGAAGAAGAGGCCGCCAAAAGAAATCATGGGTTGACAACATCAAAGACTGGACCGCCCAACCCCTACAACACCTCCTACTAGCCACGCAGGATCGTGAAGCATGGAAAAAGATCTCTGTTGCGTCTTCTCTCATGTCCCCCCTACGTCCTTTGGGACATGGGACTGAGTGAGTCAGTGATTGTCTTCAGCCGTGACACATTCTAATATTATTAACATGATATACCTCTTTGTATAATATTGATAACCTGTAACCTATAATTATGGCTGTTTAGTATATTATATAGGGAGGTACTTGTAAAAGGGTGGCACACGCAAACTTCCCATCCAGTGTGTACTTAGGATCTCACAGTGATTCCCAGGTGGGATAGTGAGACAGAGCGCATGTTCTGGTGGCCACCAGAGTGTTAAGCGTGGGAATGTCCAACAACAGTAACGCAACAACACCACCGTGAACAAAATGGTGTTCTTGATTTTGAGGGTTTTTTACTTTTAAAAAATCAAGAGGGAGGAGGTGGGATCCTTTGCAACATATTTTCTTGGGCACTTTTTGCCATAAAGATGCAAAGTGATTTTCCAAGTGTAGTTTTCCATCATTCTGAAAATTCTGGGGGTGTTTGGGGTTTAATTTTTTGTTGTTGATTTGCTGAAAATTCCATCGTTTCTGATAATCTCTTTTGTTTTAGATTTGATTTAGCTTTTAGTTATAATCTTTTCCTCTTTATTCTTGTTTCAATGCTCCGTTTACATGGTTCTTGTTGAGGTAGTAGTCTTTCCAAAGACCAAGTAATTGAACTCTTAACAATGGTACTTGGATAAGATCTCCAATTCTAAGTGCTCCATCTTGTGTGTTTGTGTGTGTGTGTGTGTGTGTGTGTGTGTGTGTGTGTGTGTGTGTGTGTGTGTGTGTGTGTGTGTGTGCGTGCGTGCGTGTGTGCGTGCGTGTGTGTGTGTGCGTTCGTGCGTGCGTGCGTGCGTGCGTGCTTGCTTTACTTTCTTTTCATAATGTCTTGTTTTATTATTTTTTTATATAGAGTTTTTAGTCGCAGATGATGAAAGCTGTCCTAATATTAATAATATGGCTCTTGTAGCTGTTTTTTTTCCCCAATGTGACAAAACAAGCGATGTATTTGGTTCATGACCAACTGATTACTCATTATGTCAGTTCAAGAAATTCTTTTCTTATGGAACAGAACAAGCGACATATTCAGTTCTAGATAACACTTAGCAGATATATGAAGATTGCCAATTATTTCAATTCAAGAAGAAAAAGCATGATCTTCCAAGAAAAGAAATTGACAGATAACCTTTGATGGTAAAAATACCCAAACAAACTAACAAATAAAAAACACGGAACTTTACACCCAAATGATCTGCCATAACTTTGCTAATCAATCAATGAGGGTGAACCCTTTCGTTTCTGTTGTGTTACGTGTCCGTTTGGTTAACTCTTTTG
>CM060329.1:34879980-34887480 GCA_030674155.1 Stramonita haemastoma | reverse complement strand
TTGCTTTTTAATGCGCTGTTTTCTCCTTTCAGTAGTTCATTCTCTGTTCTTCAACTGTCCACAGAATTTATCCAGTCGTGCACATCTTGTGTCAAGTTCGAATGCGATTGCTCTAGGTCTGCCTTGTCTTTTTTCATCTCATCTCTGAAGGATGTTAATATAGATGCGACATCTTTCAGAGTCAGGTCATCATCGCACTTCTCACCTGCTGCTTGGCCAGTGTTGGGTCGTCTCTGTCCGCCGTTCATCATCCGCGTTGGTCTGGAAGTGTCCAGCTGTGGTCCTCGGTTTAGTTCAATGTCCCCGCGTTGATGAATTAAATTGCCCATAGGAAGAGGAGTAGTAAACCCTGTGACGACACCGTCAGTTGTACTGCGTCATGTCAACACTGGCTGAAACATGGCTGCTTTGAGTTTTGCTCTGTCGTACATAGACTTCATGTATACTGCCATTACTGGCAGAAATTCTCCTCACACACTTGAAACAAATTCATATTCAACTTTATATTTGTGTTGATATCGAGTTTATCTCCTTCGAAAAGGGGCCTATGCCTAAATCTGAATTTATAAACATTTCGCATTTGCGTTTTCTCTCCCTTTCCCTCCTTCCCTCTCTTCCCCTCTTCCCCCCCCCCCCCATATCTCTCCCCTCATCCCCCCTCTCTCGGTATCTCTCTGTATATCTATGTATCTCCCTCTCTCTGTCTCCCCCCCTCTCTCTGTCTCCCCCCCTCTCTCTGTCTCTCTGTCTCTGTCTCTCTCTCTCTGTATATCTCTCTGTCTGTCTGTCTGTCTGTCTGTCTGTCTGTCTGTATCTCTGTCTGTCTGTATCTCTCTCTCTCTGTATCTCTCCCTCTCTCTCTCTCTCCCCTCACTAACCCACTCCCGAACGCTAAAAGACCCCAAAACTCCGGTAAAGACTGGATAAGGCGTTTGATGTCCGGAACCTTTGATCCGGTCTCGTATTACGGTCTCTCCGGCCTGTTTCTCCACAACTCATCAACCTGCTCCGATAACGTTCGCCAAGAGGCTCCAAGACGCCTCTGGCCCGGCCAGGCCAGGGTATGAGAAGCCTCTTGTTGACACTTGTGTGCGATCGGAGATCTGTCTTGGAACTCGTTAACGATCGGCGCGGCCGTGACCGCTCTTGTTATCGGCTGGAACTAATTGCGTTTTGTGCGAGAGTCCTGTTCTGTTTGTGTTTGTGTACTTTTAGAGAGAGGGAGAGGAAGAGAGGGAGGGGGAGAAATGGGGCACAGAGAGAGGGTAGAGAGAGACAGAGAGCGGGGGGGAGGGGGGGCGAGAGAGGGGAGAGAGAGAGAGAAGGGAGGGAGAAAAGGGAGAGAGAGAAGGAGAGAGAGAGAGAGAGAGAGAGAGAGAGAGAGAGAGAGAGAGAGAGAGAGAGGAGAGAGAGAGAGAGTGGGGGGGGGGGGGGGGGGGGGGGGAGGGAAGGAAAGAGGTTGTGGATGGTGATGGTGGTGGTCGTTAATCATTGTTGTAAGCTAAGAGCCAATCTTTTTTGGACATTTACCCTCAACGAAAAGTTTATGATAAGTATGGTAAATATCATCAACAGAGGCAGGGAGGGAGAGGTGGGGGGGGAGGGGAGAGAGAGAGAGAGAGAGAGAGAGAGGAGAGAGAGAGAGAGAGAGAGAGAGAGAGAGAGAGAGAGAGAGAGAGAGATTACATGACCCAAATACTGAATTAATATGTAATCCATTTAATGAAAAAAAAAAAGACAAAAAATGTCATCATTGCATTTTAGCGTGCAATTTATATCATACAGTAACTATTTTGCATGATGTGTGTATCATAACTATGATATCTCGTATCCCTATATCCTCTAACACCCCCTCCCCACATCTTAAAAATAAAGGAAAGAAATAAAAAGAAACATTTTACTCTTTTTACCAAATTTTCTTCTAGATAAGTTGTCAACATCGTGTCATATACATCGTGATTCCCGCTACCCCAAAAACAAACAAAGAAACAAGCTTTTTATCAGGTTTTTCTAACAAAAGTTCTCAACGTTGTGACAAGTACGTCATAACTTCAAACGGATGCCGCTTAACAAACACAGACAAAATATATATCATGGCTTTGACAAGGAAAGCGCCTGCTGAGGTAAGCGCTCGACGATTTTGAAACTTGTGTCATATCAAGCGCTGTTTTGACATGACAACCTGCCTTCTGTCCCCTACACTGTCCCCGTGTAAAGCTTTGCTCTCTCCTCAAGCAGGGACAGACTGTCCTGTGAAATTTGATACGTTTGTTTATTCCCACTAGCAGAGCTGTTGGTTTCCTGGTTGGCTAGTGCTGTTCGATTGTTAGACATGTTCGTTTAAAAAAAAATTTTTTTGTTGAATGAAAGTTTCGGAACAGAATTGACAAAGAATTAAAGATGTATCTGCGTCTATTCTGTTTATTTTTCTTTCCAAGTATTAAGAGAATGTAAATATTCGTGACACTCGCTGTAGCTGAGTGGATAAAAGTGTTTGAATCCTATGGGTTTGTGAAGTCGTGGGTTCCAATCTCTGCAGCGGTGTCTGGTAAATCAAGGGTGGGGATTTTCACGATCTTCCATGTCTACTTAAAATGCAGACCTGTCAGTGCTAGAATGCTATAATTCCCTGCGTGTGTATACTCACGTAGAAGATTAGTACTTATGCACGTTGAAGATCACATAGTTCATGTCAGGGTTCGGGGAGGTTATGAAAACACGAATATACCCACTATGCATAATTTCTCTAGTTGATACATTAAAGTATTCTTGAATCTTGATGTTGTAGCCTTTACCTGGAGAAGCATGACTTTACAACAAAATAAGTCTAAACCAATCTACCTTATTCTTCTCCTCCTCTCAACAGCAAACGCGCATCACGGATGACTACTGTGGCGAGGTGGAGATCAACCAGCCCATCGGGGGTTCGGACCCCATCGAGAGCGAGGCGGCCCTGCTCTTCCCCCCCGACACCCACCCCACCTCTATCGCCGTCTCCATCACCGAGGAGTATACTGTCGCCTTCGTCGGCACCTCCAACGGTACTCTCATCAAGGTATGATGTGTACTGTGTATACTGTTTGTGTTATGGGGGGGGTTGTATTGTAAGGGGGAAGGGTGAGGGGATAGGGGGTGGGTGGATGGGTGGGGAGGGTGTGTGTGTGTGTGTGTGTAGAGAGAGAGAGAGAGAGAGAGAGAGAGAGAGAGAGAGAGAGAGAGAGAGAGAGAGAGAGAGGCAGACAGACAGACAGACAGACAGGCAGACAACAGACAGAGAGGGAGAGACAGACAGAGACAGACAGACAGACACACGCACACACGCACTCACGCACGCACGCACGCACGCACCACCACGCACGCAACGCACAACGCGCACACACACACACACACACACACACCAGATTCAAGGAGACAAAGAGTGAAAGACTCAGACAAAACAGGGCCATAAACCAAATAAACACCCCGAAACAAAACCCCACTCAAAAAAGAAGCCGAAGCCAAATCAAAACAAAGGAAAACAACCAAACAAAACTGAAAGTATTGGTAGAAAGAGGAAGAAGATATATAAAATGTACAGTTTATTTTGTTTAAAAAGAAACAACCAAACAAACAAAAGAAAGAAAAGAAAAAAAAAAGTTTACATGGTTGTTTTTTGCTTTTATTTCTGTTATACATTTTTTCACAGCTAAGGTGTGACGTCAGTGTCCCATTAGTGACCGCGCTGTGTTTGTTTTCGTTTTACTACCGAAGAAAGTGTGAAAGTCTGGAAAATAATCAATATCCTTTTTTTTCTTTTTTTTTTTCTAGAACAATTAACGGCTCAGACTGTCTATCCTTGCTTTCTAAATGGCTTTTTCCGTGTGTGCGCGCACACACAAAAAAGAACGTACCCGTGTGAACTTTCATTCCCAAAAGAGAGAGATTGTGTGTGTGTGTGTGTGTGTGTGTGTGTGTGTGTGTGTGTGTGTGTGTGTGTGTGTGTGTGTGTGTGTGTGTGTGTGTGTGTGAGTATGTGTGTTGTTGTTGTGTTAAATAGGCTTGCTAAATGCTTAGAATACGTGGCTTTTGGAATTTCTGGCTGAAAGATCGCATTATTATTCAAATCCCATCGCAGAACAAAGGATTTTCTTATTCAGTTAGTCCGGATAGCCTGGTGGCTTATGGATAGATCGTTGCGTTCGTGATTTGACTGCCTTGGATCGAGTCTGAGTTCGAGACACCACCGAGACACCCGCCGTGCAGGGGGATTTCCACCCACAGGTTAACATCAGTACTGACTGCACCCCGCCTCCAAAAGTCCCTCGGATGAGACTATAAACAGATGAAGGTTCATTTTTATACTAAAATTATAGGACCAGTGTTTTAATCCTCGTCTATCCACCATCACGAAATAAAGCTGTTTTTAAAGTATCATTATTATTCACCAGCCGTAGTTGCTCTTGTGTAGCGGTGCCGTATTTTGAGGAGTCCCCAGCTTAACATTCTGAGGATCAACTGGAATGTGCACTCGCTCATCACACCAGAAAGTCAATGCGAAATGGTCCGTAAGTACACACTCGATGAGAAATCGGCGTATGCTATGGCTGGTTTCAAGTATTTTGTAATATGGGCAGCCGTACCCCAACTTCAAAGGATGTTCTGATCTAGTAGTGAGCTCAGTTTTGGTGGCTCCCCGTTTTTATGCTATAGGTCAGTGTGAGTTTGGGGCAAAAGTTTAGGGTCATTTGGAAAACGCTTTGGAGGATGTGGTGGCCACTATTCCAAGGTGGACATCTCGCTCAGTCGGTCTCCGGGACTGAGCCGATATTGACCTAGGAGTCATAGTAATCTGTGTCCTGCTCTGTTGCATCAGAATAAGCGATCGCTGAACATAGTGTAAATGACCCAACAGCAGTGCAGGGTTGTCTGTGGTCGGTGGCCTTCCGGCGGCCTGATAGGGAATGCTTCACGGTAGAAATCAGATCCTGAAGGAATTAAACGTGATTATGGTTGTAGTGATGGACTAGAATTGGCAGTGTGATAATAAAAAGTATGGGCAAGTGATAAAAATGATAAAGAAAAAAACAATCGAACCAAAGAGTCAACCAAACTACAGCAGCATAATTCCAGCCCACAACAACAGCATTAATGAGATAAAAAAGAAAACAAAAAAGAAAACATATTACTAACTGCCAACAGACCGAGAAAAAAAGAGTATACAAAGAGACAAAAAAAATCTACTAAAAAAAACAAACAAAGTAACCAACCTACCTAGATCTACAATGCTTAAAACAAACTAAAACAAAGAAAAAAGAAAACAAGATTAAGAAAACAGTAAGCACAAAAAAGAAAACAAAAACATTACAAGGGGGGGGGAACAGAATTGAGCAAAAGAAAACTGCATTCCAAAGATTTCTTGCAGGAAAGGAAAGTAAACGTTCCATAAGGACAAGACTATAAAAAGAAATCCCCCGAACATCTACACTAGATCCCTCTCCTACGGGGAAGGAAAGGGGAAAAAACCCTTTGCACCTTGTCACAAGCGGTAGTCGGAACATCGCCCGAACTTCTTTTTTTTACTTAACAAGAAACCTTAACATAATCCGATTGTCTTGGAAGCCAAGCAGGGGGGTAACGGACGGGACTCGTAAGCAGCTTTTCACTCTCCGCTAAACTTAATCGGGTGCACCATTCCGGACAGTTAAGTTGATTTTTTTGGGGGGGTTCCTTTTCTTTCTTTTTTTTTTCAACCGGAATTGTTCCGCAGAGAGAAAGAGAGACACATTGATTTCTATTGCTCTTTCGCTTCCGTAAGGATCAATTTGGATCGGGTTAGCATCTCAGCAATATCGATCGCGTATTGATCTCTCCTGGCAGGAAATTGGCGCGCAGAACCGTCGTGGCGCTGTACGGTACGGAACGAGTCGAAGAAGGGGGAGAGGGGGGGGGAGATATTAAGGGGAGGGGGGGCGTGGTGTCGTTGTCGCTACTTTCGGTTTGGGGTGTCTTTGATGTAAGGAAGTGTTGGTGGGTGTTTGTGATTAATTTCTGAAGTGTTTATGTCCGCGGGGGAGGGAGGGGGGTGGGTGGGGGGATTTGATGGATTATCCTGGGGTTGGAGAGTTCTAAATATGGGGGTAGGGGGAAAAGGAGGGAAGGTTGTTGGTGGGGCGAGTCTAGTGTGTGTGTATGTTTAGTCTGGGAGAGAGTGGCGGGGATTTTCTACAGTCATTAGGGGGTGTGATCGAAATGGATTTTGTGGAGGGGTTGTCGGCGACAGAGAAAAATAAAATAACAAGTCACTGTGATGAGTGGATAATGATCCGGAAAATAATTGTAAGGGAGGGTGGAAAAAAGGAGTAAATAGGCTCTGTGTGTGTGTGTGTGTGTGTGTGTGTGTGTGTGTGTTGTGTGTGTGTGTGTGTGTGTGTGTGTGTGTGGTGGAGAGAGAGAGAGAGAGAGAAGAGAGAGAGAGAGAGAGAGAGAGAGAGAGAGAGAGAGAAGAAGACAGACAGACAGACAGACAGACAGACAGACAGACAGACAGACAGACAGACAGACAGACAGACAGACAGAAACAGACAGACAGAAGCAGACACGGACAAACAAACAAACAAAATCTAATTTCATGAGGGTAATCGATTGAATTCAAGCTTTTCTCTTATCCAATCCTCCAACAAAAATGTGAAAAAGAAGAAATTAGAGAGAGAGAGAGAAAGACAGGGACAGAGACAGATAGACAGAACGACAGACAGGCAGACAGACTGACAGACAGAAAGGCAGACAGATCTATAGACAGAGATGGACTGAAATACAGAGAAAAAGAAAGAAAAAGACCACAATGTTATTTTAAAAATTCTAATGAAATAAACAAAATTCGTTCTTTAAATCGATATAAATCCTTCTGTCTTTTTTTTCGTTCTTTTGGTCAGGTGTCGCTGGAATCGAAATCGGAAGCGAACATCTACGAGCACGTGAAAGTGCAGGATAAACAGGGGGTGTAAAAAGGACATGGTCTTTGACGAGGAGCATGACCATGTGTACGTCATGACGGACAAAAGGGTAAGCTGGCTTTGTTTTTTTCCCTTTTTTTTGTTTTGTTTCCTGTCTGGTTAGGATGGTTGCTGGCTAAGTGGCCGGTTGGCTTGTTGGCTAGGTGGCTGATAGGTTGGTTGGATTGTTGTCTTTCTCTCTCTTTCTCTCTCTTTCTCTCCTCTTTCTCTCCTCTTTCTCTCTCTCTCTCTCTCTCATTCCTCTCATCTCTCTCTCCTCCTCTCCTCTCTCTCTCCTCTCTCTCCTCTCTCTCCCTCGTACTTTGTGTGTTGGGTTTTACGTGTTGTGTGTGTGTGTGTGTGTGTGTGTGTGTGTGTGTGTGTGTGGTGTGTGTGTGTGTGTATTGTTTTGAGTCTTTTTTGTTTTAATGTTTGTATGGTAGTTGCGAAATTGCTTTGGATTTACAACTCGTTCTGTCTGAACCTTTCTCGTGTCTGTTTTTGTCTTTGTGTTTCTGTCCGTGGTTCA
>CM060329.1:34874980-34877480 GCA_030674155.1 Stramonita haemastoma | reverse complement strand
CCCTCTCTCCTCTCTCCCCCCTCCTCTCCTTCTCTCTCTCCTCTCCTCTCTCTCTCCTCCTCACCCTCCCTCTCTTCTCCTCCTCCTCTGTTCTCTCTCCGCTCTCTTGTGAGTTACTGATATCAGTACAGAAACAGCCCTCACCCGTTGCCTGCACTTTGACTTACGACTCCCCGGAAAAAGTAGAGAGGAAATTAATGATTAGGTGGAAGGAAGGAAGGAAAGAAGGAAGGAAAAACAGATGACCTCGTGTGCGGAAAGATAGGAGCTGGAGAGAGAGAGAGAGAGAGAGGAGAGAGAGAAGAGAGAGAGAGAGAGAAGACGAGAGAGAGAAGAGAAGAGAGAGAGAGAAGAAGAGAGAGAGAATGTCAAACGAAGTCAAATAAAATCAAATTCTTTTATTTCGAGGATAATGAATTATAAGCGCTCATGTGCTTTTTTTTAAACATCTAGTTCCGTGTGTGTGTGTATGTGTGTGTGTGCGTGCGTGCGTGCGTGTGTGTGTGTGCTCGCATATTTGTTTGGTGTGTGTGTGTGGTGTGTGTGTGTGTGTGTGTGTGTGTGTGTGTGTGGTGTGTGTGGTGTGTTGCGCGCGCTTTTGACAGAGAGAGAGACCGAGAGTTGTTAGAATAGGTGTATGCACCAACAGTACAACACTTACGGGTATGTCAGAGAAAGATACAGAGATGAGGAACGGGTAGGAGTGAGGAGATACAGGAGGGGTGGGGGTGGGGGGGCAGGGACTTTGGGCTAGCTTTTTTGTTTCCTTTGGTATTATACAGAGGACAGACTCGTCGTGTGTACTGTGGCTGCACTCCTACTTAAATTTATAACCTCTTCTCCGGTGTTTTCCCTATAAACTTAAAGACACGTACAACAGTTACCATTGTTTGGATCCCAGAAATGACAAAGTTTGTTGGTTTGTTTGTTGTTTGTTGTTGTTGTTGTTGTTTTGGGGAGAACTAGCTCCTGACTCACAAGTCTTGTGATTTTGCTAGAATTTGCTATGTTGAGAACTGTTTTAATGGCTTACCAAGTACTGTGCCCCCTTCTTTCTGTCTCTCTGTCTCTGTCTCTCTGACTCTGTGTTTCTGACTTTGTCCCTGTCTCTTTTTCTCTCCCCTGTATCTCTCTGTTTCTGTCTGTCTGTTCTGTCTATCTGTCTATCTGTATGTCTGTCTATCTGTCTATCTGTCTGTCTTGTCTCTCTGTCTCTCTTCTCTCTCTCTCTCTTTTTACCTTTTCTTTAATGGTTTTTGTATTGTTGTTTTCGTTTGTTTGTTTGTTTGATTGATATTCTTTTTTTTAAGCTGTATTCTACTTTCTCAACCACACTACACATGCACAGAGTCATTGGCTTAGGAACGAACACAAGCAATTCTCAGGTGAGGAGCCATTACACCTGTGATCCTTCTGTGTCCCCAACTCCCAAAACTATCACACAGTACATTTTTTCGCATTTTAAAATGTTTTTTAAGCAAAGTGTGTTGGTTTTGTTAAATATCCTTCCCTTGTTTGAACAGCAGTGTAGAGGAAATAC
This sequence comes from Stramonita haemastoma, assembly GCA_030674155.1. Classification (NCBI taxonomy): domain Eukaryota; kingdom Metazoa; phylum Mollusca; class Gastropoda; order Neogastropoda; family Muricidae; genus Stramonita; species Stramonita haemastoma. The sequence goes on along the minus strand of CM060329.1, from coordinate 34,875,940 downwards.
TGCTGTACTATGCTGCCTGAAAGCTAGCTAAAGGTGAAGTGTGGCTGTCGGTGTAATCAAGGTATATAAGGTGAATGAATAGAGTGATTGGTCCTTGGCCTTTTCTCTCTCCTTTTTTTTGCAGACGTACGTGTACATTAAATAACTCACTTTGTCTGTCTGTTGTCTTCTGCTTGTTTCTTCTGTTTTTTGTTTCGCTTTGTGTGTTGTGTGTGTTGAGTGTGTGTGTGTGTGTGTGTGTGTGTGTGTGTGTGTGTGTGTGTGTGTGTGTGTGTGTGTGTGTGTGTGTGTGTGTGTGTGTGGTAGGGAGCGAGGAGAGGAGGAGAGAGAGAGAGAGAGAGAGAGAGAGAGAGAGAGAGAGAGAGTAGAGAGAGTGAGAGAGGGAGAGACGCAGGTGAGCTATGTGGTGGTGCGGCGCTGATGCATGTGTCGTGCATGCGTACTTGCATGTGTGACGCTTAATTGTGTGTGTGTTGCGTGCGTCCTGTGATGCATGGTTGTTCGTGCATGAGGACCTCCTAACTGCATGCACACATGTCTGTCGGGCTATTCTGGGTGCGAAACTAAAATGTGTGAGATGTGTACTGTATACAGCCCAGTGTATAAATGACCTACACAGAAGCACACTTTCTCTTCGTCTTTACAGCTCTCTGACTCACACAAACTGCTGCGGAGAAAAAAAGAAAAAATCCTACAAATCAATACCCAAGAGAAACAACACAACTAAAACAAAGCAATGCAACAACAATAAACAAAACAACAACAAACCTAAAAAAAACAAACGAAAAAAAGAATTGAAGTTACCTAACAGTTTTTGTTGTTTATTTGTTTCCCTATTCGGGTTGGGTTTTTTTGTTTTTGTTTTGTTTTTTCATTAGGATTCCTCCACCGTCGTGGACATTGTATTATATGTGCGAACAAAAAATAAAGAAAGAAGAAATGAGTGTAAGCATCGGATGG
>CM060329.1:34834980-34872480 GCA_030674155.1 Stramonita haemastoma | reverse complement strand
ATGTGCGCCCGCGCTCGAGTGCGTGTGTGTGTATGTGTGTGTGGCCGCGCGTGTGTGTGTGTGTGCTCACATGTGTGTGTGTGTGTGTGTGTGTTGTGTGTGTGTGTGTGTGTGTGTGTTGTGTGTGTATTCTGTGTGTGTGATAGTGTGTGTGTGTGTGTGGGTGTGAGATTGTGTGTTTGCATAGTAGATCGTGTCGCAAGGGAAGAGAGGAGAGTTTTATGGCAATTTTCATCGACCCCCAAACCCCGTAGCGAATACGCCGCCGTCGTAAACTACTCCCCTCTCTCCCTCCCCTCTCCCCCCTTCCCCCATCCCCTTCGTCCTCCACAGTAGCTACTACATGAGTCTCCCCCTTCTCCCTCTCTTCTCCCCGCTCCCTTCGATCAGGGAAGGGGGGGGGGGAGAAAGGGTCGGCAAATTAGATACAGGCTATACCTTTAATGACCGAGCCAGCAGTTGAGTGCCTGCCTCCTCTTTTTACCTGTCTTTATTTTGGACTACTGGGGTGGGGTGGATGGGTAGCCTAGTGGATAAGAGTGTGTGACTTCTATTATGTATGTCCATGAATTGGTAGGTTCCAGTCTTGGCTGTTGAGTTTGGTCAATCATGGGTTTGGGATTAAAAAAAAAATTGTATGTGTCTTGGGGTTGTGTGTGTGGTGTGTGTGTGTGTGTGTGTGTGTGTGTGTGTGTGTGTGTGTGGTGTGCGTGCGCTTGGGTGTGTGTGCGCGTGCGCTTGGTGTGGGTATGTGTTGCGCGTGTGTGTCTCCTGTGTGTGTCTCCTTGTGTGTGTGTGTGTGTGTGTGTGTGTGTGTGTGTGTGTGTGTGTGTGTGTGTGTGTATCTGTTCTGTGTGTGTTGTGTCTATGTGTGTGTGTGTGTGTGTGTGTGTGTGTGTGTGTGTGTGTGTGTATCTGTTTCTGTGTGTTTGTGTGTGTGTGTGTGTGTGTGTGTGTTGTGGTGTGGTGTGTTGTGGTGTGTGTGTGTATTCCTGTGTTTTTGTGAATTTGGAAAATTCAAATTTATTCTGCAAAAAAGGAAAACGCTATTGTTTTGTATGTTAATTCTTTTGGTTTTTTAAAATACATCCTTTTTCAATATGTTTTATTTTCTTTTTTTGTACTCAGTATTGTTGCGTTTTCACAAAAAAAACCCTGCCCCAAAGGAAACCCCTTTTTTTTTCCAGCCTCTGTGGTACATGAAAAAATTTTGTTTTTCATGTATTTTTTCCCCTGGGTTTTTCCCCTTCCTATCACTTTGTCTCTTCCCCTTCCTCCCTCTCCCCCTCCCCCATCTCCCCTCCCTTTCCCCCCCCTTTCCCCCCAGGGTTTTCAGCAAACCCAAATTAAAAAAGCTACCCCCCCCCCGCATCTTCCCCCCCGGGGTTTTGCTGATCCCCAAAAACCAAAAGCCCCCCCCCCCCCCCACCAGTACAGGAGAATTTTTTGAAACTTCTTCATTTCCCCCCTTTTTTATTAATAGGGCCACAAAAATAAAAAGATCAACCGACTTTAAAAAAAGGGAAAAAAAAAAAAAGGACAAATCGGGGTTTGGGGCCGGGGGGGGGGGGGGTACGGAGGGGGGGGGAAGGGGGGAAAGGTTTTTTTCCCCTTTATGCAAATTTTTTTAAAAGCCCGGGGGGTTTTTTTGGGGGTTAAAAGGGTTTCGTATTGTTTTTTCTTTTTTTCTATGTTGAAAATCAAATGGGCTTTTAGTATTTAGATACCAGACGAGAAAAATATTGGCCGGCGGCCATTTAATGGTGCGTTTTATATATCTACAGAAAAAGGGACCCCCTCCCCTCTACTTCCTTTTTAAACGACAAAAGAAGAAAACAAAAAAAAAACCGCCAACCAACCTTATGAAGGGACAAATTTGAGAGTAAAGTAAAAACAGCAGCAAGCAACAGCAGCAGCAGCAGCAACAACATTAACAGCAGCAGCAACAACATCAGCAGCAGGAGCAACAACGACAACAAATCTTCCTTATGCAGAGATTATCAGTTCTATGGAAAGCGTGGCTGAGCCCGGAGTGCGTGACGTAAGAACAGGAACCGGAAGTTTGCGTCTGGACGCCATGATTAGGGATGTATTATGGGATATTTATGTATAATGGGTGCACGGCAATGGAGAAATAGTGTGTGTGTGGGGTTGGGTGAGGTGGGGGGAGAATAATGGGTAAATTTTATAAAAGGCATGTCGTTAGCGAGTTTTGTTCATCTCTCTCTCTCTCATTTCTCTCTCTTCTCTCTCTCTCTCTCTCTCTCTCTCTCTCTCTCTCTCTCTCTCTCTCTCTCTCTCTCTCTCTCTCTCTCTCTCTCTCTCTCTCTCTCTCTTGGGGGGTTGCTTATATTTCTAAGGTTGCTTTAGTCGCCCGCTGTTTGTGCCATGGCGATTTTAGATTCGATATCTGGCAAAAGGCATAAGTTGCGTTTTATTGTATATTCTCTCTGTCTCCCTCCCCCCCTCTCTCTCTCTTTCTCTGTACCCCCTCCCCCCCCCCCCCCCCCCCCCCCCCCCCCCCCCCCCCCCCCCCCCCCCCCCCCGTCTCTGTCTCGCTTCCCTCTTCTCGCTTTTTCACCCTTTTGATAAGAACTTTCTTTGTTACTTTCTCCACTTTCTGTCTTCCTTCCGTTTTACACATATAAACCACAGGCAACGGTTCTTTATCTTGATCTGCACACTTTAGGCTTGGCAGTCTGTGTGTCTGTGGTGACAGGGAACAGACATTACACTGCCTATCACTGGCACTAACTCACCGACAGGGCAGGTTCCTCTCGGTAGGTGGCCTGATAGTGAGCTTTTTGTTTTATGTGAACTGCAGTACTTGTCTGCGATAAGACGATGGGTGGGGTGGGGTGGATTGTGAGAGATTTTGAGATGGGATGGGTGTGTGGGTGGGCGAGGGAAATGCTTTTTGAAAACAAGCAGAAAATAGGTTAAAATAAAATAGAAAGGATGTGTATTGTTGGGTAGATATGTTATTGTGTGTGTGTGTGTGTGTGTGTGTGTGTGTGTGTGTGTGTGTGTGTGTGTGTGTGTGTGTGTGTGTGTGTGTGTGTTGTGTGTATGTATGTGTGTGGTTGTGTGTGTGTGTGGGGTGTGTGTGTATGTGTGTGGTGTTTTATTTAGTTCTCTCTCTCTCTCTCTCTCTCTCTCTCTCTCTCTCTCTCTCTCTCTCTCTCTCTCTCTCTCTCTCTCTCTCTCTCTCTTTCTCTCTTTCTCTCTATGTGGGGGTATGCATGCATGTGTGCATGCTTGTGGGGGAAAACAGAGAAGGCTGTTGTCTGCCAACAAGTATAATTTGTATCAAGGGTATAGAGAACTATAGAAGAAGAAATGAAAATAATGGGCAAAACATGGAATGAAATCAGCTGGCTTGCCCAAGACAGAGATGGCTGGAGGAGACTTGTTGGCGCCTTTTGCTCCACCCGGAGCGAGGAGGATTAAGTAAGTAAGTATAGCATTATTGTAACAAGGACGAAGTTTTCTCGTTATATGAAATGTGTAATTCTGTGACCATTGTTTTGGGTCTGTATTGTTTGGCGTTGATCAGAGCCTCAGTAGCTTATCACTGTCAGTACAGCATGTTTTCTTATGGAGTTTGTAAACCTTGTATTAAATGATATTGTAGCAAGATGGAAAGTGTTCTCGTTACACCCATGTATAATTTCTGTTCATGGGTTGGATCCTGTATTCTTTGAGGGTGGTCAGATGGGTTTTCTTTTGGGGGGGGGGGGGGGGGGTAGGGGGCTTGGGTTTTTTTTTGTTTGGTGTTTAGTTTTGTTTGGTTTTAAGCTAAAGGCCTACCTAGTTTATCTTTGTCACTGCAGGCTGTTTTCTTGCTGAGGTCGATGGCTTGGTGTAATGTAGCATGTCGAAAGCTGTTGTTTGTTTGTTAACTCTTGTGATTTTGTTTCTGACCTTGGGTTGAGTCCGTACTTTTTAAAGAGGGTGCTCAGGGTGTTTTGCTAAGGGCCTAGCTTATCTCCGTCATTGCAGACTGTTTTACTTGTCGAGGGCATAGAGGTAGAGTTCGTTTTGTTGGAACTGTGTGTCTTGTCTTTGTGGTGTGTGTGTGTGTGTGTGTGTGTGTTGTGTGTGTGTGTGTGTGTGTGTGTGTGTTGTGTGTGTGTGTGGTGTGTGTGTGTGTGTGTGTGTGGTGTGTGTGCGCGCGCGCGCGCGCGTGTGTGTTTCTTTTGTGTCTGTGTGTGTATGTGTATGTCTCTCTCTCTCTCTCTCTCTCTCTCTCTCTCTCTCTCTCTCTCTCTCTCTCTCTCTCTCTCTCTATCTCTCTCTCTCTCTCTCTCTCTCTCTCTCTCTCTCTCTCTCTCTCTCTCTCTCTCTCTCTCTCTCTCTCTCTCTCTCTCTTTTAACTTACCCACCCACAAAGAGGAGGAGGAGTGGAGGGAGGGAGTGGAGTAAAAGGAAATATTGAATGACACAGCAAGGTAGACACATGGCATCTGCTAAAACAGACTTGAGTTTGGACAAAACGGGGCAGCAGGAGCGGAGTTAACTGTAGAAACAGACGGCAGTGTTTGTATTCTCTTTCACCTAACTTCATGTTTGTTTTTTGTTTTTCTTTTGTTGTTTTTTCTCTCCCCGCTCTATTTTTGGTTCCTTTCGTCTTATATTTTGAGACAGACAGACAGACAGACAGACAGACAGACAGACAAGCAGGCGCAGAGAGAGAGGAGAGAGAGAGAGAGAGAGGAGAGAGAGAGAGAGAGATGGAGAGAGAGAGAGAGAGAGAGAGAGAGAGAGATCAAATCAAATCAAATCAAATCAAATCAAATTTTTATTTCCAGATGGTACTTTGAATAAGCATTGATTTGCTTTTTTTTCATCAAGCTATCTATCTAAAGAGAAGGGGTGGTGTGTGTGTGTGTGTGTGTGTGTGTGTGTGTGTGTGTGTGTGTGTGTGTGTGTGTGTGTGTGTGTGTGTGTGTGTGTGTGTGTGTTCCTTCCCTCATGTAGTCAACATGAACTTTCTTCGTCCTCTGACACTTTTCTCCCTCTAATGTTCTTTCTTTCTTCCTGTTTTGAAGAATCATGTTAGAAGTATACGATAATTATAGCTGCAAAGCTGAAACTATAAAACTGTCAAGGTTAATCCTTTTTGTTTGTTTGTTCAGGGGATGGGGGGGGGGGGGGACGTCTGTTGGGTTTTGTTCTATAAATTTTAATGTTTTTGTCATATTTTTCTTTAAAAAATGGTGAAAAAGCTTTTGAGATTTTACAATTTTTGTGTGTTTTTTCCCCACAAAAATTGCGAATAAGGGGAGTTAGAAGGGAATGGTGGGAGGGGCAAGGGAAGAGAGAGCAAGCGAGTTGTTCTCTGTAGGTAAGTGGATAAGCGCGTTTGACTTCCATTCCTGTGTGTCCATGAATGGAATCTTGGGTTCTGATCCTGTCAGCGACATTGCGACACTGAGAGAAGTAAGGGTGAGGATTTAATTTTTTTTTAATGATATCCCAGGCCAAATGTAAGTGTAGTCTGGCCAGTACCTTGATTTTCTTATTTACATTTGCACGGGGAAGATCTGATGTGCAGGTCCCGTAATTATCCTGTTCATGTCTGCGGTGGGTGGGTTACGGAAACATAAGTGCACCCTGTCTGTCTGTACCTGGAGAGGGATGGGCTCTGCCAGGTTTTTGACTTGCCCTAGAGAGGAGACCTGACAAATTCAATACAGTGCCCCCAACAAACCGTCAGTGAGTTCAGGTAGAAGATAAGAAGAAAAAAAAAGAAAAAGAGGGGGAGGAGGAAGATGAAGATGAAGAAGGGGTGCAAAAGGAGAAGAAAGATGAAAAAAAAGAACAAGCTAAAAAACAAAACAAAACAAGAAAAGGAAAAAGAAGAAGGAAAAGAACAAGAAGAAAAAAGATAAAAAGAAGAACCAAGAAGAAAACCATGGGTAGAGACTGGTTTCTCCTCACGAACTCGCCAATTAATAACAAACTGAACCAGGAAGGTTTAAAAAATAAAAAAAGAAACACCAGACTCTTCTTCTCCCCTCCTCTGAAAGACTCCCGTGTCTAGAACTTAAACAGCAGGAGTATAGGAGGCAGCAACAGAAGAAGACCAGCAACTCAGCGACCTTCACGTACCGGACAATCCACAAACAAACCAGGTAACGGACCTGTCGGACAGAACAGAAGGGGATAGTAGTTAGGTGGCTAGGTATCCTCCTCACCCCCATGTCAAATAATCCCCCCGGCATTGCTGAGCTTTTTCGGCTTGTGGGCTGATGGACAAGCAGTAGCAGTGCTGGCAGCTTGCTTGGCGTGTTCCTTCCTCTTCCCTCCTTCAGTTTTCCTTTCATCACCCCTACTCAACTTTTACCTGGGCGGTCAGGGATGGAGAGAGAGAGAGAGAGAGAGAGAGAGAGAGAGAGAGAGAGAGAGAGGAGAGAGAGAGAGAGAGAGAGAAGAGAGAGAGAGAGAGACTGACAGGTGAGGCAGACTTCTAGTAGGCAGTATTTAGAGACAATTACCGACCGTTCTCTCCTTCTTCTCCTACCATCTTCATTCCTTTTTCTTTTTTTTCTCTGCTCTACTACTATAATAGTGTGATGATGTTGGCTACTTGTCGGGTGCTGTGTGTGGGGTCGTGCTTGTGTTTAGACCTTTGATGAATAAAAGAAAATTGGGGGGGGGGGGGGGGCTTTTGTTGTTGGTTTTTTGTTGTTGTTGATCATTTTAAGTTTTGTAACTCGGCGTTTTGCACGCTTTCTTAAAACATAAACAATTTCATGCGTGTTGTATCTTATGTATCAAATTGTTAGGTTTTTGTGCCATGTCCGCCAAACTGTGACATTTCTTTGCCATCACAGTGTGCTAAACTGTGACATTTCTTTACCATCAGTTTTCTGCCATTCTTATCTGCCCATTTGATTTAGAACTCTGCCGGTCAGAATTGTTCGTCATCTTTGTTAGGTGATCAGATTTTGTTGCCATTTTCTTCTGAACTTTCTAGTACCCTTGCCATCTTCTGTAGTTTTCTGATCGAGCTGTTATGTTTTGTTTATCGTTCAGTTTTTGTCAACTGTTTCTTTGCTATTTTCTGTTTTGTTTCCATCACATCTTTGTCAAATTATCAGATTTCCTTGTCAAACCACTGTTAGATCAAACTATCAGTGTGTGTGTGTGTGTGTGTGTGTGTGTGTGTGTGTGTGTGTGTGTGTGGTGTGTGTGTGTGTGTGTGTGTGTGTGTGTGTGTGTGTGCGCGCGTGCGTGCGTGCGTGCATGCGTGCGTGCCATCGTTGTTAAATACTAGATATCCGTGTTGTTCTCTATGTATCGACTTAAAAGTTAAGCTTTATCAAACTACGATTATATCTTTGTAAAACTTTCGGTTTTCTTTTGGCATCTTTGTCAAACCGTCATATACCTTTGTTATGCTTGTTTAGATTATATTTGTGTAAAGTCTGAAGTTGAGCAGGATTAAAAACAATCCGAAAACTTTCGAGTTTTAACGATGTTTACAAAGAAAAAGATATTAGGCTACCCCTTTAAAAATGGCATTTACTCAAAAGTTTTTCATGCACGTGAAAAATTCCAAATCGATACTTTTCAAAATCCACAGAACAAGAAGAGAGGAAAAGAAAACACATAAATATACTTTAAAGATTTTTGTACACACATACTTTTAAGATTAACCATAAATCTGCGCTCCACAATGAGGTTACAGTTTTGCGATCCTAGTTTATGACGTTTGAGCGAGTGCATCAGTTTTGCAACCCGAGTTTATGACGGTGAGCGATGACGTCATTTTGCAGTCCAAGTTTACGATGATGAGCGATTACGTCACCGTACAATCCTAGTTTACGCCGTTGAAGGAAACTGCTTTCGTTACTTTCTGACGCTCCACGCTAATTCCATCGCAGTCTTGCAGCAGTGTTTCGTGCTAAAGGACCGGTGCGTTTCCCAACGTTAACTGTTTCGTGCAGTCTTTGCTAATAAAATAGCCGGCCCTTGCCTGATAACATAACTGGCCTGTGCAGCCAGCCTCTCTGAATGATATCACTCCCCGCAGTAGTCTGGCTAGATCTATACGCTTGAAGCCAGGAGTCCAAACTGGGTTTCGCCAGTGAACTTCGGCAGACGATTGGGTGATTTGGGAGCGACGTAATCACTGGAAGGGGATCTTGTCTCGTCTAGTTACTGGACTGGTTCATCTCTTTAGGCTAAGTTGTGTGTGGAACTTCGCCTCTTCCAGTTTGAAAGAACTCGACCTGCAAACCGAATCGTCCCGTTCTCATTAGTTTCTCGTCGCTGGAGATGTAAGCTGGGTAAATCTGTTTGCTCTGTTTGTGTTTGGAGGGGGCGGGTGTGTGGTGGGGGGTGGGGGGTGGTTGATAGGAGAGGGGAGGAGAAGAGCTAGGAGCTGAGAGAGAGAGAGAGAGAGAGAGAGAGAGAGAGAGAGAGAGAGAGAGAGAGAGAGAGAGAGAGAGAGAGAGAGAGAAGCAAAAACGTGAAATCTTTATTTTGTGATGGTATTTTGAATAAGCAAACATATGTTTGTTTTTTTTAGGGTTTTTTGTTTTGTTTTCATCATGCCATTCTCAAAGAAGAATGTGTGTGTGTGTGTGTGTGTGTGTGTGTGTGTGTGTGTGTGTGTGTGTGTGTGTGTGTGTGTGTGTGTGTGTGTGAGGGGGGGGGGGAGGGGGGGGTACTGATCGGGAGGTTTGTTGTAGGTTTGAAAGCTGAAGTGAAGCCAAGGCAGAAGTGGCGGGTTTTAATGAGGGGCACTATTATGTCTACGCCTTGATCTTTTCAGATTCCTTCCTTACACATTTATCTTTTTTTTTTAATTCAGCGTGCGAACTTTGTCTTTGTCTGTCTGTCTGTTTGTGTTGTGTGTGTGTGTGTGTGTGTGTGTGTGTTGTGTGTGTGTGTGTGTGTTGTGTGTTGTCTGTCTGTCTGTCTGTCTTCTGTCTGTCTGTCTGTCTGTCTTCTGTCTCTCTCTCTCTCTCTCTCTCTCTCTCTCTCTCTCCTCTCTCTCTCTCCTCTCCTCTCTCTCCTCTCTCCTCCCTCTCTCTCTCTGTAAAATACAGGACAGATTCAGCTGTATACACAATGCAGAGGCTTTGTAGATTTTAATCGATTTGTAATTTCAGTCGAATTTGAGGTTTGTTTTAACACACCCCAGGCGCGCACGACACCACACACACGCTCGCACGCACGTACAGAGAGAGAGAGAGAGAGAGAGGAGAGAGAGAGAGAGAGAGAGAGAGAGAGAGAGAGAGAGAGAGAGAGAAATTTTTTTCCTGGGCACAGCAGCAGACATATGAAGCAGAAACGCATCAAACTGACAAACGTGTACCCTTACAACCCAGCCACAAGTGGAGGAGAGACCGTGTATTATAAAACCTTTACGCCACAAACCGTTTTCCTCCTCATCAGGCCATAGGCTTGATACACCCCTCACAAGGCAGCTAGGCTTAGGTCCATAGCTATCTAGCCATACATGCATGCATGTGCCGTCAGTGTCAGGGGATTGTTGGTCAGTGAAGTGGAGGAGAGACGCAGGCAAAATGCTGTTTTCAAGCCACCCATGCTTGTGAAGATTGCGTAGTTCAGCGTGTCGTTTTCTGCTCTCAGTCTCTCATCGTCTTTCCTACGTCTCATCCTCTGCTCCTTCATGACATGGAATCATTCTAATCAATAGTCAAATGGGATGCTTGGTATCACTAAAAGGATGGTTTGTTCTTTTACTTTTTTGTTGTTGTTAGTATTTCTCATAGAGCTTCGGTTCACTAATGTGACATTTTATTGCGTATTGACTTGTTGACCTCTCTGCCTTAAGGTATTGCATTTGATTAGGATGGTGTCTAACATGATGACATTTGTGTGCATCGTTTTTAGATTTTGTCTCTGTTCTACCGACGTAATGACTTGCCTTCTGAAAGGCAAAACAGGTTCTAAGCGCATAATGTTTTGCATGCAATCGACACGGGCTGATTTATAGTCTTATCAACATTTGTCGATTTGTCAATGGGAAGAAGGCAGGTGGATCGAACTCGACCTTAGTTGCTTGTTAGGCAGTTGACGCTTAATCGTCGTGCCCTTCCTTCTAAAGCGTCTTCCATTTCTGGGTATCACGAGCTTCTAGGTTCTCAGTGGAGAGAGTGTCTTAGCTGACTTAAGAGTTGCAGCAGTGCTAGGCTAGCGCTGTGGGGTGGCCTAGTTTCCTTACTTTGTACCAAGACGGTGCTGGTATGAGCGAGATGCGGAAGGCATGTCACTCGTGATTACAGTCACTGTAGTTGCTGACTTGTCAGCCCCCTGCTGTCTTGTTTGCTGCTGGAGGATTGGGTTTGGTGTTGGTGTTGTAGAATACATGTCTGATCCTTGTTCTGGTTTTTCTGGCTTCCAGTGGTAGCCAGCTTGTCATGGCTGTGGGTGTTTATTTGTGAATGGGAAGATGGGTTGCCCGTCATTGTTCGCCTTGGGTGTTAGTTGCCACGTTTTTGTCATTTGTAATTATCATGTCTTTAAGCTTTGTGTTTTGTTTGTTTTTCTTTTTTTCCCCATCTCTTTTCTACATTTCTGTCTCTGTCCCATGACAAACGTTTTCCTTGAGAGATGGAGGCAGGAGAGGGAGGAAAAGGGGCAGGGCGTTAACAATGGGTGGTGCCACAGCTTTTGTCATCATCATGTTGGGCTTTGTATCATAAAGCAGCAGCGTCAGAAATGCCCGGGTGGCGGTAAATGTGGCGATGAGAGATGCAGCAAGAAGACAAAGAGCATTGCTGCAAACAGCTGATGCTTCAGGAGGGAGTGTGTGTATGTGGAGGGCTTCTCTTCTTTCGTTTTTTTCTTGGGGGTAGGGTGGGGGGAATGGGGGGGGATTTCATATGCATTGCTGACATTCCTGAAGCTCTCTCCAGCTTTCCTGACGGTATTGCTGTGGTTGCCACGTAGTTCCAGACATCTTGGATGGAGGATTTCATAGACCAACAGTCTCCAGTCTCGATGGCAGCAGCTGCCTTGACTTACACCTGTGCCACGCTGCCATGAGTGAGCTGCAAAAGGCATGTCAGTCATGATCACTGTCAGTTTTGCTGGTTTGCCAGCTCCCCTAGCTTCCTCCTTTGCTGGTGGAGTGGGTTTGGTGTTGATGTTATAGAATGTCCAATCCTTGTTCTGTTTTTTTTTTTCTGGCTCTGGTCTTAGCGAATTGTTCATGGTTGTAGGTGTGTTTGTTTATGTACTGAAAGATTTGTTACCGGTGTCATCTTGGCATGTTAGTTGTCATGTTTTTGTCACTGTTGTGTAATACTCTTAGGGGTTGTTCTTTCTTGTGTATTTCTGCTTTTTCTATCTCTGCTCTGACAAACATTTTCCTGAAAAGCTGAGGCTGAAGAGGAAAACGGTGTTGAGCATTAAGTAACGGTCTTTGCCACAACCACGTTTATCATCATGTTGGGTTTAGTATCATAAAACAGCAGTGTCAGAATGCTCAGGTGGTAGTAGTAAACATGGTGATGAGAGATGCAGCAGTGAGACAGAGAGCATTCTTCAAGCAGCTGATGCTCAGAGGGAATGTATGTGCAGAGCATGTCTTGTTTTTTTAGGGGAGGGGGTATAATGGGGGATTTCGTAAGCATAACTGACATTCCTGAAGCTCTGTTGATGGTATAGCTATGGTATGGCACAATTCTAGACGTCATGGAAGGAGGATTTCATAGCTGGCTTGAGGCAACAAGCTCTTGTCTGGATGGGAGCAACTGCCCTGCCTTGCCTTGCCTTACACCTGTGCTCTCCTGGGATGGTGTGAATGGGATGCAGAAGGCACGTCACTCATGATTACTGTCAGAAGTGCTGGCTTGCCAGCCCCCCTGCTGTCTCGTTTGCTGGTGGGGTGGGTTTGGTGTTGGTGTTGTACAATGTCCAATCCTTCGTCTGTTTTTACTGGCTCCAGTCGTGGCGTGCTTGTCAGGGTTGTTGACCTGTTTGTTTGTTTTCTCTGTGGATTGGTTAGATGGCACTGATTGTCATCTTGGCGCGTTCGTTGTTATCTTATTGTTCTTGTTGCGTAAAGTGTTTATCAGTATGTTTTGTCTGATGTACAGATTCCGTTATTTTCCCCTTTCTTCTCCTGTATTATCTCTGACAATATCTGCCTACATAAATCGGTTCAAAAGAAAAGAAGTGCAGTACATTACGGCCTCAGCCATGTTCTTCACCAACTGCGTGCCATACACCACAGCAGTGTTCCTCATGGGGCAATGAGAAACGCAGCCAACGCAGCCAGAGGGAGTAAATTCCCATTCCGCATGCAGTTTATGCACAAAGATGAATGTGTTGTGCATGGTGCTGCCTGTCTCTTGGTGGACTTCAGACCCTTTGCTGGCGTTCTCTCATTTCTCACACACGTCCAAGACAGTTTTGCTATGGTATCATCAGAGAAATGGAAGTTTTTTTTCATTTCTGGGTACCACGTGCTTCTACATTCGCAGAAGATGGATTCTGTAGAGCAACAGACTCCTAGCTCTGTGGGGAGCTGTCTTACTTTGTACTTACACAGTCCTGGTATGAGCGGGATGTGGAAGGCATGTCAGTCATAATTACAGTCAAATTTACGGACTTGTCAGCCCTCCTGCCGCCCGTTTTGTTTGTGGCTGGAATGGGTCTGGTGTTGGTGTTGTAGAGCGTCCAATTCTGTTGTGTTTGTACTGATTCCAACCGCCGCGTGCCTGTGTGACGTGTGAAGGGCTGCTTATTTGTTGGTCTGAGGGATGAACGGTGACGGGCTGGGATTCCTTGGAGTCTGATCACAGAAACTGTGCGACTTCTGTTTCTTTTTTCTCTTAGTTTCTACTTGTCTGCCGTGTCGCCTTTCATGTTGTGATAGTGAATTTGGTCGGTTTCTCATCAGGGTATGATTTATGACTTGCTGGACGTTGTACTTTATCTTTTGGATGGAGAAAGTACTATCATTTTACTCATGAGTGAATACTGGACTGAAGAATGATCAATCAATTACGTTTAGTAAGAAGAAATACTGTGCCAGAAGAGAGAGAGAGAGAGAGAGAGAGAGAGAGAGAGAGAGAGAGAGAGAGAGGTTTTATATTTTTAATTATTCTTTTATATCGAGATACACAGAGAGAGAGAGAGAGAGAGAGAGAGAGGAGAGAGAGAGAGAGAGAGAAAAGAGAGAGAGAGAGAGAGAGAGTTGTGAAAGTTGCTTGAAATTTATTTTACAGGCAGAAGTCATCAGTGTCACCGAAACATCCGATTTCTTGCCAGAAGGGAAAATATTACTCCTATTCACCATGCTTGTGCACACTTAACACATTTTTTGGCATCTATCTGTCTGTATTTTCCAACATATCTGGCAAGATTTCAAACTCATGCTGCTTCGCTCCATCTCTTAGCCTTACCATGCATAGTCTACTGACAGAAGTCACAAACGAATTGCTTTTCTAGCATTTTAGAAAAAAACAAGTGATGGCGACTGGTGTTCTATGGACTATGGTACAATTGGGAAATGTAACAAACGGTAGTTTATGAGTTGTTATATTCTTCTTTCCTTCTGTGTTGTAGTATTTCTCTCGTACCATTTATTTGCTTTTTCTGTTCTGTTCTCTCTTTTTTTTCGAAAACCATTTCCTCGCTCATTCTGGGTTCTTTTTCTTTGATCTTTTTCTCTTATGTGTTGAAGAGTTGTGCTGCATGTTTGTGTATGTCTCCATCATGTGGAAACATGTAACCAGATGTGGGGGTGCCCTGTTTATGCCATTAAGATTTTTTCCTTCTTGCAATGCTGATGTTGCGGGTTTTGTTTGTGTGCGTGTGTTTAGTCTCTGATTCTTGTCTTTCTTACTTTCATCTTTGTCTTTTCTCACGTTTTGTGTTTGTCTATCTCTCTGAGACAAACATTTTTTTCCTGACAAGGTGGGTCAAAGTCATGAATCAAGCTGTGCGTCAATTATCCTTTCGCTACGATCGTTTTCTTCATCGTCCTATGTGGGTGGTATGCCACAAAGTATTCGTATGGGACATGGAAGGGGGTATTGATAGAGGCATCCAGTTAGTATGGGGTCGTATGGCTTTTCATACCACTTTGGTCATGGCCGATTTCTCATCGTGAAATTTAATCTTCTGATCCTGGGAGAGTGCATTGCGTATAGTAGCAGCGCCACCCATTAAAAAAACCCCTCCTTGTCTTTGAATAATTATGTATCAGTTTCCCTTGTGGATTGTTTTGTCTGCTACAGACTTTTGTCAGGGTCAGGTCTCTTGCTTCCATGGGTTCTTTTACCTCTGCAAAATAAGTGTTTCATATTAATGGTTCATCATCTCATCTGCAAGACTGGCTGAAGACTTTCCCTCACGGTCCAGTGACGAGGGGAAAGCTCAGGTTTAGACAGGGATCAAGCCCACGTCTTCTCGCTTTCTAGGCGGGTGAGTTATCTCTGAACCACCGATCCATAAATGCACAGGGTTTTTTTGGTTGGGATTTTTGTGCAGCTTATGGTTAAGAATGTATGTGCAGAGCTTGTCTGCTCTAAGGAATTCATTGTGCATCGCTGACTTTCTTCTTCTTTTATTAAATGTGTGTGTGTGTGTGTGTGTGTGTGTGTGTGCGCGCGCATGCGTGCGTGCGGTGTGCGTGCGCGGCGTGGTGTGTGTGTGTGTGTGTGTGGGGGGGGGGGGGGGGGGGGGGGGGGCTCCTCATCAACTGTCCTGACAGTCAGTATTGCTATGGTGTCAGACACCTCTATAGCTTCGCGAAGGAAAAGTCACGTGGCTGGCGCAGAACATCAGCCCTGTGAAGAAACAAAAAAAAACTTGCTGGAAGCAGTTGTCATGCATTTTACCTTGACTGTGCTGGCATGAGTGGGATGCGGAAAGCCTTGTCATTGATGATGATCAGTCACATTTGCTGACTTTACTTGTCAGCCCCCTCCTTCCTTCCTTCCTTCCCTGCTTGCTGTCTGGCTTGTCAGCGAAATGGGCTTCTTGCTTGTGCTGCAGAATGTCCAATTCTTGTTCTGGGTTTGGTTTGTTGGTTGTTTGCGGGTACTTTTTAGGTTTCGGTTTTGGCACGTTTGTATAGTTTGTAAAGCGGTTAATGTGTGTGTGTGTGTGTGTGTGTGTGTGTGTGTGTGTGTGTGTGTGTGTGTGTTGTGTGTGTGTGTGTGTGTGTGTGTGTGTGTGTAATGTATGTATGTATGTATGTATGTATGTATGTATGTATGTATGTATGTATGTATGTATGTATAAGAAGGATTGTGGCATGACGGTTTAGACGTTCACCTGCCTAACAAGCAGATCATGATGTTCTGGGTTCGATTCCCAACCTTGCCCTTTCTTCCCAGTTTGACGGGAAAATCGAGCTGGTCGGACCCATCTACATATGCTCATGGCCTTGTGCACGTCAAAAGAATCCACGACAGCAAAAATAGTCTAGTAGATTCCATTCCCAACTGCTTCCACTAAGTCGGGTTGCGGCTACCTTAATGATTGGGGAAAACACAGTCGCGTACGGAAAAATTTCACCATTGGTCAAACTCAGAGACCTAGGCGAGAAACGAAAAAAAATGTATGTCATGTTTGTATTCATTTTCTTTGTTCAATTTTAAAAGGCATTTTTGTCCATGACGCTAAGCAACTTAAAAAAAATTGTTAACTGATCTGTTCATCTACTTATTCATTTGTTTGCTCGTGACGGGAAAATTGTTACTGCTATTTAACGTGCCTGCCTGGCTCACACTTGGCACATTCTTTGGAATCTGTGGGGTATTTTACAACAAACCGTGAAAAAAAAATCTGGCCAGATTTCAAGTTTCTCTCTCACACACACACAGTGTTGAAAGAAGGGGCAAAGGGGAATGTTTCCTTAACCCTCTTCCATTCGCTTTTCTGACCAAGAAAACTCCTCCTAGTATTCGGAAAATTTCAATCTTTTTCTAGTAAAACACAGTTCCTTAGTAATATACACCACCATATAAAAACTACTGATAGTAGAGTCTTGAAATTTGACAGGAGTGTTCATAAGTTGTCATAGTTTACTTTGCATCAAAATTTGACAGTCCTGCTTATATATGTCGTGTTGCTGTCCCCTTTTTGTCACCAAATCAAGGTGACAACATGTTCACTTCATGCTGTTAGTAAAATAATATGCTCTAACATGCACATCATGCACTAGTATGAGTCAAAATTAAAAAAAAAATAGTGTTCTACCTACAGGCCCTCTGTAGGATTCCACGTCAGGGTAATCCGATTGAATAATATACATCACATGAAGATTGTCACCAAGTCCATTGTCTGGGATTGTACAGTTTTTCTACACACTAAAGAGAAATAAAAAATACGCAAACACGGTACATTATTCACGGGATGGATTGCGTCGTGCCTTGAACTGGGCTTTGGTATGTGATGTCATTGAGAAAGGGCCTGATCTTGAAGAGAGGGTCGTACTGGGGGCTGTCACGTCCAGGTGTGTCACTTGTGTCTCTCAAATGAAAATACTGATTCAGCTTCAAAAATCTTGTTTTGGGCATGACAGTACTGATCCATGAGTGAGAAAACTTGGGGTCAGTGGACCAGCACATATGTATTCTGGGCAGACGATTGATTCCCATCATTATCAGTATAGACAGGTAAGCCCTGATCTCCTCAGGTGTTGTGTCTGTCCACAAAGGATCAGAAGCCACACCTCTAGCGGCGATCTTTTGTTTAGCATACTTATTTGTCTCATCTGCCGCACTACGAAAAAAAGTTGGGGAAACAAACAGAAAAAAATAATCCAGGGGCTTGGCACTGAGCGGTAGTGTGTGTACAGGGCCTGCAGGCAACTGAAAATCTTTCACTGCCAGCGCTGTGTGCGCCGCGCGCCACGTCGTCTGCAAATTTAGTAGTGGAATGTTGTCTTCAGGGTCACTTTCTACAGCATAATCCTCATCTATTTCATCCCTTCCTTCTTCAGTTTCAATTTCAACATCAGATTCTCCATTCTGTTGTCTTTCAATCTCCTCAACTTGACGCATAATTTCGTCGATTTCATCTTCTGGAAAATCTTCCCACATTTCATCTTCGTGCTTTGCCGCCATTCTTAACTATGAGAAACTGTGTGAATGAAAATGAGAGACGCTGACCAATTTCTTGAGAATGGAAGGATGTGTGGTGCCAAAAATAGTACTGAAAAGCCATTGGGCTATCCTTACTATAGCGGGAAAAGTCACTCATGGTGTGTGTGACCTTGTTCATGCTCACACTGTGATGGAAAATACCCACTGGCCGCGAGCGATTCTCGGCATGCTGCGGCACGATAAAATAAATGGGGCCTTTTCCGAAAAGCCCGCTGCGGCATTAGAAAATGGGAGAGGGTTAAGGCGGGCCGAGGGAAACTTGAAGACAAAGCATATTTTGTGAATAAAGAAAAACACCCAAGCAATGTGGATTTGGAATGTGACTGATGGTAATAAGAATGCTTTTCTTCGTTCTCAGCACATTAAAAAAAAAAAATTATTATTATTATTATTTCAATTTGTCTTTTTTGTTGCTTGCATCTTCTTTGTTGTGCTGCCTGGGATCTATTCTTCTGTCGTGTTTGCTAGAATGGTATGCTAAGGCTGTGCGTGTGTGTGTTTTGTCTTTTTTTTTCTTTCTTCTTTTGTTATGTGGAAGCCCGTACCAAGATGTTTATATCGTTAACATGTTTTCTTTTTTGCGTTTTGTTTTGTATTGTTGGTGTTACGTCTTTTGTCTGCAGCTTGGTTTCCGAGTCTGCACCCCCACAATATACACCATCACAACCACTCCACCAATTCTTTCTTTGTCCCGGTATGTCTGTTAGACTCCAACAACAACCCACCCCCACCCCCCTTCACCACTACCACCACCACCGCCTCTCCTCTCCACCCATTCTTTGCCTCTCTTTAAGTCTGTCTCCCATATCAGCCTTAATAAGCTGTGGGTTACCAGAATAAACAACAACAACAACAAAACAAAAAACAAGGGAACAAACCCAAACGTGCTGTGCATTCACATATTCTCATTTTCTTCATCACGTATACGGTTGGCATGCTAAAATACACCGGGTGGCGGTAAATGTGGCGATGAGAGAAGCAGCAGCCCAAAACAGCAGAGGGGGGTGGGTGGGGGGATGGGGAATAAATGCAGTCTTGAGGCAGTTCATGCTTGGAGAGGAATACATACATGTGTGTTCAGAGCGTGTCGGCTCTCCCCAACCCTCCCCCCCCCCCCCCTCCGTTACGGGGAAGGGGAATTCATGGCGCATTGAGGACATTGCTATAGTTCCTGCGCAGGTCTGCTTGGTCTAACCCAGAAAGAAAGCTTTTGTCAGTTATTGATGTCAACGAAAGAAGTGCCAAGGCCTGTGTTCAAATGCTTTGAATTTTAACCCAGTTTTAAAGTTTTGTTAGTTACTCACCTAACCAAAGTGCCAAGGCCTGCATTAAAATGTTGTTATGTTTGGAAATGTCATGTTGAGATTGTCCTCATGCATGACAAGCTCTTGGCATACATAACAACCTGTAGTCTTCTTTAAAGAGAAGGGAAAAAAACTCCTCTGAAGCTAGAGTATGGTTGCCTATATGGCAAATAGCGGATTTGAAAACAGTTATATTTATACACAAACTTTTATTCTCTGTATGATTTCACAGTGATTCCAAAGTGTGATAAGTGAGACAGAATGCCTAGTCTGTTGTTGTTGTTGTGATTGTATTTACGTTCCAGTGGTGATTTTCGATTTAGGGGCTGTGCGTATTCTGGGTCATCCCCAGAGTGTTAAGCTGGTGAACGCCCAACGATACCCAGACGGTATTTTTGTGGTATCATGCGCTTGTAGAGGCCAAGAGAAGAGAGGTTTATCGCTGGTTGTGGCTATATGACAACGGCTTTTAGACTGTAGTGGCATTCAGAACAAGATGCGGAAGGCACGTCACTCGTGATTACAGTCACATTTGCTGACTTGTCAGCCCCCCTACTGTCTTGTTTGCTGGTAGAGTGGGTTTGGTGTTGATGTTGGAGAATAACAGTGTGTGTGTGTCACTCTGTATGGTGTGTTGTGTGTGTGTGTGTGTGTTGTGTGTGTGTGTGTGTGTGTGTGTGTGTGTGTGTGTGGTGTACTGTGTGTGTGTGTGTGTGTGTGTGTGACTAAGTGATTTTGTCAGGGTAATTTTTTGTGTGGAATGTTTGAGTAGTCGGTTTGGCAGTGATTGTCATGTTTGTAATTTTTTTTTATGCTGGTGGTCGTGTGTGTGTGTGTGTGTGTGTGTGTGTGTGTGTGTGTGTGTGTGGTGTGTGTGTGTGTGTGTGTGTGTTTGATCGTTTGCTTTTTGTCTTTATAATTGACACATGAAATCCGATCACGTGTGATGCTGATAGTGGTATCTCCATTTCCACTGTTTTGAAAGCTGCCGCTTCAACCTTGGCATTTGCATTGCTTTGTTGCCTTGTTTTATCGCTCTGTTTTTTTTTTATTTTATAAAATTTGATGTCACTGATAATTTGGGGAAAAAATACAGGGAAAAAATGAGTGGTGCTGCTCTTGTGACGACACCCTCTCTTCGGGAAATGCAGCCCGAATCTCAACAGAAGCTGTCGTGACAGAAAGATAATACAATAAATTATGATGTAAATCACAACACAAAAACAATACAATATATTAATGCAGCACAATAAATGCACATGGAATGTTTAATAAACATTCTTTTGACTTGCTTTGCGACAGTTAATGACTTTTGAAATGTATACTCGGTTCACTTGCAGATTAAGTAAAATCTTTTCTAGCTAAGTGACAAGTCGATTACTTTTGAAATCGATACTCAATTCGCTTAAAGACTTGGTGAAAGCTTGGTGTATTTAATTTTTACAGAAAACGTTCAAAACGCGACGGAATTTTGCAAGGCCTCTCCTCCAAAAGAATGTTCGCAAGTTCGCCCAAAACTGTTGTCAAACTCGTTCGAATGTCCGCAAGTGTGTAAACGTGTCACCGGAGCGTCGGAAATGTCTTTGTCAAACTGACAGAAACATCACGAACAGTCCACATCTTTGTTCACACACTCTCCACACAGCATTCCTTCCTCAGCATCTTGTGTTAGGCTTTTTTTTTTTTGTTTTGGTTTTATCCAAAACCAAACCTGGCGCGATTTCCAACTCCTCACAGTCTGTTGAACTAAGTGACGCCACATTAGCTCGAGGGCTGTAGGAACTGGAGACGACACACATTTTCTCGACAAAAACAGAATAGTTCGGAATGTGAAGGACGGTAACTGAATCTTTTAGGTCTTTCTTTTTCCTTTTCCTTTTTCCTGGAGCTTCTTCCTCTCTCTTCTTCTCCTTCTTCTTCTCTTCTTCCCCCTTCTTCTTTTTCTTCTTCTTCTTCTTCTTCTTCTTCTTCTTCTTCTTCTTTTCTTCTTCTTCTTTCTTCTTTTTGTTTGGTTTGCTGAGTCGTGTGGTATGTTTGCATATTTGTCTTTGAATGGCGTATGAAGGGAGGGGATGGAAGGAGGGAGGGAGGGAGGAAAGGAGGGAGGGAGGGAATGAGGGAGTTGTGTTTCTGTGAAGTCTTTGTCAAAGTCTGGTCGTGTCATCATCGGCGCTGGCTGGTGATGATGTGTTTTGTCTGTCTGCCTTGTCTTTTTGTGTCTTTCTCCCGTGTTCTTTTTCTTTCTGTGCACGCGTTGTGGGATGTGTGTGTTAACTGTAACTAACCAACACAACACACACACACACACACACACACACACACCACCCCACACACCCCACACACACACACTCAGCACAACACCCCTCTTCTCTTCTGTCTTCTCTGTCTGTCTGCCTGTCTTCTGCTTCGTCTTCTCTCTCTCTCTCTCTCTCTCTCTCTCTCTCTCTCTCTCTCTCTCTCTCTCTCTCTCTCTCTCTCTCCGTGTGTACATGCATGTATGCGTGCGAGTGAACACAAGAACCCGTGTGGGCATGCCTCCACTTGTGGCGTTCGTACATTAATTACCGTAATATACCTCGGTAGTTAATAAACTCTCAATCACCAAATTCCATCCTAATCCACGCTTCTTCCTCAATGCATTTAAAGACGACCCTCTGCTCTGTCTGTATTCTTTCTATATGAACCAGAAGAGGAGGGGGGGAGAGGGGATAAGGGGTGGCATCGTTTTCCCCCTCTCCCCAAACAGATGAACTTTTGTCTGTCTGTCTTCGTCTGTCTGTCTGTCTGTCTGTCTGTCTGTCTTCCTGTCTGTCTGTCTGTCTGTCTGTCTGTCTGTCTTTTCTCTCTCTCTCTCTCTCCTCTCTCCTCCTCTCTCTCTCTCTCTCTCTCTCTCCTTCTCTCTCTCCTCCCCCCCCAAACTGCAAATTGCTGGCACATGTTGGTGAGGTAATAACTGCACGAGGGCCGTGCCCTGTGCTCTGTGCGCTGTGCTTTGTGCTGTGTGCAGTCAGCCAAGTCTGCCCACCCTGTACACTGAAGGGGGGGGGGGGAGGGGGGGGGGTGCAAGGGGGAGACGGGGTGCAGGGTAAGGGGGGGGGAGGGGGGGGGGGGGGGGGGGTACGGAGGGGGAGGGGTGCAAGAATGATGGAACAGCTACGGTGCCAAAAGTTTGGTTTTTTGTGTGATTGTAGTATGCAGATAGTTGTTTGTTGCCAAATGGGGCATCTCTGTTAAATAAACAAAAAACCCCCCCCCAAAATCCCGTTTTAACTTGGGTGTACATGTAACACTGTACTAGATCATCAGAGAAAGTTATGTTAAAACCTACACATCTTTAAAAGAAACACTTGTAGATCTAGAATTCAAACTCTCGGTCTTCCAGCAAACAGTCTAACGACCTAACCACTACGCTGCGGTGGCTGGTTTGTGTGTGAAGTTTTGTGGGCAAGCTACCCCCTTTCGCGCGCATGCACCTATGCAGGTGCGAATATGTATATTTCACTTCTGCCCATGTGTGTGTGTGTGCGCGCGCACACACACACACACTCTTGCATACGTGCATGCATACATGTTTGTTCTGATGTTGGTTGTGTGTGTGTGTGTGTGTGTGTGTGGCGTGCGTGCGTGGCGCGCGCACACACACGTACGCGGGGTTCATGAAATGTTCACACTCCCTGCCAAACATTTTCTCTAAAGAGATAATAGGGAACAGTGGACACTTATCTGCAATGGGGAACGCGGTAGGAGGTTTAAAAACAGTGCAGTCCATTTGTCAAGAACGTCTCCAGCAGACTACTCTATATATAACACACAGCCACCGATTGCAGCTTGGCATGGTTGTTGATGGGGTTGCCAGCACCTTGAGAGAGCTATCGATAAAGACTGAAGGAGAGAGAAGAGAGAGAGAGAGAGAGGAGAGAGAGAGAGAGAGAGAGAGAGAGAGAGAGAGAGAGAGAGAGAGAGAGAGAGAGATGGTCCTGTCAAAATGTTGAGAGACAAGTAAGATGCTGAGAGATATTATCAGAGAGGAGAGAGAGAGAGAGAGAGAGAGAGAGAGAGAGAGAGAGAGAGAGAGAGAGAGAGAGAGAGAGAGGAGAGGAGGAGGAGAGAGGAGAGAGAGGGGGAGAAAGAGAGAGAGTTTCAAAATGTTGAGAGACAAGTAAGATGCTGAGAGAAACTGTCAGAGAGAGAGACAGAGAGAAAGAGAGAGGGTAGAATGCTGAGAGATATATTATCAGAGAGAGGGGGATACTGAGAAATAGAGAGGGGGGGGGGGCTTAAAATGCTGAGAAATTTTATCAGAGAGAGAGAGAGAGCACTGTCAAAATGCAAATAGAGAGAGAGAAGAGGGGGGGGGGGGGGGGGGTTTGCACGTGTGAGTGTCCTATCCGCGCCTTTTGGCAAAATGATGGTTGAAGGGTGCTTGTGAATAGGTACTGTACTCCTATCCCACCTTTCTCCTTCCTTTCTTTTTTCTCTTCCTTCCTTCCTTCCTTCCATCCATCCTTCCCGTTTTGCCATGCAGTTTGCAAACAACTTTACCTGGGCATCTCCCTCCCTCCCTCCCTCGCTACTCCCCGTAATCTCTTATTTTATCTTCTGCTGGGTGTCTGAGTAGAGGCAGGCAGTGGTGGGTGAAGAATATGATCGACGTCAGGCTGTTCTGCTTTTGTGTGTACGTCTGTCTGTATGTTTTGGAATATCGTATATTATGTCACACCAGATTTGCCCGTGTGTAGATTTTATGCATATATGATATAGTAAATACTATATCATATAGATCTATGCAGTGCATAAAATCTACACAGATTTTTATGCATGTATTATGATATAGTAAATACTATGAAAAATTATTTGTGGCCGACAACTCATGTATGCCAGAGAGAGAGAGAGAGAGAGAGAGAGGAGAGAGAGAGAGAGAGAGAGGGAGGGAGAGGGGAGGGGGGGGGGGGGGGGGGGGGGGGGGGGCGGGTTACATAGAAGCTTTCACTTTCTTTTTCGTACAACCCTGGCCCTTAAATTAATGGGGACTACGATAATTGTCAGAGTAGACTGTACATAGTCTAAGTGTTTACATGAAAAACTGTGTGTGTGCGTGTCACACACACTCTCTCTCACACACAGTGACACACACACACACATACACACACACAACACACACACACACACAACACACACACACACACACACACACACACCACACACACACACACACACACACACACACACACACACACACACACACAGAGGGACAGACAGACAATCAGACTCTTAAGTACACAACTGGGTAAAAGAAGAGAAGATCGTATGTGATGACTTGACTGTCAGTGTCTTGCAGAATTTTAACCATTTATTTTTGTGTGTGGATGGTGCACAACAACACCACACACACACACACACAACACACACACACCCTCTCTGTGTTTGCATGCTTACTTTTTATATACCTGTATAACCGTCATCTGCAGCCCTACTTGTCTTTGATCGTACACACATGCGGGCACACATATGGTTATATACACAGACATACAGGCAGACAAACAGACTCACAGACACACGCACGCACGCGCACGCGAACTCACACACACAGAGACCAGACCAATGAATAACGATGTTGCGTCCTGTTTGTGTGTGTTGTCTGTCTGTGTCGTGTGTGTAACATGTTCCTCAAAATGCTAAGATAGAATATGGTGTGTCAGCATATATCAGATGAAAGAACAGTATGCCTTCACACTCGCAAGTTTGCATGGTGTGTCACACGCACGCAACGTACACATGCACGATACATCACCGCCTCACGCACGCACACCACACACACTCTCTCCTTCCCACCTCTGCCTCTCTTCTCATCCACATTTTGTCATATCCCACCTAGCTCTCTATCCCCCTCTCTCTCAGACACACAGACTTTCTCCTCTCTCTCTCTCTCACTTTTCATCTCCCATCTCTCTCTATCCTCTCTCTCTCTCTCTCCCGCGCCCTCTCTCTCCTCTCTCTCTGCCCCTCCCTCCTTCATGGGGTGTAGATAGTAGTGGTGGGGAGGAGTGACGAGATAGGTGATGAGAAAAGATAGTTGGGCAAGTTGTTTGTTTTCCTTGAGAGGGAGGGAGACCGGGGAGGGAAGAGCTTTTATTTATATTTATTTCATTTTATTTATTTATGTTTTGTTTTGGTGGTTTTTTGGGGGGGGGGCTGGGGGATGGGAGGTTGCTTCCTGACATATCGCCCAAAGTGTCTGCGAGTTTGAGTTCGAGAGCTGGTAGCTATAGGGAGTGCAGCAGCGATTAGATTGCTAAGCAACCTGGCTTGGCAACGCTCTCAGTATGTATGTATGTATATGTATGTATGTACAGCGTACAGCCGATGGGTGGATGGAAAGAGAGGTAGGAAAGGCGAGTGAGCTCTCTATAGAAATATCTCCTCTCTATGTCTCTGTCTGTCTGTCTGTCTGTCTGTCTGTCTGTCTTCTCTCTCTCTCTCTCTCTCTCTCTCTCTCTCTCTCTCTCTCTCTCCTTATTCCAAAGTGCTACTGACCAATAATACCAAGCGTTTCATCCTGAATAAAACTTTTTTATGGGGGAAGTAGGGTGGGGGGAGAGATTGGGCCAGGGGGTGGGTGGGTGAGGAGGGTGGGTGCTATTGTTGCTTTCCCCCGCCCCTTCCCTCACGTGCCCGCCTCGTTTTGTCTCTCCTTATTCCAAAGAGCATTCTCATCGTGTTTCTGTTTAGATCAGGCCCACCCCACCTTTTCCCACCTGAGGATGAGAAAATGTTTTATGCAGGGGGGTGGGTGGGGTTTATTTGCTCAAAGTAGGAGGTGGGAGTAGAGTTAAGCACACGTGATGGTCTGGAATTGTTTGAAGGGTGAAGATTTTGCTGTTGGTTTTTTTTGTTTTTGTTTTTTTTAAAATTATTATTGTAGATTTCGCGCTTTGTCCTTTTTGATCGGGTTTCTGTTTCTATCTCTGTGTCTGTTTGCCTGCCTCCTGTCTGTCTCTCCCCTTCCGCCCCCCCCCTCTCTCCTCTTTCTTGCCTCCTCTCCCTTCTGTGTCTGTGTGGTGTGTCTCTCGTGTGTGTGTGTGTGTGTGTTGTTTTGTCTTTCGTGTGTGTGTTGTGTGTTGTGTTGTGTGTGTGTTGTGTTGTGTTGTGTTGTGTGTGTTGTGTTGTGGCTGTGGCTGTTTTCTTCTCCTCCATCTGCGTGTATGTGTGTGTATGTATGTGTGTGTCTGTCTGTGTCTGTGTCTGTGTGAGCGCGCGCGCGCGTTCGCTTCACTCGTTGACTGGTCGTTTGGCCAGTCTCTGGGGCTGATTGTACGTGTAAATATGCATATGAAATGTAGATCAACATCATTTTGCAAGTCTTCACAAGGTCGACTATCAGTTTAGGTTGGTTTTATGTAGATTGTCTAACCTAGCACTGCCTTATGAAGGAAGAGAGAGAGAGAGAGAGAGAGAGAGAGAGAGAGAGAGAGAGAGAGAGAGAGAGAGAGAGAGAGAGAGAGAGAGAGAGACGACGCACGCACGCACGCACGCACGCACACACAACACACACACCACACACACACACACCACGCACGTAAACACGCACGTGCGCGCGCGCATAGAAGCAGAGACAGCAGGCAGAGGCCTGTTTTGTTTGTTGATTATATTACAGTCCCAGTGGAGGTATTCGATGTAGGGACTGTGTCACCCATTCACCCCTACCAAGCAGCTCTCTAGAGAGAGACTTTTAGAAAGGGGCTGACATAGACACTTTTAGACACAAAGGCACAGACACAGGCAGACAGACAGACAGACAGACAGCACCACACACACTCACACACACACACACACACACTCTCCCTCACTCACTCACGAGAGAGAGACAGAGACAGACAGACAGAGACAGACAGACAGAGACAGACAGAAAGACATACAGAGGAGAGAGGGCGGGGAGAGAGAGAGAGAAGAGGGAGGGAGAGGAGGACATACAGGAGTTCAAAGTTTTCCCGAGAGACAGACGAAAGAGGGAGTCAGACAGCAGGACAGAGAGTGAGAGAGAGGGAAAAAAACTTCAGAAAAAGATCTAGGTTTCACATAAAAAGGCAGGGGCCCATTCATTTTAATCCCTTTTGAAGTTTGAAACAACACTGAAAAGCAATATTAACCCGCAAGACTTGCCAACCAACCAGTTCAAATTCCAGACAAAAAATAAAAAAGTGAATAAAAATGAAGCCTTGCCACCCCCACCCCCCTTCTATCTCTCTGTCTGACTGGCTCTCTCTGTCTGTCTCTGTGTGTCATCTGTCTGTCTATCTGTCTCTCTCTTACCCCCTCACTTCCAAGTGTGTGTGTGTGTGTGCGTCGTGTGTGCGTGCGTGTGTGTGTGTGTGGTGCGGGCCTGAGTGCGTGTGTGTGTGTTCCATGTGCGTGCGCGCGTGCGCGTGCTTGTGTGTATGCGTGAGTTCGTGTGTCGCTCTCCCCCCCCCCCCCCCCCTCTCTCTCTCTCTCTCCACACACTCTGTGTCCTCTCTCTCTGTCCTCCCTCTTCTCCTTCCCCTCCCACCCATCCCATCCCCATACCCCCCTTCTTCTCTCTCTCTCTGCCTGTCTCCTCCCTCAGTCTGGGCAGCAGCATCTAAGCAGGATTCCTTGAAGCAGAAGATGCGATGCAAGGCTGTGGACTCAGCCGGGGAGTCTGCAGTTCCAGCCGGGTAACTTCCATCAGAGCATTGGCGTTTGATGTGAGAGGGCCACAGTCCCTTGCCGGTCGACTGAACACGGCACCAACTAACTGTGAGGTGTAGCCCAGTGGTCGAGTTCTTTTTTGAGATTTGGTTTGGTTTGGTTTTGATCGACTGACGTGTTCTGGGGTCTTTTTTTTTTTCTTTCTTCTTTCTTTCTTTCTTTCATCATGTGTGTGTGTGTTGTGTGTGTGTGTGTGTGTGTGTGTGTGTGTGTGTGGTGTGTGTGTGTGTGTGTGTGAAGTTTTGGATTGAGAGAGAGAGAGGAGGGAGGGTGAGAGAAGAGAGAAGGAGAGAGAGAGAGAGAGAGAGAGAGAGAGAGAGAGAGAGAGAGAGAGATGTGAAGGGAAAACCCCTCTAACCGGAAGAAAGATTTTGCAAAGAAATGTGAAAAATGCTAATCCCAAATGTTTAGAACAACACCAAAGAATGGATCGGCGGTCTAGAGCACGGGTTCGATCCCCGTTTGTGGCCAGATCTTTTTCCTCTTCCACTAGATCTTAAGTGGTGGTCTGGGTGTTAGTCTTTTGGATGAGACAATAAACCGAGGTCCAGTGCGCAACATGCATTGCAGCGATTAAAGAACCCACGGAATAAGAAGTTTCATTGGCAAAATTCTGTAAAAAAAACAAAACAAATAAAACTAAACACTCTTGATATAGGAAACATTACACATATGCAGAAAGGATATGAGGAAGTGGGTGGCGCTGCTTTTGAGGCGATAGCGCTCTCCCAGGGAAGGCTAGCCCGAATTTTATACAGAGAAACTACCGTGACATAAAGTGGTATATAGATAATACAAAAATATCTACAGAAAACAGTCGAGGAAAAGTGTAAAACAGGTTGTGCCTATTTTTGACCGTCATTGAATTGTCTGCCTTAGTTTACACACCCGTACACACATTCTCTCTCTCTCTCTCTCTCTCTCTCTCTCTCTCTCTCTCTCTCTCTCTCTCTCTCTCTCTTCTCTCTCTCTCTCTCTCTCTCATCCTCCCTCTGGGACCTAGAACCGAAATGTGTTTCAAACTTGTTTTCAAAGTGAATCAGGAGGCCACTGCAAAACACTGACCCCGGCACTTTGCAGGCCACAGAATTGGAAGAAAACTGTCGCCACCGATGCCGTCATTGCTTTTGGAGGGGAAAGGAAGAACAAAAAAACTTAGAAAATACACTCAAAAAGCCTCGAGCTCTCCCACTAAGAAAAGGCGCCCACCAGGCGTGCTACAGTTTTCATTTCTCTGGCTCCCAACATAACATAGAATCAACAACTAAAAACACAAAAAAACACCAGAAAAAACTTGGCATTTTCAGACTCCCCAAGCCATCTGTCCGCTCTCTAAATGAAGACTGATGACTCAATCGTTTTGCCCAAGCACAGAATGGCGTCCCTCGCTCTGATTGGCCCAAGCTTGCCAGTGCGTGCTTGCGACGATTGGCGGGGACCCGAAAGCGAGGCAGCACGTGTTTTTCATCTCTGGACAAGTTTGGGCTTTATTTGCCCGCCGTCGTCGTTTGATATTTTTTGCTTTCGGGGGTGTCTCGGGCTCATTTACGTCACGCGAACTGCATTTCTGGGAGCGTTTTCGGCATGACTACGCGCTCGTTACGGCGGAGTGTTCTGTTTCTGCCAATCCTTTCTCAATCTGTTCTTGTCTGTCCGCGTCGGTCTTTCTTTCTTGGGAGGTTGTGGATTTTTTTTTTCATGGGAAAAACATGGCGCGTTTTATGAGGAAAACGTGTGGGGGAGTTCTTTGTTCTCATGCTTTGCTGTCAGTTTTAACCGAGACGTCTTCCTTTTGTTGAGTGATTTGGTTGACAAAGGGAATTTGCTTGACAAAGATGATTTGGTTGACAGAGGAAATGCATTCCAAGAGATTTGGGAGGGAAAATTGGAGAGGGATAAGGGATGGGTGGCTGCTTTTTATGACGTGCTTTAGCTTGATGATTGAATGTTTGATTGTTAATGTTTGAAATGATTGGTTCCTTGCGTCAAAATGTTGAAAAACAAACCTTGAGAGAGAGACAGAGACAGAGCTCTCTGTCTGTCTGTCTGTCTGTCTGTCTGTCTGTCTGTCTGTCCTCTCTCTCTCTGTCTCTATCTCCCTCTCTGTCTGTCTCTTTCTCTTTTCTCTCTCTGTGTAAGCATGCATGAATGTATGTGGCCATGCATGCATGATTACATACTTGTAAGCCGTAATCTGTATGTTTCTGTGCGTGTGCTTGCTTGTGTATGTGTGCATGCCTGTGTGCGCTCTGGCTTTCTGTGCGCGCGCACGCATGTATGTTTATGCGCATGAGTGGCATGAAAGCACGCACAGCGCTCGAAGATGTGGGCAACCCCCTCGAAAACAAAACCAATCTAGATGACAGTGACGTTAAACGGTTGGGCCAAGCCACAGGCAGAAAGACGAGACCATGGAATCTCCCCCCATACCAGTCCGTCTGTCATATTATTCCCGGGATCACATCAGTTATTCCGCTAGCTCAGTAACAGAGAAAGGAGAAGGGACGAGGAAGGGATGAAGAAGAGAGGAATAACGAAAACGAATACAAACTGCTTACCAAAATGAATAACCCAAACCCGCAAGTCCAAGATAAAGAAAAGCTAAGAGAGAGAGAAATAAAAACGGTATCGGCTAAAAACAGGGGAAGGAAGCTTCAGTACGATATATATCATAAACAAAACCCAAGATAGCAAGTATTTCGTAAAATTAATATTAATTAGCCAGGGAGCTGGGTCGGTTGGGGAGGGGGAATTCCAGGAGGGATCTATCACTGATAGGCAGCCGGCAAATGGGGGGAAGAATCCCAAGAGCGCCTGGGCTGGTTGGGAAAGCTTATCTCGACATTCTGCGTGCATCGCCCACCCGCCCGCCTTCTACCGTCGCTTGATATGACTTGCAAATCTACCAAGCGGCGGTGACTGGCGGAAATCGTTCAGATCCACGGCAAGGTCTAGCTAGTAGGGCTAGTATTATAGAGGAAGAAGGTCCTTGCTTCTTACTGATAGAAAAAAAAGGCACACAAAAAAGACTCTCTCTCCTGCGATGATAGAGACAAAACAACCTGTCTCCTGCCTTTCTCTCTTGGTCTGAAATCTTGGGGCTTTTCTGTGCATGTATGTGTACATCATCATTTCAGCAAGTTCTTTTAAAAACAAGTTTGAGAGAGAGAGAGAGAGGAGGGGAGAGGGGGGGGGGGGGAGGGGGGAGAGGAGGGAGGGGAGACAGACAGACAGGCAGAGACAGATAGACAGACATGGAAGGTTGACTGACGACTGATTGATTGATTGATTGATTGATTGATCAGGGAAGTAGGTGTTAATTTCGTTATAACTGTTAAAAAAGAAACAGTTTGGAGAGAAAGAAAAAGAGACAGGGATCTATATAGAGAAGAAGATTGATGGGGTGTGGGGTGGGGTGGGGGGTGTTGCAGAGCTACAGGAAGATTGATTGATGAAGGGGAACGATGTTAATGTCGTTATAACTGTGTTAAAAACCAGTTCGTCAATATACTTGGCTGGAGGGAGAGGGAGGGAGAGGGGGGAGAATAAGAAGAAAGGAAGGAAGGAAGGAAGAAGGAAGGTAGCCTGAGTGCTTGTTGTAGTTCAAGTAAGTACACTCCTGTGAATGGAAGGGTATGTCGATAATATAGAAACTTTGAGTCTTTGTCTGTACTGTGTGTCTCTGTCTATGCCTTTGGGTCTTTCAGTACCTGTATCTGTTTTCTCTCTGTCCGTCTATGTTTCCCGGTGTGTGTGTGTGTGTGGTGGTGTGTGGTGTCGTGCGTGTGGTGTGTGGTGGTTTTCGTGCGTGTCGTGCGTGCGTGCGTGCACGCGTCTCTTCTCCTCTCTCTCTCTCTCTCTCTCTCTCTACCTGCTCTCTCTCTCTCTCTCTCTCTCTCTCTCTCTCTCTCTTCTCTCTCTCCTCTCTCTCTCCCCCTCTCTCTCTCCCTCTCCTCCCTCCCCCCCCCCCCTCCCCTCCTCTCCTCCCCCCCCCCTCTCTTTTTTCTTTTAACTGTTTGCGAATCTGCAGTATAATGCGGCTGCCTTCATATAGCACTCGCTGCCTGACGGAACTGTCCATGTGACTATAGAACGCCAAGAGAAGAAGATCCCTGTTCTCTGGGCTAGTCCATGCCAGCAATACTAATGTGACGTGCCAAGGCATACGGTGCGTCTAGTTAGGATGAAGGTACTGGTAATAAGAGAGTTGGTGCTGGATAACACTTAACTCTCTCGGGACCGTGAACGTAACAGCTTGTGGCGCCTGCACGCGACGCCCTGAAGGAGAGAGGTGGTATACACGCTTTGTAGGGGTGTCGTGGGTGGTTAGGAGTTAAAGTGGATACGGAGGGTATTGGGTGTAGTAAAGGCCTAGTGAGTGTAGCGTAGACGCAGTCTCGTCGGTAGTTGTTGTATTGGTGATTGTGGTTGTTGTTTGTTGTTGTTGTTCTCCTTCTTTTACTTTTAGTATTGATTGATGTTGTTGCTGTTGTTGTTCTTCTTATTCTTTGTTTGTTAATTCTTCTTCTCTTCTTCTTCCTTTCTTCTTCTTCTTCTTCTTCTTTTTCTTCTTCTTTTCTCTTCTTCTTCTTCTTCTTCTGTTAAATCTTCTTGTTCCTCTTCTCTTTACTTCTTCTTCTTCTGTTTGTCTTCTTTTCTTCCCTGTTAATTCTACTCTTTTGTTCATTGTTGTTGCAGTTAATTGTTCGAAGAAAAGCCAGAAAGCAAGTATTAACGCGCATGCAACGTGCACACACACACACACACACACACAGATGGAACAGATGGCACACAGGGAACATATGACATTTACAAAACTGCATACACACGGGGACTCGATGTAAAAAAGCACAAGAGTGCTTATTTCATTATCCTCGATATAAAAGAATAAATAATCAATCAATCAAATACACACATACACGCACACGCGACGTGCGCCACACACCACCACACACACACACACACAGATGCACAGACAAACAGGGGATGTATAGAGGTCGAGGCTTATAACACCATCCTTAAGTATGAATAAGCCAAAGAGAAAGGTGGTGCCTTGCCTCATTCATGATGAAGAATACAGAATAGCTATCATGAATAGAGGTTACTACTCTTGTTGCAAAGAATATAACTCTGGTATTGCTGCAACAGCTGTAATGGGGCTAGGAGGAGGAGGAGGAGGAGAAGGAAGAGGAGAGAGAGAGAGAGAGAGAGAGAGAGAGAGAGAGAGAGAGAGAGAGAGAGAGAGAGAGAGAGAGAGAGAGAGAGAGAGTGAGTGTGTGTATGTGTGTGTGTGTGTGTGTGTGTGTGTGTGTGTGTGTGTGGTGTGTGTTGTGTGTTTGTGTGTGTGTGTGTGTGTTGTGTTTGAGGGGAAGAGAGAGAGAGAGAGAGAGAGAGAGACAGAGACAGAGACAGAGACAGAGATTTTCTGTTTCAGTGTTTTCTTAAATCTGTGTGTGTGTGTGTTTGTGTTGTGTGTGTGTACATCTCTCTGTCTGTCTGTCTGTCTGTCTATCTGTCTCTCTCCCTCCCCCCCCCTCTCTCTCTCTCTCTCTCTTTTCCCCTCCTCCCCCCCACCCCCACTTTTGTCCTCCCTGTCTCCGAATCACATATCATCATAAAGGTGAAAATCTGTTGCGGGACCTCCTGACCTTTGCAAGCTGTTACCAAAGCCGTGACAAAGGGAGACCACTAGAGATGAATTCTCTTCCTTCCAGGCACGAGAGTTCCCAGCCATGAAATGGTAATTGGAGTACCTGGGGAAAGAAAGAGTTAAAGGTCGTGGAGGCCATTGTTGACGATAATTTTGATTATTGTGTGCCTGTGTGTATATATATATATATATATATATATATATATATATATATATATATATATATATATAATTATAGATAGATATATCGATGGATGGATGGATGGATGGATAGATAGATAGATATTTTTTCTTAAAGTGTTCATTGGCCTGCCCTTCAACTACAACAACAAAAAATGTATTTAGTCGTAAGTGTCGTCTTTTCTTCGTGGAGATCATGATACAACCACCTTTATTAGATCTTCGAAATTGCTTTGGTTTGCCGTGTGTGTGTGTGTGTGTGTGTGTGTGTGTGTGTGTGTGTGTGTGTGTGTGTGTGTGTGTGTGTGTGTGTGTGTGTGTGTTTTGCGTGCGTGCTTGCGTGCATGCAGGCGTGCGTGAGAGAGAGAGAGAGAGAGAGAGAGAGAGAGAGAGAGAGAGAGAGAGAGAGAGAGAGAGAAGAGAGAGAGAGAGAGAGAGAGAGAGAGAGAGTGTGTGTAAACACATGGGAAGAGAAAGCAAAGGGGCTAGAGAGTGAGAAAGACAGAAACATGCATACGTATGATACACAGCTACAGACAGACATCCACACCCCCCTCCCCTCACATTCTCTCTCTCTCTCTCTCTCTCTCTCTCTCTCTCTCTCTCTCTCTCTCTCTCTCTCTCTTTTCTCTCTCTCTCTCTCTCTCTCTCTCTCTCTCTCTCTCTCTCCTCTACCTACCACACACACACACACACCCAAACACACCACGCACACACACACACTCAGAAAAGAGAGAGAAAGGTCGACAGGAGCTGGCAGTAGAATTAATATGATACCACACGAAACGCGAAAAGCTTTTCTATGATTTACGGTCTTTTGAGCTTATCGATCGACCATAGATTGTATGGTTTGGGTGAGGTATGACGGGGTTGGAGTCGTGACCGCTTTGCTTACAATATGATAGGGATTATATTGCATTATGTAGATCACTGAGTGTGAATAGACATGTTGTGTAGATATGAAAGAATATCGATTTTTTTTTCCCAGGAAAGAAGTCGTTAATTGTAAAATGATTCCGTAGTAATTGCTAGGGAAAGTGGTATGTTTTGTGTTTTATCACACTACACACACACACACACCACACACACACACACACACACACACACACACACAAAACACACACACACACACACACACACACACACACACACACACACACACACACACCACACACGTGCACTCGCACGATACAAATAGAACGACCATACACACGCGGACGTTTTCCCACGTTTTTTTAAACTCAGACTTAAAATTAATAACCAAATAAAAAAGCGTGGGAATATCTTGCATGCAAGTCAGAAGATGAAGAGGAAGAAAAACTAGGACGACTTGTTCTTATCGCTCATCACAGGTACCCACCCCACGCTACACAGGCAACCTTCAGATCTCCGATCAGCGCACCCCCCTTCCCCCAACCACCACTTCTCCTCTCTCTCTCTCTCTCTCTCTCTCTCCTCTCTCTTCCTCTCTCTCTCTCTCTCTCTCTCTCTCTCTCTCTCTCTCTCTCCTCTCTCCTCCTCTCCTCCCCCCCCCCCCCTCTCTCTCTCTCTCTCTCTCTCTCTCTCTCTCTCTCTCTCTCCTCCTCTCTTTCTGTTTCTCTTTCTCTCTCTCTCCACACTCCTCCTCCTCCTCCTCTCACCATCTTACCCCTTGAGGTCATCTAGAGGCATGAACACAGCGGTTTGTGTGTTCAGGCTCGTCTTTCACACGCCTTGAGATTGGAACCCTCGGGACAGAGAGGTGACTACACTTGGGGTAAATATTGTTGGGGCCAATATCTCTCCGCCTGACCCCCCCTCCTCCCTGCTTCAAGCAGTGCTGGTATCAGGCGTAACATTTTTGTGGGGTGCCGTAGTTGTTGATTTTCAGCAGCTGGCTATGATGCATAAATTTTAGGCTGCAATGAGTGTTTTGTTAAAGTTTTCTTAATGGAAATATTATTTTTCTGAAAATGTGGAAGCATGCGTTATGGGCTGAGTTTTGATTGGGAACCCAAGGTTAATCCATCCAAAGGGTCTTTTTTCCCCTTAAATAAAAAGAACAAAAGGAAGATTCGTGTACATGCAGATTTTTTTTAATATATTCTACGTTGTAATAATTGCACCACCTTCCAGTTTTTGTTGCCAGGTAGGCTTGTTTCAGGGTTTGTCTTTAACCTTATTATTTTCTAGTGTTAACTACCAAAGCTCCCGTGTTAAAGACACATCAGTTGTTCGAGCAGGAAGCGTTGCACAACGCTGTAGGTAGTCAAGGTGTTCACGATGTCCCGTTTCCAGGTCTGTGTCGTCTTCTTGTTATGTGTCTTGTTTTATCCAATCAGCTCGCCAGAACACCCTTTTATAGGGCTGATAGGGGATGCTGGCACTAGGTATAGCCAACCAGGAAGTTCCTGTCTCCCACGCGGCTCCACTTACACAGGGTCTTCTTTTATTCTAAAAAGTTATCTTTTTTTCCTTTTAAGGTCATACACGGCTCAGAGAGAGAGAGAGAGAGAGAGAGAGAGAGAGAGAGAGGAGAGAGAGAGAGAGAGAGAGAGAGAGAGAGAGAGAGAGAGAGAGAAGAGCAAGGCAAGGCAAGGCAAGGCAAAATTCTTTTATTCGAGGATAATAGATAAGCACATGTGCTTTTTTACATCCAGTCCCCGCCCCTTTCAGGGATAACATCAAGATAAAAAAGACAGCCTCAACTAAAACAAGAACAATTATAATGATCCAATTACCAAGAGCAAACCATACCAAGTATCAAACAACAGGTAAGAAATAAGACAGAGATACAATATTAAGGTAATGTTATAAAAAAAAAGGCACTCATTCAGAAACGAAAATAAGAAGTAAGCATCAAAGAGAGAGAGAGAGAGAGAGGAGAGAGAGAGAGAGAGGAGAGAGAGAGAGAGAGACAGAGACAGAGACAGAGAGACAGAGAGACAGAGAGGATTGCAGATACTCAAAGGTGTGAGCTGTTGCACTTGCTATGGGCAGAAATCTAACCTTATGTCGTCACACTCTAAAATAATATGTTTAACTGTACTACTTGTTTTGAAGATAACGTGGCCTCAAATCCTCCTTTACCTGGCTATGTTCCTGAGTATACATAACCAAGGTATTTGGCGCCCCCCCCCCCCCAACCCCCACCCCCACCTCACCTCACCTGCCAGACTGACCACTAAACAAGCCGGTCAGCAAATAAACACAATCGTTGACGTTCATACCAAGGATACCTCCTGCTAAGGTAACGGCAAGGGAGGAAGCCGTCAATACACGTAGCCAAGCAGAGGGGAAGGGGGGGGGGGGGGGGGGGAGTTCCCATTATCGCACTGGTGTTCATTAGCGCAGGGCCATTCCGGACCAAGTGCTTGGCCTGTCGGCCGGCCGGTTCAGGTACAGCCTCCTCCTCCTCCGCCTCCTTCTCCTCCTCCTGCTCCTCCTCAGATGTCTGTGTAGCAGTAGATCTTGTCCATCACATCTCTGGCACCATCGGTATGCAAGCAAACAGCGCGACTCACTTATCGCCTTCATTAGCCTCCCGGCGGGGCGAAAGGTATATAGGCCTAAACCTCCTGACCAAAAAGTTCGCCTGTATCTCTCACTCAACCCAAGCTTGCTCGTGGACATGCATACATGTATATATCTATCTGATGGCTTCAGCCTCTCCTCCCACCCCCTCCCTGCCCTCACATATCTCAGGTCGGGCTGCTGCTGCTGCTGCTGCTGCTGCTGCTGCTGCGCCAGACTAAACCGACCTGCCATCATAAATTTCATCGTGGAGATTCTCTGGACTTGACCAGCTAGACGGGGGAAGACGAGCACAGGTGAGCTTTGCAGGCCGCCAATTAGGGGCGATAAGTTTGTGGCAGGAGGGCTACGCCTGACGTGTTTGGGAGTCAGGAGAGAGGAGAGAGGAGAGAGAGAGAGAGAGAGAGAGAGAGAGAGAGAGAGAGAGAGAGAGAGAGAGAGAGAAGAGAGGCGGGGGAGACAGACAGACAGACTAGTCTGGGAGTGCAAAGATATCGATAAGGGGTCAGGGGGGTTGGGGCGAGACACAAGACAGCTTCAATAAACAGCTGCTGCTGCTGCTTGTGTTGATGCAGTCAAGTGAGACGATACAGAGAGAGAGAGAGAGAGAGAGAGAGAGAGAAGAGAGAGGAGAGAGAGAGAGAGAGAGAGAGAGAGAGAGAGAGAGAGAGAGAGAGAGAGAGAGAGAGATGGGTATCGCAGGGCTGGGCTGGTTGGTTCTCTCCCTTGTGTGCTTTAGATGGGGAGATGGTTCAGGGCAATATTGTTGAACTGGGTAGGAGGGGTGGGGAACAGTTTGGAAAATCAACATGGTTGATGTTGTTGTCTGCGTTCTTGTACATGTATGTATCTGTTTGTCTGCACTGCATGCATACGAGCATGTATGTAGTGTGTGAGAGGGCAAGCTGACGTACTGGCTCCTATGCACGAGCTGATGAAGGCTTAGTAATCTCTGTATCTGTACTGCCTGTGTGATGTATGTGTGTGTCTCTGTCTGTCTGTCTTTGCCTTTTTCTCT
>CM060329.1:34829980-34832480 GCA_030674155.1 Stramonita haemastoma | reverse complement strand
CTAATTTTCTTTTCCTGACATTCAATGCTTGTGCTATAAATTTTGCTACTGATCGAATTGTGTTTTCATCATTATGTGAAAGAATAATTGCAATTTTGCTTTCATCAAGAACACCAGAGAACGATTTCAGTATGGTACAGTTTTCTCGTATATGACTATAGGCAGAACAATGAAACAAAAAATGGACTTCATCTTCGGTGCTGTCTTCACAAGACGGGCAGTTTACATCAGCATAATCGGTTAAGAACCACTGTTTACAATTATTTAAACCACATACCCTGAGTCGAAATCTTGCCAGGCAATCTCTGTGCCATTTCTTTGTTACACACGATAGATATTTCTCTGCTTGAAAAATGCTTTTGAATGAGTGGAACCATCTATATTTATCTTTATCCTCCATATCTGAATGCCAATTTTGTTTGAAACAAGAGATAAGCCTGTCTTTAAATTCATAAATAAAAGTCGACTCATACCCTACACCCTGACTTAACCATACAATACCAAATCCGTTCTCTGTAAGTTTCTTTTGTACATTTGATACCCAATTGAAATGGCCAGAATCATGTTGTAAGACAAGCATTTCGTAAGCCTGACGGCATATTCTTGACATAGGCAGCTGAACTAACTTTAGCCAATATTTAATACATTTAATCACTGTTCTAATATGAAGTGGATATCTGCCAGTCTCTGCATATACTTGTTTGTTGGAGGCATGAAGGGGGACATTTAAGAATCTTTTAATAGCAAAAGTATGCACTGTTTCAACTTGCTTACTTTCAGTCTCTATGCCCCAGACTTCACTTGCATACGTCAAGATTGGTTCAATTTGTGAATCAAATAATTTCCAAAATAAATATGGGTCCGATGATGTTAACCTTTTTAGTGATCTCATAATTTCTATTACCCCCTTCCTCCCCTTTCTACAACCCTCTGCCAAAGCACTGGTAAGACTCATTTTAGTTGTGAAAAGCATTCCTAGGTATTTATACGAATTTATCACCTTGACTTCTTCAATTCCATAAAACCATTTTTCTTTTGAAGCTATGTGTCCTCCATTCTAAATACAATTATATTTGTCTTTTTTAAGTTAACTGTTAGATGCAAACGATCAGCTTCCCTTTTCAAACTATTAAGTTGATTTTGGAGTCCAACAATTGTACTTGACAACAGAATAACATCATCAGCAAATAATAACAGAAATATTTCTTCCATACCAGGGACTAACTGAATACCATGCTTCCCTGTTCTGGTCACCTCAGTGGCTAATTCGTTAATGAAAAAGGAAAACAATATAGGGCTTAGCAAGCAGCCTTGTTTCACACCTCTTGGGCAGTCAAAATAATCAGAATAGCAACATTTATCACGTACACATGCAAAAACATTATCATAGATACTTCTTAAAGCACAATACAGTTTACCTTTAACACCAGTTTTCCTCAAATTATACCACAATTTACTTCTGTTTACTGAATCGAAGGCCTTTTGGAAATCTACAAAGGCAATATACAGTTTGGCATTTTTAAGCAAAAATTTCTGAACAATTGCATACAATGTAAAAATATGGTCCACTGTGCTATACCCTGCTCTAAAACCAGCTTGTTCTTCCATTATTTTTTCTTCTTGCTCTGACCATTTTGTGAGTCTTTTGTTCAAAATGCGTGTATATACCTTGCTGACGATACTTGTTAGGGCTATACCACGATAATTATCAGGTTGGTTTGAATCTCCCTTCTTGTGAAGTGGCACAATGATGGATTTGGACCACTCAATAGGGAAAACACCTAAATCAAATAATCTGTTGAAAAATGCAACCAAAAAATCGATAGCTGAGTTGTCTGCATGTTTGAGCATTTCACTAACTACTCTGTCAGGTCCTGAGCTCTTTCCAGATTTGAGGCTACCAATACTGGCAAGAACCTCTTGTCTGGAAATAGGCTCATTAAACAAAACATCATGGTTTTCCTCTTCTATTTCTTCAGTTACATCAATGTCATCAAGTTGATTAGATAAATTAGTTTCATTAAATACTTTGAAAAAATGTGCATACCATTGTTCTGTAGTGATGCTATTGTATATAACTGACTTTCTATTCACTGACCTTATGGTTTGCCAAAACAATTTAGGATCATTAACTGACTGTTTTAGTTTTGCTAGTCTTACAGCATCAAAGTCATTTTTCTTACTTTTCAATAGATGTTTGTATTCTTTTCGTTCTTTGACATATGCATCTTTCCTCTCTTGGCTTGACTGTTTTGATTGCTTGAAGAGTCTCAGTAGC
Source organism: Stramonita haemastoma (assembly GCA_030674155.1). Lineage (NCBI taxonomy): Eukaryota > Metazoa > Mollusca > Gastropoda > Neogastropoda > Muricidae > Stramonita > Stramonita haemastoma. The sequence goes on along the minus strand of CM060329.1, from coordinate 34,830,202 downwards.
TTTCTGACTTTTTTTCTTTTTCTGTCACATTCTTCATCAAACCAATCATTTCTTTTTGATGAGAGAGAGAGAGAGAGAGAGAGAGAGAGAGAGGAGAGAAGAGAGAGAGAGTAGGGAGAGAGAGAGAGAGAGAGAGAGAGAGAGAGAGAGACAGACAGACAGACAGACAGACAGACAGACAGACAGACAGACAGACAAAGTGGGGAGAGAGAGAGAGAGGGA
>CM060329.1:34803954-34829880 GCA_030674155.1 Stramonita haemastoma | reverse complement strand
TGCTGGAACTTTACAACCTCAACAACGACCTGAACTCAAGCATAACCTCTTGCGCACTTGTTAAAGAAAAAACAAACATTCCTCTTTCATGGTAGGGTTAGTCAGTTATGACCGGTGGTGGTATGGATGACATGAAAATTCCCAGATGCATTCAAGGCTTTACTGGTGCAGTGAGTCAAGCTTTGCGTTGGTGATGCATCTATGAAGTGGTCCCAGAGGGGTAACGTGTACACTGTACTGATTCCATGGCTCGCTTTGATATCATTCTAGCGAAAACTGTGAACCGCAACCTCACTCATTCGTTTGTAGCAAAGAGTGAAGGAAATATTATTATCTACTCTACTATTTAACTATTCCAAACGATACCGACCAAAATAATTATGAGAACTAACTCGAAAGGTTCTGCTTATTCAAAAATACCACACAACACAACACACACACACACACACACACACACACACACACACACACACACACACACACACTACGCACAGAGAGGAGAGACAGAGACAGGAGAGTTTTGTTTTCCCCATCTAATTACACCCTTGTAACTAAAGAACACACACACACACACACACGCACGCACGTACGCACACACACACAGACACACGTACACACACACACACACACACACACACACACACACACACACACACACACACACACACACACACACACATCAAAAGACTTGGGAGGGGGAAAAACCGACTGACATGGGCGGGTGGCAGCAGCAAACGACTGTACTATGTGTACACAACAGTTTCATAGATCATGTATTGAGTGAGGATGTAGCCAGGTATATAGGATAGGACTAGCTAGGAACAACTCTCCTCTGCCAAGGCATCGGCGTGTCAACACAGCAGGCAAAGCAGGACTTTTTTTTGTTTTTGCCATTTTATTTTTGGGTTGAAAGTTATTGGTTCATATTGATCAGGGACACTTTTGTAAATGTTGTGTGTGGTGTGTGTGTGTGTGTTGTGTGTGTGTTGTGTGTTGTGTGTGTGTGTGTGTGTGTGTGTATGTGTGTACCGTGTTGGTGTATGTGTGTGTGTGTACCGTGTGTGTGTGTGTGTGTGTTGTGTGTGTGTGTGTCGTGGTGTGTACCGTGTGTGTGTTGTGTGTGTGTGTGTGTGTGTGTGTGTGTGTGTGTGTGTGTGTGTGTGTGTGTGTGTGTGTGTGTGTGTGTGTGTGTGTTGGATTTTTCACTATTTTATTTCTGGCTGAAAGCATCTTTCTTGAATCATGGATACTTGTCATGTGTGTGTGTGTGTGTGTGTGTGTGTGTGTGTGTGTGTGTGTGTGTGTGTGTGTTGTGTGACCACACTGGAGTTCATAACATACTTAGTCCACCCCCCCCCCCTTAGGTATTCGAGAGACTTCAAACCGTTGTGTGAGGCAACAGAACGTGGATTTCTCACGTTTAACCCCATCCACTTTCATCAAACTTACGCCAGCTATGGCCTGGCACGATGACCGACAATATCTGGCATGCATCCTGCTCTTTGGAGGAGACAGGCTTTCCACATGATGCCTTTGCCGACGTTCTGCGCACTAATTACGGTAAGAAATATTTCAGCTTGCCCAAGACACAGCGCCCAAACCGAACATCACTCAGTCAAGAGTGCTAAATTAAGCGCTCCCTTTCCTTTTACCTTGTGAATCATGGTCGGTTCCTGCTATAATTAGCACCAGCTGACCTCATCTGGGCTGGGATGGGATGGATTAATTAGCAGCTGAGAGGAGCTGAAAGTGGGGAAAACTGACAACTGTGAAGACACGCTGCATGAAAAATCAGAGCAGTGCCCAAACCACTCCTGAAAGGGCACAGGCAGACGAAAAGTTTCTGTCTGAATGTTTGATACAAAACGATTATTTTACTACAGATTTGTTCATTCATTAGTTACTGTGCCCTTCTGCACGCCAAATGAGATCTGAGTTTTTCTATTTCAACTTACAATCCAGACTAATGGAACTGTTTGGGAAGTAAGGAGAATGGAAAGTGGACTCAAGTGCAAGGAGAAATCTGAGCTTTTGTTTGTAGCTGGCTAGAGGGATGCATCGTTCTACCGGTAAACAACCCCATTGATTTCTCAGTAAACACATTCATCATCTACTATACTATAGACTGAACAAAATGAAACACAAAAAAGAAAATAATGGAATTGAAAATATGCATTACTAGGCCTAATACAAAAAGAAAAATGTGAAACACCATCACCACTTGCAACCATTTTAATTTTGATTTGATTTAGTGAAAGGAGTAGGACTGTAAAGACAATGAAATGACTCAGCACAGTTGAAGGTCTGCATCGCAGATCGCGCCATATCTAGCTACAGTACTGCCCTTCCCTGCAGGAAGCAAAGCAAGCCCATCAGTCAGTACACGTCAGTGAAAGCACCGCCACGTGTGTAGGTGTTAACCATCCTGATAGTGACGGCTCTTTTTTTCTTTCTCTGGGACTGATGAAGTGGAAATCAAACAGACAGGAAAGGTGCCACGGGCACAGCTCTGGTTTATAGAGATGCCACTGCACGTGTAAAGCTGGCAGACGAAACGCCTCGGGCTGTGATGCACGCGCCATGCAAATCGCGCGTGGAGAATGCTTCCCTCGTGTCTGCTCCCGCCATTAGCCCAAGGGAGCTCACTACGCCTGCTCCAGCAGGGGGGCGGCAACTCGCGCTAATTAACCGGCAGCCAACGAGAAATGCTGGGTCTACCTAAGTTTTGGGGGATCAAACGGTCGTTCTTACCTGGCACGAGGCACGGTTTATGGCTTACTGTTGCCGCTGATTAACGCATCCAGTCCCTTTCTAGTACTCATGACGACTTTACCGCTTTTGTCTCTACTATTGTTCTGGTTTAGTCACTATTACAGTCAAGGAGAAAACCGGCCGTGAAATGGCTGATCAAGATGACGACGACCTTCTTACGTAGCTTCCAGCGACTAGTTTGTTTGTTTTTTTACTCAAGCTAGTTCTTCTTTTTTTTCAAACAAAACTGGAAACATGTCCGAAATTCAGGTACTGTTGAAACAATAAACTTAAAAAAAAAAACAGTCTGATAGTCTGCAACATTGAGTGAAACACCCCCACTGGCTTGGTTGTTCAGATACAACAACAGACACAAACAAGTTGCAGTTCTTGTTTACTTCGTCTGCCCCACAATACCAGTGTTATTCTATTCTCAGTTTCTTTTTGTCTGCTTTCCAGCAAAACTGCTTAGCTGCTGATATGAAGAACTCTCCCAGTCTCCTGGATTCCTCCCTGCACTCTTGGTTTACTAACCTGTAGTGAGCACATTTCGTTTTTACAGTATCATCATTAACGTCTGTTATCACAATACTACTATATCAAGGACACCGGAGCATTCCTGAGGGACAGCATTACTATTAAGTTGAACAGGAAAACAGGGATGGGGGATCATGTTGCAGGAAAGTGGTGCAAAGCAATGCCAAACTCACCAATATACTTGATCCTTCAGCCCACCGTTTTGTAGTTGCTGTCGATTATGGAAAAGAAAAAACTATTTCACATAATTATGAACATTGCCTTTATCTTTTTACGATTATGGGAAAGAATAAACTACTTCACATAATTATGAACAAACCCTAAGAAAGAGTAACTTTTGTCTTCTTTAAAGCTGTATAACAACAGCAAAAAATGTATAACGATAACCATTTCTGAATAAGGGCTAGTGTGGACAGATATATATCGGGACTATAGTGCAATAGGTTCTGGAGATCTGCTTTTGTTTGAGAAAGGTTTTGTGGGTGAAAGAAAAGTTTAGGGAATATAGAATGAAATGAAATAACTTTTCCGTTCCGAGGCTATGCGACCCCCCCCCCCCCTTTTTTTTTTAAAGGGATTAAACCCTACGATTCTTATAACGAAGAATGAAATTGTAAAGAATGAACTGAACAAATAAATAGGCCTATACTGTGGATCTGAAAACTGCTTTTTAAACGTTTTTTTTTTTTCTTTCTTTCTTTCTCTTTTTTTTTTTTTTTTTTTTGGGGGGAGGGGGGTGACTGGGTGAGTGGAGGGATCCTTAAAATAAAGGCAAGAAAACATACTGAACCCTTTCAAAATTTAAAAAAATCTTAGATTTCATTAAGTACGGTGAAATATGAACTACAATGATGATGCTGATAATCATTATTTACTTCGTCGTTGCTTTGGTCCGCGTTGCTGCTACTATGATTGTTGCTGTCATTATCATCATTATCCTTGTCATTATTATTATTACTATTATTTCGCCGAAACATGAACACCCCCAAATTGTTCAGAGTAATGTAGGGCTCTTTTGGCATTAGCACACAATTATTATTATTATTATTATTATTATTATATTATTATTATTATTATTATTATTATTATTATTATTATTATTATACTGCTGAAACATGAAAACTCAAGCAATAGTTCAGCGCAATGTAAAGGCTGTTTTGGTATTCTCTCAAGATTATGTTTACGGTAGTATTCTAAAGAAAAGGATTGCTTCTATTCCCGTAACAGCAAAATATGACTGCAAATGAAGCAAGCACTTTCAGTTCTCTTGCTGAATGAGTACTACAAACAAACAATATTTGGGAGACGCAATATTACAAGTGTGTGTTTGCGTCCTTAACACGCTGTGGTTTCACATAATTATGGTAATAAAGAGAAAGTTATGGCCACTTGTTATTTAATTCTGAGTTGCTTTTTTGTTTTCTTCTCCTTTTTTTCATTTCATTTCTCTTTATGTTGACCATGTTTCCTATTAAATAAATATTTTTAAACTGTATCTGTGAGATTGATATCGAAGTGAGTTTTCATGTATATTTTTAGGTCGAACGTGGCGACTGTTTTGATATGACCTTCGAGGTCGGCACCGCTATAAACAACACGAAATAAATTACCTGTGGGCTCACTGGCTAGCTCTTTGCCTCTTGAACATGTTATTACGTTTGGTTTGTGTGTCTACAAGTTTTCATGAGCATGTTTGTGTTTGATCACAGTCACTGAAGTTAACAATAGAATAGAATATAAGCAAAAAAGCTGAATATCCGAACCCCAGACTCTTCCCTGGAAACACCAGTCCTACAACAACCACCAATCCTTCTTCAACTCCACCCCACCCCCCTTCCTACTTCACCTTTCTCTTCCACTCCCGTCCTATCCTATCCTCATCTTCCCCTGCCTTCTCTCCTCCACACCTGAGTCGGAGTATAGGTAGGTAGGCAGGTAGGTAGGTAGCCCACTCCCAAACTCATCCCGATCGGCGTTATCTGTGTGGCGGCCTGCTGGAAGTGACAATGCGATATGATGACGTGGTGTTTATCAGCTCGATACCATCACGCCTGGCTGCCCTCCCTCTGTGACGTCATCCCCTGCACGTGGGAGGTCCGTGGCTGGGTGCTGTTGCTCCCGGTACTGGCCTGGGCCTACTACCCCCACCAATCAGCGGCTTTTGCCAGAGCCTGTGCACGTGCAACGGGAGATAGGGATAGCAGCTCACTGTCGGTCACACCTCGCTGAGTGTGCTACTGATGCGGCTCATCAGCAGATGGCTTTATGTCATGGACCGAGGTGAGGGGGGGGGGGGAGATGGAGGAGCGGGGTGGGAAGGTGGGGGAGGAGAGGGTACATGAAGGCGATAGTTCAATGCTCCGGGTAGTGGTGAGGTCATCTGAGATACCCACATTTGTTCCCCTCTGTCCATGGAAAAAACAATGTTCAGGCAACAATGTATAAGCTGTTTCAGTGACTGGAAACAAACTATACATTTTTTCCCTTAAAAAATGTGCTTTTGTTGCAGACGTCACCAATACCTGACTTTCAGGAGAATTGAACGTACACCAACCATGAACCTAACAAAATAAGAGAATTCTGCACCCTTCTAAAGCTTTTGTATTGTTTTGTTTTTCTTTCTCGCTTCGTTGTGGATGACTGAGGAAGATGAAAGCTTTAGCTACAATGGACTCCGTGTAGTTCTGATTGTATTTGAAATTCACGAAGACTTCTGTTTCATAATAAGAGTAGTTCCATCACAGCCTTTATTCGTGGTGTTTGCCAGGACACTGAATCTGCATTTGGCCTTTACGCACTGAAATACAGGATTTTTTTTCATAAGGGGTTGTCATCTGTATTTTCGTTTGTGCTCTCTCGTCCTGTTCCAATGCGATCAGGCCAATGGGTGTGGGGATTTTTTTGCGCTGTATAAATTAAGTATTTATTCATTCTCTGTTACATTATTATCTGTTTTCTTTTGCTCTTTCTCTAGCCATATATGCAACCACGTTCCGGCTTCCGTTGGGTTTTTCTCCTTTAAAGGAGAATACAGGTTGTTAACTTGAAGCTTGTCATAGATATAGACAATCTGAGCATTCCAAAAGCATAACAACATTTCAGTATTGGCCTTGGCACTTTGCTCACATTAACTGCTGACAAAGCTGTTGGCCTGGGCCAAGTATCGTGGTTTCAACCCTTAACAAATACATTTTAAACTTGTGGCATTTGTTTCCAGCCAAGCAAGCATTTAGGCGTCTGCCCTTCAAAACCACTTGTTACCTGATCAGCACTGCAAACTGTCAGACTTGCCACGCAAAACATGGCAGTATATATAACGAAGACATTTCCCAGGGAAGCTTTTAATCCAGTTACAACTATTAATTATACAATTCCCGTCTTCTCCGGTAACACTACATCGGGATCGGGTGCAGTATCTTTTATCTTGTAGGCCTGTGTTTCATTTTCGGGGCCAGAGAAATAAATCTGACACCGGTACCGGGCCTAGATATCCCCGAGTAATTTCAGAGCTGGTCATAAAAGCAATGACTTTGGCAACGAGTGTGTAAGACAGTAAATTGGAATTCGTATCGGATTTAAAAAACAGGGGTAGAATTTCTTGCGTGGATACGACTCTCTCTCTCTCTCTCTCTCTCTCTCTCTCTCTCTCTCTCTCTCTCTCTCTCTCTCTCTCTCTCTCTCTCTCTCTCTCTCCCACCTCAGTCCCCCTCCTCTTGATTTCTGTTATCTTGACTCCCTCCCCCCTCTCTCTCCTTCCCCTGCCTACCTCAGTCTCCCCCCTCCTCTTTTTCTGTTTGCTTGACCTCTCTCTCTCTGTCTCCTCTGTCTCTCTGTCTCTGTCTCTGTCTCTGTCTCTCGTCTCTCTCCTCTCTCTCTCTCTCTCTCTCCCTCCTCTCCTCTCCATTGCTCTCTCTCGTCTCAACTTTATACACAGTCCAAACAAATGTCGCGATTATAAGTTGACAGACTCCCTCCCCCCTCTCTCTCTCCTTCCCTCTGCCTACCTCAGTCTCCCCCCTCCTCTTTTTCTGTTTGCTTGACCTCTCTCTCTCTGTCTCTCTCTGTCTCTCTCTGTCTCTCTGTCTCTGTCTCTGTCTCTGTCTCTCTGTCTCTCCCTCTCCCTCTCTCTCTCTCTCTCTCTCTCTCTCTCTCTCTCTCTCTCTCTCTCTCCCTCCTCCCTCCCATTGCGTCTCTATGTGCTCAAACTTTAATACACAGACAAAAACAAATGTCAGCGATTATAAAGTTGACAGAATAAGCATAGCAGTAAATAAAGATTTGGAGGAGGAATGAGAGACAGTCATACAGACAGCCAGAAGTTTCAATATAAGAAAGGTCCCTGTGATTTTGCTTCATTCCGACGTTTTTGCCTTACGTTTGTTTTCTGTTATAAAATCTCCATCCCGTTTCTTTGGACGAACTCATAAGAATTAACAAATAATTGTACCAGGATGACAAAACACAGATAACTTTCCACACACAGATAATGTCTGAACGTGCTCAGTGTATCAGGAACATAATCCGCCCACCACAACATCCACTTACGTCAACAATTCACAGGAATGAAAGCCTTTAATCCAGTCAAGAATACGGCGACAACCATTAAACATACATTTATCGCCTGTGCCAGTAACACTGCTCTATGATGTGCAGTTTCTTGTTCTGCTCCGGTATGCTTGCTATCTCAAGCAGTAACATAAATCTGCCTCAACAATTTTTGGATGCATTTTTCTTGCGTAATTTCAGACCAGTCATAAAAGTATAGGACTTTGACAGAGCACATGAAACTCTTGAGCAGAAAACTGGATTTCAAGCACACATCTAACTGCCTAAACTACCATAACTGTTATACACGAAACTTTGCATGGGCGATACAAAACGGTGCCCTTGCAGGACTGGTAGCTAGAGAACATGTGCTGCAGTTCTGCCTACTACACGAATCACTCCGACCTCATCCCAGTGACTAAGAAGCTGTACAGCAACTTGGAGGACCTGCAACGTACTGCTGCCTTCATTACTGAGACTGAAATGCCCATCTAACGAACGGGGGGAAAAAAAAAGAAACATCTTGGAGGGTTGGATGTGTTTTGCAGTATGTGCGATTGTTGAATCAAATGTGTTGCTCTTGTTGTTGTTGTCGATTGTTGTTGTTGTGTGTTGACCAGGTTAAACCCTGGTGTTACCCAGAATATGCACTCTGACTCACTCATCACACATGGTAATCGCCAAGACACTGCAAGTACACACTAATGAGAAATGTGCATGTGTGCCTGTTTTAAGGGTAAAAGATAAAGGTAAATTGTGTTCCCATAACCAATGCTATCACTGTGGACCAAGGTGTCAGAGACATCAGCTTCTCTAGGGGCCAGCATACTTTTCCTGACCCTAAAGATGGCAAGAACCTGTTATTTTACTCCTGGGTGAAGTGGGGAACTGTGTTGAAGCCAAAGAAGCAGACGATCTCCTATCCACTGGGTAACTTAGCTTAATCTTAGTTTGTGGAGAGCGATTGTTCTGACCACTGATCTATTCCGTCCCCCTGTTGTTAAGAACCTTGTTAGACCTATATGCCAGCAATGTTTCCACTTCAGAAGTTTTTTTTTCTAGGAAAAAACAGGTTATGCTAAGAGTTTGTCATAGTTGAAGACGATCTCAATATATCATGAAACATGATAACATTTTACCTTCTGTTCTTTTTAATACTTCTTTGACATCAATAAATGACAGCACTTTTAGGCCAATGGCCAATCTTGTTCTAAAGAAAATTACAAACACGAAAGCAAGAAAAAAAATACAGAAAGTAAATAGTAAGTCTTCCCTCTATAGGCTCAGTCACACAGCGCGTGATGACTTGCAAACTGTCGGACCCCATCTGTCACAACGCTAACGAAGTCTGTCCACTGAAAATCCCTTAAATCCACCGGGGATTCCACTACAAGCATTAATTGCGTTTCTTGTCTTTCCACGGGGAACACTTTGAGGGATCGAATGTAGCAGGAGCGTATCTATTCCCGTCTGGTATGTCTGATTTCCCAGGTAAGGAAATGAATCTGATTAGATGCTATGTCTGAATAACTTGAGTAATTTTAAACCTGTGACTTTGTTGTAGAGTGTTTCTTTCTGTTTTCTATGTCCTCTCTTCTGTCTGTCTGTCTGTCTGTCTGTCTGTGTCTATCTGTCTGTCTGTCTGTCTGTCTGTCTGTCTGTCTCTCTCTCTCTCTCTCTCTCTCTCTCTCTCTCTCTCTCTCTCTCTCTCTCTCTCCTCAAACACACGCACCCACGCAAGCACGCACGCACACACACACACACACCACACACACACACACACAACCACACACACACACACACGGCAATAAAAAACCTCATTGAGATATCAACTCGACCAAACATGAATAAAAACATGACAACAGCACACGCAAACTTTCCTATTAACTGTGTGCTACAATCTCACAGTGACTTCAGGGAGGATAAGTGAGTCAAACCCCAGGATGTCAAAGTAAGAAAGGGCAACAATAATTAAAAAAAGACAGCAACAACATCCAGTCAACGACTGGATTACAACAACAACAACAACAATAATCATTATCATCATCGGCGTCATCATTATCATCATCATCATATCATAATCGTAATCATAATAATGTCTTGTCTCCTCCTCAGGTGTCATTGCTTGATTGTGTGCAGCTAGCTTAGCTGCCCGTTCTGTTCCTCTGTTTTATAGATGCCAAAAATGGTAAACTGAAGCTGTCCCAGTTAAGTCAAAGAGGCGTTTTCTTGAGTAACTTCACACCACTCATAAACTTGCGACTTTGACAGAGGGTACGTAACTCAGGAAATTGGAATGTCTCTCTGGATTTAAGGAGGTCAGGTGGTATTTTGTCGTCTTTGCCTCCGTTGACAGTCAGTCAGTCGCCATTGTCAGCCTCAATCCTCCACCGTGGGTATGCCGGGGGCCTGTCAGTATAAATAGCATCCCCACCTTCAGGAAATTCTGTGCTAGGAATTCCCTCCTTTTTTATCTGTCTTTGTTTCTGCCTTGTACCTTTTCTTCCTGTCACCTCCTTCATATCTGTTTTCTGCTTCTTTGGTTCATTCGCCTGCCCTTTTTTGCCAGAAAGACTTCAAGGATAACGATTCTGTCCCACGCCGAAGCTGAATGGGCCGGGCCTGACTTGTCAGGCGCTTAATGGCAGCACAACGTATTTTCGCTCATACGACAGGTAACAATAGTTGCTGTCTGAGTGTTCCACGAGGAAGTAGCCTCAACCCGAGTAAAAGAAGGGGGTTCTTTTCTGATGAGTTCTACTGTCCAGCTGTCCCTTGTGTGTGTGTGTGTGTGTGTGTGTGTGTGTGTGGTGCGTGCGTGCGTGCGTGCGTGCGTGGTGTGTGTGTGTGGTGTGTGCGTGTGTGTGGTGCATGTGGTGTGTGTGTGTGTGTGTGTGTGTGTGTGTGTGTGTGTGTGTGTGTGTGTGTGTGTGTGTGTGCGTGTGTGTGTACACTCTCCGTCTTCTGCTTTTCATTCTTCTTCTTCTCTTCCTCTCTCTTCCTTCTTTTCCTTCATCCCTTCTTCTGTCTTTTTCTTTCTCCACCTTCTCTCATCTTCCTATTCATTTTCTTTCTTCATTTCATCTCCCCCCTCATCCCTCTTCTTTCTTCTTTTCTCCTCTTCGTCTTCCTCTTCTTCCTCCTACCTACTACTTCTCCTTCACCTTCTCCTCTTTATCCACCTCCCTCTCCTCTTCTTCATCTTCTTGAACTTCTTTTTACTTCATCTCGCACAACAATTTTTTTTTCTTCTTTTTTTGAAAACCAGCATCTCAAGCATTTTCACCACTCCAGACAGTCAGGTACATCAAGGTGGCTGCACCAAAACGCACGGCACACCACTCTTCCAGCCTGCTCACCTGACGAGCACAGGTGTGCCTGAAGATAGCGCTGGGCTCCACCGAAGTTGTTTTTTTTTTGAAGAAGAAGAAGATGAAAGCAAAGGCGATGGAGATAGCGACGGTCCCAAAACAACAGCCACCACCTGGCCCCACCTGGAGGAGACTCCCAGGCCCTCTTCTCCTTCAGTACTCCAGGTATGGTGGTGCCCGTTAGTCCGCTGAGTATGGAACGGGTGGTCGACACGCTATGCTGGTGGTGGTGGTCGTGGTGGTTATTATGGATTGTATAATGTGGGTTTCTCTGGTGCTCGGTCGGTTCTTACATATATTTTTGTTGAAGATGAGGATTACGGTTGAATGTTTTTGGTGTGAAGAGGAAGGCTGGGGGGGAGAGAGAGAGGGGGGGGGAGAGAGATAAAGACAGAGAGAGGCAAAGGGGGCAGAAAGAGAGAAGAGAAAGAGAGAGGGATATACAAAGAGAGAGACAGAAAGGGAGAGAAAGAGATAGGGAAAGAGAGAGAGACAGGGAAAGACAGAGAAAGGGAGGGGGAGGGGACGAAGAGAGAGGGCCAGAGACAGACGCTCAAGCAGAGAAAGAAGAGATCTGTGTGTGTGTGTGTGTGCGCTCGGCGTGTGTTGTGTGTGTGTGTGTGTGTGTGTGTGTGGTGTGTGTGTGTGCGCGCGTGTGCGTGTGCGAGCGTGCATGCGTGCGTGTGAGTGAGAGGCAGACTGAGACAGAGACATAAACAGATTTACACAAAAACACACAGAAACACAGATGGAGAGAGAGACAGAGACAGAAAGAGACAGAGACAGAGGTAGCAAAAGACAGAGAAACATCAGTAACTTAGCATTTCGCGGGTAAATGCTCACCTGGCTCTTATCCCCAGGAAATGCAATTATATCATGAAAACTAAACAAACAGGGGACAAAGATAGCCAGAAAATATGTAAATCAAAACAAACGTAACTTCTCTTGCTGTAATTGTTTCTGAAACCACAAAACAACAGAGATGAGGAATTTGGGGGGGGGGGGGTAGGAAAAAAGAAACAGACGTGCAGGCAGAGACAGACCCAGAGACAGACAAACAGACAGTGATGCAGACTGACAGAAAAAGAAAGAAAGAGAACGAGGACGGAGGGCAGGATGACATGCACATGTATGTGTGTGTGTGTGTGTGCGTGCGTGCGTGTGTGTGTGTGTGTGTCTGTGTGTGTGTGTGTGTTGTGGTGTGTTGTGAGTGTGTGTGTGAGTGTGTGTGAGTGAGTGAGGGGAGAGAGAGGGAGAGAGAGGGAGAGAGGAGAGAGAGAGAGAGAGAGAGAGAGAGAGAGAGAGAGAGAGAGAGAGAGAGAGAGAGAGAGAGAGAGAGAGAGAGAGAGAGAGAGAGAGAGAGAGAGAGAGAAGAGAGAAGAGAATAGGACGGACAGACAGAGAACGAGTTGGCCAATTCTCAGTCTTTTTTTTTTTTACTGCAGTTTGTCCCAACCAGAGTTTATACAATTCACCTGACCGACATTTTCATAATTTTATTATGTTCTAGGGTGTACAAAGCCAATAAAACTAGTCAGTCACAAGCGTGTTAACATCCAGTCACAAAGTGAAAGGTTTTGTCCTGCCAAAGCATTATTGTCTAAATGCATTAGGGATTAATACGGCGTGGAGACATCATGTGCACTTAAAGAACAGGCTGAAAACAGGTCGCCTAGTACACCTACATACAGACCCTTACAGAGAGAGGCCGACGAATCAGACCATTAAGTGACTACTTTATAGCGCTGTCTCCCTCAACTCTCTGTCTCTGTCTCTGTCTCTCTAGCTAGATGGTTTGTTCTTTTTCAATGTTTCTCCCTGCCTTTGTAAAACGCACACAAACACACACAAACACACGCGCGCGCGCGCGCACACACATACACTTTTGGCTATGTGTGACATGCAGAAGAATCTCTCTCTCTCTCTCTCTCTCTCTCTCTCTCTCTCTCTCTCTCTCTCTCTCTCTCTCTCTCTCTCTCTCTCTCTGAATTGAACAAACACATAAGGTCACTCAGTGCAGACCATGCAGGGAGACCTAAGTGTGAAAACTACGGTCAACTGTAGTGTTCTTTTTTCTTTCTTTTTTTCTAATTGAAGTAAAAAAAAAAAAAAAATTAAGTTATTTGAGTGACACTATAAACCGAGGCCCCGGGTGCAAACACAAACAGAACAACTTGCACACACGTTAAGAACCCGTTCCGCCTTTCGGAATAGTAGGCCATTTCGGGCGGATAGGAATGGCTGACAATTTCTAAAACGCGTGCACACAGGTGTCATGTTTAGACAGCATCTCTGAAGTCGGAGCGCGGCTACCTTAATGATGGGTTTTTATAAAAAATAAAAAAGGTACATATAGATGCAAAACCTCACCATTGGTGAACATTGGAGCTCCAGCCGAGGAACGAAAAAAAATGTTGTTTTTTTTTAGTTGCTCTTGCAGAAATCTGCAGTTTGTCCTTCATTAAGATTCAAGGTTGAAATGACTTCATAGAAAAATTCTTTTGTGCATGGGAAAAAAAAAAAAAAATTAAGGAATGAAAGGCTCATGTACACAGTGATTTTTTGTGCATTTGTCGCATTTCTGTTTGAATACAAATTAAAAACATATGAATGCGTATGACCCAAACTAGAATTAAGTTTCACATAAAGTTCACAAACCCAGAAGCCTGTTGCATACCTGCTTTTCTTTATTTCCCTTTTTTTCTCCTTTTTTGTGTGTTTGCTTTTTGTTGTTGTTGTTTTGTGGGGGGGGTTTTTTGGGGGCAGTTGTTTTGTTGTTTGTTTTGTTGTTGTTGTTTTTGGGGGGTGATTTGTTTGTTTTGATCTTCTTGTTGACCTAAACTGTTTCATGTTTTTGGCGTTTCCAGGGCAATGCGTAATCCATAGAATCACTCGATATTTCTTACAAAACCGTTACGTCTTCCAAACGACAGTTCAAGCTTCTATAAAGCAAATCACGCACCAAATACATTTTAATCTTCACCTGTGTAGGCTTCATACCTGCCAACCATTATGGCCTCTTTTTTAATTATAAAAGGCCGTGTTTTTGACTGATTCTAAACAAGTACCTTTCGTGTTTAATAAAAATAATACATGGAATTTATATAGCGCTATATCTTGCAATAACAAATCAAAGCGCTTGTGTTTTATGCTGTTGTTGGGCGTTCTCCAGTTTAGCACCCTGGGGGTCACCCAGAATATGCACTCTGTCTCACTCATCCCACCTTGGAATCACTGTGAGATCGTTTAAGTACACATGGTTGAAAAGTTTGCGTGTATGGCTGTTTTCATGTTCCTCGCCAAATAAGTAACCAACTACAGTCGGACCAGAAGATGAATGTAAAATACATCATTCATGGATACTTTACCTCCAGTGTCATTGTCACTGAATTAGTATTTCAACAACATTGTTCTTTCTGTCTATTCATCCCGCGTTTTTTTCAAGAAGTTTATTTCCTGAACTCCCAAGTTCAAATATTTCAACTAGTCCAAATGTAATGAATCATGTCACACAAGATTAATGGGTCCCACCACCCTAAAGTACACCCAGTGCTGTTGTCTTTCAAAGGTTTTTATTTCTCAGTGTCCTTTTTACCTTTAAACAAATCTTTGTCAACACCGATTTTACATTATAATCAACGAATTTGAAATGGTCACCTACAATTGTTTTTAAATAGATTAGTTCCGGCACATAGAGGAATATGGGGAGAAGGTGGAACGGTGAGAGAGACACACAGAGACAGAGACAGACAGTCAGCGAGTTCAATAACACTTGCAACCACACACACACACACACACACACACACACACACACACACACACACACACACACACACACACACACACACACACACACCACACACACACACACACACTTGAAGTTATGGTTGAATCCGTCATTTTCACTGCTTACATTGGGTAGGGTCCAAAGCATATGTTGGAAGAACAGGATGCACGCTCACTCACGTGCATATCTGCAAAAATTAACACGCCAACCCCTGACTGTGCTAAACTTAAGAGAACATTTTGAAAAATCTTTTCTCTTCTTTTTCTGGGAGGAAGGGGGGGGGAGATATCGGCGAATTTCAGTGCAATGTTCTTGGACATATAAGGCAATTTGGTGTTGTACTTTCTCTGACGATCTATCAGTCATGCATGCATGTGTTGAGTGTGAATTACTTTTTATGGATTCAATATTTGGCAGCTCTCATAGTCAACGATTAAGTTCACAGCCTCATTTTTTTTGTTTTGTTTTGTTTTGGTTATTTTAAGAAAAAGGGCATCCATGTCTGGCTGTCTATTTTGATTAGCTCTTTTTGCTAAAAATGCTGACCAAATGATGGAATTTACAATAGCTGGGTGTTCCCCGGCTTAACACCCTAAGAGTCAGACAGTATGCACAATGTTTCACTCATCACACCTGTGAATCACACTAGTTTGAAAGTACACACTGGATGAGAAGTTTGTGTGCATGGCTGTTTTCAAATACCTCGCCATATAAGCACCCATACATCGATTTCAGAGGATTTTTGTTATCTTTTAGTTAAGAGTACAGGTTGTTACGTTAAGAGTTTGTCATGGATGAAGACTATCTCAACTTAACTTTTTATAACATAACATTGCGATGTAGAGCTTGGCAGTTTGCTAACATCAATAACTGACAAAGATTTTGGCCTGGGCCAAATCTAAAGAATGTGAAACTGAAAGAGTCACGCCAGCCAGCTCCGTTCCCTGGATTTCTCCATCATTGACCAAAGTAAAGACAACCTTTGACAATTTATAAACATGTTAAATCCTGGATATGTCAACAGAACAATCAGTTCATTTGATTTTCTTTTCACACATATCTTTCAAATTTTGTGTTGAGTCTGCTAAAGAAAAGGTAGTTTTTCCAAAAGGAATTCCTGCTTGCTGCTTCGTACGAGCCAAGCGACGATGAAAATTATAAATTATTTTAAAAGACTTTGGCAGCCATCTCTTGGAATTAATTAAAACTTGTCCATATATCGTCTGAGGTACAAGGCACTGTAAAAGATACTACACACACGCGCGCGCGTATGGATGCATATATATATATATATATATATATATATATATATATATATATATATATATATATATATATATATATATATATATATATATATATATAGCGAAAAAACGTTAAATCACAGAACGAATACACACACACATACACACACACACACACACACACACACACACACACACACACACACACACACACACACACACACACATACACACACACACACGCACTGAGCTATTTTCCACACTTTTTGTCTTAAAAACTGAACCACAGATTGAAAATGATTATATTATACAGCTGTGGCTTACGATAGGGCTTAACTCGGACTAATAATCTATAAAACTGCCGTTTACAGCTGCTGCTTAATGCACTTGAATTAAAACACAATGTTGGGTCTGTATATCTTTGTAAAGATTTTTATGTTAAAAGTGCCGGTTCAAAACTTTCTCGTCACAAGTGAACAGATAAAGCTATTTTTGCTGGAAACTGGATCTTCAATCAACGTCATTGTGGAAACTGTTTTGAGAATTTCTGCGAAAATGTAGGTTGCATAGATGGGTTTTATTAAGATAAAACACTGATCTTTTTTCTTCATTAATTCACAAAATAGTGATTTTTAAAAAAATTAAGGTCGATATTGTGTTTGTTTTTTGTTTCTTTGTTTTCTTTTTCTTCTCCTTATTTGTTTTGTATGCGCATTCCGACTTCGAGGATGATGTCTAAACACGTCACCTGTTTGAAATCTTTCTTTTTTAAAATATTGTCATAACTTCCTACGGGCACAAAGGGCCTACTCTTGTGAAAGGCGGAACGGGTTTTAACGACTGCACAAGATGTTCTCTGTGTGTTCGCATACATGGCTTCAGTTTAAAGTCTCATCCGAAGGATATTCGGAGAAGTGGAGTGAGTACTACTGTTAGTGAACTCCAGGGGAAAATCCCCTCGAGATAGCATCTCGGTGGTGGCTCGAACCCGGGCTCGATCCGTCAAATCGTGAGCGCAACGCTCCAACCACCACGCTCTCCCGCCCCCTAAGGTCGAGATTGGATTGGCTAACACGTGTGTGCATAATTTATGCAGTCTCATTTACGCGTGTGCACATGTTTGTGTACATGCACAATTGCATGTGCTTGCGTTCACCCTTGTACATACACGCGAGGATGCAAGTCGTGTGTACGCGCGCGCACACGCACACACGCACGCACGCACACAAACACACACACACACACACTTATTATTTTCTCCTATTTTGTCTTAGGCTTGATGGAATTGTTTTTTTAAACCAAAAAAAACCCAAATGCATGGCTTATATAATGTGTCGTATCGAAATAAAAGTTTGACTCAAACACACACACACACACACACAACACACACACACACACACACACACACACACACACACACACACACACACGCGCGCACACACGCACCACACACACACACACACACACACACACACACACACACACACACACACACACACACACACATACAACACACACACACACACTTCCACGTCTTTTCAACAAACAACGACTACAAAACTACAACAACAACAACAAAGACGAAAACCACACTATATATTTTCCAACAAGAAATCCTCACCCCTATAAACCACCCCTGCCTTGGCGACAGCGTGAAATCTTAACCTTGTATCAATGGTGCATGTTTGCATGATGGCAAATCCACCCCGTATTGTGCACCCGTGTCGCTTCACACGTAGGGTGGTCCCGGGGTATTATAAGGGCTTTTCGATTCCCTGCAGTATGTCACAGGTACCCGGGGTACACGGCCGCTTGTGTCTTGGCGGGTGTAAGCGATACCTGCGGTTTGGAAGGGGTGTCCCCCATGAATCAGGGAGTTTTATGGGTTGGGGGGTTGCTGTCGGTACGTTGTGCCGTTTGTCATGAGAGAGAGAGAGAGAGAGAGAGAGGAGAGAGAGAGAGAGAGAGAGAGAGAGAGAGAGAGAGAGAGAGAGAGAGAGAGAGAAGACAGACAGACAGACAGACAGACAGACAGACAGACAGACAGACAGACAGACACAGAGAGAGAGAGAGAGTCTGACAGACAGACAGACAGACAGAGACTGAGAAACAGAAAGAGAGACAGAGAGATAAGGAATAAATAAATGGATAAATGACTAATCTTTCTTTTTTCAAGGGTAACAGAGTAAGTATTCACACTACTTTTAATCATCGGGCCCTTGCCCTGATTAGGGAACAGCAAAACAACAACAACAACAACAAAAACCCAAAGAAAAACACAAACCACCATTTTGAGAGACAGACAGACAGAGAGAGGGAGGGTGTGTAAGGGGTAGGGGTGGGTGGGGGCAGAGAAGGTTTTAAAGTCGGGTTTGCACGAGATGGTGAGGTAGATTTTCTCTCTCTCTCTCTCTCTCTCTCTCTCTCTCTCTCTCTCTCTCTCTCTCTCTCTCTCTCTCTCTCTCTCTCTCTCTCTCTCTCTGCCTCACCCCTGTCTGTCCGCCTGTCTGTCTGTATGTCTGTCTGTCTGTCTGTCTCTCTGTCTGTCTGTCTCTCTCTCACTCTCTGTTAATTGCTTGGTTTTTGTTGCCCCCCTCCCTATGTTTTATTGTTTTGATGCATTTATTTGGTCTAAAGTCGTAATAAAACGTTTTCTGAATGTGAATTCTGAAGCTCTCATTCACCTACATATTAAGCGAATCAGACATGTATCCAACTTAGCTGAAATCTTATATACATTAAACTGTATCAAATACTGGTTAAAATTCATTTCAAACTAAAATAATGCAGTCAAATAAACAAAGATGGATGGATTACAGCTCTATAGGATTATAGATAGATAGAAGATAGATAGATAGATAGATAGATAGGGTAGATAGATAGATAGATAGATAGATAGATAGATAGATAGATAGATAGAGATAGATAGATAGATAGATAGAGACAGATAGATAGACAGATAGATAGATAGACAGACAGACCAGAGAGATAGATAGATAGATAGATAGATAGATAGATAGATAGATAGATAGATAGATAGATAGATAGATAGATAGATAGATAGATAGATAGATAGATAAACGGATGGAATGTGTGTGTGTATGTTTGTGTGTGTGTGTGTGTGTGTGTGCGTGCGCGTGCGTGCGTGTGTGCGTACGTGCGTGTGTTGCAGGCTTAAGCGGATACTTATGTCCTGATAAATGTGTGTGCTATGAAGTACCTACATGGTCACAGTTGTCTCTTAGACCAATATCACCCAACATCTGAGCAAACACCGAAATATAAAATGCATTCAAATAAATTGAGAGGTAGGGGTGGAAGGAAGGAAGGAAGGGGCAGTAGAGCAATTAGGAGGGACGGAGTAATGAGAGAAACGAGGAGGGGGAGAGAGGGAATCGTAAGGGGGGGGAGGGAGACGGTAAGGGGAGGGGGTAGACGGTTCAAAGGGAGGATGAACGGCTGGAGAACATCTGTGGCAAATAAACAAACAGCGTCACCGGTCCAAACGGCCGGGCGGGAAGCGTCTTTATCAACTCGTTATTTCTGGCCGTTAAGATAACTGCTGAGGTACAGGTATAGGCCTACATACATACTACTACAGTCCGCGTGTAATGATGGTCTGCCCTTGTATTGCTCTTCTAGCCCTCTTAGCGGAAATATCATTGACACTAGAGACCCAGCAGATTATGTTTCTTATAATTTTTTCTTTTTCTTTTTTTTAGTGTGTGTGTGTGTGTGCGTGTGTGCGTGTGTGTGTGTGTGTGTGTGTGTGTGTGTGTGTGTGTGTGTGTGTGTGTGTGTGTGTGTGTGTGTGTGTGTGTGTGTGTGTGTGTGTGCGTGTGCGTGCGGGGCGGGGGTGGGGTGGGGTGGGGGAGGGGGGGTACCGGAAACTCAATTATCTGTCTCATATAAATCTTACAATCTCTAAGTCTCATATAAAAAAAAAAGTCTCATATAATAATGCGATATATTTTTTTCGTTCGTACGTCGGCTAGAGCTCTTTGGCTCGCCTGTAGTGGGTTGGAATTTGCATGTGTAACTGTTTTTGCCCACCATTAAGGTAGCCACGTTCCTTCTTCGGGGATGCAATATCATTTAACAATTGTTAGGTCTTATATGATATGAATAGTATCTAAATCTTTTTTTGTTTGCATTTTGTACCATTTATGTCACAGCAGATTTCTCTGCGTGGAATTAGGGCTGCTCTCCCCGGGAGAGCGCGTCGCCACAAGTGCAGCGCCTACCCATTTTTTCCCCTGCATGCAAATGTATTTGTTTCCCTATCAGAGTGGCTTATTTTCTACAGAATTTGGCCAGGGTCAACCCCTTTGTTGCCGTGGGTTCTTTTACGTGCGCTAAATAGTGATGTGTAACACACGGGACCTCGGTTTATCGTCTCATCCGAAAGACTAGCGCCCAGACCACCACTCAGGGTCTAATGGATGGGGGAAAAGTTTTAGTCCCAAACGGAGTACGAACCACCGCACACTCCGACCCGGACTTTTCGCTTTCTAGGCAAGGCGCATTACCACCTAGACCACCGATCCACCGTTTTAAATATATAATTCTATCAATAGTTATGTTTTATATAATACCAGATCGTGATATGAGCGTAACAGTGATTAAGTCTTACATAATGAACAACAATAACTTAGTCTCAAAAAATATAATACCATATAAGTCTAACAATAGTAAAAATCCAATAAGTAATAAAAGTCTATGACTGCGTAAATCTTAATCGACAAGTTTCATGTAACAACAGTCTAACGCTATTCAAGTCTCATTCAATGCGATATAAATCCCATTCTGATATAAATCTGGCAATATATAAGTCTCATATAACACGATATATCTCATATATGTCTGACTCAATTCATCTTCTCCTTCGTCGTCGTCGTCTTCTTCTCCTCCTCCTCTTTTTCTTCCTTCATCTCTTCCTCTTTTTTTCGTCTTCTTCTTCCCTACTCCTTCTTCTCCTCCTCCTCTTCTTCTCTTCTTTTTTCGTCTTCACCTTCCTTCCTCATCCTTCTTACCTTCATATTCTCTTCCTCCTCCTCCTCCCCTCCTTCCCCTTTTTCTTGTACTCCTGATTCTCTTTGAGCATCCCAGACTTTAAGCAGCCAAATGGACAAAAAGCCTCCTACCATAATCAAATAGTCCTGTTGCATTTGGTGCCAACTAGGAACCTCTCTTCTGCCTTGTTAAGAACGGCGCATTGCTTCTTTGAAGTCGTCTTCCCTTCCTACACGCATTTTATCATCTGAAGCCGGACTAGACTATAGCTGCCTATGTGACGAGGCACTTGAAAACAGCCGTATAAACGCAATTTTTCATCTAATGTGCACTCTCTCAATGATTCCCAGATGTAGTGAGTGAGACAATGGACATATTATTCTGGGTGACGCTCAGGGCTTGAAACACAACCACAATAACGACAAAAGTTGGCAGAATATGATATGAACGTTACAGAGAGTGTTACTACTTAGTCCATAAGCTGTTTGCTGTGTTCAGTTTGGTGGCGAAAGGTAAACAGTAAAGAAATAACATCTCAGTTTGCATGTGCGTTTAGACAGAGAGCTGTCTAAACTAAGTAATACGCACAGGAACAGTCTATGGGAAATTTTGTAATGAAGCAAAACGCAGGACATTTAATTCAGAAGAAGGGGGCAAGAGAGAGGGTAGTGGGAGGGAAGGGAAAAGAGAGAGAGAGAGAGAGAGAGAGAGAGAGAGAGAGAGGAGAGAGAGAGAGAGAGAGAGAGAGAGAGAGAGAGAGAGAGAGAGAGAGAGAGAGACAAACAGACAGACAGACAGACAGACAGACAGACAGACAGACAGAGAGACAGAGACAGACCGAGACAGACAGACAGACAGAGAGACAGAGACAGACCGAGACAGACAGACAGACAGACACGCAGAGAGAGAGACAGAGAGAGAGACAGAGAGAGAGAAACAGAGACAGACAGACAGACAGACAGACAGACAGACAGACAGACAGACAGATGGCTTGATGGAAAAAAAGCAAATTTCTTGCTTATCAATGTACCATTTGGAAATAAAATTTTGACTTTGGTAGACAGAAAGGCAGGCAGGCACACAGAGACAGATGATGACGATACTAATCTTTTATTTCCAAGGATTACAGATAAGTATGTACATACTTTTTTCTTCCGGCCCAGACAGACACAGACACAGACAAAGACAGATAGACAGAGACAGGAAACAATCCACCACACACAAAAAAACCCTGGACTTTCCCAACTCAACACTTACAAAGCCAGGTGGAAGACGTTCAACAGAAGACGGTGTACAAGATGGATCCGAACCTCCCGCATCGCAGACGGTGACAAATGATCTGCCAGTATCTCAACTGACAGACCTGCAGCAATGCATCTCCGCCCCCCTCCTCCCCCACCCCACCCCCAACCCTGCCATCCATCCCCTGACAACAGCCGTTAGCGCCTGACACCGTTGATGCTTCCAGATGCTCATTCTCGTTTATAACGGGCAGGATCTGTCAGGGTGGCATGGTGGTAAGGGTGCAAATCTACTGCAACTGGGGGAGCCCGAGTTCCATCCTTATCGGAAGATGAGATTGTCGTTTGTGGATGCGAGTTCCAGACATAGATGATTCCTGTTTGCTTTGTGGAATCTCTGAAGCCTCACTGCTGGTCCGCTGTTCGGTTTATCCTAATCTCAGGTCGTCTTTTGTCATCTGTGGATGTGAGTTCCAGGATGGGATTATCGTGTGTGGAATTTCTGAAGCCTCACTTGTAATCCACTGCTCGTGGTATCCTAATCTCAGGTCGTCTTGGACAGATAGTTGTTCAGTGTACCTATGATCAACAAGCACTAGGTAGAGCGAAAGGGGGGAGGGAGGATGATAAACATGGATATGTGCGCTTCCATAAATGACTACAAAGGGACAAAAATGATGAAATAATGTGATGGTGATAGTCCTCTGTTGTGTGTGTGTGTGTGTGGTGTGCGTAGCGTGCGTGGTGTGTGTGCGCGCTGTGTGCGTGGTGTGTGTGTGTTTTTGTGGTGTGTGTGTGTGTGTGTGTGTGTGTGTGTGTGTGGTGTGTGGGCGGGCGGATGTGTGTGTGTTTTTTAATGTGTAAGTACACGTGTAATGTGCTTCCGTTCACTTTTTTATTAAAGAGGGGTGATCAATGAATGAGAAAACTCCATTTCGCTGAATGCATCTGACAAAAACTTCTAGTCAGATGCCTGACTAATGCATGCCTCGTGCATGCTAGGCACTATGTGTTTTTGCGGTCTCGTCACCTGGAAAAGGATAGGCTCTTTCACGATTGGACTTGCGCTAAACACACGCTGTCCCAAAGGCTCTGCGCAATGCCCTAGTGACTACGCAGTTAAGAGTATGACAAGTCACAACACGCTTTTCTTTTTATCTATGCATGTGCTATGATCACAAAGGGGGTAATGGCACTGGCAGGTCTGCACAAAGATGGGCACGATAGTTTTGTGTGTAGAGAGTGTGGTGTAGTGTGAGTGGAGGATGAGTGTGGTGTGTGTGGTGTGGGGTTGTGTGTGTGTGTGTGTGTGTGTGTGTGTGTGTGTGTGTGTGTGTGTGTGTGTGTGTGTGTGTGTGTGTTTGTGTGTACACCTCAAGTTCATTGACAACCTTCAAGACTCGAACCATACAGTGACTTCCGGACTCTGAGAAACAGATGTCACACACTTTATTCATTTTGCCACCACGCCCATCAAAAGAGAGCTACATTAAACCCCAATTTTGATAGAAAAATAAAAGAAAGAAAAACGGAAGAGGAAGGATATTTCCTTAAAGACAAACAGCTTCAAATCGAGCAAAGCTTTAATAGATCCACCCCGCTGTTTATCCTAAGTCTGCTAAAGATTCAAAATTTTGGCTGGCGGTGCGAAAATACTTTTTTTTTTCACTGGTGGCGACATCAAGGCGAGACAGGAGTAAGAACTCTCGACAGCTTGGTGTGCGCTTACTGTTCCTGCAAGCTAATCTGGATTAATGGTAGGTTCGTTGGAAACCAAAATATTGGCGCAAGTCGGAGGATTTGAGAGGCGGATGGCTGCTGAAAAGCGTTAGTTGCAGGATGTCTCGCTCTCCTCAATCTCGCCTGGCTCCCATTCTCAAAACTTGGCTGCGAGTGAAGAAAAGATAACAGAGACAGGAAACTGCAGTGATTGGCTCCCTTTTCGGCGAGACTTGCAGTTAATGAGAAAGTACTGATCGATTCCAGTTGGTGCTGAGCGGACGCAGACTACGGTTATGATAGACGATAGGTCTATTTACTTTGGCGAGGGGGGGAAGTTTTTGTTCAGTTCTAGTTTTGAGGTAGCTCGCGGGAAATTTTATCCAACCTCTTTTGGTGTTCTTGTTTTTCCTCACTCACTTTTACATGCATCTTCACGAACGCACATACTCACACTTCAGCAAGCATACGTAGCACAGACAGGCGCTGGTAACATTCTGTTCTTACTTCACGATTTTCTAGTTGGCAGGCTAACGTCTTAACCTTTCTGCCATCTTCCTCTTGAGGCGTGCCATTACTGCTTGTTCCTTGTGGACTAACTGAATGCTAAGCATGGAAGCGAGAAAGAACAAGCTCTGGTATGGTTGTGGATGAGCGGGGATAGCAATGCCAGCTGTCACACATGAGACACTAACACACCATAAGTACAAACAAAACAGACTATACTTCTTTTTTTCTTTCTTTCTTTGCTCGGGTAGAACTCCAAGGTTCACTACTGGTTGGATTTTGCGTATGCGACTGTTTTGTGCCCACCATGAAGGTAGCCACTTCCGACTTCGGGCATGCATGCTGGGTATGTTCGTGTTTCGTAACCATCGAGCGCTTACATGAATTACGGGATCTTTAACATGCAAATTTAATCGTCTGCATGTGTATATGCTACACGAAAGGATTTCAAGCACTGGCACTTCTGCACTTGAAACTGATCTGGAAGATCGTGAATATCCCCACCCTTAGTTCACCAGACGCTGCCGGGATTCGAACCTGCGACTTCATGGACCCATGGGACTGAAGTCGAGAGGTATTAACCACTAGGCTATTGCGTCCGCCTAACACACTTTATAATTTTTTTTAAAGACACTAAAACACACAAAACAAAAACAAGACAAAAAGAAAGGAGAAAATGATATGACTTATCTAGGTGTTGTTTGGGTTTTTGTTGGGTTTTTTTAGCAAAAACATTTACAACTTATTTCTTCTGTTAGGTTAAGCGACAAATTTAAACATTAAAGTCTGAGACGGTGTCTTGTACACAGAGGTGTAGCATTATTCTCAATACTTATGAGTCACACACACACACACACACACACACACACACACACACACACACACACACACACACACACACACACACACACACACACACAGAGGTCTGTTTGATGTAGGTATACCGGATACCTAAATGGTTGACTGACTGGGTGTTCACTGCACCCGTAACAGTGTGTGCACAAAGTTGATGTCTCGGGTACTGACCGTTCGATGACTTCTGACACTTTCGTTATACGCGCGCGCACGCGCGCACGTGTGTGTGTGTGTGTGTGTGTGTGTGTGTGTGTGTGTGTATGTGTGTGTGTGTGTGTGTGTGTGTGTGTGTGTATGTGTGTGTGTGTGGTGTGTGTGTGTGTGTGTGTGTGTGTGTATGTGTGTGTGTGTGTGTG
>CM060329.1:34768954-34801454 GCA_030674155.1 Stramonita haemastoma | reverse complement strand
ACTTACACAGACATCTTTCTCAACGCAACAAATAGCATACGTAATGCATACACAGTATATGCAAAACACGCACTTGGCGTGCGGTGTGTGTGTGTGTGTGTGTGTGTGTGTGTGTGTGTGTGTGTGTGTGTGTGTGTGTGTGTGTGTGTGTGTGTTATTTTACTTTATTCTTTTATTTCGAAGATAATGGAATAAGCACTCATGTACTTTTTTACATCCAGTCCCCATGTGTATGCAGTTTTGTGTGTATGTGTATAATTTGGTAAGTGTGTGCCTGCTCGTGTGTGTGCGTGTGTGCGTGCGTGCGTGTGTGTGTGTGCGCGCGCGCACGCACGCACGCATGCACGCGCTCACGCAGGCGTTTCTATGAGTCCATGCCAAATCGTACATATGAATGAGCCAAGAATGCACTCAGGTGCACTCTGGCTTTTCTTTTTTCTTCGCTAAGTTGCCTTTCAATATTTGCCCAATGCCAGAAAACATAACAGCAGCCTTTAAAGAATCATACATAAACCCACACCATTAACGACGTTTCAAACCCCCCTTTTATCCCTTTGTCAATAACTTTTACCCGGACTACAACCACCCAATCGATTTTCCAGTCAAATTCAAAACAAACGTACAACGGATTCGACTTTTTTCCGTTCCTCAAACCGTACGACCCAATGCTTTCTTCTGCGACCTGGGGCTTTAGACGCTCGTTCAAGCCGAACGGAGCAGCCGAAAAGAGCTGAAACACCTTTTGCCACCTGCTTGCATAACCAGCATCAAAGAAAGACCGCCGACCACTGAAGGGCTCTTAGGGCCGGTAGGATTCAATGGGTGTGAGTGCGTGGGGGCAGCCAGGGTTTTTTACGTGTTACCTCTGCGTGAAAGCCCCAGCGGTTATTGTTTGTTTGAGTGTGGACTGTCACCCCGCGTTTTTTCTCCCCGCCAGAAGAGCTACCGTTTCCGTTCCGCTGTGTTTGGCGCTACCACCTCTGCCAAGTCTTGGTTGTTAAAGTGACGGTACTGCTAGTGGTTGGATTATGGTTCTGTGTCTGTATGCCTGTTCCTGTCTGTCTGTCTGTCTGTCTGTCTGTCTGTCGTCCGTCCGTCCGTCCGTGTCTCTCTCTCTCTCTCTCTCTCTCTCTCTCTCTCTCTCTCTCTCTCTCTCTCTCTCTCTCTCTCTCTCTCTCTCTCTCTCTCTCTCTCTCTCCTCACTCACTCACTCACTCACTCACTCTGAATCAGTGACTTTATAACATTACCTTAATATTGTATCTCTGTGTTAATTCTTGCCTGTTGTTTGATACTTGGTATGGTTCCTTACTTTTGGTATTTGGATCATTATAATTGTTGATTTTATTTATATTTTTATTGGCAGTATCTCCCCCCCCCCTCCAATAAGGATATTAGTTTTTTTTAAATTTTCCCCCTTTTATCCAAATGTATGATTTATATCACATGTATAACTTTTGACAGATGGTGGTGGATTGATGTTTTCAGTTGTTTATTCTCTTCTCTTGTTTGCTCTTTACCTATTAACACTTTTCTATTCTTTCATTATCAAAATCTTTTATTGTGACTTCTGATTTTTGTCTTCTGATCGAGTGCATTTTTATTACCTTATCACATATAGTGTCCTTATTCTTGTGTGTTGTTTGGTTTGCGTAAAGCTTTCTTGTTTAGTATCTTTTCAACTTGATGTATCCCTGAAAAGGGCGGGGACTGGATGTAAAAAAGCACACAAGTGCTTATCTATTATCCTCGAATAAAATACTTTGCCTTGCCTTGCCTTGCCTTGCCTTGCCTTGCCTCACTCTGTGACGACCGACAACTCGTAACTGCGACTCAAGAATACTTTTTTCATATTCTCTAAAGAGAAGTCACACACACACACACACACACACACACACACACACACACACACACACACACACACACACACACACACACACACACACACACACACACCTCTCTACCTATATAAACTTAACTACGAGTGCCAAATTCTACACAGACTCCGCTCTAAGACACCTCAAGTCCTTAGGCAAAAAACGCAGATTCCCCCTCAAACATAGGAGTGCCTAATTAGGCCTCTATTTGTTATACTGTCTGTCGTAAAATCAGCTGAAGGAAAAAGACATTCCAGAATCCTTACCGTAGTCTGATGTTTGCAGGGATATAACAGAAAGGAATCAAGGATTGGCTGGTACCATTCGGTTTCCGCTGCTGGCGATAGTTAATTTCTGGGTGGGATTTGCAGAGAACTAGTCTCATTCTTAAACTGAATACGATAGTCTTTACAGTAATGATTTTCTGAAGAGATTGCTGTTTGTTGGCTTTTATTAAGAGGTGGGAGGGGGGGTGTCTTGCTTTCTTTTCCAGTTTTTTTTTTCAGGAAGCTTTGTTTAAAATGGAAGATGTAAACGGAAATGAACGAAAAAGCGCTGAATATATTTGAAATGTCGTGTTTATGTTGTGTGTTTGAATCAAAATGTTTTAATCAAAGAATGTCTGGTAGGATTCCTTTCTTTTTTTCTCACTTAAATGTATCACTAATATGCGATCGTTGTCATGTTCTTCGAACTATGTAATAATAAACAACTCATATTGCTTTGTACCACACAAAAATCTGTTACACTTTATTTCCCATAATTATTCTCTTTAAGTTTTCCTATCCTATAAGCAGAATTCTCCTGTTCACACCTCGTTCTCATCAACAACTTTTTCCTCTTTTGCATGGTTTTATTTACTCTTTTTTTTCTTTTTTCTTTCAGATTTCTTCAGACACGAGGGAGGAAATTTTAAACAGCTTTCTTCCAACTAAATCAAAGAGAATAATAACTATATATTACACCAAAAAATCTTTACCAGCCTATTTGAGTATCAAAGACCACTTGAAATGTTGAGAGAGAGAGAGAGGAGAGAGAGGAGGAGAGAGAGAGAGAGGAGAGGAGAGAGAGAGGAGAGAGAGAGAGAGAGAGGAGGCAGGCACATATAGAGACACAGAGAGAGAGACAGAGAGAGAGAGAGGCAGGCAGAAATAGAGACACAGAGAGAGAGAGAGAGACAGAGACACAAAGAGAGAGAAAGGGAGCTCTAGAAACACACACAAACAGGCATACAGACAGACAGACAGACCGACGAACAGACCGACAGAGAGAATGGCACGCAGTACAGGTGTGTGAAAATCTAAACACTGGGAAGATCCAGTTCCTAACAGTTCCTGACACCAGACCTGTGGGACACCACCCGGGGTAAAAACACACGGCAGTTGGTCCCTGATCTCTATCTGCAGCAGATACAACAACTGGCAACAGGCAGGGACACAGCGGCACACCCTGCGGCACACAGGTGTCGTGCTGTAAACTCTCGAACATTCCAGAGCCAAGTTTAGCCAAAGCTGATTTTGTTTTTTCGTTCTCGGCTAGAAATCCACGGTTCACCAATGGTAAGATCTTGCGTATGCGATCATATTTGCCGAGCATCAAGGTTGCCACATTCCGACATCGGGGATAATGTATAAACACGCCTCCAAGGCACATACGGGGTTGTTAGGGGGGTTTTGTTGTTTATTCCAGTGTGAAATGTGTCATCTCTTCGCACGTGCCGAACGGGTTTTAGTTAATTAATTAACGTGTGCACAAAGTGTTCTGCGTGTTTGTACACAGGACCTCAGTTTATGTTCATAGACTCATCCAATGGACTCAATGCTGATGACATAACACTCTTCCCTTTTCCAAACTTATCCTCCTGCATCGTGTCACATATGCGGCAGCCGAGAGCTTCAGCGAATTCGGTAAGCGGCGGACATGAGAGAAATGTTGGGTACATAAGTGGTTTAATTGTGCAGGTAACAAAGACCTTTGCTCACAACACTAAACTAACCATCTAGCATTGTACCCGAAAAGCAAAATATGTTATAAAAAAAAAATAATAATAATAATAATAATAATAATAAAAATAAATAAATAAAGATAAATTTTTAAAAAATAATAATAATAACTCATGGTATGTCGGATCCTTTAGGGAGCAACAAAATTTTTCCTCCCAGTGCAAAACTGCGCGAAGCAGAACCTGTGAGGACATCAGGGCCGTCAGGTGGCTGCATTCTTTACCCAGAGGTGCTTTCCAGCTGTCATACAGGACAGAATGGAGATAGACTGACGACTGACATGATCTTTATTCTTCCTTCATTGCGATAGAAAATGTATACAGATAATACACTGGGAGAAAGTGTCACATTTTTAAGGCGGAACCAACTACAATAAGGTAAATGGCTACTGTGTGGTGGAGGAAAACTTCTGCCCGCGTGCGCGCGTGCATGTGTGTATGTGAGAGAGAGAGCGAGAGAGAGAGCGAGTGTGTGTGTGTGTGTGTGCGCGCGTGTGTGTGTGCGCGCGCCTGTGGGCATGTGCAAGCTTCCGTGCGTGCCAAAAGAGAGAGAGAGAGAGAGAGAGAGAGAGAGTCGAGTGTGTGTGTATGTGTGTTTGTGTGTGCACGCGCGCGCAAACACGCGCCAGTGAGTGTGAGTACATGCATGTGCATGGCTATGTAGGTGCGTTAGTGTGTATGTATGTGTCTGTCTGTGTCTGTGAACACTGTGTGTGTTTGTGTCTAGGGAAGCCCTGGTATGGCCTCTGTGGTCGGCGTAGCAATGAATAATATTATGATTGAACTGAAGTGATGTTTGTGTCTGTGTGTACTAATGTGTATGAATGGCAGAAACCACAGAGAAAGGGCTAGATATTTTCACTACCTCGTCTTAGGTCACCTTGGAGATGTCTCTAATTTGGTCCAAACAACATATAGTAACCGCAAGTGTACAAGCCTCTCACATTCCCTATCTTGTGTAAGCCTAGATGAATGTTAGCAATAATACAATCCATTTTTTACTCTAAGAGAAAAACAGCTGCACGGAGAAGCATTTTTTGTCCACACACACGCACGCACACGCGCGTGCACACACACGCGCGCGCATACACACACACATTCACGCACGCACGCGCATGCATGTACACGTGCAGAACACAGCATACACATACTTACTGGTCCAATTTCACTATACGTGAAAAGACATTTAAACTGAAGGAAAACAGACATAAAGAGAGACGAACAGTAGAGAAAGGGAGGAAGAACGGTATATACACAAACATATCAACACTTGCGCACAACGCGACATACACAAGCACGAACGAAACCCAGCGCATGAGTATGTATACCTGCACGTACGCATGTGCAGTGCACACACACACGCACACATACACACTTGTCTTCTCACACACACACACACACACACACACACACACACACACACACACACACACACACCCACACCACACCAAACTACAATATAGATCTCATCTTATGCCACCCAGTCTTCACTTGAAGTCAACCGAATCGTGCAATGCTAAGACTTCTTGCCTATCTCATACGAAAATCAAATCAATGGAGAGAGAGAGAGAG
Source organism: Stramonita haemastoma (assembly GCA_030674155.1). Classification (NCBI taxonomy): domain Eukaryota; kingdom Metazoa; phylum Mollusca; class Gastropoda; order Neogastropoda; family Muricidae; genus Stramonita; species Stramonita haemastoma. Next base: position 34,796,003 of record CM060329.1, on the reverse strand, counting down.
AGAGAGAGAGAGAGAGAGAGAGAGAGAGAGAGAGAGGAGAGAGAGAGAGGAGAGAGAGAGAGAGAGAGAGAGAGAGAGAGAGAGAGAGACAGACGACAGACGACAGACAGACAGACAGACAGCAGACAGGACAGAGACAGACAGCAGACAGACAGAACAGGCAGAGACGGCAGACAGACAGACAGAGACAGGACAGACAGACAGACAGGCAGGCAAACAGGCAGATAGACAGACAGACAGACATCCAGCTAGACAGACAGACAGACAAACAAACAGAGAGTGACACGGAGACAGGTACTGATGTATATGAAAGTGACGGTGATAAAAATTTCCGATGCAGCACCGTCGGGTTTTTCCCCTGTGAAAGATGACAACGTCGATAACAATCATGACAGGCATTGAATTCATTCCCCGTCCATTGTCACTTGGCCTGTATGTCTTCACACTATTGCTTATTGTCTACGGTTTGCTGTCGTTGCTGTTGTTGTTATTGTTGTTGTTCTTGCTGTTTTTGTGTTTGGTTTCAAATGTCATGATCCTATCAAGATTATGATAGCAATCCCAGTTAAATTCTTTAAAGGGGGAAAAAGAAAATGTCACACATGTACATGCTCGCTCGTGTTATGCAGACATACATTCTCTCTCTCTCTCTCTCTCTCTCTCTCTCTCTCTCTCTCTCTCTCTCTCTCTCTTCTCTCTCTCTCTCTTCTCTCTCTCTCTCTCTCTCTCTCTCTCTCTCTCTCTCTCTCTTCCTCTCCTCTTCTCTTACACCACACACACAAACAACACACACAACACACAATCATACAACAACATCTATACATCTTTTGGCCTTTTTTCCACTTCGTATGGGGCGAAGTCATGAGTTTCCAGTGGTCTGAGGTAAACTTTCACAAACTGAGGAATATAGAATATTTTACCGAAAAAGACGGGGGGAAAACGTCACACAGACGTACGGAGAATATCATTATATATATGCATGCCACACACACACACACACATAATTGTGTGATAATTATGTGTGCGTCCATGCGTGCGTGCGCAAGTGCGTGCGTGCGTGCATCCGTGCGTGTGTGTGGTTTGTGTGTATGTTATTTTTATTCTTTTATTTGTGTGTGTGTGGTTCTATGTGTGTATGTATTCTTGCATAACGCTGGTTTACCTGCCAATTTACAACGTCAATTTACGAGCCCTAACCGCCTTCTTCGTAATGCATACATATTCTGAGTCACTGCATGCTCATTGACTATTCGTGCTAACCACTTAGGTGTGAACCTGAGAATCCTAAACTGCTGATCATCACCGCAATGGTTCATGACATATATACAAAGAGAAAGCAGAAGGGGGAAAAGATTGATAGATTAACTTTACAGGAGAAGAAGGCAGAAACGGAGAAAGAAAAAAGAAGAAGAAGAAGAAGAAGAAGAAGAAGAAGAAGAAGAAGAAGAAGAAGAAGAAGAAGAAGAAGAAGAAGAAGAAGAACTCAAACAAGATTAGAAGAAAAGAAAAAAGGAGAAAAATAATTCTGTTTCTCTAACGAATTCAGCTCAAACAATAACGAATCAAAAATTGATACACGTATCAAAGCCGCACCGATTTTTCACTGGTCAGAATTATCGTCCCTAACCATGATGGCTTCCCTTTGAAGGTTTCGAAAATAAAACAGAAAAAGTTAAATATTTTATAAAGCAAGTGTTTATCTCCCAAACATGTCCCTTCCATTATCAAGCAAATGATTCCCAGAGGTACACTAGTATCTTTGAATACCTCTTCACTTTAAAAGTAGAAAAGAAATTGTAAGAACGTACGCGGAAAAGATAATTTTTCAAATATTTATCTTCAGTAACAGTCTTCTGGCGGATTGATTTATCTTATTGTCAGAAATGTGTTCAAGCAGCGTCATCATCAACATGGCGACCAACTCAAGTTATACCGAAATCTGCCATCCTTGATACGACCGACAGCCTCTATTGAATCAGAAAATTACTTTCATCATGACCTTATATCATGCGCACAGAACAAAGCCTATCTTGGGCAGTAGTGGGTTTTTTTTAGCAACCTTTCTAAAAACAAATGGAAATTCTGCTCTTCGCGAAGTTCATTTCTTGGCAAAATCTCTATAAAGCCTGTGAAGGACTGCCATATTTCTGCACTTGTCTTTACGTTTTCCCATCATAATTACGCGCACTTGTGCAGCACTACCTTGCTCTTCAAGTTCGTAACCTCAATTATTAGTCGCGCGCGACTGCTTTTTTCATAATGCACATACTCTTTGCATGCTCATTGAATATTCGTGCGAACCACTTGACGTGTTAAACCTGAGGATGGCTTTAAACTGCGAAACGATCGGCTAAACGGTTCACTGGATGAAGGAGAAGAAAAAATAATAGATGTAACCCCCCCCCCCCTCTCCTCCCTAAAAAAAAATTAAAAAAACTGTTCACACCAAGGAGAAGATGAAATGAATTCAAAGAATAGACAAAAGTATGAAGATTCCTTTTAAACAGTGAAACGACAGAAGAAATCACGATGCACTCCACATGCAGATCCAGTTTAATATATCATTGAAAAAAATATACGTTCCAGTATTTTACCAAACCCTCATCATCATGCCTAATGCCTTCAGATCAACAGTTGTAGAGCCTGCATCTAGCACAAAAAGGTTTCTTATCTGCAAGACAATCCTTTACCCCTAAACATGCATGTCATCCTTTACGCACAGAGTCACTACTGAGGTAAGATGGTGACATGTTCATAAAATATCGCCGGGGATTTTTTCTTTGGGGTTCCTAAGCTAGAGCTCCAAGGTTCACCACTGGTGAGTTGTTTGCCTATGCGACCAGTCCCCCCCCCCCCCCCCCACCCCCACCCCTCTTCTCTCCAATCATTCAGGTAGCCGCATTCTGACTTCGGGGATACAGTTGGGAATTCAGTCTACTAATTTTACCAGGGCAATCAGGAAGTACCTCCCTGCTCTTTTTTTATTTTTAACTGTCGTGGGTTCTTCCAGGATAAAGTTTATACTATCGTAAGTAGGACGATACTGACTTTATCATAAATCCAGTGTCCTACATATGTTGAATCAGAACAGACACCAAAGAACACCAAAGTGATCCAGCAGTAGTGCAGAGCCTATTCTGAATTGTGCCCTCACAGTGGCCTAACCTAACTTTACAACTGCACATGAACATCTGACTGCGGGGGTACAACAGGACAAGCCAAGGCAGAGCTATGGTGACTGGATTGAAATGAGTCACGTGGAAAGAGCAGTAGTATGTCACAAAAAATCACACAAAAGAATGGTATTAGAACGGGCATGAAAACGCACTTCTACGCAATGGAATTACTTTTCTCCCACGATCAAGGTCTCCAGTGGAAACATCTAACAATCAACAATTTGCAGGCTCAGAATGAACATAATTATTATGCCACGCTGGCCAACACCTGCTGTCCCTGACACAATCACCTTTACTGGGTCAGTTGACTTATTTCGTTCAGGAGTTGCACTGGGCACGAATAGAAAACAAAGCCAGGCTTCAGTACCAGTGCTACTTCAGCACTGGCGTTTCTAAGCCGGCTTTCTAAGGGCTGATGTTAAAGACGCTTTCTGCAGAACAAGAGTGTGCTGCCAAAAACTCCCATAAGGACTGAACAAAAAAAAGATGGCCACAATTCTCCTACTTGTGCTGACATTCTTTGACCAGATGTGCACTTGTGTCTACACATTCTTGCATCAGGTGCGCACTTGCATAACACTGGTTGCTTCTCTTAGTTTATAGCATCATTATTTGTCTCAGCTGCTTTCTTCATAATGCTCAGTCTTCACATGCTCACTGAAGATTCGTGCTAACCACTTAACATGTGGAAGTGAGGAAGTCCTACACTGCTAGTTATTGTTGTAATGATAGACGATGGATACGGGGAGAGGAAGATAATGTGCTAAAAACAAAGCTCTAGAAATGATGAAGAGAACAAAGTTATCGGCACTCCTTCTATTGATCAGGATTTACAAACACGCTAGCAAATCATACTTTATCTTAACAGGGCAAAACCATTTCTAAGTATACCTGTTTCCTTTTTGAGCTTCAAAAGCGTTTCAACCGTTTTTTCATAACTGTTCAACTTCTGAACATACATTTTTATTCTCTTTATCTCTGAAGTACAGACTACTGTCGTAATTGAAATAAAAAGCATACTTGCCAGATTACAGATAAAACTGGCCCCATAGATATTTTTAATGCTAAATTACTTCTGATCTGTAGTTACAATCTCCCATAACAAAAAAAAGTGGAGAGTTAAACCCCGAAACAAAAAAAAACAAAAAAAACCTTCAGAGAATTGCTAGATTAACGTCATCAACATAATGACCACAGATTAACGCCATCAATATGGTGATCACAGATTAACGTCATCAATATGGTGACCACAGATTAGCGTCAGCAATACAGCCACCACCTCAACCACTTCAACATCGACAGTCCTTGACACAGTGGCTGCCATCAGTTACATTCTTTTCAATATTAATTCACAGTACAAATAATAAATACAAGGCCAGTCATCAGCATCAGCGTTCTCAGGTAAACTTTCCAAGGACAAAGAACAAAGACATCTCCCGCAGTTAAAAGAGAGTGTGGCGAAAAAGTCAAGGGCTCGAAGAGTCGCGGTGTTTCTGCACTTGTGTCTACAGACATTCCTGACCGCATCATATGCGCTGTTCAGTGTACACATAGCTGTCTCCTTACTTCAGGACATCAATCATGACCTGCAACTGCTGTCTTCAAAACGCACACACTCACTGCATGCTCTTTGAATCTCATCCTACCACTTGTGTGCACACCTAAGGATCACTTTAAATTGACGGTCATTGGTGCACGAGTCTAAAGGCAGAAAAAAAGAATGATAAAAAGACGACAAATAACGAAGAAAAGAAAGCAGTCCTTGTAGAAAAAGAGAGAAACAGAATTATTTTGCACCCTTTGTATGGGTCCAGCTGTACAGGCAATGAAAATAATTCTTCATGATTTAAAAGGGGGTGGGTCATTTTTTTTTTATGTCACACGAAAATTTCACAATGGCTGGATATCATTACTAAGTGCTAAGCATGATCCACCTCAGCACAGCTCAACAACTTCAAAGATTTTTTTGTTTGGTTTTTTATCTCCAAAGTGGGCTTTTTCACACCCCAGACATAGTCTTCTTTACACTACCTTATCATCCCATTCCTCGACAGTACAGGTCAAATGATTGTTGTTGTTTTTATACCTTGTCATTTGCAGAACAAAAATCGTGCTTGCAATTTTGCTCTTTTGAAAATTTGCTTCCTGGTATAAAAAAAAAATCAAAAAAGAAAACTGAGGACCAAAGATATGCGGCATCAGCGTCATCAACATGGCGACCTGATCACGCCACACAGACACCTGCCCTTGTTGACACAACAGTTTCCTCTGGCTCTGTTCTGTTAATTACTTCCATTATGGGTTTACACAACAACTACACAACAAAGCGGATCTTAAGCATCAGAGTTCTAAGGCGGCCAACTTTCCGAGACCCCAGAGGGAGGAAGCTCCCTGCAGAGTCCAAGTGTTCTGTCAGGAGCTCCATGTGCACCCAGAGGAGAATGATGTAAGGCAGGATGCTGAATGTTGACGTTCGTGTGCACATGTGTGCACGTGCAAAATACTCCTCTCTTTTGAGTTTCTCTTTCAGACGCTTTCAACTCCCGGAGAGACTTCCTTCTCTCTTCTTTCCAGAAAATATTTAAGAGCACACAAATTTACAACAAACTTTTGAAGCAAATTTTTCTGTGGATGTGGCATTTGTTCTTGTTTTTACGTTTCGTTTGGTTTGTGTGACAAACTAAAGTTGCCTTTAACACATACATACATACACGCACGCACGCACGCACGCACGCACGCACGCACGCACACACACCACACAACACACACACACACACACACACACACACACACCACACACACACACACACACACGCAAGCATAAGCAAGCGCATGGAGAAATCTGGGTGTTCTCGTCAGTAGTTTATAAACTTTCATTTTCTGTATTGCAAACATTGATTGAACACATGCAAAAAGAACCTTTACCAGAGGCATAAACAGGTCTATCACACCTCTCCTGTCCCCCACGCTTATAACCATCAGCTAAACTGAAACAAAAACATGATAATAGTGTTTTGAGTAAAGTCTCTTCTTTTGACCAAACTACAGATATTGTGTCACTTAGGATAATGAATGTTTGCAGCATTTTCATTCTCCTTACTCTCTAAATATCTCTCCTAAATTTCCAGCTTGGAAAACATCTCGCATCGTTTGGGTGGCTTCATCTTGTCGACGTCTCATGTTTTAAGAGCAAAAGAATACTAATGCTTGCAAGGACTCCACCACCACAGCAGCAGCTGTAAATTCTTCAAAACTACATTACTACAGTATCCCCAGGCTGCGAACTCCCGCTGAGGCAATTTCTGAGCATAGTCTGGTTCCTGCTAAATGTTATCACTGTGCAGATTAGATCACGTCACTCCCGCACCTGGGCATCTTCGCCACAGCAGTCTCCCTCCCTCCCTCCCTCCGCTGTTTCTGTTGATGGCCTTCATAATGCTTTCTAAACAAAGCCAGTCTTCAGCGCCTGGGCTTTGGGACAAACTCTCTAAACACTGCTGAAGAAGATGCTCCCTGCAAAGTTGAACATTTTTACCTCCTGAAAACATCCTTCAGACAAAAATAATGTGAAGTTGCTGAGAGTGCTCTTTTTTGTGTTTACAATGTATTTGTGCACGTGCGCAAGACTCTTTGTTTCACGACTTCAAGTTACAGGCATGGTGTTTTCTTTATGACACATTATGCTCCGCTGCAGTATGCATGTTAGCTGCTTGCATCCACGTCTGAGGACTATCGGCTTCACTATTCCTTAAAGTTAGTGAGGGGTTACACCTGTTTGTTAGCCACAATCTTTAAGGGCTTTGTTATTCGTTCCTCGGCTAGAGGTCCTAGGTTCACCAATAGTGAGATTTGTGTATACTACCGTTTTAGTCCACCACGAAGGTAACCTAAATTCGACTTTTCAGGAAAGTTTCCGGATGTTTGTTGGGTATGTTCGTGTTTTCGTCACCCACAGCGTGAACGCTGACATTAAGTTACGAGATCTTAAACGTGCATGTTTGATCTTCTGCATAAATATGCACACAGAGGGAATTAAGCAATAGCAAGCCTGAACTCGAGATTCGCCTTGGAGATAGTAAAAACCTACACCCATAATTCCCCAGACACCACCGAGATTCGAGCGACGAATTCATGGACCTATAGGGTTAAAGTCGAAGGGCTTTAACCACTCAGCTACAGCGTCCCTCATATGGGTATGATACCTTCTTTGTTATGAGCAATCATCAAGAAGCAAACACACATAAACAAAACACAAAAAGTTACGAATTGTACCCCAAATAAAAAGCCACTTTGACGTAAACTTTGTGTTTCATACCCCCTCCCATGTTTCTGCTCTTGAGCTAATGATAACCAACGCATAAACAGACAATTCTATCCGTCCACGCCTACAGTTCTTGAAACCTAAAAGAATAAATAACACGTGCAGCAAGCCTGATAACAACAGCGCATGTATGTTTCAAATCTTCATTACGTTTTTCACCCTGAATGAAATCATCTGGCAAAACAATATCATCACAGTGTTGCTGTTGAGAGATGTTGTCAAGGTGGTGAGAAGGCCACATCATATCAACACCTGCTGTGCAAATAACACCACCCTGGATACAGTTTTGTACACGAGTTCCAGAACAAACATTCACACAACAAAGCTGGTTTCAAGCTCAGATATCCCGATGCTAACTTCCCGACTGACGGAGAAACAGTCTCCTGCAGAGTTCATGTACCATAGCCAAAGTCTCCCTTACATTAAGAAAGAAGAAATAAGTACTGGAAAACTTTACCTCCCTGCCCCCGTCACAAACACACAGACACTCAAAGACAGACAGACAGACAGACAGACAGACAGACAGACACACACACACACACACACACACACACACACACACACACACACACACACACACACACACACACACACACACACACCAGGAATACACTCTTAAGAACACAGAAACAAAAGAGCAAGACCTGTGAGTTTTTCGCTACATCAGAACTCTACAAATAATCCACTATTTGCTTCTTAAGCAGATTTTTTAAAAAAGGTTTCCATTGAGCCTCATATCAGTCCTCTCTTTACTTAATCTTCTTTCCCAATCAGTCATAAGAACGTTTCTGTCTTCGTGGCAGAATTTTGTCATCATCCAAAAAACACCCCTTTCACCTCATCAACAAAACCCCCAAGTGATTTTAATTGTCCAACATTTTAAACACTAAAAGAAAAGACTAACACTTGTGGCAAGCCTCGTGTACATAGATACCTATATATAAAGAGCCACAGACTCTTCAAAACTTCATTACTTCTATATCTGAAAACTAAAGTCCCCTGCTGAAACAGCTTCAGATCGCAGCGAGGCTGCCGCAAAACATGGCCGCCAGTTCTCGCCCGACCAACACCTGCTCCGCTTACCCCGGGGCGGACTCCACTGATTCCGTTAATTGCTTTCGTAATGTGTTTACAGCACACAGCACAAAACAAAAGCCAGTCACCACTGCCATGTTCAGAGCCCAAGGACTCGGTGAGCCTCTGCACCCTGCAGAGACGAAAGTGTTTTGCCAAGAACTCCACAAGGACCTAGAAAGAAAGAAAGAAAGAAAGAAAGAAAAAACAGTTGGCAAAGATGGTGCCGATGTTGGCGAGTGCATGCGTGCACGTGCATACCGCTCTCGTTGTCTTCTCTAGTTCGCGACTTCAATTATGAAGCACAGTTGCTTACTGACTTAATGGCGCACGTGTCGCGGTCTGATTAGGCGTCCATGCTAAGGCGCAGATGTGTCCATATCTGGTTTGCGTTTGCTTATCTCGGGGTTTCATTTACCACATGGATCTTTGCTAGTCAGTGAGAGCATGCCAACCAGCTTCCTTCATTTCTGGGGCGATGTTCACCACGTATGCATTGTTGCATGCTTTGAAAACAAATGGCCGTAAAGACAATTGATAATCAGCGGCAACCACAGCAGTAGCAGTAATAACAAGAACAAAACAACAACAGAGAGAGAGAGAGAGAGAGAGAGAGAGAGAGAGAGAGAGAGAGAGAGAGAGAGAGAGAGTTATGTATAGAGACAGAGGCAAAGGCAAAGAGAGAGACAGAGGTGAGAGGCTGATACAGACACACACAGCTAGACACAAAGACAGAAAAACTGGAGAGGAATATAGAATTATTCTGTACTTTTCAGCCACAAAATGAATCAAAAACTCATCTATCCTACATCTTTCGCAGCCACACGAATCCCCGAGTTACAAATTGATTAGGACGACCATTATAAAGCACTAAGCTTCTACCCCTTCAACGCTTTGTGTTATCTCTTAAAACATTCCCTGTCGTTATAACGCCATTCCCCCCATCTTCCAAACATCCGTTCTTTCCTCTCTCCAGTTGTTAGATGATGAAAAAAGGATCGAGTGGATCTATCAGCCCCTATCGTGTTCCAAGTGAAAAGAACGCCAACACTTGCAGAAGCTGACAGCGAGGACCGAAGGCTCTTCAAAACTTCATTACTTCAATATCGGCAGACCCAGGTTCCTGGTGACGCTTGCTGTCATCACATCATGGTTGCTGGGAAATGTTATCGCTGCTTTGAAATATTCTCCTTCTTCTGATCTCGTCGTCGTGTCGAACGCTCAGACTGTAACTATTGTCTATCATACGAGTGAAAATGCGTTGTGCTGCCGTTAAGCGCCTGACAAGTCAGGCCCAGTGCAACCGACTTCGGTGTGGATAAGAATTGCTATCTTTTAAGTCTTTTTAGAAATAAGGCAGGAAAATGGACCAAGAAGGCAGAATATAGACAAAAAGGAGTTGACAGGAAGAAAAGGAACAAGGCCAGAAACAGAGAGAGGGATAGAAAAGATGGAATACTAAGCACAGAATTTCCAGAAGGGAATGATACTATTTAATCTGACAGGCCTCAGGCATCCCCACGGAGGAGGCTAGGAAATGTTATCAACATGGGAAATGTTGTCAGCAACATGTATGCTGGAAAACATGGCTGCTGAAAAATGATATTTACAAGGATGCTGGGAAATATTATCAACATGGATGCTGGAAATATTATCAACATGGATGCTAGAAAATATTAAGAACATGTATGCTGGAAAAGTTATTGAAATAGACGCTGGGAAAAGTTAGCGAAATAGACGCTGAGAAAAGTTATCGAAATAGACGCTGGGAAAAGTTATCTGGGAAAAGTTATACGACATGGACGCTGGGAAAAGTTATCGACATAGACACTGGGAAAAGTTATCAACATAGACGCTGGGAAAAGTTATTGACATAGACGCTGGGAAAGTTATCTGGGAAAAGTTATCGACATAGACGCTGGGAGAAAGTTATCGACATTAGAAATGTTATTGCCATAGCTACTGGAAACTACTATAAACATGGGTGCTGGAAAATAATACCAGCATAGCCGCCAACTCACGCCATAGCTGCCACTGCCTACTGCTGTGCTTTCGCAGCCAGTCCCCGCTGATTCTGTTAATTGCTTTATAGTATGGTTTACTGACATTGCTGACACGCGAAAAGAAAAGCTACCGTGAAATCATGATGTTCTGGCGAATTGTGTGTGTGTTTGTGGTGTGTGGTGTGTGTGTGATGGTGTGTTGTGTGTGTGGTGTTTGTACACGTGTGTGTATGTATTATGTGGGTGTACACGTTGTGTGTATGTATGTATGTGTGTGTACACGTGTACAGTGTGTGGTGTGTGTGTGTGTGTGTGTGTGTGTGTGTGTGTGTGTGTGTGTGTGGTGTGTGTGTGTGTGTGTGTGTGTGTGTGTGTGTGGTGTGTGTGTGTGTGGTGTGTGTGTGTGTGTGGAACTCATTGTGTCGGAATTTTTTATCTAGATCTATTCATTCAGAACTTTATTTATATGCTATCTGGCTGATTTTCTTTGGGACACAATCACAATACATTGTGGATGGGTATTTTGCGCTGATCACTTAAAGATGGATTTAAGAATCACATTAAATTGCCTTCTATCTCGAGAGCTCAATGGTTTCCAAATTGGTTCCTCCTTCAAGCTCTGAATATGGCGATATATTATATATAAAAGCTTCTTTCCATTCGTTTCTCTACAGCAAAGACGATGATCAGTAAACACACTAAAGCTCAAACGAAAAGACCTCTCTCTCTCTCTCTCTCTCTCTCTCTCTCTCTCTCTCCTCTCTCTCTCTCTCTCTCTCTCTCCATATAGCACACTCGCGCGCGCGACACACACGCTCTCTCAACCATCCCAAATACTCTCAGCCAAAATTTCACACAGAGATAATTACATGCTGCCGTGATGAGTTTATGAGTTCAATGTAACGCGATGCGACGCTACACAACCCTGTGTAACACAATGCAACACCGCTAAACTGCTTCCCTGCTAAACACCCCCAAGGAAAGAGACAAAATTACATCAGTTCTTTTTGTTATCTAAATTGCATTGGAGGGGGTGGGCGGAATAGCCTAGTCGTTAGAGCGTTGAGCTTGGGATCTCACGGCGCGGATTCAAGCCACCGCGCCCGATTTGAGGGTGTGTTTTTTCTGGAGTTAACATCAGTACCGACTCCATTTCCCGAAAGACTTCGGATGAAACTATAAACCCCACTGCATGCTGTTCGGAACGAATGACAATACATGTTTAAACTATACACACACTGGTGTCGTGCTTAGACATCCCCGAAGTCGGAATGCGGCTACCTTATCTGTAGTAATTTCATGAATGAGCACGGTCTATATTTGTATCTACAGTAGCATGAAATGTGTGCGGTGAGCATTACGCTTCCTCTACTATCCTGTGTGTTGCGCAATTGTATTGCAGACTATGCAATAGGACTTGCCTGGGGTAAAATTTTCAAGTGACATTTGTTGATAAAAGGGAACAGATGCATGCATGCATACAGAAACAAACTCGAGGCATCTGTGCTATGGCAACTATGCACGCTTTGCTTTAATAGAGCAGAATCTATTCTTTACCCAAAAATGTTAAATTAATATACATTATGTATTTTCATATGATAAAGGCAATATAATATGAAAACTTACTCCCTTGATCCTACCCAATGTATATATTCACAAGCATAAACAGTAACACACACACACACACACACACACACACACACACACACACACACACACACACACACACACACACACACACACACACACACACACACACACTTTCACCAACGAGGATATGACAGCCAAACAACCGAAAAAGTTAATAGGTTGCAGCTGCGGAGCGTAAACATATCCCAGCTAAAGGCCAAAAAAGGTTCATGTAACATTTGGGAGACAAACCCCCACACACATCACACATACCACACTGCCTGATAGGACCGTCATTTTCCTGCCATCCCTGTGGCCCCGGCCTCACTGCACTTTGCAAGGAAATCTGATACCCTTCACTTCGGTGGTGCACTTTTCGTTATAAAGGCTACCCAGCTTATAGCCTTGCAAATAATCGCATATTTTCATCTCACCAAACTGGAGCCTGACGTAACTTTGTTCAGTGCAGTACACGTGCGGTTATGTCAGCTAATCACGGCATTGTTCGTGTCGATGGCGCGAATAATTACCATGGCAGCTGCAGTGAAAATTAGCTAACCAATTCTGGCTTTCTGTTTTAACCACCAGGTCATGCCTCTTTTCAAAGTGGTATGGCAGCCACGATAATACTTAAACAGGGAATAAAATGATAATTTCTCCTGTATCTTGTCAAAAAAACAACATACAGATTTCTCTTGCATCTCAGAAAATTATCACTTTGATTTTTGTTGTGAAAACTTCCCACTAACTTACGATGCCTACATATCAATGTAATTCAGTAGTGAGAAAATAATACTTTTTCCCCCAAAGTCCTAGAGAATACATTTCTCTGGATACATACCTGCAAACCCATAATGCTTTGCGACAGAGAATGACCTTCTACACCGGTAATACGGTTGAGCTAAATCGTGTTGTAATGTCAATATTTTTAGGCTTAATAATCATTCTTTGTAAGCGCAATGTTTCCTGTTAAGCTCAATGTCGATGTTACGCTCAATACTCATGCACCCTTGAGGTCAACCCAGACATGCAGAATCAATGTTGAAATCAATGTTACAATGAAAGTGCACATGTAATGAGAAGATTGTCTGAATTACACTAGTCAAACTCACCCATCATCATAAGGTATCATATTACCAGTTGTCAGAAATCTACTTTTCTTTAATGCAAAATACAGGTGGTTACACCAGGCCAAAGAATGCAATGGATGAATGTAATCGTCGCATACAGTTAAAGAATAACATAGTTAGCATTTCAGCTTAGGCCTGGTACTTCAGTAGTGTCAATAATTGGCATTTCCTTTGGTCAACGAGAAAATATATCAATGAATACATGATACAAAACGAACAGGAAAGTCATAGATATTTTATTGATTACCACAAGCTTCTTGATCTTTGTCTCCATGAACTGAATACCTGTAGCAGCCAGCCACCACTAATTACAATGTTGTTTTTTTCTAAAATACAAAATTTCTTCAGTCAATTCTTGTATCTGAAAAAGAAAGCTGTATTGACTAGTAGCACTCACAGTTTTTGCCACTTCTCTGCTATAATGCCATGGACTGAATTCCTTTCCTATGTATTTCCCAGTATCTGTCATCAAGTGCGGAATATTTATTATACAAGCTACACTGCAGTCAGATTAAATGGTAAGAAGAGTATTTGAACATAAAAAGGTGGGAGGGTGGAATTTCTCTGTTTTAGAGATAATAGAGTATTTTGAATTGAGGGTGTAACCCAAGAGAACACAGGGACTGTTGTCGAAATCTCACAAAACTAAGCACGCTGACATGAAAGTGCCAAATTTTGACTGTTTTAAGAATGATTCATTATACATGCATTATAATGAGATTGTGTTTAACCCATCCATAAATCCTCGACACGGCAGAGAGTCCCCGAGTTTGGGGTGTACAGGAAAGAAATGCTTTTATCCGGTGTGGCTTGTCAATACAGATCTTTAGTTGAATGTCACACACAGATGGATTGGTGGTCTAGAAAGCCAGAAGTTGCAGGTTCGATCCCCGCTTAGACCCGTGACACCTTGAAGGGTTAAAGTTAAAGTCTGTCCCGAGCCTAAGGCTCATCAGGCCGGTGCTTATCCTGGTTTCTGTGGCGTTAAGCGACTGAGAGTCATAGACTCCCCCCTGGATAGGACGCCAGTCTATCACAGGGTTAACCCCAACACAAGGTTGGTACCCCTTTTACACCTGGGTGGGGTGAGAAAAAGGCCGTAAAGTGCCTTTTCCAAGGGCACAACGCCATAGCCGAAAGCTGGATCGAACCGGCAACCTTTAGATTACGAGTCCAACGCCCTAACTACTAGACTACAGCGGCGGCTCCTTGAAGTTTGGGCTGGGTGAAAATCTTTCGGATGAGACGATGAAGCTATGTCTGCTGTGCAACACAGCACGTAAAAGAATCCAGGGCAAGAAGTAAAGAGAGTTGTCTAAGACAAAATTCTGTTAAAGGAAAAAAAGAGAAAAAAATGCAACACTAATAGGGATATACACCACAAAAACCCCACCCCAAAACAAAGTTGGTGGCGTTACATCTGTGGCGCAGCGCTCTCCTCGAAGAGAGCAGGCCAAATTTCACACAGATAAATCTACTATGACTGGAATTTAATGGTATACAATACAATATATACAAGGATTATTGAACCTGTGGAGCAAAACAGACTGAAGGCCAACTCTGGTCTTATCACGGTGTTAAGCAACCAAAGTCCCATGACCATCTCCGTCACTCTTTCCAGTGCTGCAGAATAGTAGAAGAACGCATAATTGTTGCAGCAGCAGCCGTAGCAGTAATAGTAGAGTAGTAGTAGTAGTAGTAGTAGCAGCACTAGAAGCAGCCTTTGTACTAATATTATAGTAGCAGCAACGGTAACAGCAGCACTAGAGTTAGCAGCAGAACAGCAGAATAGAAACAGCAGTTAAAGTCAAGTCAACGTCAAACTTTTATTTTCAGATGGTACATTGAATAAGCAGTGCAATTGCTTTTTTTCATCAAGCCATCCAAGTCTAGATAGATAGATAGATAGATAGATAGATAGATAGATAGATAGATAGATAGATAGATAGATAGATAGATAGATAGATAGATAGATAGATAGATGCAGTAGCAGTAGCAGCAGCTGTAAGCAGCAGTAGCCATATCAGTAGTAGCGGCAGCAATAGAAGTAGGTGCAACAGCAGTAGCAGTGGAAGTAGTATTACGATATTGGAGCTGCTTCCGTACTGGTGTGGGATTCTTGTGCACACTTGTGTGTCTTGCATTCATTGATGTGCTGTTTTGTATCAATGGTCATTCAAATCACTAACAGACAAAAGGCAGCAATAATTAACTACCTCGGCGCTTGGATTCAAATAATTATGGGTGGGTTCATGGCACAGCTAATATATCAGGTATTAGTCTAGAATCTCTCTCTCTCTCTCTCTCTCTCTCTCTCTCTCTCTCTCTCTCTCTCTCTCTCTCTCTCTCTTGTGTGTGTGTGTGTGGGGTGCGTGCGTGCGTGCGTGCGTGCGTGCGTGCGTGCGTGCGTGCGTGCGTGTGTGTGTGTGTGTGTGTGTGGTATTTGGTACGTATACAAGCCTACAAGAGCAGGCTTGTATGCTAGGACACGTGCGCAGGAGCATGCATGCACACGCAGGCGTGCCAGCACAGAAGCTCACTGATATTTCCACTGTCGACTATTCTCAAAGACAGCACACAGAAGGCTAGAGCAACACACACACACACACACACACACACACCACACACACACACACACACACACACACACAGGTGCAATGGACAGAAGAAACGAACCCTGTACGCCGTGACCTCTTTGTCAGTGAAGCGAATCGAATGGCCAAAAACGGTGCTTACCGCCCCCCTCCCCCCCCCAAAAAAAACCCAACCCCTACTTCCTCCCACCACTAACCACGACCACCTGAAACCAGACAGGTGCCTAATTTGTTTCACTGTCTGCCTGTTTGTTGTAGGAGGACCGCTACGCGGGCTACCGAAGGCGTGAAAAACGAGAAGTTGAAGAGGTGTGTGGGCCCGACAGGGAGAAGAGAAGGAAGTGGAATTTTGATGAATGATTGGTTGCCTGTTTTACGCCGAGTGGGCTATCGGAGGTTAGAGGTCGCGGATCAGCGATGTGTTGATTTTTAAAAATCGCAGTATTCCCGAAGTTGGAATGCAGCTACTTTCATGGTGGCTAAAACGGTCGCATACGCAAAAGTACCATTGGTAAACCTCGACTCTAGCGAGGAACGAACAAAATCTCAGAGGACATACTGTACTATGGCATGCGTTCCTATCCGTAGATGTGCTTCCTCACAGTCCCTCAATAGGAAATCTCCAAGGGATGTTGATATAAGCACAATAACGTGGCGCATACATCACATTGTGCCCCCCAAAACCCTTATGACTTTCCCTCGTTTGTTTTGTTTTTTTGGTTGTTATTGGTTGTTTTATTGGGGGTGGTTTTTGTTCGTTGTTTTTGGTTGTTTTGTTGGGTTTTTGTTTTGTTGTGGTTTTTTGGGTAGGAGGGAGGGGATGACTCTTGCTGATCACTTTAAATATACTTTGTTTACCTAATACATGGTTCTAATGTTAAACTGCCCTGTCTAAATTATTGCTCTAAATACATACGAGAAACCTGATAAATCTGTTAAAATTCTTGTCCTCTCTCTCTCTCTCTCTCTCTCTCTCTCTCTCTCTCTCTTCTCTCCTCTCTCTCTCTCTCTCTCTCTCTCTCATGACCTAACCACAGCCAGCTGTACAGGAAGTATCACCAGTCACGAAAAAGAAGATACAGGGGCAGAGAGAGAAAAACAAAATGAGTCTTGGAAAGGTCAGCCTCATAACATGAAGACACATAACATAACAAACTGCCACAACAACAACAACAGTGATAACCGTAACAACCTAGAAACAACAATGACAATCACAATAACTCAATCAATCTCAAGAGTGTGGGCAGGATTTCTTTCGGCTTATGTTCAGGCCTTCAAACGTGTGTTAGAAATTACTTCACCAGCAATATTCATATTTTACCTCATCCACAGAGTGTTCCTCGTGGGGTTGCCTTGAGCCTGTCAGTATAGATACCATCCCCACCTGGAAATTCTGTGCTAGGAATAATTATCCCTCTTTCCTATCCCTCTCCTTGTTTCTGCCTTGTTCCTTTTATTCCTGACATCTCCTTGTTTATTTTCTGCCTTCTTGGTCCATTCATTCTCCTGCTTTTTTTCCAGAGACATAAACGATAACAATTCTCTCTGATATGCGCTTTTGAAAAATCTTATGTTAAGTGTTTGATACATAAAACATACCTTTACATACAATTTTTTAAAAGCGTATATCAGTTCCAAAACAAATGCCTGGTGATCTTATTGAGGTATGGACGTTTATAGTCTAACAATTATCAATGTTTTGTCAAATCTACGCTGAATCTAACATATCTCCACCCTCAGGGACTATCAACGACATCAAATCATTTATTGTAAAATTCGTCAATGACAATGCAACCCTTCTTTTGGGTGGGGTGTGGGGTATCCTTCGTCTGAAAACACTTTCACTCAAATACTTTCCATTTACATTCAAGAAAGACTCAAAACGGTTCTATCTTTGTACATATAATATTTCGATGAAGCTGAAATTGAACCAGGAATTACAAAATTAACTCCCTTCCCCTTTCTTTCCCCTTCCTAAACTGTCCCCCTCCCTTCTTTGGTCTTCTCCCTCCCCCCCGACCTGTCCCCCCCCCCCCCCCCCTATCTCCCCCACCCCCCTTTTCCACATATTTTATGTTCTTTGTAGTCTTTTTCGTACTCATAAATCTGTATGCATGTGTCCCCTGCATGTATGTGCATACGTGCGTGCATGCGTGCGTGCGTGCGAGCGAGCGAGCGAGTGTGTGTGTGTGTGTGTGTGTGTGTGTGTGTGTGTGTGTGTGTGTGTGTATTACGTATGAACCTGTAAATATGCGTGCATGTACTAGTACCACTACTCAATAAACAGAGAAATTCATGTATCTGTGTGTGTGTGTGTGTGTGCCCACACGCACCGCGCGCACACACACACACACGCATGTGCATGAATGTGTGATTGGATACACGCACATACATGTGCACTCTTGCCTTCATTTGTGTATACTGAGCAGAGTCTGAACTGCAAAAAGCGAAAGGGTGGGGCACAATTTCCAAGGGCACAATTCTTTGTCCACATGCAATCCACTTGCGGACTGCTTTGTTTGTCACGACAAAGGCGAACAAAGCCTCCCACGGGGCGGAATGTGACAGTCTCAAACTGCCTCACTTGTAGACAGACTCTTTGCAGCCGCGAGTTTTTAATTACCAGAAATATTGCACAGCCCAATTTGTAATTTCGTAGTGAAAGAGAAAGGGGGAGGGGAGTTAAACGTGGCAAGAAGATAAAATTGTTGGATATAATGGTTTTTTAAAAAATTGCGCGCGTGGAAGAGGGAAAACTGAATGATAAGTGCGCGCGCGTGTGTGGTGTGTGTGTGTGTGGTAAAGTAGGGAGGAGAATAGGGGGTGGATATAGAGGGGGACACATGAGATGAAAAGACCCACGTTAACAATTGTATTTAAAATAAACTGAATCAAAGACAGATATTATAATTATCATAGTATTGTATCGTACATCTATTGTTTTGTGTTGTGTTTGCCTTACTGTACTGTATAACTGCCTTAAGTCACAGCAGATTTTTCAGCGTGAAATTCAAGAAGACTTATACCTTTTTCGTCTTAAATTTTGCTGTCTGCATGTGCATTTTTTCCATATCAGAGTAGCTTTTCTTTTACAGAATTTGCCAGGGACAACTCCCTTGTCGCTGTAGGTTCTTTTATGTGCGCTGACTGCGCGTTCCACACGGGACGTCGGTTTATCGTCTCACTCGAAAGACTAGCACCAAGATCACCACGCACGGCCTAGCGGATGCGGGAAAAAGTTCGGCCACAAACAGGGATCGAACCCAGACTGATAGTTTTCTAAGCAGCTGCTTTACCCCTAGACCATGGATCCACATGAGTATTTAAGAAGAAAAAATAGTAAGTAACCGAAACGGCTGTACTTCTCCTACAGGATTTTGTATATTCCCTTGCAGAATAAACTGTTCATCGCTTCCAAACAGTTCCACACTGTGGCAGATAGATCAATGTCTCATCATACTCTGATTTACAACTCACTCTCTCTCTCTCTCTCTCTCTCTCTCTCTCTCTCTCTCTCTCTCTCTCTCTCTCTCTCTCTCTCTCTCTCTCTCTCTCTCTGTTTTGTTGTGTGTGTGTGTGTGTGTGTGTGTGTTGTGTGTGTGTGTGTGTGTGTGTGTGTGTGTGTGAGAGAGAGAGAGAGAGAGAGAGAGATGAGAAGAGAGAAAACTGAGAAAAGAAAAAGATTGTGTGTGTGTGTGTGTGTGTGTGTGTTGTGTGTGTGTGTGTGTGTGTGTGTTACGTTTGTGTGTATGTGTGCGCGCACACACGCGCGATAGATTCGCTTGAACCGGCGTGCCATGTCCTTTATACTTTAACATCTACCCTTGTGTGTAGGTATGTTTTGCTCATGTGCGGCGAGCAAGCCAAAAATGCACATATAATACATAAGTAAATCGGCGTGTATGTGTGCATAAGTTAGCAAGCCAAAAATGCACATATAATACATAAGTAAATCGGCGTATATGTGTGCATAAGTTGAAGGACGACAGAACCAAACGTACACGCGAGCGTATGCATTCGTGTGTGTGTGTGTGTTTCAAATAGGCAGATTGAAAAAACAAAATCAACAGGAACAGACGGATACCATCTGTCGGGAAGCTGGGAGTTTTGTGTGGTCTCAATCTGCCATAAATCAAAAACATGGATCCGCTCTCGACTTGGGAAAGACGCGTTCCCAGATGTTTCATCCGCCATGCTGTCTACCAGGGCAGGTCTGAGTTTATCGTCTGCTGCCAGACTGCTCAAATAGCGATAGAACGGACTGACAGTCAGCCCACATGCTGCGTGTTGTCATGACATTGTACTTCATTTCTCGTCTGCTTTCGTGATCAGAAACTTGTGCGTGTGTTTGTGTGTGAAACTCGATATTTATGTGTCTTTGTAAGACACGTAAAATATCGAAATGATGAAGAAATGATTTCAATATGTTGTTGTTGGGTGTTCCCCAGTTTAACACCCTTGGGGTCACCCAGAAATATGCACTCTTGTCTCTGAGAATCGTTGTGAGACTGTCAGAACACGCTGGATGAGAAGTTTTTGTGTCCAGCTGTGTTCAGATACCTCACCATTTAAGCAACCATACTCCAACTTCAGAGACAACGACAAAATGTTTTAGTACCATCATTGTTGTTATGAGAATGTGAATGCCTTTAAACCTTACAGGCAAAACTATACCAAATCTCTTCAAAAGCAAATTCCTTTACACGCAAAGGCCCAACACTTTAGCCATGCAGTATACCATAAAATAAAGAAACAAAAAGGACTTGTTTACACTCCTACGACTGCAATAATAGAATGCATGTCCTGGATGATGATTCCGCTTGGACCTTATTTTAACTTTATGGCTTTGCGGATCTCTCGTCTTTTCCATCCTCTTAACTCTCAGTCTGCCCAATGCTCAGCACGCTTTGGCTATTCTGCAGTTGACTTTAACAGCAAACAGTCCCAGAGCAAAGCAGCTTGACACAATAATTATGCTGCTTGCAGTTTTCGTCACCTCACTATTATGACTGGCTTCCGCGGACTGGGAGCGGAGGCTGAGCTGAATGGTGCATAACTTGGGTTTTCTTGTCCTAACGACTGAAGCCACAAGTGTCATATGCAGCAGGAAATCTGTCCAGGCTTGCTTATTCATGTCTTCCGCTAGGTTCTAATGTTCAAGGTACAATCAACATAAACAGGGAAAATATTTACACTGTTTTCCGCATTGCTAACAGCTTAGTTTCGTCAGGTGGAAGAGTTTTCCGCGGGTCTTCCTTCACTTCAGGGTGATTTCTTGATTAGGTTTTTTTCGGGAATTATGCTGAACACTGTGGGTTTAATTGAGCACACATCCTAACTGGACACTGTTGGTGACTTGGAAAATTTTGGAAGCTTGTCAACCACCAGGAACTCATTTACAGAGTCGAAGCCACCATGCCCTGGTGAAATGATATCCAGATGTATTTGTCCAGCTTGTAAGTGCAGCCGCTCATCATTCCAACTGCGCATTTACAAGGAGGGTTTTCTTATCATTAATCTTTGCTAGAGCCCCTCATACTCTGTGTTCCAAAAACTGCTACCACATTTACTTATCTATATGTATGTTTCTTTATTTACTTACTTATTCGTTTATTTCTTTATTGGATTAGTCATTAATTTATTTGTAAAGTAGCTGCGGTAAACGGGGCAAGAGTGAATTCACAATGTAGAGTCAATACATTTTTGTTGCCTATTTTCATTGTTTTTAATTGCCTTTTGATAACGGCACATACTGGGTATACTCGCATTTCGTTTACCTATCAAACGCTGACAGGAATTACTGGATCGTTAACGTGCATATTTGACTTTCAACGTGTCGCTAGACAGTTACGTTGCCGGTTTTTACTGAAGTTGGTTGACCTGGGGGATAGGGGAAAATGCCCCTCTTATACACACACCAGGCACCGCAGAGATCTGAGCCAGTGTATGTAGGGCCTATGTCTATCTGTATGCCTGCAGTCTGCCTGTGTTTGTGTGTCTACGTATCTGTCTATATCTCTGCGAGCCTGCGTCTGTCTATCTACGTGTTTGCGCACACAGTATGCTCACTGGGAGAGACCAAGAGTCACTGTCCTGCCTGTCACCTAAGAACACACACCTGTACATCATACACACCTCTACTAGGTATGTGCACATGCTGGACTGCACACACACACACACATACGCACGCACACACACACGCGCACACGCACGCACACACACACACACACACACACACACACACACACACACACACACACACACACACACACACACATACACACGTGTGTGTGTCTGCCTGTACACCAATCAAGTCTTAAGATTCAACTCGATTTTGCCAGACAGACGAAGAAGCAAGCCTACACGCTTGCTTGCCTGGCTGGAAGAGCGTCTTCCACCCAACGACACGGGCCTGTATTTATTTTCTCTGCAGAACGCTGGCGGAGGCGCTGGCAAACAAACTCTCATTACCAAGGGGTGCGCGCGCCTGGCATATGTCATCATAACGCGCGCACGTGCAACCAGGGCCGGAGATAAGTCGTTTGTTCTTTATCAACGCCCGTTACGCCGGCTACCCTGATTAGGGGCCCTCGCCTTGATTTGACAGACAATACTGACGTAATGCCTTGTCCAGAAGGTGTCAGGTGCCAGTGATGCACGTGCAGGTTATGTGGTGTACATACAGAGTTTAACGGTACCCCCCTAGGTTAATTCGTAACCCGAGAACGTTTCGGGAGGTTTTATGGGATTCTTCTTTTTTTTCAGTTTAAAAAAAATCTATATTGCTACAGAAGAAAATAGTGTGTGTGTGTGTGTGTGTGTGTGTTGTGTGTGTGTGTGTGTTGTGTGTGTGTGTGTGAGTTCAAGCTTGAATATTGTTGTGTGCATACTAATATTTTTGCACTTGCGGTGTTATTTTTTCACACCAGCTTAAGAGAACCCAAACCAAAGTTTTTGAGATCTGTTTGTAATAAATTTTTGTGTAATCTTGTTTATGAATGTTAATTTTGTTGCCAAACCACTAATTTTTTGTCTTGGGTTTGGTCAAACAAATATTCTTCCAATCAGAACTGTCTGGACGTTGTTTTTGTTTTTTTGTTTTGTTTGTTTGTTTGTGGTATATTTGGTGTTACTTTTTTGTGTCAGGAAAACAAGAGGTAATGCTGTAAGACTGTTTCAAATATTGCCTACAGACATGAAAATAGCATTACATGTTGATCCCTCCAAAATTCCTATTGAACGTTTACTTTCTGTCCAGCACTTATGGCCCTGAAATGGTTTTCAGGGTTGACTGGGCTCAAGGTTTTTAACTGACTTCTCCACAACTGACTTTTCTCTTAATTGACTTCTCTCTTAACTGATTCCTCCCTTAACTCCTTAAGGAGTCATTGGGGCACTGTACTGAATTTTTTGCACTTAATTTTTCAGGTTGTGTGTAGTGGGCAAGTGGAACCTAGCGGAGCCCACTCCAAGTCAAGGCCTCCTGAAAAGCAAATCTCCCTGAAACAAAAAACTGTGAAAGAGCTGTCTTGCTTGGCAATAACTGATACGTTCATGAAAACTCTGATATATCTGAAAACTAAAGTATACAGAAAGGTACTGTGTGCAACGAGGGTTCAAACATACACGCATAATCATATCAACAAATATAAAAACTACCCGGACATACAACTAACAGGGTGGTAGTCACTGGATTGAAAAGTCTCAAGAAAGATTTTTGAGGAAGGACGTAGCTTCTTTTTTTCCTGAAAGGGGGGAGAGGGGAGTAAGTAGGAGGTTGCACGTGCGGTTACTAAGCTAGCCAAGCCAGGTGCGTCTTGCTGATCATCATTCCAAGCATTAACGTCTCTCGGGTACTTGCCAGGTAGGCCCAAGTAGT
The DNA here is from genome assembly GCA_030674155.1 of Stramonita haemastoma. NCBI lineage: Eukaryota > Metazoa > Mollusca > Gastropoda > Neogastropoda > Muricidae > Stramonita > Stramonita haemastoma. Next base: position 34,772,197 of record CM060329.1, on the reverse strand, counting down.
TCTAAACGCTGAATTCCTGTTGAAAACCCACCACGAGCTGGGAGCCAGCCTGCAGTGCTGCTAAAGGAGATGGACTTTTCCGTCAACCTCCCGTCTTGAAGCCGAGCCTAAAAGCATTCCGTATCTTCCTACAAACAACCTCGAAAGGAAGAAGGAGAAGAGTTAAGAAGAAGAAGAAGAAGAAAAAAAGAGAAGAGGAAAAAAGAAGAAGAAAGAAAAGGAAGAAGACGAGAGAAGAAGCACAAGAAGAGGGGAAACGAAGAAGAAAGAGAACATCAAAGAATGAAAAGAAAAGTAGAATCACAACAGCAGCAGCGACAACAGCAAGAATATACGCTGAAAAGAGAGGGGGTTCTTTTATCTGCCTTTTTTCAAGTTTAGTCGTTCTTTTACGTCAACTTCTACTGTCAGTGTTCAGTTCGACATTGATTTTTGTTGATGTTCTGTGAATGGTTTGTTAGCCACTGACTGCAGAGCCATGACATGCCGTCATGAAATAATATCCAGATGTATCTTTCTACCCACATGAACAATCGCAACATCAACAACAATCAAGAACGGCACAAAAGTATGCTGATAAGAAGGGTTTCCCCCTTTTTAATCTTTTTTCTCCCTTTTTACACATTTAATTATCCCCTGTTTAAGTGGGCGTAGACACCGGTTCAAATTGTGTTATGCTGCCAGCAGTACGTCATCTACAATTGTCACTGGCTACAGCATACTAGTTGGACATTTGCTCTGTTGTTTGTGATGTCCTGTAGGAAGTTTTGTTCACCAGGTTTTTTTCTCTAAGCTGAGGACATAAATGATTGTCAACAAACTTTTCTATCAAAGTTATCAAATTGGCTACCACTAAAACCTGTGTCAGTCACTGATGCAAGAAAAGTGCCAAAGATTATATTAAAATGCTTGTCATGCTTTAAATGTTCTGTTGAGATTGTCTTCAACCTTGACCATTAAACGAGAAAAATCCTCTGAATCGGAATATGGCTACCTTATGTGGCAAGATATTTGAAAATCGCCATACATGCAAACTTCTCAGCCAGTATGTATTAACCGTATCACGGTAATTCCTAGACGGGATAAGTGAGACAGGTTGCATATTTTGGGTGACCACCTCAGGGGTGTTAAAGAAAGTGATTGTCAATATTCATTGCTCCTAACCTAATCCAAAAAGTCTTAGCACACACACTCTCTCTCTCTCTCTCCATTATCTATTGCTTTTCCATTATCCTCGATATAAAAGAATAAATCAATCAAATCAGATCAAATCTCTCTCTCACACAGACACAAACACACACACACACACACACACACACACACACACACACACCACACACACACACACACACACACACTCTTACACACACTTACACACACACACTCATTCACTGACAGACAGACAGACAGACACACACACACACACGCACGCACGCACGTACACACTTACACACACATACACACACACACACACACACACACACACACACACACACACACACACACACACACACAACACACACACACACACACACACACAAGGGAGGGAAGGGAAGAAGCGTAAACGTGTAAGACAAGATAACTGCAATCTATACATTAGGCCCATCTGGAACTGGCGTGAATCATCGGGAACTAACTGAGGCTAATTGACGCTCTTGCCGATTAGCTAACTGACTGGTACATGTATGTATTTGGCAGAGTTGTCTTTTAAAAAGAAATCCATGTTGTATATGATTTGTTGGGTCTGGTGTTCTCTCTCTCTCTCTCTCTCTCTCTCTCTCTCTCTCTCTCTCTCTCTCTCTCTCTCTCTCTCTCTCTCTCTCTCTCTCTCTCTCTCTCTCTCTGATATAAAGCCATGTCATGACGATAATTTGGGCTGTCGTTTATTACTTGCGCTGTTATGGACACCTGTGTTTTGTACCCAGTCCCCTCCCCTCTGTCCATTTGTGAATGGCCGTACAGGCCGTTTATGATAAACCATTGTCATTATGATTGTCGTGCTCTCTGTGTCTCGCTCTCTGTTTCTGTCTGTCTGCCTGCCTGCCTGTCAGTCTGTCTGGTTGTGTGTGTGTGTGTGTGTGTGTGTGTGTGTGTGTGTGTGTGTGTGTGTCTGTTGTCTGTTGTCTGTCTGTGTCTGCTGTCTGTCTGTCTGTCTGTCTGTCTGTCTGTCTGTCTGTCTGTCTCTCTTCTCTCTCTCTCTCTCTCTCTCTCTCTCTCTCTCTCTCTCTCTCTCTCTCTCTCTCTCTCTCTCTCACCACACACACACACACACACACACACACACACACACACACACACACTATCTCTCTATCTTTGTATCTGTCTCTTCATGTTTTAGAATCTGATACAGTCATAGGCCTACTTTGACTTTACTTTTTCCATAAGTATATTGGTTCAAGGCAGTGGGTAGGGAAGGGAGTGTAAGAATAGAAATAAACATAAGAAAAAGCAGCAAGAGTCTATTCTTTGCTATGTACTATCCTGTATCTTCACCATCACTCATTGCGGGAAGTCTGGAACATATGAATATATTTTTACCCTCCCCAAACGATACAGAAATTGCGACTTCACGAACCATAAAACGCAATCTCATCCTAGATCTTCTTCACATCACTCGTCTCTCTTCCTCCCTCCCTCCTCACACCCCTTTCTCTTCATACCCATCTCAACGAGTCTCGATCGCAGGTGTGTGTGCCCGTTTCTTATTTGTTAAAACAAATTACCCGATTCGAGGGAGGGGCTGGAAAACTGTGAGCCTCCACACCTGCTTTTTCCAAATATTGTGAAGGCCATTACGAAAGTGATGGTGGCATACTTACCTGAGCACACAAGTTTGCACTCGCTTTAATGATAGCGCTGGAAGGAAGCGTGGAGTGTTTTCGGGTGGTGGGGTGGGGTGGGTAGGGCGGGATCCGGGTAGGTGAGGGTTTGAGGGTGTGGGTATGGATGGTAGTTGTTTTCTCGGTGGTTACTACCATGCATGACTATGCCTTTCTCTGCACATGCAAATGCTGTGCGTTGGCGTGAGTGTGCACAATGCACACACTTCACGCGCGCGCGCGCACACACACACCACACACCACACACACACACACACACACACACACACACACACACACACACACACACACACACACACACTGAGAAAGAAAAGGGAAAGGCGGGTGAGCATAGATAGATAGATAGATAGAATAGATAGATAAAAGATAGATAGATAGATAGATAGATAGATAGATAGATAGA
>CM060329.1:34761454-34763954 GCA_030674155.1 Stramonita haemastoma | reverse complement strand
ATATATAACACACACAATCATATACAGGCACAAAGGTGCGAGAGGAAAAAGACAAAAGAAAGTAACAAACAAGAAGGAGAAAAAGAGCGGGAAGAAAAAAGACAGGCAAGGAGAAGAAACAGGAACGAAAACACGAGCGACAGACAGACAGCACAAACACACACACACAACAGGCCTACAAACAAAAAGCCACGAAGAACAGACGCAAAAAAAGAACTGGGGAAAAAAGAGGGAAGAAGACGAGAGAAAGAAAGGGAGGATAGAGACGGACAAACAAGACAGACAGAGTACGGAGACAACAGAGAGACGAAAGACAAGCAGGCAAACTCATAGAAGGCAGGCAGAATAAAAAAACAAAATTACTTTTTTGTCATCAGCTCTCTTTGAGTGAAGGGGAAATAAGGAAAAGAGCAGAGAAATTCTATATTTAAAAAAAAAAATTAATAAAGCAATGTATGCAACAACAAAAAAGAAGGGAAAAGTAGAGAATAAAAGTGGACGTACGCAGGAAAACTCGAAACAAACGCAAAACACAAAAAACTAAAACAAAAAAGAAGGAAAAGAAGAGACAGCGACAATATAAATGAGGAGCACAAACAGATAAAAAAAAAACAATCAAACGAATATCAAGAGTGTGTGTGCCAGAAAGAAAACATTTTTTAAACAAAACACCTGTTGGCAAAAGGAAGAGGAACAGCAAAAAAGAAAATAGAGAAGACAGAGGAAAGGAGAAAATTCGATAGTAAAAGAGAAAAAAAACACAGAAGACAAGGAAGAGAGATCGAGAAAAATCGATGTATAAAAGAGGGGGAAAGAGATAAAGAAGACAGAGGAAGAGAAGGAGAAGAAAATCGATGTATAAAAGAGAAAGAAGAAGACAGATCAGATAGAGAACTGAGGAAGAAGAGAGAAAATCGATGTATAGAAAGAAAGAGAAGTGAATCGATATAAGAGAGAGGATGAGAGAGAAGAGAGAAAAATCTGATGTATAAAACAGAGAAAAAGAGAAAGAGGAAAGAGAAAATCAGATAAAGAGAAAACAAACGAAGGCAGAAAAAGCACAACCTCAGGAAAACAGTTTATATGGCAATACACGCACCCATCACCCCTCCCCTTTTTATAAGAAAAAACAACAAAAACAAAAACAGCCAACCAACCAGCTAACAGCCAACTAAACCAACCAACCAACAAGCCAACCAGCCTGCTAGCCAACCAACCAACCAGCTAACCAACCAGCCAACCAACCAACCAACCAAACAAACTTACAAACACACACAATAAAACAAACATCAAGAAATAAAAGGGAGTTGCATGTCAGTTTTGTAAAACATAAAAGAATACGATATCCGCACCCTCCTACTACACCCCCTTAAATTTGGTTGCCGACAACTTCAGTATAATGATAGTAAACGTAAACTGTCAGCAGTAAACCACTGCATACAATGGTCCCTCAGTTCAAAGAACGATCTGTTCTCGTGTCGGGAAGGTGATTCAGAGGTCTACCGATCAGTGTGGTTTCGGAAGCGAGAGGTCCTCGGTTCGAATCTAGTTTTAAGGCAACGAGAGACATGTTCTTGGCAAAGTTTTATGATGAATTCACAACACACACACACACACACACAACCACACACACACACCACACACACACACACACACACACACACCATGACTCATGCGCGTGCGCGCGCATACACACACACCACACACACCACACACACACACACACACACCAACACACACACACCAAAACCACTCTCATAAGCACACATACACACATACAGGTGGGAAAAATTTAAACGACAAATGTGTCAACTACTATAATGATATACCTTCCTCAATATTATTTTCACACATAGAAGACTACTACGAAAAGAGGAGGCTATAAAAGCATAGGACGATACGACACACGTACAGCGATGTTTAGCCTACAAATTAAAATTGAATGTGCTTATATCGTCAATTGCAAACCGAATCTGTTACTATCAAATGACAAGAGCTTGGATGGAGAACAGGACATGGAGATCGTATAAAAGGCTGGAATAGTCGACAAAACGATTCCAGTATAACCTAACCATCAACAAAACGAGAGAAACTTTTGAACGAAACCTGTCAATCAGGAAAACGTCTCCTCCACATCTCTCATTCCTCTCACCAATAGTAAATTATGTTCAATAATTTTTTTTTAAAGATCATTCGGAAGATTTTGTTTTTAATTAAGCCCATCGTCATGACCAACGTCCAAGAATGCATGATATCGACTTTTTGTGTCATGAGGTTTTTTTTGTATTTTTCCCAAGCAAGATGAAATGAGATGTGGAGAGCATGTTTTCTCAGATAGCATCTGGGTCATTCCTACCTTATCGCCTTGTTGACACACACAGCTTTCAGCTCATTCAGGGAAGAAGTCCACTGCCTCCGTGTATCCATGGTCCATGACTATCCTTGTCAGGTACTCCATTTTGGTTGAAGCAAAATTGTCACATGTAATCCAAAACAGTCA
>CM060329.1:34746454-34756454 GCA_030674155.1 Stramonita haemastoma | reverse complement strand
TTAATTGTATCATTTACCTTTCACTTAATACGTGGCAAGACACGAAAAAACATAACAGATTGCTTTAAAAAGATCTGCATGAATATTGGTTTAAATCAAATAAAAATCAGGAAAACCTTTTCTAAAAACTTGTTTCGTTGCATTTTTATAAATGAGTGAAAAAAAACATATAAAAAAACAACAACAACAACAAAGAACAATAAAAACCACACCCAATTTTTTTTTATATGATACGCCCAGCTACAAAGGTAATCACTAATGTAAGACCAAAATGTGCATATATGTAATGCAAAATATGAAAAAATAGTCTTAGGGTGACAAGGGCTTGGCAGGAAACAAGTGCCACCCCACCCACAACCCCACCCCTCCTGGTTAAAAGAAAAGAAACAAATAAACAAAAATCCAGAGAAGTTTTTAAAAAAGGAAGGTGGCAGAACAATTTTAGACGTTCACCCGTCTAACAAGTCACTCGCAAGGTCCTCGATTCGATTTCCAGCCCTGCCCTTTTTTTTCCCAGTTTGACAGGAAAATCGAACTGAATGTCAATTCTTTCAGGGGAGAGTTTAAAACCAGTCAGACCCGTATGCTTACGGACCTGTGCATATGAAAAGAATCCATGACAGTTGAAAAACGGGAGGAAAAAAAACAAAAAACAAGGAGGTACCTCATGACTGTCCTGGTAAAATTTGTTAGGTTCAAATCACAACTGTATCCCCAAAGTCGGAGTACGGCTACCTTAATGGTAAGGGGTAAAAAACAAACTGTCGCATACGCCTAAAATCTCTCCATTAATTTTGTAAACGTAGGACCTCTTGCCAAGGAACGGGGGAAAAGAGTAGTTTGAAGGCTTTTCCCTTTATTGCTGTTTCTGCTTCTGTCTGTTGTGTATTAAATTGAACCGTTCTCTCTCTCTCTCTCTCTCTCTCTCTCTCTCTCTCTCTCTCTCTCTCTCTCTCTCTCTCTCTCTCTCTCTCTCTCTCTCTCTCTCTCTCTCTCTTTTCACTTTTCTCTTCCCTTTGAATTGTATTGTGGCCAAAGGCAGAAGTACAATAAAGGATTTCAGCGTTTCAGTGTTCTCTCTCTCTCTCTCCTCTCTCTCTCTCTCTCTCTCTCTCTCTCTCTCTCTCTCTCTCTCTCTCTCTCTCTCTCCTCTCTCTCTCTCTCTCTCTCTCTCTCTCTCTCTCTCTCTCTGTGTGTGTTTGGGTGTTGTGTGTGTGTGTGTGGGGGGGGGGATAATTGTTTTTATTTGTCGTCTCCCCTTGTATTAAAATACTATAATTTGCATGACTTTTTGTTGTTGTTGTTGATGGGTCCTACCTCAAGTTTTTGATGTCTTGTTCTTGTTTATTTTCTGTTTTAACTTTGCTGCTTGCTTTTGTTTCTTCTTTTTTATATGAAGTATGAATGTAAAAGAAAGGATAATATTGTCACCTGATATGATTGTTTGACTTGTATCATTCTTCTTTTTTCTATGACTAAATTTTTTTTTTTTTAAGAAAAAAAAACACACACAAAAAACCTACCACCTCAAGTACATGTGCGCCTGCGGATATGTGCTTATAAATATAAGTGTGAGTAAGTGTGTGTGTGTGTGTGTGTGTGTGTGTGTGTGTGTGTGTGTGTGTGTGTGTGTGTGTGGTGTGTGTGTGTGCATTTGTGTGTGTGTGTGATTTGTATGTGCATTTGCCTGCGAGCGTGCATGCGTGAGTGAGTTGTATGTATGTATGTATGTATGTATGTATGTATGTATGTATGTATGTATGTATGTATGAATGTATGAATGTATGTATGTGTGTGTGTGTGTGTGTGTGTGTGTGTGTGTGTGTGTGTGTGTGTGTGTGTGTGTGTGTGTGTGTGTGTGTGTGTGTGTGTGTGTGTGTGTGACCTACGTGTAGGAGTGAGTTTTACGTGTATTATTATCATACTATTATCACTATTGTTGATATTATTCTTATTGTCATCATTTTAATCATTGTATTATCTTTAGTTCCTTCTGAGTTCATTTTGTTGTTATGAGTTGTAACAATGTTGTAGCTAAGTATTTTTGGGTGGACTTTTCTTGGTTGCTAAGTTGTTTATTTCATTATGTTTCTTTGGTTGCTCTTTATCTATTAACGCTTCTCTTTTCTTTTATGATCAAAATCATTTATTGTGGCTTCTGATTTTCGTCTTCTGAAAGTGTGCATTTTTACTATCTTATTATGTATAATGTCCTTATTCCTTTATGTTGTTTGGTACTGCATATAGTTTTACTGTTTAGTATCTTTTTATCTTGATGTTTTCCCTGAAAAGGGCGGGGACTGGATGTAAAAAAAGCACATGAGTGCTTATCTATTATCCTCGAATAAAAGAATTTTGCCTTGCCTTGCCTTGCCTTGTCTCTCTCTCTCAAACTTCGCAAATCCGGGCAGTTGGGGAAGGAGAGAGGGGCTAGACAGACATACCTGTTTCCTTTACACTTTATGAAAGTTAACTGGGGTGGGAGGGGAGGGGAGGGGAAGGGAGGGGACAGCTTTTTCATCCCTCTCTTCTTTCTTCGTTACCGAAGAATTTGTGAAATAGCCTCCACAGTTTTCTGGCTTTGCAGCAAGACTTGAAAACCACCACTTCCTTGAAATAATGTGATTGTCGGTTTGAAGCGACAGTTTTGACAGGGAAAGAAAACAGCCATACAAACTGCCTTCATTATCTTCATTTTTTGTTGGCCTTAACTCTACAAACTTTCTCTTTTGTGCAGGTGGGGGAGCGGGGATTTTTCGCTGTTTCTTCTTTGTTTTGTATTGTCTTCTATTGTGTATTTTGCAGATGGGCAGAACCATTCGTCGGGACAGTTTCTGACCAGACTGGAATGACAAAAATAAAGATTTTAACACTCTGCTGGTAAGACTGCATGCGTGTGGAAAGAAAATGATGCCCAAATTGATGTATCATCATTTTTTGTTTGTTTAGTTTTTGCATGGCTTTTTCAAAGTTGTACCTTTTAAATAGTTCTAGCGTTTGTGCATCTGAGTGGACACAGAGTCAAGGAACACTCAACAAGAACCCCCCCCCCCCCTTTTTTTTTTTTTTTTTTTTTAGTTGTTGAGTGTTCCGATGGAAGAAGGGGGAGAGGTAGGGATGCAAGTGAACACAGGAAGACGTGAGATGCTGCTAAGCGCCACCACACGCAGCCCTTACACAACCGTCCGTCCCCTAAACTCCCTCTCTCTTTCTGTCACCTGGCACGACTTGCATTTGAAAAGTTCAAGGGATATTATCGCCTCCCACTGAACAAACTCTCTCAGTTGCTCGTAACCGGCTTCGCCTTCGTGCCGCGGTGACACCGCATGACATTCCGACACCGCTGACGAGAGCAAATTCGGAAGCGGATGTGCATTATGTCCCCTGACTGTGACGCAGAGAGGAGCGCGAGCCAGGCTGGAAGAGACGCGTCACCTGTGCAGAGTGGAGGCTGTGTGTGTGTGTGTGTGTGTGTGTGTGTGTGTGTGTGTACGTGCGTGCGTGCACTGAAACACGTACGGACGAGCCCATGCATACACATATTCTCTCTCTCTCTCTCTCTCTCTCTCCTCTCTCTCTCTCTCTCTCTCTCTCTCTCTCTCTCTCTCTCTCTCTCCTCTCTCTCTCTCTCTCCTCTCTTACACACACACACACACACACACAACTTGTTACTGCATTACACACACACACACACACACACACACACACACACACACACACACACACACACACACACACACACACACCGGGACAGAGACGAACAGAGACAGAGGGAAGAAGGGAAGGGGCAGGAAAAGGGTTTTTCAAGTTTAAATCAATTCACCAGTGTTCTCGTGGCGGAATTGCCTTTTTATCTTTCATCTCCACAATTTAAGAAGAAAACAATCAAAAACTCAATCAAATCAATGTGTTATCTGTCCTTGATCTCAGTGCTGATTTGGTGGATTCTTGCAATCAGGTTGTGAGAGAAAAAAACACACCCTAAACTGACGACAAAAAACAACAACGAAGAAGAAGAAGACCACCACCACCACCACCAATAACAACAAAAACAACAACAAGAGAATAAAAATTTGCGTTTAAATGGATTTATTTAGCAATCTTAACTTGGGTGATGCAAGGTGTTAAGAAAGGGGATGATAGATGGTCTTTAACAGTGATTGTTGATCAATTCTAATAAATACATCTAGAATTACTCTTGCTTAATTGTTACCTGAGAAACAGTGCCTCTCGCGATGAACATTTCAAAACAATTTCACAACAAAAATGGTTTCATTTCGTTTTGTTGCTGGTCTGTGACATTCTTTTGTTCTATCAAATTTCCTTCATGACTTTCAGTTTTCCCGTCTCCTTGTTGAAGCCATTTTGTTGTTTAAAATGGTAGCCGAGTGCTTACAACTGTAATCCTAACAACTCTGACGTAAAAAAAAATTTGTTGAAACTCCGAGGTCAAAGATTCAAATCTGGACGATCTTTGGACGAGGAATCAATGATGGTACACATACAACCCCCCTTGTAAAACTTCTTTTTAAAAAAAACATACCAGCGCTCTAACATGCGTACACAAGATAAATTGCACGTTAAAAATCTTGTGATTTGTCATCTTTCTATGTAGATTGCGAAAACACACACACACACACACACACACACACACACACACACACACACACACACACACACACACACAACGCATACCACGCACGCACGCACGCACGCGCGCGACACACACACAACACACACAACCACACAACACACACACACACACACACAACACACAAATGTCCAGCACGCGTCTGAGAACTGACAAGTACATTAGGTTATAAATGCAGTTGACAAAGTATTTGCAGTTGCTGCTGTTGGGCATTCTCCAGCTTAACACTCTGGAGGCCACCCAGAATATCACACTCTGTCTCATCCCACCTGGGAATCACTGTGAGACGGTATGTTTAAGTACACGCCTGGATGAGAAGTTTGCTTGAAAAAACAACAAACAAAGGAAGTTGCGTGTGTAACGTGTGTGTTCTGTTTTCAAGAACCTTTCCACTTAAGACAGCCATTATACGACTTCAGAGGACTAAGGCATTTTACCCACTTGATTTTCTTGCAGAAGTGCTACATGTATATTATAGCAAATGAGGAAGATGACCTCTGTGGTCGGCGGGGTTATAAACAATTGGCATTGGATTGGACAGAAGGGTTTGAGGAATGGTTTCTGTGCCCTGATCCTTTCACAAAAACTGAAAAGCTATCAGGAAAATGCGTGTTTTGTTTTGATTTCTCTGGTATTGGGTTCACAGTTCCTTATTTGTTACACGGGGAAAAGGTTGCAGGGTAGGTGGGGTGGGGGCTCAGGGGCCTCAGATATCTTGCCATAAATTTTGTCAGTGTAGGTGGGGATAACATATTCTGATATCATTCAAGTTGAATTTTCCTTCCACATCATAGATTGTAGTTTGTTATCTCTGCATGTTTATCATTAATCTGATCTTGATTTTAGTTCAAAGTTTATGTTTCCAATTCTTTTTTCTTTTTTTTTTGGTCGTGGCTTTAAAACTCACAGATCAACAATTATTTGACCAATGAAGCAGTTAATAACATGGAAATGCAAAAGAAGAAAAAACACTTTCGATCTTTTACAGTGCACTCACAACAATTAAAAAAAGTTTAAAACGGTTGTTTTTTAATCAAAAAGAAAGAAAAAATATTATACTTAAGTTTTACTGTCACTTGGCCAATCTTTTAGCCTGAAGAAGGTTTTAAATAAAGCAAAAACATTCTTCTGCCAAACACTTGGGTGTTGTGTTCTTACTTTGTTTTTTGCTCTTACAAAAAAAAATGGCAAAATAGAATTTACTCTTCCACTTAAAAAAAAAGTTAAGCTTCTTAACATGCCATTATAAAAAAAAGAGTTTTTGAAATTTTAACATATTAGGCCTAAAACTTATTCAGCGCGATATGTGAGACAAATCACAGATAATTAAACTCTGTTATGTGTGAGCTTGGTCTCAAGTTCCTTGTCTTTTTTTCCATCAGTACACTCCTTCCCCCCCCCCCCCCCCCCCCCCTTCCTTTTCCTCTTCCTTCTTTCTCCCTCTCCCCCTCTCCTCTCTCTCCTCTTCCCCCCCCCCCCTCTCTCTCTCTCTCTCTCTTCTCTTCTCTCTCTCTCTCTGTCTCTCTCTCTCCTCTCTCATCCTCATCTATCTCTCTCTCTCTCTATCTATCTACTATCTATCTATCTATCTATCTATCTATCTATTATCTGTCTACCTTTCTATCTATCTACACAGATACACAACATCATTCCACACACACACACACATCACACACAACACACACACACACACACACACACACACACACACACACACACACACACACACACACACACACACACACACACATTCACACACACACGCACACACATACACAGATATATTTTATGTCATCATCATCCCCCTTTCACTCCACCCCTTTCCCCCTCTTTCTGAGTCCTCTCCTTCCCTTGCTCCCTGTCCCTCCCCCCCCCCCCCCTCCTCTCTCTCTCTCTCTGTAGAGAGAGAGAGGAGAGAGTCTTCCTTGCAAACATATTACTCGGTATTTTATCTGATTTCCCGTCTATTGTGGAAGGGTGAATGATTTAGGGGCTGTTTGGGGTCTGCTGCCTGAATAGCTTCACTATTGCTGCTGTCTCTATGTCAATATGAATTGGGAAAAGATTTCTTCAATATCCTGTCTGTCTCTTCTCTGTTTGTCGGTCCGTCTGTCTGCTTTCTGTCTGTCTTTTTCCCCTCTCCTTAATGTGTGTGTGTGTTGTGTGGTGTGTGTGTGTGTGTGTGTGTGTGTGTGTGTGTGTGTGTGGTGTGTTGTGTGTTTTGTGTGTTTCTCATAGCCTACTTGTGTCTCTCTCCTCTGTCTCTGTTTTGTCTGTCTGTCAGTCTGTCTGTCTCTCTGTCTGTCTGTCTCTCTGTCTCTTCTCATGAAGTGTATACACACAGATAGATAGATAGATAGATAGATAGATAGATAGATAGATAGATAGATAGATAGATAGATAGATAGATAGATAGATAGATAGATAGATAGATAGATGATAGATGGATGGATGGATGGATGGATGGATGGATGGATGGATATTATACAGAGAGAGAAATTTGAACTCTAAAAGAATTTATTCATAGAGAGTCTCTTGGCCCATAGATGAAGGGGTTGCTGATCAACTCGCTGAATAATAAACAGGATGAAGTACAGCCCTGACAAACAAATTCACAAAGGGGGGGGTGGGTGGAAGAGGGAAACTCAACCCTTACATACTATATAATATCATACAGAAGAGAAAGAGGACCACACACACACACACACACACACACACACACACGCACGCACACCACGCAACGACACACACACACACACACCACACACACACACACACACCACGACACACACCACACACACACGCACGCACACACACACGACACACACACACAATCAATAATCAAACACCACACACACACAGAAAGAAGAAAACAGACAGACTGTGGAGTAGGGGAGGAGGAGGGGGGGGTAACAGACAGACAAAGAGAGTATCGATATCAATTTCGCACAACCTTTTCATAACGCTATGGCTTTCCTGGCACCCACCATAAAAATCCAGCAGTGAATACAGTCACACACCATTCCCCAACACTGCCTGTCACCTATACTAGCAGACCTATAGGAACAAGTCCCCCCCCTCAACTCCCCAACCCTCACCCCCCCAACCCCCTTGGTTACACAGCTGCAGCCCAGCCCCCCCCCCCCCCCCCCCCTCCCCTCCTGTCCTGAGTCATTGATCACTGATTGATCAGGAAGAACCAATACCGATCAAACAGAACCAGCCGCAGGGGTCACCCTTCCTCCTCTTTCTATTGCAGCCAGGTGTAGGGTCCCAAAGTGTGCGGGGCACCTGCACCACTGTTCGTTAGTCCTAGAGCTACACTCCTGCCCTGGTGTATAGGAGGTAGGCAGTCTTATCTGAAAGTCTTGACGGACGCCTTAGCCCAGTGGTTTCTTAATCCAGACCCTTCCACTTCAGTCTTATGGGTCCTTGAAGTCGTGGGTTCGAATGTACGGTATACAGAGGCTGGCACCTGGTGAATTTTTTTCCTCCCCCGTTCCTCAGTTAGAGGTCCGAGGTTCACCAATGGTGAGATTCTGCGTATGCGACCGTTTTTTGCCCACCTTGATGGTAGATGTGCATCCCCACTTCGCGAATACCTGGTGAATTAAAGGGGGAGGGTTATTTTTTATACGATCTCCCACGTCATCTTCAAGTGCAGACCTGATAGTGCCTTAACCCTCTTCGTGTGTGTATACACATGCAGAGGATCAAATGATTAACGCACGTTAAAGATCCCGTAATTCATGTCAGTGTTCGATGGGTTACGGAAACAGGAATATACAGGAAACAGGATATATACGGAAACAGGAAATACCCAGCATACATCCCCGAAGTTGGAATGCGGCTACATATATGGTAGGCAAAAACGGTCGCATACGCAAAATCGCACCATTGGTGAACCTCGGAGCTCTAGGCGAAGAACAAGAAGAAGAAAAAAAAGAAATTTGGAGGCTTGTACACGAAGGGAGAAGAGTGAGGGATTGGCTTTTGAGGCTAGGGGTAGGGGGAGAAAGGGCTGAATGGTAAAAGGTGGACCAGTGGTTCCCAAAGTGTGTTCGTGTGGGGAGGGTGGGGGGGTTGTTGAGTCAGAAGTGAAGATTGGAAAGTGTTTCGAGTTTGCTGGGGTACCTGGTTTTGTGTGTGAATGTCTGTGCACGTGTTCGTTTTGTTGATTGTGACCCTGTCCGTATTGGTCTGTGTCTGTCACTCTGTCTCTGTGTCTCTGAGAAACTCTCTCTGTCTCTGTCTCTGTCTCTGTCTCTGTCTCTGTCTCTCTCTCTCTCTCCTCTCTCTCTCTCTCTCTCTCTCTCTCCTCTCTCTCTCTCTCTCTCTCTCTCTCTCTCTCTCCCCATGTCATCCCCCCTCCTCCTTTTTAAAGATTTTTTCTTTACAGAGAGTAGGACACACAAAAGCCACTGTGCAGAGCTTAAACTTATTCTGTAGCTAAAAAAAGGTTCTCTCTCTCTCTCTTCTCTCTCTCTCTCTCTCTCTCTCTCTCTCTCTCTCTCTCTCTCTCTCTCTCTCTCTCTCTCTCTCTCTCTCTCTCTCTCCCCCCTTTGAGAATAAAACAGTGAAAGAACCAATGTACAGTACATGGCAGATGAGAAACGGGGGGGGGGGGGGGGGGAAGCATTTAGAAATTTAGAATTACTCTACAACAAAAACCAACTGGTTATACCATTCAGATGGGAACAGAATGGAACAGTACCACTTCTTTCAAACATTCTATACAGGTAAATTTTTCTTCTGAGGAAGAGAGACCACCTGCAGCCACAATATTGGAGCTGTATAGGCTTCATTGACGACGTATATGGATGCCTTTAAGGAAAGATGAAAAAGTACGTGCTTTACACACACAAAAAATCCGTTCTCACGGTTAGAGAAATAGATTAATTGCTGTGAATTTTCGTGCTCAAATTTCAGGGTGTTCTATGCAAGCAGAAAAGGGAACAACAACCAAAAAGAGACGGACAGTAACTGTGGATTACACCTGTGATTAATTACCCTACTTAATCAGTCTTTTGAAGCCTGACATTTTATAGATACTGTTATGAATATATTGAATTTTTACAGTAAATTACATGTGCCCCTGAAATATGAAAGACCACGGGTGACGTTTTATCAAAGTTCCTAGCATGCGAATATTCAGAGGCTTGTTGTAATTAACTTCTTTTTCAGTTTAGGGAAAGAAAGAAAGAATAACAGTGGTGGCAGTTTTCGATGTGTCACCTCCCGATAGTATTTCTGAAGTCTATAACCCCAGGAATACCTTTCATATCTTTTCTGTGCATAAGTCGGAGCATTCAAAACGGGCAGAAAAAAGAAATGAAGATATCAACTGTG
>CM060329.1:34733954-34738954 GCA_030674155.1 Stramonita haemastoma | reverse complement strand
GGGGATCTTAACTTGTGCACTTTAAACTTTTTTCACAACAAAACTATATACAGAAGTATGGACAGAAAGAAATGTGACGAACAGACAGAAACAAATAATGTGGGGAAAATCAAGAACCGTAACTTTTGTTGTTGACACGAGGGGACACAGAATAAGCCATTCTTCCTGTACCTCACGTGGCACATGGGTTTTTTTTTTTAAAGAGAAAAAAGGTGAAAAAACGATTTCAGAACATCCCCTGAGGGGGGGGATAACCCCCCCCCCCCACCCCCTTAATCTGGCATGCTCATTGTTTAATTTTCAATGACTTGGAAGAATTAGTAATGTTAAATATCAGTTAAGTTTGTATAACTTTTTTTTCTTTTTTTTGTTTTTGTTTTAAAAAGAAACAGTTCTTCCTTTAGTGTATTTATTATTGTCTGATCTATCCGGCTATTGTTGACAATGTTGTTGTGTTCTTTTCAGTTCATATCCCATCCAAAACTATAGGCTGAGCTTGTTGTTGTTCATGCGTGCGTGCGTGCGTGCGTGTGTGCGTTCGTGTGTGTGTGTGTGTGTGTGTGTGTGTGTGTGTGTGTGTGTGTGTGCACTGGAACATTATCAGGCGTATTTTGGGTATTAGGCTAGCACAACTATGTCAGTGGAAAGAGTTTAGATCTAGTTCTTATCCTTGTAAAACGTTATAGGATGCTGGAAAGTGCTGCCTGGATCATGCAGGCAGAACATCTTGTCAGGTGGTGGTAGTAGAACCAGCAGTAGAAGTATCGGTAGTGCCATGTAGTAGTAGTAGTAGTAGCAGCAGCAGCAGCAGCAGCAGAACAGTAGCAGCAGCAGCAGCAGCAGCAGCAGCAGCAGCAGCAGCAGTAGTAGTAGTAGTAGTAGTAGTAGTAGTAGTAGTAGTAGTATAGTAGTAGTAGTAGTGTGCAGAAGACACAATCGTACATGTTAAAGACTCTTTCAATTACATCATAGATCCATGGTTTGCAGGAACATGAAAATAACCAGCTTGCACCTGGAGCTTTACCAGGGCAGTGGGTAAGGCTGCCAGTGATGTCTGCACTAGGAAGATGTGTTGTGAGACGTGGTGTAGCATGCCAGAAACATTCTACAGGCTGTGTCTGTCACTCTTTGGGGGACAAAGCCAAAATGAATGAAACCAGCTCTATGTAAGTAAGTACTGCTGCAGGTGGCTGCATGGTGTTGTGACCACGTGTCGTTGTGACCACGTGTCTTTGTGATCACGTGTCGTGACCACGTGTCGTTGTGACCCCATGTCGCAGTGACCACGTGTCGTTGTGACTCCCATGTTCCAGTGACCACGTGTCGTGGTGATCACATGTCGTTGTGACTCCATGTCGCAGTGACCACGTGTCGTTGTGACTCCATGTCGCGGTGACCACATGTCGTTGTGACATGTCATTGTGACCACGTGCCGTTGTGACCCCATGACAGGGTGACTACGTGTCGTTGTAACCACCTGTTATTGGGACATCATGCCGCGGTGACCACAAGCCTTGTGACCAAGTGTTGCCTGATAGGCTAGATGTTGAGAAACTGACCATTTTCTCTGTTCAAAGGTGGAGTGTTTCACTGTATATCAATATCATTTCCAGTAGTCCTCTGCTGATATTTCTGCTCCAGTTCCCCTAGACATATCTCAGAATTTTGTCCACTCACCTTCAGAGATTTCTGACAGTCATTGTCTGCACACACAAAAGAATTCAGTTGGGGGATGGGGGTGGGGGTGGGTAGGGGGTTAGTATCTGTCCCAGGCTGTGCTCAAAATGGTGATTGTTCAAATGGTAACAGGGTGTTCTTTGTTCAGGAACGTAGCAGCTAGATCTATTTCTGGCTTCTCAAGATCTGCAGTTACTCCTTTGTCTGGAAGAATAATTAAAATATCATTTTTCATCATTTTGAGGTGGAATATCATGCTTTCACTGATTCCGTGTTGTTTTGATTTGTTTTGGAAGTTTTTATGAGTAAATATTGTGCACCCTGCCAGTGTGTTCCAAAAATCCCGTAATTTTCACGGAAACATTAACGAAGAGAAGGGGAAGAACGAGAAACTGAAGGCTGAACTGTAAAATGAGGGTAACATTAAGTAACAGTGTTATTAACTTCTTCTTCTTCTTCTTCTTCTTCTTCTTCTTCTTCTTCTTCTTCTTCTTCTTCTTCTTCTCCTCCTCCTTCTTCTCCTTCTCCTTCTTCTTCTTCTTCTTCTTCTTTGAAAGCTCAGACAGTAGCTATTGTTGTCTGAAATAATTATGAGCAAAAGTGCGTTGCGCTGCCGTTAGGCGCCTGACAAGTTAGGCCTAGTGTATCCGACTTTGGCGTGGGAGAGAATTATTATTATCTTTAAAGTCTTTCTGGAGAAAAGGCAGGGAAATAGACCAATAAGGCTGAAAATAGACAAGAAGGAGATGACTGAAAGAAAAGGAACAAGGTAGAAATTAAAGAGAGGGATAGAAAAGTAGGAATCCCTCGCACAGAACTTCCGGAAGGTGGGATTACTATTTATACTGCCAGGCCCTCGGCATCCTCACGGGGTAGTATAATTTCCTAGACATGTACATGTACCAATATAATGTATCACACTTACTGGCAATGTTCGACAAGGAATCATGGTTGCACGGTGCGGCAGGTTGGGCTTTTATCTTTCCTTTTTACTTCTTTCCTTTTTCTGTCCTTTTTTTCTCCTATTTTCTTTTGTTAACTTCTAAACTTCTTTCATTATTTGAACGTGTGGGAGTGAGTGAACATGGGAAAAAGGAGGACCAGGGTATTCTTTTCACCTTGCTTTCTTTTCTCTCTTTCTTATTTTTTCACTTTCTTTTTTCTTTTTTTCCTTTACGATTTTCTTTTGAAAGGGAGATGCCGATCAATCTCTCTCTCTCTGTCCCTCTCTCTCTCTGCCTGTCTGTCTATCTGTCTGTCTGTCTGTCTCTCTTCTCTCTCTCTCTCTCTTCTCTCTCTCGTCTCTCTCTCTCTCTCTCTCTCTCTCTCTCTCTCCTTTCTCCCCCCCCCCCCCACACAACCACCACAACACACACTCACCACACACACACCACACCACACACACACACACACCACACACACACACACACACACACACACACACACACACACACACACACGTTATTCTCCCTTAATCTCTTAGTATAACCGTTCTTTGCACATTGTCCTTTGAAAGCCAAGAAACAGCTTTGCGATCAGCTGCATTGTAACCAGTTTTTGCTGACTTTTTTTTTTTTTTTTTTTGGGGGGGGGGGGGGGGACCTGTTGTTTGTTACTTGCTTGGTCGCTTGCTTGGTCGCTTGCTAGATCTATATTGTTGCTGTTGTTGCTCAATTCCCAGCTTAACACCCTGGGGGTCACCCAGAATATGCACTCTGACTCACTCATCCCACCTGGGAATCACTGAGAGATTGTTAATACACACTGGTAAGAAATTTGCGTGGGTGACTTTTCAAATAATCACCACATATGCGTCCATACTCTGATTTCAGAGGATTACTCCCCCCCCCCCCCCCCCCCTTTAAAAGAGAGTCCAGGTTGTTGTGTTTAAGTTGTCATGGCTGAAAACAATCTCAACAGAACATTTTGACACCATAACAAACAACGTAATGTAGGCCTGGGCGCTTTGTGATATCACTAACTGACACAGGTTTTCACCCGAACCAAGTTTGCTATACTAACTTTTATATCCTCGATATAAGAGAATAAAATAAAATAAATAAATAGAATAAAATAAAACTGGTTGGCTTTGAGCAACGTGCGAACAGTATTCGCGTTCATGTGTGTGAACTTGATATATGTCTTATCAGCCAGTCTGTCCATCAGTCTGTCCTTCTGTGTTTCTTCAGGTATTTTACATAAAAACTTTAGCCAGTCATTGCGTAAGCTCTGTATACAATGTATGTCCCATCCATTTTCTAACGATGTGTGTACATATATATTTTAAAGGTAAAACAATCAGATTTCAGCGAGAAGATTTTGACACCCCCTTTTCTGATGATGGTAATAACGAGGATGACGTTGTTGACAAAGATGGCAGCCGGCATGGCTTCTTAACTTTGATGGATTATCATGACAATCTCAATCACGAGCAACCAGCCGTAGTGCCTCTGCAATAACACCTTTCACAACATCCTCACAGCCACCCCCCATCCCCAAAACACGACAGGTTTTTTTGTTCTCTACAACATCAGGAAGGACTACCCACTCCCTCCTCTCCACCCCTCTCCTCTCCTCCCCTCTCCTCTCCTCTCCCCCCACAGGCCCTGTGTTTATTGACAGTGCACAGGCAGAAGTAACGACCTGCACGTGCAGTGGCCAGTGGGTGCAGGTGTGACCACCATTTTTTTTCTCCTCCCTCCTAGCATCCTGTCTTTCTGGTCTGGAACTGATCAGGGTGCACCACTGTGAATGCTGCTACTGCTGCTGCTGCTGCTGCTGCTGGTAGGCTAGGCTATTTCTCCCATGGATGCAAGTCCAGAATACTCCTACCCCGCTGCTGTTTTGGGAGTAATTTCTCCCCCCCCCCTTTTCTTTTTTCTGACCCTCCGGATGGTTTGGTGGATGGGTACAAATTTTTTTTCTGTAAGGGTTTGTTTCTCGGAGAAATGGTGATATAGTCTATATCTATAGTGGGGAGAAAAATCCTGTCTGATGGGAAAAGATAATTTAGAATGCCTTCTTAGTGGAAAACAATGTTTAGTTTATCTGTATAAAATCCTGTATGCAAGAATCCTCTCCTCTCCTATCCTCTCTCTCTCTCTCTCTCTCTCTCTCTCTCTCTCTCTCTCTCTCTCTCTCTCTCTCTCTCTCGCCTCCCCTTCTCTCTCTATTTATCTATCAATCTATCACACACACACACACACACACACACACACCACACACACATCACACACACACACACTGACTACACACACACACACTGACTACACACACACACACACACACACACACACACACACACACACACACACACACCACAC
>CM060329.1:34718954-34726454 GCA_030674155.1 Stramonita haemastoma | reverse complement strand
GTGACGGTTTTTGCTTTGTTTAAATTTAGATTATAGGATTCAGTAGGCTCATTAACAGTAGATAGATAGGCAGATAGATAGATAGATAGATAGAGATAGATAGATAGATAGATAGATAGATAGATAGTAGATAGATAGATAGATAGATAGATATAGACAGACACAGACACACACACACACACACACACACACACACACACACACACACACACACACACACACACACACACACACACACACACACACACACACAGTATGAAAGATACTTCAAATGCAAGCTAGACATGGAAACGACCTAATGATTTGACACAATTCAAAAAATGTTTTTGCTCGTACTTGTAACAATCTGTTCATCTTTATATTTGAAATATGTGAATTCCCAGAGCCTGTTACCATGGTTCCAGGATCACAGAGAAAAAAAGAAAAAGAAAAGAGGAAAGGAAACAAAAAAGTTACCAGGGCTACTGTGTTTTCCGTTACTAAATTTAAACAAGAAAACAACCCAATCCAAAGCCCCCCCCCCCCCCCTCCCCCTGGTTACCCAAGGCAGCTAACTCAGCGTAATGGATGCTAACGAAGCTGATGCCATTAACCACTGATTATCGCTCATTAGAGATGTAATTGTCTTTATCAGTGGGGCCCTTAAACCCAGGAGACGGCTTCATCATGTCACAGCACCTGTGTTCACCAATGAAGCTCAAGGAGCGAGAGTGTTGTTGTTGAGCTTTCCCACGGCTTGACAAAAGCCTGGGAATCCCCCAAGATCTGCACCCTGCCTCGCTCATCCCAGCTGGGAATCGAGCACTGAGACCAAAAACTGGATGAGAAGTTTGCCTGTTTTTAGCAACCTCCCTATAGAGCATAGGCACACGTACTCTGACTTCTAGGGAATTTTGTTCTCTCTTTTAATTAATGAAGAGTACAGGTTGTTATCCTGGAGCTTCTCATGGAAGGAGATAATCTTAACATAGCATTTCAAAACATCACAACATTTTAAAATCATCATACGTCTATGTTATAGATATGGACTTTGCAATCAATTATGGCCAGATATTTGAAAACAGTCTCACACACACACACAGAGGCAAACTTCTCAGGCAGCATGTACTTTTGACAGTGATTTTCCAGGTGCCATGAGTGATTGAAACAGAGTAGCAGGCAGTATGGCCAAAGCTGGGAAGCACTCAAGTATCAGATTTATCCCCCTACCTGGTCCTTTGAAAATACTAGTCAGTTGCAGACTGTTGCCAGCAAAAGCTTACCCTCACCCACTTACACCTCCCCTACAAAACTGCTTATTAGCTGCAGAGTTTAAATCCCCGTTTACATGGTAACACAGTGCCCAACCATCCTGGTTGCCTCAACCCCTCTCAAGTCTCTGCAAACCCAGTGATAGGCCCTGATGAAAGGAGGATAACACCAGACTTTTTCTGGGGGCCACAAGTGGACGGAGAGAGGAGAAGGGGGGTGCTCAGATGTCTGGATGGGCAAGCCACTAGGGTTACGCCTCCTCCCCCTCTGAAGTGGACCCTGAGAGAGGCAGACCAAGAAAGAAGCACTAATTGTCCACCCCCAAATCCTAACCTCAGGGGAAATAAGGGAGGAGGAGAGGCAGGGGAACTGGTCAAAAGGGATCTATGAAAGGCAGTAGGGGGGGTAGGAGGGGGGTGAGGAGAGGTAAAAGGGGTCAGGATTGGGGAGGGAGGGAGAAAAGGGGGGAATAAAGAGGGAAGAATCCCTTGTGGGGGTCCAGAGAAAGGTTCTCCAGCAAACAGCCAGGGAGGAACTTCAATGGGCGGGGTGTCAGCCTGAAGCACTGTTCTGTTAGGGCAGGGGAGGATGGGGAGCTGAAGAGGTAGTAGGGCTAGGAGTGGACTGACAGTCTGGGGAAGGTGAGGGTTTCTACTGTTGGGATAGCAACGGTATGGCCAGCCATCACTCGATAAGAAAGCAAGGTGCTATGCTAATGTGACACCCCCCCCCTCCACTTCACCTTCCCAACCTTCTTAGAGCACCTGCAAACACACACACACACGCACGCACGCACGCACACACACCACGCACACACACACACACACACACATACACACACGCACGCGCGCACGCACGCACACTCACACACACACATTCCATTATCCTCGATATAAAAGAATGAATAAATAAAACACACACACACACACACACACACACACACACACACACACACACACACACACAAGTGCGAACACATGCAGAACATCTTGCACACACGTTAAAAGCCCATTCCGCCTTTCAGAAGCGTAGTCCATTGTGTGCTGGTAGGAACATGCACACAGATGTCATGTTTAGACATCAACCCCAAAGTCGGAATGCAGCTACCTAAATAGTTTGCTTCTTCATCTCCCTCCATGTACTGTTCCCTGTAAGACAGTCTTGGCCAGTCCAGATGTTTGTGGGATGTGCCCGTAGCCTACTTCTCACTAGATACACTTTAAAAAAAAAAAAAAAAAAAAAAAGACTAACCAAAAGACAATGGCAACAGAAAAACAAAGGCAACAGAATAACAAAGGAGACATTAACAGGGTACGTATTTGGTTGGGTGATTTTTTAAAAGCCTATGAAGATATGATTTTTTGCAGCCATGTAGTTCTCCATACCTATAGACGGGAAAAGGGGGAAGCTGGATTCATGGGTCAATACATGGACACAGAAGAGAATTTCTGACAGGTTCACTTTTTTACAAAGAAAAAAAAGGTTCACTTTTTTGTGACTGAAGAAACCATGTCATTAGCCAGGCCATGCATTGATATTTCATATTATGAACACCCCTTTATCTAGTTCAAGTTGTTTACTTAGGGGTACGTTTAGCTCCTTCATGTTTTCCTCTGTTGTAATAAGCAGGTGGGGTGAAATTAGCTTTATTGCTCTTGGGTGGAGAGATTTCAATCTGTTAGCTTTTTGTTGACCTTGTAGCGCTCGTCCGGTATTGTTGATGTACGATAAATATGAGATATTGTTATTCATTACACTGAACATATAAAAGATCGCATTGAGAGTGTTGCTCAAAGACATCACATTGTCTCATTTCAAATGTATTAATATCCTTTTGTTACTACGATCGCACTGCATCTCTTAGCGGAGATTTCCGATTTTAGGGACTATATTGCCCTCTTTAACACTGCATTTAGGCCTATAGGGCAAGACTTTCACAATGCCTCCTCCCCCCCCCCTTACAAACCCTACACACTGTCACACAGTATCACCATGTCAAAAATCACCCTGTACCCGAGACTACAAAAAAGGCCTAGATGGAATCCATGAACAAGACCCACTTCTTCCTTTGACATCCCCTTGAAACCCAGCTTCCCCAGATCCTTCAGGGGCCCAGCTGAAGTGAAGTCTAATTATGGTCAGGCCAGGCCTCATTTCTAAGATTTCTCACCCTGAGGGGCAGGCTGCTAAGAGAGGGGAAGAAGAGAGAGAAGCGTGGCCAGCCTGTCTGGCGAGGACTGTGGTATCCAGGGGCGCGAAGAGGCCTAGGCTAGCCAGGCTCTCTAGCCTATCCTCCAGTGGCTGTGTACAAACGGAAAGCTGAGGGGAAGCGACGGGAAACGGCGTCCTACTGGCACAAAAGGAAACTTCATTAGGCGACCACAGACGTTCCCAGCCAGCTCCGCGCCTCGTTTAGCTCTCTACTCTTTCAATTAGCTTTTGCATCTTGTTGCCATCGCTATTTGGTGGTAGAGCTTCTGTTGATTTTTTTTTCTTCTTTTTTTTCGGGGGTGGGGAGGTCAGAGGTGAGGGGTTATGGAGGACTTCATTAGGTGGTGGTTGATCTTTTTGAGCACGTGCTGATAATGATGACTGCTGCCTTTTTTTTTTTTTTTTTTTTTTTTTTTTTTTAGTGGGCTGAGGGAGTCAGCTGTGACCCTGGATACAGTGGTTTTTTGTCCTTTTTTTCCTTTCCATCTGTCTGTTTCTTTCCCCCGTTTCTCTCTCTCTCTCTCTCTCTCTCTCTCTCTCTCTCTCTCTCTCTCTCTCTCTCTCTCTCTCTCTCTCTCTCTCTGTACCCCCCCCCCCCCTGTCTTCTTCAAGTTCTTGGTACAGTGATTATTGCAGAGAATCTGAAAAAAAGAAAGTGTGTGTGTGTGTGTGTGTGTGTGTGTGTGTGTGTGTGTGTGTGTGTGTGTTTTACTCCCCCCCCCCCCCCCCCCCCCTTAACGTGTGTGTTGAAAAAGGGACTTTGGTATAGTAGTACAAGAAAAAAACAATAAAAAGAAAAGAAAATTGCATATGCCTTTTAGATAAGACAAATGTAGCAGTTTGTACAAGGAGAGACAACTTTATGTGGACTGCTTACCAACCTTGAAATGAACTAACTTTCCCCCTAAACATCCCCACCCCCCTTCTTTTTGACATAAAATCAATATCGAAAAACAATATCAATTAAGAACATTATTGCAAGTAGTCTGCTACAGAGGACTTTTGACAATATTATCTTAACGCGTGTTTGATGTCTCTGTTTATTTCATTAATATCATTATGTCCTTTCTCCGTACCGTTTCCACGGAGAAGAGTGTGTGTACCGATTATATAACAAGAGCAGAGTAAGAAAATGTCGGAGCATTGTGTCAGTGTGTGACACTTCTGAGGCGGGCTGCAGACCCTCGGGCCAATCCGTCCAGAAGCAAAATGTCTCCACTGAACACAGTTAGAAGAACTCCCGCTGTCTGTGTCGCACGGTCGAGTTCAAACCCCCCCCTGCCTGAGGAGCTCCTGTAAAGGTTGGTTCAATGATGGCAGTGTACTTCTCAATGCTCTAATCGGCACTACACGTGGTAGTCTGCCATTTTTTGGAGACAGGAGCAAAATATTGTGTATACTAGCCAAGTTGTAACGTTTGCTGTGCTATTAAAACAGAAGAAATACTTCACAGTCTTTCAGCTTGCCTCAGCCTAAAAGGTTTGTCTATTACCAATGTAAGCTAGGAGCTAAGGCTTTGGAGAGAGAGAGAGAGAGAGAGAGAGAGAGGACCAAATATTCTGTTATACTTGCAAGTTTTAATCTTAGCTGTGCTTGATGAAGAAGAAGAAATACTTCAGTCTTTCAACTTGGCCCAGCTCTAAAAGGTTTGTCTATGACTAATGTAAGCTAGGAGCCAAGGCCTATATGTTCAATAGTTATGGTTTAGAATGTTGTGTTGACTTCTTCATGACAGTGTTGTGGTATTGTTTTTGCATGGTATCGTTGTTGTTGTTGTTGGCTTTGTTGTTTTATTGGACTGTGTTGTGTGTTGCTGTACACCACTGTCAGTCAGTCACACCCACCAGCCTGCAGTCTCTTTGCATAAAAATATCAGGGCTGCTGTCCCTACCAGAGAAAACAGCTTGCCACAGTGCTGCTGCTGCCTTGTCCTTGCCAGTCTGTGTGCTTTTTCATATCAAAGTGGCTTTTTTTCTGCCAACTTTTGCCAAGCACAACTTGATATCTTGTCTTTGTAGGTCTTTTTTAAAATGCTTTTTCTATTTTTTGAAGCAATGTTTTGAAGCATGTTGAGATTGGGACTTTCAGTTTCAACAGTTTTTTCTTTTTTTTTATAAAAAAAACAATGTTTATATGCATGTTGAGAGAGGACTGTGGCTTGGACAGTGGTGTGGTAAATAAATAACTATGTTACTGCTGTTTAAAAAAAAAAAAAAAAAAAAACTCATGCTGTAAATCATATCATTAAATTTTAATGATCGTTTCCACAACTTGATATCAGATCAATTGATATTTTGTGAATATGTAATATTATGTGATGTTCTAACATTTATTCTCTAATTTGTTGCAGTAAAAAGAGTTGAGTGTTTGTTTGTTTGTTTGTTTGCTGTTGCTGCTGTTGTTGTGTGTTCCCCAGCTTAACACCCTAGGAGTCACCCAGAATATACACTCTTGACTCATTCATCCCACCTGGGAATCACTGTGAGATAGGATGTACACAGGATGAGAAGTTTGCCTGTATGACCGTTTTCAAGTACCTCGCCATATACATCTAGGCAGCCATACTCCGACTTCAAAGGATGCGTTTGTTTAAGTATTGCTATCTTAACTTTTTGTTTGATTTTTTAACAAAACAAAACAAAAACAAAAACCTTTTAAGAGATTATCTATTTGGTTTGACAATCAATCATTGATTTTGTAAAGGTAAAACTGCCAAGTAAATACTAGACTAATAAAAAAAAAAAAATAAGAAAAAGGTTTTAAAAGTTTATGAACTTTTTATCTATACAGAATATAGATCTACTACTTCTGGATTTGGCCAGGCAAAGTGTTGCTGATCTTATTTTAGAGGCTGGGGGTACTTTTGCCTTTTTTCAAAATATGTTTTTGCTTGTCTTTTGACAGCATTATTGTTCATTCACCCCCATATATGACAGAGAAATTGTGGGACTCAAACGTACACACACACACACACACACACACACACACACACACACACACACACACACACACACACACACACACACACACACAGCCTATAAGCTGTGAGGGTTCCTTTGTTGCTTTTTTATTTTATTTTTTACTTTAAAAAATGCGTTCGTGTGTGTGTGTGTGTGTGTGTGTGTGTGTGTGTGTGTGTGTGTGTGTGTGTGTGTGTGTGAACGTACGTGCGTGCGTGTGTGTGTGCGTGTGTGGTGTGCCTGCCTGCCTGCCTGCCTCTGTGTGTATGTGTGTGCGCGCGCCCGCGCACGCACACACGCGTGTACATGCGTGTGTGTATATAACACGCGTATGTGTCCATGTGTGTGTTGTGTTTGCCAGAAAGAGAGAGATAGTAGGTGTCAGGTTTATCAGACCCCACCTTAGTTGGCGTTTGATACGAAGTCGGAGGCGACGAATTGAAACGCGAGGCGGCGCGATACTGCGGCGATGGGCCTGGCTAACTGCGGCCACACACGCTATCGGGATTATACTGAGAAACTTCCCCCCTGACGCAAGAAAGCAAGTTTATAAGATACACAGATCTAGGCCCCTAGCCTAGCGCTTGCACGAATAGTTTGGGGGAATTTATAGGTAGTTAGTATGAGTCTTCTTAACTGGAGATATAGTACGTTTTGAAAAGTGGGTTGGTTGGTTGGTTGGTGTTGGATTGGTGGTTTGTTGGTTGGTTGGTTGATTGGTTGGTTGGTTGTTGTGGTGGTTGGTGGAGGTTGGTTGGTTGGTTGGTTGGTTGGTTGGTTGGTTAGGTAAGTGGGTGGGTTGGATAATTGGTTGAAAGACGTTTTGGTTGGTTGGTTGGTGGCTGAGTGTTGTTGAATGGTTGGTCCACTGTTTTTTGTTTTTGTTCTCGTTTGTTTTGGTTTGTTCATTGTTGGGTTCATTGTTTTTTTTTTGCTGCTGTGAACATGGGAGGGAAAGGAAATGGGATAGCAATCGATCATGTCATCATTCATTGTCATTCTTCATCGCTGTTATCATTCATCATCATCATCATCACCATCCCCATCATAACGACGATGATAGTACACGTACAATGAT
>CM060329.1:34701454-34711454 GCA_030674155.1 Stramonita haemastoma | reverse complement strand
ACTTTAAACCGAGGCCCCGTGTGCGAACGCACGCAGAACATCTTGCGCACATGTTAAATCCTGTTCCGCTTTTCGTAAGAGTAGGCCATCGTGTGCCGGTGGGAACAGATGACATTTACAAAATTGCAGACACACGGGGACTGGATGTAAAAAAGCACAAGAGTGCTTATTCCATTATCCTCGATATAAAAGACTAAATCAATCAATCAATCAATCAATCTCTCTCTCTCTCTCTCTCTCTCTCTCTCTCTCTCTCTCCTCATCTCTCTCTCTCTCTCTCTCTCTCTCTTATGATGTGTGTGTGTGTGTGTGCGCGCGCGCGCGCGCGTGTGTGTGTGTGTGTTTGTGTGTGTGTGTTAACATAGGCCTATATTTTGCACTGATGGTGCTTGTCAGAATGGCACTTTTTAGGTTTTTCATTTGTCATAATTTGTCTTCCATTCATTTGTCTTCGTTCATGCTTCATATTGTTTTTGAAGTGTGTGAACAGCTATGATTCATGTTCCTAACCGCAGTTTTAAAAAGAAAAGATAAAGAAAGAAAAAAAGTTAGGCACTTTTGGCGTAACACG
The DNA here is from genome assembly GCA_030674155.1 of Stramonita haemastoma. Taxonomy (NCBI): domain Eukaryota; kingdom Metazoa; phylum Mollusca; class Gastropoda; order Neogastropoda; family Muricidae; genus Stramonita; species Stramonita haemastoma. The sequence continues at coordinate 34,710,883 of CM060329.1, read as the reverse complement.
TAAGCTTATAACGTTATAACTCGGTTTAAAACATCCACATGGTAAGAGTCAAAGTATCTTGCAATTTTAGAAGAAACATAGACCCCCACCTTTTTTTTTGGGGGGGGGGGGGGGGTGATGCGTTTGTTGTTCTTGCTGTTTTGGGGGTCATATTTTCATTTTTGTTGTTGCTTTTTATTTTGACAGACTGGCTGATTAATTGATTGACCATGAGAGAATAAACATTTTGAACGAACATTTTATTGAGAGAAAAGAATAAGCACAATGGTGGGTTTTTTTTCCCCATCCAGCCTTCAGTCAAAAAAGTAAGTAAATAAGTTATAAAGTAAGTGTGCGAAGTGTGTGTGTGTGTGTGTGTGTGTGTGTGTGTGTGTGTGTGTGTGTGTGTGTGTGTGTGTGTGTGTGTGTGTGTGTGTGTGTGTGTGAGAGAGAGAGAGAGAGAGAGAGAGAGAGAGAGAGAGAGAGAGAGAGAGAGAGAGAGAGAGAGAGAGAGAGAGAGAGAGTGTGTGTGTGTGTGTGTTTCTCCATATGACACCAATAATTTTGTTTGTTTGTCAGTAGAGGTTCAATACATTTCTTTGTCTCCAAAAAGATAAAACAAAAATCGAGCGACTCCCAGCAGACAATTCCAGACAATTCTCGATGAATTCTGTTGAATAGCTGCAAGTCAGTGTTCAGTTAAAACTGAAGAAGACAACAAGAGGGCCTGGAAAAAATTTTTTTATAGGAAAAGAAAACTGCTGGAAAACACCTAAAGAAAACAGCCCCCCCCCCCCCCCCCACGTACCATGAAAGAGAAAAAAAAGAAAAAGAAAAAAACGCGAGTCTGCAGCACAGACATTAGTCTAGGCTAGTGGTGTTTTACTACGACTTGTGTATAAAACCATCCAAGTTGAAAAAGAAAAAAGCCACCTTGAAAAGTGTGCGGAAACCTGTAGATTGTACATGTATAACCCCCCCCCCCCCCCCCCCCTTTCTCTTCAACCACCAGTCCTATCACCCCTTCTCCAGGCAAATCCCACCCTCTGCCCTATACTCCCCCCCCCCCCCCCCCCCCCCCCCTCCGCGCATCCACAGAAACAGCATTTCATGGAGGGGTGCGCGTATTGGTTGATTTGGCACGCTAAAAATGATTGAAAGGCCACAGAGGATACGCCTTAAAAAGCCGAAGTGCTAGATCTCCCTCTAGATTGGCTCTGCTATTTAAACAAACGATTCCAGCGCCTCAAAGCGGGTGTTTAACATCCAATTTGTCACTTACGATCATATGTTTCGCATTTCAAACGCGAGGTGTTAATATATGCATCATGTGACATCGCTGACCAATCACAGCGTGTTACTTTCTTCAAGGAATGTATTCAGTCAAAAACGTGGGAGGCTCAGCTCACATTTCAGTGTGTACGCGCACGACGGCGGTTGTGGTCGCTGGCTGTGTGTGCTTCCGTGTGATTCTCAAGGAGTGATCGAAAGTGTTTTCTGCGTGGAGTACTTGGATTGCACATCGCAATGTCTTCCAATTTACCGAAAGAGCAGGCAGTTGTCTAACAGTGCATGATTGGGGCCACAGTCCCATGTCGGACCGCTAGGGGCCCGAACAAACATGGCGGCCGTGTTATTATACGTTTGTTCGGCTTTTGTTGTTTGGGCCATGCTTTGGCCCAATTGTGGAGCTGTACAAAATTATGATGACTGTCCTACTTCATGTGCCTGCCTTGGAATCCTAATCGACTGCAGCGAAAGAGGTCTGGTGGAAGTTCCCAACGATCTTCATCTCCGCAACTGGGGCACCCGATTGTAAGTTCTCACCTATTTTTAGGCCAACATAGGAGTAGACAAGCAGTTTAACCCCTCCTTCCCTACCTGTCCTAGTTCAGAAATATCCCCAAATTATCGACAGAAAATCAGTATAATATTGTAATTATGCCTTATATGACTTGGGAACTTAAGATGGTTGGAGAATGCATGATCGAGAAAGTTTGGAGCGGAGCGTTGCTTGGCAGTAAAGAGCTACGGGCCGTGTTTATTCTTGGCTTGCTACCGCGGTCTTCACACCTGAGGTGTGAAGTTATCTGACTTTGTGTAGCCCGGCACATGTTTGTACCACGCGTGAAAGGGGTTTTGAGCTGTGGGACTGGGAGTGCAACAGTGTGTTTGACACACATAGAGTGCAACACTTTTTTTGTTCATTGCCAACGTTTGTATTAGTACTTTAGCCAAGTAATACCCAAAGCATGTTGCCTACGATTAAAGGACTGGCCAGAGTGGTTCTGGCTAACAAAAAAATTCCTAAAGGCAGGCTTGCTGAAAATTTAGAAATGGACAAAGGCAGGGCCTGAGGGAAGGACCAGGTCTGATGACTTTAAAATATTTATCTTGATAGGTCTAATTGTAATTGTATTGATCAATTATGGTTGAAAAGCATAATTTTGTGTGTTACATTAATCATTGGATTTGTTTTCAACAAAAAGTACCCTAATGTAATTCCATCCTTTCCTTACTTCTGGTATGAATTTTTACCTGTCAGTGTCAGTGGATCATAACAGTTAACACTTATACTCTGCCAACATTATCCACATGTATCCATTTTTGTCATCTCATGAAGAATATATAATCATTATCAATGAAGTATTTTTATAGTCAAATCTCAAGAACTGAAGACATAGTGATAAACTCTTACCATGTTTAGAGTTTGAAATCATCAAAAACTAGATGATTTAGTGCTCTTTACTTGCATGGAATATGTGTAAGTGATGTGTGTATTATAAATATAATAGAACTATTATTTACCTTCTGAGACTCTTGATATTGTTGATAATCCATCATAAAAAAAAACAACCAAGCATCAACAAAAATGAAACCCAACAAATAATCCCCCATCTTTTCTGTTTTCTGGGGTCTTGTGGTCATTTTCACCAATTATTTAATAATCCTGTCACAGACTTTATCAGGTCTGAACTGGTGTATAAAACTAAAGTAAAAGTGTGTGTATACTCTGTGTGTGTCTGTTGTGTGTGTGTGTGTGTGTCTGTCTCTGTGTGTGTGTGTGTGTGTGTGTGTGTTGTGTGTGTGTGTGTGTGTGCATGCACATTTGTGTATGTGTGTGTGTAAACTTATAATTATATTTATGTGGAAAATTATTTCATAAGTTATTTTTATAAAATGACTTGTTTGAATACACACCACACACACACACACACACACACACACACACACACACACACACACACACACACACACACACACAAAATTCATGATATTAGTTTATTACACTGAATTATTGACAACTTTTATCAAAGACCTTTTGATGGTGACCTATATGATGTATTTAATTATTGTAGTTTACGGCTACATGCTTGAAACTGAGGAAAGTTCTGCTAATTAAAAGACCTCTCCCCTCTTTCCCCCTCTGTGCAGAGACCTTAGAGTTAGAAGCATTGTATCCATGACTTGAGATCATTCTCTGTTTCTTTTACTATGATTTTTAGACGTACTGTAGCTTTTTATGTTATTTTATTCCTTGTTCTCAACTCAAGCCTGCTAACAACTGTAATAAATTTTAATTTACTGACAATGTCATTGTGATGTACTTATAGCTCTAGTCTAGAGTTATTCCTTCTTGGGTTGGCTTTTCAGTTTCATCCACGGATCTGAATTCATTCTTGACTATTTTTAAATATCTTTTTTAGGTGATAAATCATTCATAAATTTGTCTTCTGGTCAGTTACTAAACTTACTTAAAAAAATAAATTGTGAGCATGTGGCTTTTAAAAAAGTGTGTGTGTGTGTGTATGTGTGCGTTTGTTTTTGTGTGTGCGATTGCTGTACACATTTTCAAGACTGACCTTGTGTTTTCATACTTTTTAAATTTTTATGTTGGCACCTTTGTTTTTTTAATAGGCTGTGAAAGCTTTCAGTTTCAGGCTCTTATGATTAGCAGGCATAGAGTAGCTTAATAACTAGATTATAAATTGGAATGTGAATAATATAATTAAAACTGAAAATTCTGTTTCAGTTATTCAGATACCAATTTCTTTGCAAAGTTCTTTTTGGGGTTAAAGTAAAAACAGAGTCAGTGATTTTTATTTCTATAATTAATAATAATATTTATTTTATCAGTGTACCACTACCAGTCTGGTAATCTTGCTGCTAATGAGTACTATGACATAATGCTATCAGCACAGGTCTTAAAAGTAAATTGTATCAAATGACACTTGACAACAACAAAAAATCCATAGCCAACCTTGTTCTGAAACAGTGAAAGTGAAACTTTATAATTTAATGCTGGCTTATAATGTGTAAACTAAACTATTTTGATATATTATAAACATTAAATTTTAGATCACAAATGTAGCCAAACCATTATAATGATTATTTGTGTTATTTTGGCTGTGGCTTGGTTTTTGTGTGTAATACTAATAGACATGGATACATAAAAATCATGATGTACCTTTAGCAGTATAGGCCATCCTTTAGTTTATGCCATATTCATCAAAACTAACACACACATGACCACAGGCATGCTACAGACATGTTTCTTGTGTCCACGCTTCCCTTTCAGATCTTTTTAGTGGCTGACAAGGGTTTTTTAGGTTTTGTTGTGGGTTGTTGTTTTTTTAGACGTTCAGCCTGTAGCATCAGGCTTGTCTCTTGTTCCTGACTTAAATGATAGTGCTGCAGGGATAAAGATGTTGAAAATTATGGGGGGAGAGACTGAGTGACACACACACAAAGAGACAGAGAGACATACAGACAGAGAGTCAGAGAGAGAAACAGTGGTGCAATAAATTATAAAGTGATTAGTGGGTAGGCTCCAGCCTGGGCACTTCAATGGTGTTTTTTTTTCTTTTCTTTTCTCTTTTTTTCATTGAAAATGAAATATTTTTGTTTAATTTTGTGGTTCTTTGGTCTGATTTTTTTAACACCCCTTCCCCCTGTTTTTTTTTTGTTTGTTGTGCTGTTTGGGGGTGGGGTGGGTATTTTAGGGTTAACAATATGATTATTTTGTGGGTTTTTTGGTTACCTTTTGTTTAGATTTTGCTTAAATACTTTGCAATATTTTTTAGCTATGTTACAGTTAATTTATAAATAAATAAGTTGCACTTGTGGGTGTTTTTTGCTTTGTTTTTTTTCTTTAATAATTTTGTGAGCACTTATTTACTTTACACTTTCACATTTTACTCAATAATAGATTCAAGGAAACTCTCCTCTCTCTCTCTCTCTCTCTCTCTCCTCTCTCTCTCTCTCTCTCTCTCTCTCTCTCTCTCTCTCTCTCTCTCTCTCTCTCCAGATCAAGTAAGTTACCAGTAAAAACAAATGATATTGACACATTGTGATTTATGGCATAATTATTTTTTTGGATAGATCTCATTAATTAAGTTTTAGCCACACTTTTCACATCACTGAGAATATTGTGTAGGGGAAATATAGTGAAAGAGTTCAAATCCAGCTGATCGTGTTTTTGAGGAAAACAACATGGAGAGTTCGTATCCATCAGTTCTGCGTTCTGTGCACGAGATGTCTGTTTTTCGGAGACCGTGCATATGTTGTTATGGGCCCGATGGCACTTCCAGAGCATGCAAGGATGGGAAAGTACTCAGCCCCCAACTCCAGTGTTGGGGGGAGGAATTAAGGGAGAGGAGATGTCTTTTCCGTCTTTGCAGGTTTGCATGGGGAGTGGTGCGGTGCCCTGGTAGGAGGAGGCTGGAAGGAAGATTGGGTCATCAGAGTTGAGGTATCTTCATTGATTTATGGGGAAAACAGCTTGCCCTGCTGCAGCTGTCAAGCCATGCTAGTTCTGTGTCGGACCTGACTTTTGGTTTTGACTTTTGTGTAGTGTACACTTGGAGCAACTTTTAATATATTGAGGTAGGGCTTATAACTAAATATGTTTTAAGTTTCGTGAAACTATGGTGTATTTAATATAAAGAGCTCTATCTACTTTACCATGACATGTGAACGCACGCACACACATACACACACATGCACGCACGCACGCTGTGTCAGTGTGTGAACACTCCCAGAACATCTTGCGCAGTTTTCGCTTTAAATACTAAAAATAGTAAAATTTAGTGAAAACAAAATAATGAATTTTGTGGGGAAAAGTTCATGAAGAATATAAATTTTAAATATTGGTAGACATCATCATTTAAGTCTGCATCTAACGAGTTATAAATTATAAGCAGTGGCATGGATGACTTGTAAGCATTCCTAGCATGTACCTGACTGGAGGATAGGCTTCACCAGGTTTGACTTGCCCACAACTCACTGCCTGATAATAGTGCGGTGTCCTGTATTTAATTAAATAGTGAGAAAAGTACTCCTTGAGGAGCCTAGACAAGAGAAAAGTGGAGTCAGTCTCTGTTTTCTGTATCTTGTCACAATGTCAGTGTGATACTGATAGGCGACAGTGTGTTTTGGTTCTGTGCATTTTACAATGTGTGGGTTATAATTGTGTGTGTGCATTTACGCGAGTATGTGTGTTATGTGTGCATGTGTGTGTCACTGTGTGTTTACATGTAATATACTTGTAATGTTATGATATACTTTCCAGTGATTGTTAAATATGGAGTCTGTATGAGTGTAATTTATAAAAAAGATTGTTAGAATGTTACAAGTATTTTTGTTATAAATGATGAATGCTATTTAAAATCTCAAAATGAAATTGCTCTGTTTCAGAGAACTGCAGTCAAATGGAATAACATCATTAAAAGATGAGGATTTTGAAGGCTTGGACCGACTTGAAGAATTGTAAGTAATAACACAATGTGAAGTCAGTCTTTATGTGTGTGTGTGTGTGTGTGTGCGTGTGTGTGTGCGTGTGCGTGTGTGTGTGCGTGTGTGTGTGCGTGTGTGTGTGTGTGCGTGTGCGTGTGCTGTGCGTGTGCGTGTGTGTGTGTGTGTGTGTGTGTGTGTGTGTGTGTGTGTGTGTGTGTGTGTGTGTGTGTGTGGTTTGTCAGAATTATTGTAGGGATAGATCTTTGCATGAATTTGACAGTATTGTAGCAATTTCAACTGTTGTTTTTGTTGAACTGTGAATGTTTTTTGTGATGGTCATGAGTTGTTGAATTTAAAATTAACTTTCAAAAGTTTCTGTTGTGTTTTAGCAGGCCATTCACATGATTTAGGGTTTTTTCTTAGAGTGTTTTTTCACAAGTGAAATCTCTGACTTTAGGCTAAGCCAGGGGTATGGGACAGGGGGTAAGTTGGGGTTTTTTGTTCAGGTTTTTTTGTGTTTTAAAGAGAAAACTTAAATTTAGACAAGTCTTGAGAAGGGTAACAATCATTTCAGATTGAATTTTGCCCCAATATTTTATTTTTTAATTATATATTGAAACACAGGAGGAATAAGTAGTCATTAAACTTAAAAAGAATTCTTCTTCACAAAATGAGATTTTATAATTAACGTGAAATAGGTGACATGGCAGTTGACGTTCTGTACTTGTTCAAGTTGTTGCACAGTGGATGTTTTCCCAGTGCTGTACTTCAGGTTTATTAGAGAAATAAATAGGATGCTTGGACTCCTTGTAGATTCTTTTATTTATATCATCAGATCAAATACAGCTTTCAAAGCTGAAAATGATAAAGCTTATTATAACAGGAAGCCCATGCACAAAGAAAAGAAAGCCAATTAACAGAGAATAAGAAAGAGGGGGTGAAATACAAGGATCCATCTTAGCAGCTTGTAGAACATTCAACCTTTTTTTTTTTTTTTTTTTTTTTTAAATAAGGCCTCAGCTTTGACCTGAGGCATTAGACTGGCTCACATTGTGATGGTCAGAATGTGTCACTAGCCTGCCTTTCAAAACTCTGTGTCTCCCTCCCCACCTAAAGCTGTCTCCCTCAAAACCTGTCCACCCACCCATCCGCGTTGTTTGCTTGAACTAGTCTGTGAGAACCGAACCCAGGGAAAATGGCTCTTTAGTGCTGATCAAAGCCCTCGATTTTTATTCATTCTCCCACATCCCTTCACTTTCAGCTGCCCTCAGGCGACTGGATTTCGTTTCTGGGGTCTTTGCTTTTCACCTTTTCTTCTTTGATGGGGGGGACTGTTTTCAATTCTTCGTTTAAACACATCGTGCTTTGTAAAGGAGATGGAACGTGTCCGTGATGGGTACTTTTAAAAAGTTTAGATTTTTAAAAATACAATATCTTTATTTGATTTTACAATGAGTTTTTATTTTGGTTTGTTTTTCAAATTTTTGTTTTGGGGGTGGGGTAGTGGTGGTTCCCCTTTGTTTGCTTTTTTTGTGTGATCAATTTTACCACCATCTCCTCTTCCTCCCCCCCCCCCCCCCCAAAAAAAAAAAAAAATCCACCAAAGTGTGTAATACAATAGGTTTTGTTACAGTATCTTGACTTGTGATCAATAAAAAAAAAAAAAAACAACAATAAAAACTCCCCCCCAATCAACTGGTCTACAGTGCAGACTAAAAGTTTAAAAAAAAAAAAAAAAAAATTGCCTGTATTAATTAGATTTAGAACCCAGATCCCTTATAGATTTAATTTAAGAAAATGAAGTTATGAACGAATTATCAATACATCTTGTAATGTGGTGTTTCATCATTAAAGGGCACAGCACAGAACTGCTTTGATATTGAATCAGTGGCTAGCTGGCTATTTTATTGAATTTATCAAGTTTATGAGATTTTGATGATGCAAAAAATGTGTGCTACATCAGTACAGTTAGTTGTGTCTACCTGAAATTCTTTTTTGATTTAAAAAAAATTTAAATCTATTTGTAATTATGATTTTTAAAGTTGTGGAAGGATGCATGCATGCATGTATACATATTATATGTGAAAGTACATAATACTTAACATTATTAACAATACGTTTGTGTGTCTGTGTCTGTCTATGGTCGTGCTTAAAGTTTTATACTTTTATTAGTTTTACTTTAACCAGGTAAAAAAAAAATTATCTACCAAAAATATTATTTTCTTATGCACACATTACATACATGTATACATCATCACATGATTTTAGATGTGTGCATGTGGGTGGGATGGCCTAGTGGTTTGAGCATAGTGCTCATGATAGATCTAGTTAAGGTTTGGATTTTGAGTCACCACCGAGGTGCCCAGAATTTTGCTCTGGAGTTAGCATCACTACCAACTCCACTCCCCCAAAAGTCCTTTAGATGAGACTAAAACTAAGTAAAAGTGGAGGCCCCATGTGCAAACACATAGAACATCTTGCACATTACATTAAAAACCTGTTCCACCTTTCAGAAGAGTACGGATGATAAAAACTTCAATGCATGCATGTGCAGATGTTCTGTTAGACACCATCCCTGAAATCAGAAGGCAGCCGCCTTAATGCTTGGTAAAAGTGGTCACATATGATAATACTGGAGTTCTAGCCAAAAGAACAGTATGTTTTTTAGGTTAGGGGTATGATTTTGTCTACAGTGTGTATTCATTTTGCATACAT
>CM060329.1:34693954-34696454 GCA_030674155.1 Stramonita haemastoma | reverse complement strand
TTTAGTTGTGAAAGGTGTCGGGTGTCAGCCAACACTGATTATTCTTGGAATCCTTTAAAAAAGAACAAAAAAAAACCCAAACACTATTCTTGGAATCCTTTAAAAAAACAAAAAAAACAAACACAACTTAAAAAAAAATAACTGCCACAAAGGCTAACACACAAACACTATTGTATGTTTCAACAAAGTAACCGAAAAAGTGAAAGAAAACAAAGTGAAAGGAACAAAGTTGCACATCCCTGTCACCTGCATTTATAAAAAAAATCCATCATTACATGTTTATCTAAGGACTCTTATCATTCCTAAAGTTGCAATTAATACAAAATTACACACAGAACTCTAGTAGTAGTAGCCGGGGTAGGAGGGGGAGGACTCTTTATTTTTCTTACTCTATTACTGTATTAGTTTGTTCCAGACTTCTAAGTTACAGAACTGAGCCCCACATGTTACATAACTTGTTGGAATACATACATGCATGTGATGAAAATTGGCTTTGTTCTTTGTTTTCTATTCAACCAAGGCAGGAAAGTCGCCTTTCATTGTTCCTCCCCCCCCCCCCCCCCCCCCCTCCTCCTATCTTCCTTCCATAGACTAGAGATAAAGTGTGTTTAAAATGTTCTGGTCACTGTCTGTTTTTTTTTTTTTAATCTTTAAAAATGACAGAGACTGGTGTTTGGCGCATGCAACAATTTTTCAATTCTATGCGCATATTTCTAACCAAACAGTTTGCATCGGAGAATGCTGATGCCTTAAAAACGAAAGCGGATCCATTCTGTCTTGATGCTGTCAAGAGAGGAGAGGAGAGAAACTCAGCGTTAAGCAATGGGGTGTTGACACTGACAGTGACAGTGACGCCAGGTTGGGGAGGTAGAGGGGGGACCACACACCACAGAGCTAGTCATTGTTTTCTGTGTTGACTCTTGGGCTGATAGAAGAGAGAGAGAGAGAGAGAGAGAGAGAGAATGCAGAGGAGAGAGAGAGTAAGAGAGAGGTCATCCAGGCGAAGGCTTCAGTTATGACTGACTGACTCCTACTACCATTACATTGGCTCCTGGTTTCTTCTGTCCACCACTGTCCGTCCAGTCTTTACTGTAACAGTAACTGATGCTGCTGGCTTTAGCCTGTTTAGGGAGAGAGAGAGAGAGAGAGAGAGAGAAGTGTGTGTGTGTGTGTGTGTGTGTTGTGTGTGTGTGTGGTGTGTGTGTGGTGTGGGTGGGGGGGTGGGGGGGGGGGGGGGGGGGGGGTGGGTAGGAGCTTGAGTGAGTGAGTGGTGTTGGGGATGGTGGAAGGGTGGGGTGGGATGGGATGAGATGAGGAGGGATAAGAAACTAAACATTCATGATATGAATTTGGAGTCTGGAAGGCTGCAGTAAAAATAAGAAATCAAGGAGAAAAAAAAGATGGTTAAAACTTTTTTTTCTTGTAGTTGTATCTATAGGGGTTTCTTTTTCAGATTTTTTGTTTTGTTGTTTTTTTCTTGGGTGGGGGGATAAACATAAACTGATATAGCATGGCTAGTTTAATCTCTTTGCTACAACAATCATAAAGTATGAACACGTAACATGTAAGTTGAATGTCCCCCTACCCCCCACCCCCCCCCCCCCCCTCCACAACAACAACAAAAAACAACCCCAAATTAAACGAAAATGAAATAAATGACCAATAAAAAACAAACACAATCACCACACACACACACACACCACACACACACACACCACACACACAACACACACACACACACACACACACACACCAATCCCAACAAAAATCAAATCAAAAGCAAATTCCTCACAAAAAGACGTACTTAAAGTTGACCAAACTAGAACACAGTATGTTAATTAACCACATGTGGTTTTTGATTCATAAGAAGTACTGAATTTTCATTGTTAGAAATTTTATACATGGTATATCGTGATTTTATACAAACACTGTGTATCCCCGAAGTCAGAATGTGGCTACCTTAATTGTTGGCTAAAATGATTACATTCGCGAAAATCACACCATTGATCATGTGATGAACAGGTTTCCAAACTCTAGCTGAGGAACACACAAAAAAAGCCATAAAAGCTGTGGAGCTTTGTGATCCTTGGCTAGTTTAATGACTATTGTTTAAAACAAAACAAGTAAAGAAAATGGTTGTTTGTGTTGTTTCAGATACCTCAGTCACAATGACATCACATCCATCAATGGCTCTATCTTTCGACATCTCATCAATCTCCGCACATTGTGAGTACAGCTGCTGGTGTATCTCTTTTGTGTGTGTGTGTGTGTGTGGTGTGTGTGTGTGTGTGTGTGTGTGTGTGTGTGTGTGTGTGTGTGTGTGGTGTGCATAGTGTGTGCATATGTGTGTGTGTATGTGTGTGTGTGTATGTGTACATGTGTGTGAGTGTATGTGTTGTGTGTGTGTGTGTGGGGGGGGGGGGGGGGGTCTTTAAGAAGTAGTAAGTAGCTTTCTGTGAAGAGTATTGCTTCAAAGTAATGTATAAATTCATGAACATTT
>CM060329.1:34682983-34687983 GCA_030674155.1 Stramonita haemastoma | reverse complement strand
AGGGAACTTCTACCCTAGAATTTCCAGAATTTGGGGATGCTATTTACATTTTTGTATTGACAGACCCCCGGCATTTCCACGGGGGACCAATGTATTTGATAGTGTATCTTAGGTTTACCCTATGGTATGCAATAAAACAAATTGTATGAACACAACTCTGTGTGTATATGCTGCTCTTTTTTCTTCTCTCTCTCTCTCTCTCTCTCCTCTCTCTCTCTCTCTCCTTCTCTCTCTCCTCTCTCTCTCCTCTCTCTCTCTCTCTCTCTCTCTCTCTCTCTCTCTCTCTTGTAAAAATGCCTGGTCATCTTTTTTTTTTCACTGTATCATACCAGATTGGTTTCGCAAGGTTGTTCAGAACGATATAACTAACACCACAAATCCCTTAATCCTGTCCAATCCCCGTTATTTGTCGGCCCGGTTTTATCACGCAGTGTCTGTTGCTTAACCCTAACGCTTTTACAACAGATCCTACCGCGAGTGTTTTTTGGAACTGTTTGATGTTCCTGCTTATACATCTTAATCCTTTTGATGTTGGCATTAGCACAGTGTTACGGAGAGATCTACCAATAGCCCTGTATCTACCAATGCTTAGGAGGAGCAGAATGCGAGAAAATTTTTTAAAACTTTTGGGGACTACAGACTGTGATTTTGTTTCTTAGAAGAGGGGTGTTGTTGGAGACAGCTTGACTCCCCCCGACAGTATTGAGGACTCTGTACTGATATTTTCCCCCCTGGCAGTACGTCATGGGATGATAAAACCTGGCAGAGCCCATCCCTTGCTGTTTATGTTCATATATGATTTCTGCTAGAACAAAACAAAAACCAAACTAAAGTATCACTGAATTCAGAATGCAGTTACCTAATGGTGGGTAGAATATGGTCACATACACAAAATCACACACTGTTGAGCCTCGAGGCTCACTGAGGAATGAACAAAAAGCCAAAACAACAACCACACCCCCCCCTCCCCAACAATCATGTGTGCACAAATGCATCACAGTGTAGGCCCAGTTTCAATTTCACAGCAGCAACCTTACCCCCTCCCCCACCATCTCCAAGGCACACTGGCTCATGTGTCAGTACTTCTTCAGAAGAGACTGACTGACTAGACTAGGAGGGGGCGCATTCTTTGCTGCCTGCCTGCCTGCCTGCCTGCCCACCTCCCACATGGACTTTGAAGTGTCCTCCAGAGTGTTGGGACCCGCACTGAAGAGGGTCGTGGGCATTGTCACTTTACAGCCCACCTCCCTGCACACTATCTGACCTCGCTGACCGTTCAGCCCCCCCCCCCCCCCCCCCCCTTTTATCCCCCCTTCCTTACTCTTTTCTCTACATGTGTGTTTGTGCATATATACACACACATGCATACATGTGTGTGGGGTGCGCACACACACACACAACACTCAACACACACATGCATACACATATACATGTGCACACAGCACACATTCTCTCTCTCTCTCTCTCTCTCTCTCTCTCTCTCTCTCTCTCTCTCTCTCTCTCTCTCTCTCTCTCTCTCTCTCTTCAGTGATTCTCACGCGCACACACCACACAAACACACTGTTAAGTTGGGGAGGGGGGGTTCTCTTTTGTGTCCCTTTCTCTCCCATGTCCCATCTGAGGGCAGCTACATCTCCCCAACCTCATGGTTTTGTGTTACTTTTGGCTTTGTTTTTTTGTTTTGTTTTTTGGGGGAGAGGGTGGTTTTGTTATGTTGTGTCTGTGTGTGTTTGGAGGGGGGGGGGGGGTTCTTTGTTGTGTTTTAGGAATTCTTTTATTTTTTGTTTGTTTGTTTGGGGTTTGTTGGGGGGTATTTTTGGGTGGGTGGGGGGGGGGGGGGGGCGGTTTTTGTTTTGTGTCTGTGTGTGTTTGGGTTTCTTTGTTGGGGTTTAGGGTTTTTTTTTTCTTTCGCTGATCCCTGCCCTGGCCTTCCCTAGCAAGTTGTACCTACCTGTCACCTGTGCTCTAAAGCCTCTAAGAGCAACGGCTCTCCTGGCTTGTTTCCCAATCCAAATCTGGGAACATTCATCTCAGGCATTTTTTTTCTGTGGGGCTCCTGATAAAAGAAGAAAAGGGAAGGTGTGAAGGAGGCCTCTGACATGTTTATGATGGTCTGGTCAGTGAAATGGTAGACCTGTTAGCCTGTGTTTTGTCCCCCTCTCTCTCTCTCTCTCTCTCTTCTCTTTCAAGCGGAAGGTTGGGGGGGGGGGGGGGGGATGTTGGTCGGTCAGGCTGTATTGTACATTTCTGCCCCACCCAGCTCTCTTCTCTCTTGTCTGTCTCTGTCTGTCTGTCTGTCTGTCTGTTTTCTCTCTCTCTCTCTCTCTCTCTCTCTCTCTCTCTCTCTCTCTCTCTCTCTCTCTCTCTCTCTCTCTCTCTCTCTCTCCTCTCTCATCTCTCACTCCTCAACACACACACACACACACACACACACACACACACACACACACACACACACACACACACCACACACACACACTCTGAAAGCGAGGTGAAGGGGTCACAGTTTTGAGAAAGCAGAGCTGACTGACCAAGGGTATGAAGACGGGTGGATTGGTGTGCTGTGCTGTGCTGTGATTGTGGTGGTTTGGAGATGGAGGGAGGGGGGGAGAGGAGGATTTGAAGGGGGAGTGGAAAGATTGGAGGTGGGGGAGGGGGAAGACGGCTTAAAGTTGAAGGTAACGAAAGCAGGCAGGTGTAAGGAGTGTTTCCACCCGGGGTGTCACAAGTTGCTCTTGCCCTGTCAGGATTTACGGTACTGCTAGGTCTCCAACTGGCGACTCCCCCCCCCCCCCCCTTTACCCTAGAGAGGTAGGGGGGAGCTTTGAGGTGGTGGTGGTGGTGGTGAGAGGAGGGAGGGTTGTCACTTGTGGTCAGTGTGGCAGGTTGGTGGCTAGAATGGGGGGGGGGGGGGGGAGGAATTGTCCAGTGCTGTGTACAGGGGTTGAGAGGGTCACAGTTTGTTGTTGGCTTTTTTGTGTTGTTTTTCTGTTGGATGTGTGCGTGTACAGGTGTGCGTGCGGGCATGCACGAGTGAAAAATTTTTTTTAAAAATGATATCAAAGCCTAAAGATCCAACCATGCTTTGTTATCTTAACCTTATTGACAGAAAATATTGCAAGGAATAGAAGTACTGATTTAAAAAAAAAAAGGTTCATAACCACAATAACTTATCTTATAGTAAAACAACAACAACAAAAATATTTCATTCTGATACTTGTACGGTTTTGTTAAGGATTTTTTGGTGTTTCATTTTCTGTACTGTACTAGAAAAGATGTTGGGAAAACTCACTAAAGGATGAAAAAAAACTCTTTGTCACTCACATTTACACACATAAAAAGATAATTTAATGCTTATGTGACATTACTGAAGGTGTAAAAAGTCAGGAAAGAAAAAAACACATAGCAACAAAGGCAGAAAAATTTGTGGAAAAACACGAGGGCATCTGCATATGTGCATGCATGCATACTCAAGAAATCACAAAAGTCCATGTGTGCACGCACATGTGCACACATACATGAGAATTGTGTCATGCATGTACACACACATACACACTTCCTCACTTTGTCTCCCCCCCTCCCCTTTCTCTAAATCACAGTTCACACACACACACACACACACACCACACACACACACACACACACACACACACACACACACACACACACACACACACACACACACACACACAGGGTAATGAAAAGCACCTGTCTTGTAATGTGGATTGAGTTATCCGTTCATAAGGTTTATTGTGAGCACAAGAGACCGGTTCACCTTAAGGGAAGAAGAACGTTGCAGGTGGCCTTTGCATAAAACCGTGCATCAACAAGAACTTGGACATAAAACAGCCTGGGTTGAGGTGTACGTTCCTTTGAATATCTCTGTTTGCATGCATGAATGTATGTTTTGGGATTAAAGTGTTTGTCGTAGCAGTTATGGAAACTCTCATGCTTCATAAAAATAAGATGAAAGATGTTTTTGTTCTGCATTCTAACACTTATTATCTTCTCTCCCGATAGTAATTGATTTTTGTTTACATGTAAAACAAAAAAAAAACCAACCAAACAAGCAACAATCCCAGAAGCTGGAGGGGGGTTACCTTAATTAATGGTGGGTAAAAATGGTCGCTTACACAAAATCTCACCATTGGTGAACCTCGGGGCTCTTGCCTGGGGAAAATAAAAAGCCCCAAACAAAACACCAACAAAAGTGGAAGGCTTAGGTAACAAAGTCAGTGTTATGAGATTGAGAGGTCACTTTCTTTGTGAATCAAAACTAAAGATTTTAAATGAACTGGGCAGAGTGTTATGATTATGCAACCACATTCTAACCTAAAGATTTTTCGTATGGCTTGACAACCCTTTTTTTTTACACCCCCCCCCCCCCCCAAGAAAAAAAAGTTATATTTATTTTTCGAAATGCATTTCCAAAAAATTTATTACTCCACGATTATTTTTTTAACCCTTGCCTCCAGAACATTTTTCTTTTTTTTCTTTTTCTTTTTTTTAACGAAATACTTGCTCGCGGCTTTGACACCACCAGCCTTTAAGAAAAGAAAAAAAAAGATTGATTGGATTGAGAAAAAAGAGAGAGGGGGGGGAGTACGGGCGGCAAGCGTGGCAGGCTTTTGAATCGGGGAGTGAATTGCCTTTTGTGTGGAGGCGCCAGGCAGTAGCCAGGTTTTTTCTCCTCGGCTCGGCAGAGTACCCCGGGTACCTTGTCACACACTTGGGGGGGGGGGGGGGGGGGGGGAGGGCACTGGAGGTTGCCCCATGAAGGTCAGGGGGAAGAGAGGGAAGGGGGGGTTGGAGCTGGGGGGGGGGGGGGGGGGTTAAGAGGACTGTTTACAAGGATATTTAGCGTGAAAAATCGGCAACATTGCCCAGGGGCGTGTTTGGGTGCAAAGTGTTGATGGGAAGGAAAGAGAAGAAGGGTGGGGGGCTGAAGTAACAGTTTTTAGACTGAAAACAGTTTGGGGGGGAGGGGTTAGAGAGAATGT
>CM060329.1:34617983-34677983 GCA_030674155.1 Stramonita haemastoma | reverse complement strand
AAAGACAACGAGGTCAGTGCTGGGGTGGGGGAGGTTTAGGGAGTATGAGTAGGTGCTGTGTGATGGCTTCTGTCTTGATACTAGAGTGGAAAAAGACAACGAGGTCAGTGCTGGGGTGGGGGGGTTAGGAGTGTGAGTAGGTGCTCTATGATGGCTTCTGTCTTGATAAAGGTCCAGTACTCACACAGCTTCCGTGTTGCCTTGGTTTGTTTTGAAGAGTTGAAAAAGTTGCATGGCTTAGTTCTTCTGTTTTTCATGTTTGAAAACTTTGGTAACATATTGTCGGAATTAGTTTCATCTCATTTTTTTTGGGGGGGGGGGGAGGGGGAATTATGTTGTTGCATTTTTTGTGTGAATTCATTTTGTGGTATTTTTTTGTTATCCTTTCTGTCTTTTTACATATTTTTGTCTGGTTAGAAAAAATTTGGGAGGGGGGTTGGGGGTGCTCATTTGTTTGCATAAGTTTGTTGAAATATATACAATATAAAAAAGGAATTTCATGACTTGTAAAAGTTCATTATAAGTAAAGGGTACACATATGGAAGCAGACATTCATATCACGTTTGTGAATATTACACCCATATGCATTCCTTTTACTTTTTTATTTATTTATTTATTTATTTTTTTTTATATCGAATTAGTACTCATATGCTTTGTTACATCCATTCCCCATGTGTATACAGTTTTAGGAATGTCATCTGTTCCCACCGGCACTCGATGGCCTACTTTCAGTCAGCATGAACTGTTCAGAAGAAACAGTGATATATATCTTTCCTGAGAATGGTGTTAGTATTCCTGCGTTAACAGCGTGCTATATGTGGTGACGGTGTCAGGTGTTGGGGGACTCGAAGCCAGAGAGGTTTGCCAGCAGTGACGGGGACATCAAGCGCTACACGTCCAGGCTGCAGCTGCTGAGGGTGCAGGACAAGGACGCCGGCCTCTACCAGTGTGTCGTCTCCAACCAGTATGGCTCCGCCTTCTCCCAGAGAGCCGAGATCAACGTCTATGGTACGTGCAGCGTTTGGTGTGTAACTGTGTGTTTTTTATTTTATATTATTATTATTTCATATTGAGGATAATGGAATAAGCACTCATGTGGTTTTTTTTCATCCAGTACTAGTGTGTATGCAGTTTGTGGGTGTGTGTGGGTGTGTGTGTGGTTGTGTGTGTGTGGTCGTGTGTGTGTGTGGGGGGGGGTCATGCGTGTGTGTGAGAGAGAGAGAGAGTCATGGATGTGTTTGAGTGAATGTGTGTGAGTGAATGTGTTTGTGTGTGTGTTTTGCTGTCTTTTCTTGTTACAGGTTTGTTGTTGGTGTGTGTGTTTTGCTGTCTTTCTTGTTTTAGGTTTGTTCTTGGTGAATGGGTTTTATCTTTTTTGTTTGTTTGCTGGTATGTTTTTGTTATGTTGGGGCGGAGGGTGTTTTTGCTTTTTCTTGAGGGTGTTTTTCTTTTTTCTTTTTTTTTTTAAGTTAAGAAATGAGTTGGAAAATGCATCAGTTTGAGAAAGCAAATGTGAATCAGTGAGGCAAAAGAAAAAATGATACTGTATTTTCTAACTCAGTGTAAGATTGATATCATGGAATCAGAAAATATCCCAACTATCACCTAAACACCACACACAAAAAAAGTCAAAGAGAGATCTAGCTCTCAAAGAGTTTGAAAATAGCATTGATACAAGAATGGAAGCTGTTGGATTGTTTCATGATCCTTTCCAGAATGTGAACATAGAAGACAAGGGCAGTGTATATATATATATTATATATATATATATATTATATATATATATATATATCAACCTTTGTTGCTGCCCTACATGCCAAGAAGGCATAAAAAAGGCTTTGGATGGATTGGATATATATATATATATATATATATAGAGAGAGAGAGAGGAGAGAGAGAGAGAGGGAGGAGAAACATCCCTAACCTTACGTACAGTACACTGCTGATGATACAAAGTGGAGTTCACCCAAGACAGTATTTTAACTCTCGCTGTGTGTGGTTTTCAGTGTTCCGGTGTTCATCAAGGAGGAGTCCACTCAAGACAGTATTTTAACTCTCGCTGTGTGTGGTTTTCAGTGTTCCCGGTGTTCATCAAGAAGCCAGTGGACATCACGGTGAAGGCTGGCCAGTCAGCCAGGCTGCAGTGCTCGGCCACGGGTCAGCCTGAGCCGGTGGTCATCTCCTGGCAGAAGGACGGGGGCGACGACTTCCCCGCTGCCCGTGAGCGCCGCATGCACGTCTTCCCAAGGACGACCAGTTCTTCATCGCCAGCACACGCAGCTCTGACGAGGGCATATACACCTGCCGGGCTGAAAACGAGGTTGGGGTCATCACCGCTAATGCCACCGTCACCATCCTGGGTGAGTTGGTTTCTGGGGTGATGTGGGCTTTTGGTGATTTGGCTGGCTGTTGTTTTGGGGTTGTGTACATAATTCTTTCTGAATCCCTGTGTCTGTCTGGTGGGTCTATAAACAAGATTGCATTGGATTCTTCATGTGAATCAACAGTAACTGTCTTTATCCACTTGATATTCACTCACATTCAACATTTTCACAAAATAAGAATAACTAAATTACAAAAAATGATGATAAAATAAAAAATCAAAATTAAAAAACCACCATTTTTTTTAAAATAAAAAAAAACAACCTAAATGAAACATGAAAACTGTCCCCAAAACTGACGGCGATGTTTCTTTCTACCCCTGAACAGAAACCCCGGACTTCATCCGGCCAATGGAGGAGGAGAAGAGGACGAGCGTAGGGGAGACCTCTGTCTTGGAGTGCATGGCGTCGGGCAGCCCCCGGCCCAAGCTGCAGTGGTTCAAGGACGGCCAGCCCCTCATCATCACCCCCCGCCACTTCTTCACCGCCCACAACCAGCTGCTGATCATCGTGGAGACGCGCTGGGACGACGCGGGCACCTACACCTGCGAGATGTCCAACACGCTGGGCATCATGAGGGACGTCACGCGCCTCACCGTGCTCTCCGCTGATGGACAGGTGAGGCATGCCTGGGATATGTGGGTGGGGGGTGTGTGGCGGTGGTGTGTGTGTGTGTTTTTATTTATTTATTTATTCTTTTATATCGAGGATAACAGAATAAGCAATCATGTGCTTTTTTTCATCCGGTCCCCGTGTGTATGCAGTTTTGTAAATATTGTCATCTGTTCCCACCGGCACACGGGGGCTACTCTTACGAAAAGCGGAACAGGATGTGTGTGTGTACGTGTGTGTGTGTACACTTGTGCTTGAATGGTGACACACACTTAACATTTTTTTGCTATTTCTTTGTTGTTGTTCTTTGACTAGAACTCTCAAGGTTCACCACTGGTGAGATTTTGTGTGTGAGACCATTTATGTTGCATTTTGACTTGGGGGATGTATGCTGGTTTGTTTGTGTTTCTGTAACCCACTGAACTCTGACATGAATTGCAGGATCTGTAACATGCATATTTTATCTTTTGCATGTGTACATATACATACACAAAGGGGAATTAAGGCACTGGCAGGTCTGCACTTGAAGTTGACCTGGGTGACCATAAAAATCCCCACCCTTTATTCACCAGACACTGCCCAGATGCAAAGCCACATTGTCATGGACCCAGGGGACCACTGGGCTATAGTGTCTGCCTTACTATGGTCTGTGTTGGCTCTCTTACAGAACAAGCCAGTTGTTGGGATTAGGGATGAACTTGTCTGTTTCTGTGTGTGTGCAGTCGAGTCGTACAGGCAAGAGTTCCTCGGGTCTGGATGACGAATCCACCACCACGGGTATCATCATCATCGCTGTGGTCTGCTGTGTGGTGGGCACCTCCCTCGTCTGGGTCATCATCATCTACCAGACCCGCAAACGCCACGAGATGTACAGCGCCACGCCCACAGGTAACAGTCTGTCAGAATGTTGTGTTGTTTTTGTTTGAATAGTGTGGTGGTTGGTTTGTCATTGTTGACAGCTTGGTTGGTTGGTTGGTTGTTGGTTGGTTGGTTGTTCTTTTAGCTGGTTTTGTGTGGTGTATCAAGTCAACAACTAAAAGATATATCATTGGGGTTTTTCATCTCCCACTTGTTGAGCATGCATATATACTTTACAGCAAGCTTAAATTGGTAAAAAGCAGTTTGAAAGAGGGGGAAAATGAGAAACTATAGTATATGAATGTTGTAAAAGAAAAAAATATATAATGAGTGCTAACAACGTGATTTTTAGTTAATGTTTTGGCGTATTATACAGTTACATCAGTACAAGAATGAACATTTCAAAATGTAAACTGACAGACTAACTGCAGGTTGTTGACTGGCATCCTATGAGCGAAGGACTGGATTGTTTTCAGTATGTGCTATATATACATAGACTGTGTTGTTACATTGTGATATGTGAGGGAAAGGCTAGAGAGTTGTTGCTGGTTATTACAGACGAAACCACTTTGCCAGGTGAGGTTCCCAGCTCGGGTACTCGTCATCGGACAAGGAAGGGAGCTACACTCAGGCCCCTGTGGGTGTCACCTACCATTATCAAGGTGAGAACTCTCCCCCCCCCCCTTCTCTTTATTCTCTGGTGTTGTCATCAGAGTTGCTGTCATCCTGTAGAGGTTTTTTGTTCTTTTGTATTGTTGTAGTTTTGTGGCTATGAAAATTCTGTTGTGTTTCCAAATGTTTTCATCAATGTTTTCTGATTTTCTGGATCTTGTGTGGAAGTAGAATTATGCTTCAGAAGCTGATTTTTTCAAAGTCATTAATTATCCTGGAATCTGAATTCACTTGGTATTGAAGAAGATGGTGCCTAATGTTCTGTGTTGTGTATACATAAGATCTTTCAGTGTGTACCTCAGTATTATCTCCAACTTTTTGTCATGATGTTTCCATTGGAGGTTCTTTCATGGATAAAGTCTTTAGTAGCTTTCAAATGAGCAGTGTTTTAGAATATCACCAGTATAGTAAATGTTCAGTGTGAGCAGTACGTATTGAGAGGGGGGGGGGCTGTTGAGGGTGAAGAGAATACTACCATGAAAATTCGGCAGTCCAATTTTGTACTTGAGCCTTCAACTTGCAGACAGCAGTGTACAGGCCTATTGTGTTTGCTTTCGCTCTGCACCGTTACATGCTTCCTTCTCTTTCCAGCAGACTACCAGCTGAAGGAGTCAGGCTACGAATCCTCGTCGGGACAGTACCGCCCTAACGGCTGGTCAGGCATGCGACCATCGGCAGCCATCTTCCCCAGCGACGTGGAGGAGGACGACCCTCATCAGGGCACCGCCCTGTCCCTTAGCCAGCAGGACCTGCACCACCACCACCACCAGCAACACCAGCAGCAGCAGCGACCGCGGGCGGGCAGTGTGGGCAGTGTGCAGGCCTCGGGGGAGGAGGAGTGGGACCCCATGCCCAGCACACACAGCTGGTCTCCTCCCACACCTCGGGGGGCGGGGCTGCAGAGCCTTTCCTCCCCACCACCCCTCCTCCGCCCCGACTCCAGGGGGCAGCAGCACCCTCACCACCTTCCACCCCGGCCCCACCAACCACGACCGGTGTGCGCCCTGCTCCATCGCTCTGCCTGCCGTGTGTGGAGAGGCTGGCCTGGCTACCTCCGCCTCCTCCTCTGTGACGACAGTGGCCGCCACCACACAGACTCCCTGCCCTAACTGTGAGCGCTGTGACGACCGGGGGGAGAGACCCAGGGACCGGGAGGGGGTGGGGGGGAAAAGGGACAGGTGTGAGGGGTGTGTGGTGCTGCACCAGCAGCAGCACAGACATTTTTCTGGGGACACAGGCGCGCACTCGGACTCGAACGCATACCAGCAGCCTGCAGGTCCCGCCATCCCCCAGGGCCGCCAGCTGTACGTCGCTGGTGTCGGGCCCTCCCCGACCCTTGCGGGCGGTGCAGGGGGGGTGTGGGGGGTGCTCCTGTCAGCTGCTGGGGGCTGCAACAAGCAGCGGAATGGCGGCATGGTGCACAGACCCCCCCCACACCCGCATAGACAGAATGGTAAGACACACAGAGAGATGGTTGGGTCTGCTTTGTTAGCAGATCACAACTTTTAGACTGTTGTTGTTGTATTGAGTCGTGTGTTGTATGGTTTGTGTAAGCTGATTGTTCACTGTTGAGAAGGCATGAGATTTTGTGATCTATCCAGTGATTGTGCGTGTTATATGTAGTCTTTATGTATTGATTGGCAGAATTTTGCTACAAAACCTATGTCTTGTCAGATCATCACCATTGGTGAACCTTGGAGCTCTAGCTGATTAAAGCCAAGTCAGACAAAGATAGTGTATATTGACAGTTTACGCCCTCATGTTGTTGTGCTGCCTTTGTGATGCAGGTACTGTGGCAGTGTTGTTGTATGACTACATGGTGGTGTGTTATTTTGCAGAGGTGTGTGGGGGGGAGTGCAGTGGCTGTGAAGGAGTGTCTGACTTCCCTGTGTCCAGCTTGCACCTGTCACCCTGCTGTCACCAGATCACAGGTCAGAGGCCGCTGGAATATTTTATCATACTTAAACGGCGACTGTGACATTACATACATAATGATAGTCACAAAAATGATTTATTAAAAGACTTGGTATGAATGATCAACAATTGATACAAATACAAGCATCAGAGCAACTGACGGTTTTTGTTAGAAATTGTGCACTCTTCACAAATGCATAAAAGCATTCACAGGTGTACAAGGCTAACACAGACACACACACCACACACACTTGCATGTTTTCATGAATGCAATGTTATGTATGTGCATGCACACATTCAAAGAAAACTGCTACTCAATTTGAATTAGAATTTGATATGAATGTAAAAAAAACCTCAAAAAACCTTGTAATTCTGTGTGTATGTTTTATGCACAGAAGTATTTGTATTTTTATGTATATTTGTTTTCTTCATGCCGTAAAGTTTTGCGTTTGTGGTGGTTGTAACTTTTTTTCCTTTTCTTTTGGTTGTTCTTTTTTGTTTCCTGTTGTTTTCTGTGCACATGACACAAAGGTGTGGGAGATGGGGCAAGGTAAACATTTCAGTCTTTAGTATTACTATTGTTTCTTCAGTATTATTTATTGCTATTGGTGTTGTTGCTCTTTTCATTGTTATGGTTGCTTGCCCTCCATTTTGTGGGTTTTTTTTCCATCAACATCTGACGTGTATTTGTGTGTGTGTGGACAGAGTGCCAGCAGCGGCCTAAGGAAGACCACACCGCACAGTTACCTGGCACCTCCAGCAGAGACTGTCGATGTTGTGCCCAGCACAGAACAGACCCCCGCCACTACCCCTCCCCCTCCCCCCACGACCTCAGCCCCCACCACCCCCACCCCACTCACAGTCACCCCCACCTCCACACCTCCTGGGAGGAGGGCAGCTCACACCCCCACCATTCCCCCCATCGCCACAAAGACGGGCCAATCAATGTGTAATGCAAAAACAGGGGGACGGGGGGGTGATGTTAGGGTAAGGGGTGGGGTGGGGTGGGAACGAACCAAAGTTCTTGTTGCCTTGTTGAAAGAGAGAGAGAGGGGAGAGAAAGGGAGAGAGCTTGCCGAACACTGGACCACAACGGGAATGCAGAACTTACCTCAGCTTGCCTCGAAACGAAAAACGCGCGCATGCCAACGCAAAAGGTGGGACAGGGGATGGATCGGGGGGAAATCCAGGGTCTGGGCATTAAGGGATGGCTATGTCTGTGCTTGTACGTTTGGGGAGAGGAGGGAGGGAGAGGGGGGGTGGGAACACCACCGTTCAGGAGGAGGGCCTCATTTGCAGGACTGCGACATGGGACGCCGTTTATTTTCTCTCAGAGAGGGGTTTGTGACAAATCGTGTGCTACATACATACATACAGTTGCTGTACTGGTTGTAGAGTTGTGTTGCGTATGGCAGAGTTGATAATCTTAGCGTCGTCTGTGATCCAAAGACCTTTTTTTTGAGTGTCGCTCTCCCCCTTGAAAAAAAAGGAGACAGTGTTGTTGTTATTTGTTGAATTGATGTTGATGGTCGGTCTCCTGATGGTGTGGTTCTTCAAGTATGAATGATTTTTATATTGGTTTTTTTTTGGTATAATGTTTGATTTTTGGGGAGGTTGCTGAATGGATTATAATGACTTGTCTTGAGGGTGCATAAATACTTCCTCACTAGCAATTTGTGACATGAGGAATGCAACTACACACATTTGTGCTGTCGATAGGTGCAGATTTGTCAATATTTCATGCAGGCGTGTGGTGTGTGTGTGGTGTGCATGCGTGCGTGTGTGTGCATGCGCACATGGCTGTATTTTGGTATTGACAGTGATGGTGAATGCTGCTGCAAAGTGTGGCTGTAAGAAGTGTGTGGAGAGTTCTGAGAAACGGGTATGGAGACCTAAAGAATGGCATCCTTTTTTTCTTTTTTGTAACCTTCATAATCCCTTTGTTTTACATTCATGTTTCTTTTGTTTTGGTGGGTTTTCTTGTTGTCGTTGCTGTCTTTGTTTAAAGCAGTGCAAGTGTCACACTTCTTGCTTTGTGAAAAGGGGCGTATTTACTACAAGATGGATTTTTTTCCCCTCAGGAACTTCTTGTACTTACTCCTCTTTGTTTTGTTTTCGTTGATTTTAAAACTGTTAGCTCAACTATAAGATAACAGACTTTATTATCACAATGTAAAGAAGAGGGGGGGGGAAAAAAAGGAATAATCAAGTTGGTATGAGATGAGAAAATACAAATTGGACAAAAAAAACTATTTTTTGCCCTTTACTCAGCACTTGGATGGGATGGCTAGTGGTCAGAACATTGCAATTTGATGACCCAAGTTTGGTTCCCGTTCGAGGGGATTTTTCTCCTGGAGTTAACATCAGTGCGGACTCCACTCTCCTAAAAGTCCTTCAGATGAGACTATAAACTGAGACCCTGTGCGAAGCACCCAAAACATCTTGTGAACATGTTAAATCCTGTTCCACTTTTCGTAAGAGTAGGCCATTGTGTGCCGGTGGAAACAGATGACAAGATTTACAAAACGGCATACAAAAGGAGACTGGATGTAAAAAAGCACACGGGTGCTTATTCCATTATCCTCGATATAAAAGAATACATTTTTTTTTTATCAAAAAATAAATAAATGTCAATGGTCAGTGCTTCATGAAGCTTTAGATTCTTTCCATGGCATGATTCTTTGGAGGATTTGAACTATTCATGATCAAAAGATCAGGGGATCAGGACTATTCAGAGGACATCTGAACTATTCATGACCTGAGGATCATGACTTCAGAGGATATGCATATATGGGATCTGGAAGTTGTTTTATCCCTGGAGATCATGTTGGATCATACTCCTCACATCTTGATTTCCCTTTATCAGGGCAGTGACTACTTCACTGTTTTGGTGTCAGTTGGGACAGGTATTGGACAATGTAGTTCACTCTCCTGTAGCTGTGATGCTGGTTTGAAAGCATTCAAGAAAGTGATTTTTTTTTTTCATCCTTTTTTTTCTTCTCTGTGTGTGTTTCCCCACCCTGTCTCACCCACCAACCCAGTCAATCCTCTCCCCCCACCCCCCCCCCAATCCCACTCCCCTTCTCACCTCATTTGCTACCTTCAAACTTAAGGTTGATAATACATGGGTATGTTTGAACAATGTCTTTGTGTGTGTGTGTGTGTGTGTGTGTGTGTGTGTGTGTGTGTGTGTGTGTGTGTGTGTGTGTGTGTGTGTGGTGTGCATATATGCTTGCATCATGTGTGTTCCTTGTTTTGTCTTTGTGTTTGTTTTTTTCTGTGGTAATTCTTGAAGTTCGTTGCCGTCTTTCCCCGACAGTTCATCAAAATGTCCTCACCCCATGAATCTACCTCAGTCCTCACTCCCGCAAGTTGTGCTGTCTTGGGTTTGTTAGGGTTTTTTCATGTTGTGGCACAAACGTGGAACAGAATATGATATATGCTCTTTATTTTCAGTTTTTGATTTGGAATGTTTGTGATTTTCTTTGTTTTTTGTTTTGGTTGTGTGTGAGGTTCTTTGATATATATGGTCAAAAGAATTGTGAGGAGATATGGGAGAATAATTTTGTAGTGCCAGTTTTTAAATACTGGCTATGTACTCATATAGGTGAGCAGGGATAATGGAGCCAAAATCCTGAGACAAAAAAGTTTTTATTTGTATTGTCAGTGAATTTTTTGTTTATTCTTTGACATCTTTATCAGAAGAATATGGTCAAATCTATTGTCAGCAGGGATATACAGACAAAATGGTGGGACCCAGGGGTATTATTTTAAGTGCCAGTTGTCCGATACTTGTTATAGTGCTTATTCTCATAAATGTGAGCAGAGGTATTCAGCCAAAATGTTAAGACAAGAGTTATATTTGCTTTGTTGATGATTTTTGTTTTTGTTTTTTTAAATCTTTTTGGTCATCCCTTTTTGACAGTACCTTTATAAGTATATTATAGTAAATTCAGATTTGTTGTGAGCAGAGTTATGCACATAGGGGTATGAGTATTGTCTTTATTTAGTGCCAGTTGTATAGGTATACTCTAAATGGGAGCAGGGTTGTGCAGCCGAAATTTCGAAATATGGAGTTTAATTTGCATGGTCAGTTTTTTGGTAAGGGTTATGTGACATTATCTGTGTCAGTATAGTTCTGGTCAGATTAAATTTGTTGTGAGCAGGGGTATGGAGGCAGAAACATGCAACATTTTTGGTTGCTCATAAGGGTGAGCAGGGGTTATCGAGCCAAAATGTTAAGACAGGTTTTTTTTCCCCATTATTAGACTTTTTTCCCCTTTAAATTTTGGTTGTGTGACATTATCTATTTATTAGGTATAATGTCAAATGTGTTGTGAGCATCCCGAATAAGAGAGAGGGGTATCATTTTTAATGCCAGTTGTACGACACTAACCACAGTCGTAAATGTGAGCAGGGGGTTAGACCCAAAATGTTGAGATAAAGAGGTGGGTTTTTTTATTTCTTCTTTTTCTTTTTTGGTTGTGTGACATTATCCGTATACTGTAAATAATCAAATTTGTATTGAACAGAATATGGAGCCAAAACTATTAACATTTTTACAGCCAGTTTGGTTGGGTTTTTTTGGTTTTTTTTTACACTAGCTGTGCTCATAAATGTGACCTGGGTTGTAGGGCTGAAATATTGAGTTGAAGCGGTTTGTTATTTTTCCATTCCTCTTGTTTTGGTTGTGTAAATTTTCTTTAGCCAGTTCAACATAGATTTACTTATAGTTTGTAATATATGTGACGTTTGGGTTGGGTACCACAACGTGTAAGTTCAAACCATGGACAAAAGGGTCAAGTCAAAATTAGAAAAAAAAGCATGTCCTTACTATGCTGTAAAACTTCACTGGACGCAATAAAAAACAAAACAAAAAGTTGTAAATTTTTAAAGTATCGTTATTTAGATGACAAGCATCATACCAAAATAGGTACATAGAGACAAAGCAAAACATTGTCTTTGGTTGTGTCATATTTCTAAGAGGTTGTGAAGTTGATGATGTATGGATTGAGTTATTTTGGTAAGATTAGGTAATTGTTTTAAATGCAAACTACAGAGGTTTTTTAAAATTCCTTTTTATTTAGTTTTGGGTGGCTACAGATCATTTTGGTAGGAAGAATTTTTTTTTTTCTTTTTTTTTTTTAACCTTGTTGTCAGCAAGACGCAAGACACTGCATCAGCCCTTTCACGTGGTTTTCACACAGAGAGGAGAGAGAGAGAGAGAGAGAGAGCCTTCATCTAGTTGTCAGTGTTCTAAGAACCATCATCCACAATTCTGCCATACATCTGCTGAAAGCTGGTGCTGCCTTGTCGAACTGTGATTTTTCATTTGTCTGGCACATGATAGAAATCCAAGCCCTGTTGTTGTTGTTGTTTTATTTTTAACCCCCTATGTTTAACCCCTTTTATACCCACCCACCCACCTTGCCACCATCCCTCTCTCTAATGCATCCCCCACCCTCCATTGCTTTCCTCCCTTTGCCAAACGGTGTTTCAGAAATCCTTGGCTGCCTCTGTGGCACTATGATTGAGGAAAAGGCTGTGCGGTTGTTTTGACCAGGTTGTGTGTGTGGGTGTGTGGATTGGACCAAAGGAAGTTGCAGGCTTTAAAGATAGGCAAATGTAGAATGAGCATCAAGTAGAATAGTGCTGGACTTCACAAATGTTTTGGATTTTTTTTATTGTGGGTTTACTGTGGGGGGAGGGATGCATTTTGGGGGGGAGGAAGAGAGGGGAGATCTTTTTTATTTTGCTTCTTGCATAGTCATTTATTCTTCAGCCTTGTGGGAAACATATGTTACATAAACACACACCTGTCCTCATTTTATATGTATGGGGTTTTCTCTTTCATAAATTATTCAAATATTCCATTTTGCAAAATTGGCTATAATTTCAAAGGGACAGTCAAAATGACTCTTTGTAGTTTCTGAAGTATGGGGGTTTTGTGGTGTTTTTTTTTTCAGATATATATTTTGTTTTCAAAATTTCAGTTTGAAGTCATTCGCTTCTTGTTTTGTTTTGTTTTTCAGTCTGATTTTACTGTTAAATCTCAGCTGTATTCTGAATTCTGTAGTTTGATGGCTGAATGAATATAGATTATTTTAGTAAATAATGCAGTACAAATGCACCAGTTTCCCAAAGTAAAAATTTGGTATCACTCTTTTTTTTTTAAAAATCATGTTTGTGAACACTAGAAAAGCCTAGGAGGAATGAAAGTGATATTGTCATGAGCACAAAGATTGTGTGTATGTGTGTAAGAGAGAGAAAGATTGTGTAATATGTGAGATTTTTTCATCAATCTTAGGGCAGTCATAGTACTTAATACAAATGTTACATTTTTAAAAGATGTATATATTGCAAGTCACAATGACTGAGCGTTCTTTAAGGTCAAAAATGGAATTAATTTATGGTATAAACATTTTTTTATGTTTGTGTGTGAAATTTTTGCATTGTACAGTTGATGAAACTGGAAATTAAAAAAATGCATAGAAATTGATGCAGTCACATGAATACCAGTTTGCCTTTGTGATTTGTTTTAAGTGTGTGGTGTGTGTGGATTTTTAAAAATATTTTTTTATTCTTTGGCTAGAGCTCCGGGGTTCAACAAAAGAGTGATATTTTGCATATCTGACCATTTTTGCCCACCATGAAGGTAGCCGCATTCGAACTTAGGGGATGTACACTGGGTATGTTTGCGTTTCTGTAACCCAAGGAATGCTGACATGAATTAAGTGACCTTTAATATACATATTTGATCTTCTGCATGTGTGGCAGGCCTGCACTGGAAGTTGACCTGGGAGATCGTAAAAATTCCATCCCTTAATTCACCAGATGCCACTAAGATTTAAATGCACTACTTCATCAACCATGGAACTGAAGTTGAATGGTCTTAATCACTCGGCCATTGTGTCCATCATGTGTGTGGAGAAGGTTTCAGGTTTCAGGTTCCAACAGAATGTGGCTCTGAAGTACACCTCTTGAGATTTGAAGCTTTGGGAATCACAACCCAATCAAGAGTTCTCTGCTTTCCTTTTTTTGTTCTTTTTTTTTTTTTTTTTAAGCTGTGCCATCAACAAAGCCCCTGGACACATTTAAACAACAATGGAAGACCACCACCCCCAAAACCTCCCCATTCCACTTGC
Organism: Stramonita haemastoma; assembly: GCA_030674155.1. Taxonomy (NCBI): domain Eukaryota; kingdom Metazoa; phylum Mollusca; class Gastropoda; order Neogastropoda; family Muricidae; genus Stramonita; species Stramonita haemastoma. The sequence goes on along the minus strand of CM060329.1, from coordinate 34,664,401 downwards.
CCCCACTATAATTATTCTACCCTACTTAACATGCTCTGCACCATACTCCAGACCTACCCCCACCATACTACCCCTCCCCTAGACCTACCCCCACCATACTCCACACTCCCCAGACCTCCCCCCCCCCCCCCCCCCCCGACCTACCTCCACCTCTGTGTGTGTGTGTGTGTGTGTGTGTGCACACGCGCGTTTGCGTGCATGCATACGTGCATGTGTCTGTGTTTAGTGGGTGTGCGTGTATGTGTGCGCGCGCGGGCGCGGTGCACAGGCTGTCAGTGCATGCATATAAACAATCCAAAGAAAACTGTTAACCATAATACAAGGGATACGTCAACGAAATTGTATTTGTGTTCACACACACGCACACTGACACTTGACACTGACCCTGTGTGCGAACGCACGCACAACATCTTGCGCACACGTTAAATCTTGTTCCGCTTTTCGTAAGAGTAGGCCATTGTGTGCCAGTGGGAACAGATGACAAGATTTACACAACTGCATACACACGGGGACTGGATGAAAAAAGCACATGAGTGCTTACCCCATTATCCTCGATATAAAAGAATAATTTTTTTAAAAAAAAAAAAACGGTGCATTATTGATACTGCCACACCACACGCACGCACACATACACGCGCGCACACGACATGGTAGTGAGAGCATTGCGCTCGCGATCTGATGGCCTGGGTTCGAGTGTTCATCTGTTCAAGGGTTGTTTTTTTTATCCGTGGAGTTAACATCAGTGTCGGTCGTACTCCCCCGAAAATCATTGAATGAGATTATAAATCGTGTGTGGGAACGCACACAGAACATCTTGTGCACACGTTAAAACCCGTCCCTCCTTTTGGAGGAATAGGCCATTGTGTGGCGGTGGGAACAAATGGCAAAACAGACAAACCGCATGCGTAAGGGGAATAGGTGTTGAAGATAAATGAGTGCAAGAGTGCTCATACACACACGCACATGCACACACACACAAACCAAGAAATAAAAGACCCATAGGTGTAAGAAACCTTAACAACGTGACAATGTTTTGAGGATTTCTGTCATTTCATGCAGACCACGGACTCACTTATCAAGCAGCTAGGTCTACGTGTAGCCTACATATTTTTCTGTTTTATGTGGACCGATGACATGCAAAAACAGTTTATTGTAATTTTTTTTTTTGTTTTGTTGCAAAAACAGAGTTAATTATTGTGGTAGGCCTATTGCAGGCCTAATGCAGTGTACTTTATCATTCACTCACACACACACACACACACACACACACACACACACACACACAGTGCCGGTGGAAGATGATGACAAAATTAAACTGCATACACACGGGGACAAGACACAAAAAAGCACATGAGTGCTTATTCCATTATCCTTGAAATAAAAGAATGAAATAAATAAAAACACACACATGTCAATCAAAAAACAATTCCGGTTAGAGCTGACCATAATACTGTCCTTCGTATTTTGTCCTTTCCCCCCCCCCCCCCTCTCTTATCATTATCTAAAAGGGGCGGGATAGCTCAGTGGTCAGAGCACTAGCTTTTCCCCAGTCAAGTTAAGCAGCGTCGAGCGTGGTTACCAGTTGGATGGGTGACCGTTTGCGCACCTTGGCCTTCCCCCCAGTTCACCCAGCTGTAAATGGGTACCTGCCCTTTTAGGGTCAGGGAAGGTAAAGCAGCGAAGGAGAGGAGATGGGCGCCACCCTCAATATGCTGGTCCCTACAGAAGCTGAGGTCTCTGATGTCTCGCTCCCCTACGACTACCTAGGTTATGGAACACCTTTACCTTTAAAAGAAAAAAACATCCAGCCCTTAAACGAAGACAACAAGTTGAGTCGATCAATCTATGGAGTTTCCTTACAGCAGTATTATCCTCCCTGTTCTGAGTTCAGAGCATCGTCTGGCGGGTGCCAGCGAGGGGAGGGGGGGGGGGGGGGGGGATGCCTTTCCACAATACAAGTTGCTATATCAATAGCTATTTCGTATTCAGCTGTTTGGTTTTCAGATTCGTAATAGCCACTGTAACCGACTGTCAACACTTCAACTCATCCACGTGGTTGGGCATTTTTGTTTTCTTGTATCATGCTTTAAAGTACGTCTTTTTTCTGAGATCAATTTTGAATTGGCTTGATATTTTTGTATGTTTATTGTGAGGGTGTTATCAATCTTTGACAATTCTGTTGCAATTTTTGGTTTAGTAACACCACACTTGTGTAAGTAATTTTGCATAATCGATGTTAAATGCAGACAGCAGACGACGTTTAATTAGGGGTGCAGATCCGTACACGTGATCGTGGCTAAATCTGATTGGTTGAAAATATTGCTCATGTGCAGGCGCTTCATTTGACAGAAGGGAATGCGAAAACGTCATGATAATGAACCAGAAAATGGGATGGAAAGAATGAATTGGAAAGTAAGATTAGGATGATAATCAGCATTTGTATGAAACAGTGTAAAAGCAAATCAAGCCGGTGAACAGCAGAAGTTATGTGATAACATTTTGTTTAATCTGATCGCTTTTGTGAACATCAATGAGAAAGACTTGTCGTCTGCAAATGTTCCATAAAAAAAAAATTCAGAAAAGGCACTGTGTGACAGCTTATAGAAGGAAGACACGTCAAGCCTCAGTGAATATGAGAGTTAAGTTATACAAAGAACTCCATACTGCTCAGTAGAAGTAGCGATTTCAGAGGCATCCTTCGAAAAAAAAAAAAAAAAAAAGGAAGCACCTTCGAATCTACTAACGACAGGAGTTAGGGAAGCATAGCTAAACATAAAAAACAAGAAATATGAAGATTAATTGGCTCTTGGTAATCCCACTATTCGTCGCAGCTTCTGTCACGCAGGCTCAGTGGAAACAAAGGAAGAAAAGGCCGTACAGACATCATTATGATTGCGAAACGTGCGAACAGATAGTCGAGAATTTTAGACAGGTAAGTGATGCGCTCGACTTTTCTTTTTGTTTTGAGTTAAGGATAAGAGTTGAGTAAAATGCACACACACACACACACACACACACACACACACACACACACACACACACACACACACACACACACAACACACACACACACACACACACCAACATAAAAGCCACAAAGATTTGATCATGTGTGCATGCATGTCAGAGAAATGCATAATGCATAATTATAACATTAACAAGCACACCACACACACACGTGCCACACACATGCCCCCCCCCCCCCCCCCCACACACACACACACACACTCTCACTTACTCTCACTCTTTCTTGCCTATTCTTTCTTACACTGGTAAGCCAATTATCAACTATAGGCATCCTGGCTATGCATGTGTGTGTGTGCATGTGTGTGTGCGTGCGTGCTTGCATGCACACACACACACACACGTACACACACACGTACACACACACGTACACACACACACACACCACACACACAGTACACACACACACACACACACAGTACACACACATACACACACACACACACACACACACACACACACACACACACACACACACACACACACACACACACACACACACACACACACACACACACACACTGTATCATGTGTATGCATGCTTACACGCACAAACATTCATGCACATAATCCTGAAGTCAGATTGTGGCTACCTTAATGGTAGGCAAAAAATGGTCAAATACACAAAAATCTCACAAGCAGTGAACTTCTGAGCTGTAGCTGAGGAATAGACAGGAAAAAAATGCATATATGCGCAAACCCACATTTTTATAATATAATGGACAATATAAATAAACCTATAGAAGGGGCATCATGTAGTAAGAGATTAATATATGACTTCAGTGTGTGTGTGTGTGTGTGTGTGTGTGTGTGTGTGTGTGTGTGTGATAGAAGGGGCATCTGTAGTAAAAGATTAATATGACCTCTAGGTGTGGTGTGTGGTGTGTGTGTGTGTGTGTGTGTGTGTGTGTGTGTGTGTTGGTGTGTGTGTTGTGTTCTGTATGTGTGCTCTCTTGGAGTGATTGATTTTTCAAAATACACTGTATTTTTAACTTTTTAGTCTCATGAACCACTCGAAAGTGCAGTAACATTTACATTGTGATCATAAACCACTTGAAAGTGCAGTATCATCATGCCATACTTTTTTAAAAAAGAAAAAAGGCTGATTCACATTTGTTGTTGCTGTGGTCTTTCCCCATCCTGGGGGTCACTCCAAATATGCACACTACTCACTCACTCGCTCTCCTCACTCACTCATACTCACTCACTCGTGAACCTAGTGCATAATAGAGCATGCACACATATGACTTTCTCAAGTACCTTGTCATGTAGGCAGCTGTAATCCAACTTAAGAGAAGTGCAGTGCAATGCTAAGAGCTTGTCATAGTTTGAAGACAGCTAGCATTGCATTTGAAAGCACATTTTATGTAGGCCTTGTATGTAAATTTCAATTAATAAAAGCTTTGCAAGATCCAGTTAACTCTACACATTAATTCATTATTTTCTTACACAGTACAGTGAGTAAGTTTATGATATATATAATAATTATATATTTTATACATAATATAATTTATATATTTTTTTTTAGGGTTATTATTTCTGTGTGTGTGTGTGTGTGTGTGAACTGAAACTAGACTGGAATTTTACACCATTTCTGTTGAACATTTCCTAAAATGAGGTAACTGAAGTTAATTGAAGATAAATATTATTTTGTGATGGGTTGATTAACAATATATGTATTAGCTTGATATACATTATTGACTTTGAGACAGTAAAGTTGAGTAAAATGTGTGTGTGTGTGTGTGTGTGTGTGTGTGTGTGTGTGTGTGTGTGTGTGTGTGTGTGTGTGTGGTTTGTTTTTCTTGCAGGGTTTGGACCGACCAAGAAATACACTTATGCTGATAAAAACAGGTAACATTTCTTTCTATACATGTGCAAGGGTAAGGGGAGAAGGCAGTTTAAAAAGATGATTTACAATAATGTTATTATCTTAAAAATAAACATACGCATTGATATTCTTGTTAAGAGAAATACTTGTAAGGCTGACAGCCTTCTTTGTTGAATTTCCCCAGCTTAATTAATGACACCTTAGGGGCCACTCATTCCATCTGGGAATCGCTCAGACCATAAGTGTATATACTGGATAGAAGTTAGTGTGTATGACTTTTTTTTCAAGCATCTTGCCATAGAGGAAGCCATACTCTGAAAGCATCTATGAATTTTTAAAAAAGAAGTTTTTGTGAATTGATTTCATTCCTTATATAATTTGCTCTCTTCTGCAGAATCTTCATTTGAAACTGGCATTGATTAAGGTGATGTAGGAGGTAAATTTTCAGTTATGTTATAGATATTTAACAAGTGACTAGTAAACTATTGCTTAATAGCAGCATTTATTTATTTATTTATTCTTTTATATCGAGGATAACAGAATAAGCAATCATGTGCTTTTTTTCATCCGGTCCCCGTGCTCTCTTTCTGGTAATTTTCATTTTGAAACATGGCATTGATTAAAGGTGATGTAGGAGGTAATTTTAAGTTATGTTAAGATATTTAACAAGTGACTAGACAACTATGCTTAATAGCAGCAATTGAATTATGTGTGTGGTGTGTGTGTGTGTGTGTGTGTGTGTGTGTGTGTGTGTGTGTGTGTGTGTGTGTGTGTGGTGTGCATGCGTGTGCGTGTTGTGTGTGTGTGTGTGGTTTAATTAAATTCTGTTAATTTGTATATATTGGTATGTGTGTGAATGATTAGTGCAAATGCTTTGATTTGTTTGCTTTGCAAGTTTCAGTGCTGTAGAAATTCCATATCATTGATGTTAATTATTTGCAGAGGTGAACAAATTTATCATTAGATTTGCTCATAATTGTGTGTGTGTGGGGTGTGTGTGTGTGTGTGTGTGTGTGTGTGTGTGTGTTGTGTGTGTGTGTGTGTATGTGTGTTTGCTGTGTGAAGAAGTAATGGTCAAAGAGAAATAACTCCATATCTTTGCCATTCTAGGCATTTGTCAATTTTTCCCTCTCCCTTGCCATCCAGTGGCCATGTTTAGGTAATGATTATTATGTGACACTACATGACAAAATGAGTCGCATATACCTACCTACTTTTCTGCCAGGAGTGATTTTAGGGAATGGGGGTCAGGTTGTCAGTTTTGAAGGTTTTAAATGATTATAAAACTGTAAGCCTTGTACTGAAATATTGAGATGGAATTTTGTTTTCCTTTGCTTTAACCTTTTCCCTACAGGCAACCTGCTCTAGGTAACCAGCCATCTACTAACTCTTCCATAGTGTTAAAGAAAGCGTGTGAAAACACAGGTTAACATTTAAAAATTGACCACTGCTGCAAATTGGGACTCGTCTTGTCGTGGAGGGTCACATAGCTTGTGTCTTAGTAGTCTTGCACACACATGCATGCATGCATGCAACACACACATGTGTATGTACCAGGGAGATGCAGTGAGGGTCTATACCGGTGAGTTTGTTGTTGTTTTTTTAAATTTTATCATTACTTCTGATGTACTAATACCAGCACAATTTTCATGTCAGCTGTTTTTGGTCATGAATTACTTGCGTACTAACAGTGTTTTTTGTTTAATTTCAGTGAAACAAGATTTGTGGAAATATATGACCAGCTGTGTAAGGGCATCCATGAGGAGGTACGTAATGCATCTTCAGTATTTACTGTAATACAAAAGATAGTAAAAAAAAAAAAAAAAAAAAAAAAAAAAAAGAAATTGTGACCATGGCAGGGGCTCTTTCAAATAGTAAATATAATAAGCATCCTCTTTTTTTTTTTTTTTAATCATGTGCTGGAAATGGCTTTTTTTTTTTTTTTTTTTTTTTTTTTTCCCCTCCTTACCTCATTTTCTGTTGTCTGTTTTATTTCTGTTGTCTGTTTTATTTCTGTCCTGTTACTTTGGCTCACTTGTCTTTTGTTCTCTGCCCCCCCACCCCCACCCCCCAAAAAAAAATTTAAAAAATGGGTGTTATATTTTTTGTTGTTGATTACATGTTATTTTATTTGTTTATTAGGATAAGGTTTTTTTTGGTGCACAGAATGTGTAAGAAGCTCATTGGTATTTTTGTTTGCTTTGGTATTTTGGGGGTGGGGGTGGGCAGCTGTTGTCACGATTTTATGCATGTATGTATGTATGTGTGTGTGTGTGTGTGTGTGTGTGTGTGTGTGTGTGTGTGTGTGTGTGTGTGTGTGTGTGTGTGTATCTATCTATGTATCTATCTATGTATCTATGCGTGCATGCACACACACACACACACACACACACACACACACACACACACACACACACACACACACACACACACACACACACACTAACACTAACACTAACACTAACACACACACACACACACACACACACACACACACACACACACACACACACACATGTGCACATGCACATAATTTTATGTGTTCACTAGTGCCTACACATGCAGGTACACACAGACAGATGGAGACACCCATGCATACTCATACACACACACACCACACCAGTTATCACCATACCATATACCATTATCATGTAACTCTGTACCACTTGCTTACTTTGGAACATAGCTGAGATTTAAAAACAGAATTTTGTGTTTGCTGCTTTTTGCTTTGTGTATTTTTTTAAAGTGACATTTTGGTAATTGTTTTCAGTCCAAGTGTCCACAGATGCTGGAAGAATATGAGGAGCTAATTGAAAAATTCTGGTACAGTGACCAGTTTTGCCAAAGATGCCACAGTGTTCCACAAGTTTTTCTGCATTGAGAATGTCAAAGGTAAAACTTGAGGTTTAGATAATTTATGCTTTGAGTGTGTTAGTGTGTGTGTGTGTGTTAGTGTCAGTGTGTGTGTGTGTGTGTGTGTGTGTGTGTGTGTGTGTGTGTGTGTGTGTGTGTGTGTGCTTGTGTATGAGTGAGTGGGTGAGTGAATGTGTGTGTGTGAATGTGGTTGTGTGTGTGTGTGTGTGTGTGTGTGTGTGTGTGTGTGTGTGTGTGTGTGTGTGTGTGGTGTGTGAGTGTGAAAGTCAAAGTCAATTTTTTTCCAGATGGTACATTAAGCAATAAATTAGCTTGTGTGTGTGTGTGTGTGTGTGTGTGTGTTTGCGTGCGTGCGTACGTGCGTGCGTGCATGCTTGAGTGCGTGCGTGCGTGTACATTTTACTAACATCTGCAATAATATTTGTATATGTATGTTTCTTATTTTCTATTTCTTAAGAGTATAGTTTGTTTTTATTTCCTTTTGTTATTGTTTTAACTCTGTAATGCTATCTTAGCATTGATCATTTATCCCAATGTCACTGCACACAGCCCCGCACCAGGCTTCTTCTGCTGCATACTTGAGCTGGCAATCCAGAGTCATCAGTAGTTTTATACCCTTTAATCCACTCTCCACAAAGGCCCTGCGCTGATGCGGGTCATTGTGGTGGTGTTCAGAAGTAGACTGTTTCAATCAAAATTTTTTTCTGATCTCTTGCCTGCCTGGTCTTCCCTTTCCTCCCCCCTTGAAAAAAAGAAGATATAAACCGACTTTGTATATATAACAATGGCAATAATGTGTGTGATATTTCAGCCTGTTGCCCGAAAGGCACCTGGGGCCATGAATGCAAGGACTGCACAGGGGGCAAAGAGAGGCCCTGCCGGGGAAATGGACGTTGCGACGTTAGTGTTCAGTCTTTTTTCAGTTTTTCTGTTCTTGTATAAAATTGTTTTCAGTTTTTCTGTTCTAGTATGATTTGAAATCATTTCAGGTTTTTGTTTTTTTTTTGTTTACTGTCATTTTCCGTTTCTCTTGTTTTTGTATAGTCATTTTCCAGTTTTTTGGTTCATGTATAAACACTGTTTGAGTTTTTCTGTTCTTTTTTTTGGGGGTGTTTTTTTCTGCCTCATTTCCTCTTCTGTGATATTTCTGTCCCTCTGTTCCCACGCCGCTCATCCCAATCTCCCTGCCACAGCCATATCCAGATTCATTATGTCTCATCCGCAGGGCTGGAATTCCACACAGAGCCTATCAATATCAGGCTGCCATGGAACCACCAACCAGAGGAGCCCTGCACTACTGCTGGGTCACTTTGGTGGTGTTCAGGGGTGCCTCTTCTGAGCGAACATATGCAGGACACCATCTACTAAGCCCCCTACTAAAAACAGTATGAACTCAGTCGCAGAACCAGACTTAGTAAGTTGCCCACCTGAGGTGGCGACCACCACAATGTTCCTCCAACTGTCTCGCGTGAACCTCCAACCCCAAAGGCTTTGACACAAACTCACCACAGGCACAGAAATGTATGGGGAAATCAAATATTAGGTCACGATGAAACCAGAGCAACTGGGGCCTCCAAACCAGAGGCAATTTTTAATTGCATGATGATCAGTGATAATGAGAATGACATCCTGATGCTGCTATGAAAGAGCCTATGCTTTGAGACTACTTGACAGGGTTGTACTCTACATTTGCTATCGTAATATATTCTGGCATCAACCAGGCCTCAGAGATGCAGACACCTGCAGTGTTGGTCAGGTAATTTGAGCAGCACCCTCAAACTTGCATCCAAAAGTGAAAGAAGCTTGACTATGGTCCCAGTCCTCCCAATGAGCCCACAGCACACTCAGTCTGGGTAGGAGCTGGCTAGAGTAAAAAAAAAATCCCTATAACTCTTATGGGATTCCAACCTGTGACCTTTTAGTTCATAACCCAAGGCACTAACCACTGCACCATGACAGCTGGTAGTTTTTCTCTTCTTGTGTAAAATTGTTTTTGAGGTTGTTTTTTGCTGTTATGAAATCCGTTTCAGTTTTTGTCTCCTGGTATAAAGTCTTTTTCAGTTTTTCTCTTCTAGTATAAAATCATTTTCACTTCTTCTCTTCTGGTATATAATCATTTTCATTTTTTTCTGTTCTTGTAAACAATTATTTTAGTTTTCTGCTCTAATATAAATCAATTAAAGTTTTTCTGCTTTAATTTAGAATCAAAATCAGTTTTTCTGCTCTAATATGAAATCAATTTCAGTTTTTCTGCTCTAATATAAAATCGATTTAAAGTTTTTTTGCTCTGCTATAAAATCAATTTCATTTTTCTGTTCTAAAATAAAATCAATTTCAGTTTTTTGGTTCTGGTAGAGAGTCTTTTTTGGTTTGTCTGTTTTTTTATAAAATTATTTCAGCTGTTTTATTCTTTTATAAGGTCTTCAGTTTTTTTGTCCCTGTATAGAATAGTTTTAAGTTTTCCTTGAGTAAGATCATTTTTCCCTTTTTTATGTTCTGGTGTAAAATCATTTTTAGTTTTTCAGTAGTTAGTGTCATACAACTGAGTTTCATGTTTGGTTGACAGGCAAAAGAAAATGAGAGGTTTTTTGCTAGGATTTACTCATTGTGTATTTTTGTGGTTTTAGGGTTTTATTTTTTTTTTAAATGTGAAAAGACCACAAGCGAACACAAATGTGCATGAGCGCATGCATTGACAAATCTTCGTACTCGCAGAATATACTTTGTACAGAACACACATACAGACACACACTTCTGCGTACATCTGTATTAGGAAATCAAGACTTTTGACTAAAGCTAAACATTTTGTAGAAGTCTTTTCCATCATTTTATTTATTTATTCCTGTCATCAGTGATATCTTTAGAAAGCAAGTATTTTGTTGAACCTGATGTGAGCACACCTGAATTAAAATACACTTATTCAGGCTGGCTGAAAGTAGGGTTGTTTTTTTTGTTGACTTGTGTGTGTGTGTGTGTGTGTGTGTGTGTGTGTGTGTGTGTGTGTGTGTGTGTGTGTGTGTGTGTGTGTGTGTGTACATGCAGGTACATTGTCACCTGTAGTTTTTTTCTACAAAAGAAAAACTGTTAATTGTTAACTGCTTTATACACATACATATTTTGTGAACACCAGTGTCTGTGTACTGTGTGTGCAGGGATCGGGGGAGAGAGTTGGCAATGGGCTGTGTGTATGTGACGCAGGATACAAAGGAAGCTTGTGCGAGAACTGTGCCGAAAAGCATTTTGAAGTGGTCAGGAATGACACTCATACCATTTGTCGTGGTAAGTTGTTTTTGTTTTGTCTGTATGTTGATTTTAGATACACAAAACTGACATAACCAGACTTATAGGTATGATTTCAAAGGATTTGTGCTGTACAGTTTATATCTTCTCTCCCACAGGCACCAAGATGCACAAGAGAAGCTATGTCATGTTGCAGAAGAAGATAGTGCCATTGAAAAAAATCTATGCATCTTTTTTGTCTTGTTGACTTTTCTGTCTTCAGTTGGGTGATGTTTGGTTCTTGACAGGTCCTTAGTCTGGACTCTCAGTAATCAAAAGTCACTGTGGGGGGCGGGATAGCCTAGGGGTTAAAGTGTTGCACTCATGATCTGATGACCTAGGATTGAACCACCTTGGAGGCACCTGTTTGGGGGGATTTGACCCTAAATTATTTTTTAGTGTTTGTTTTTTTTATGAGGTTTTTTTTTTTCCTTGGCTAGAGTTCTGAGGTTCACCAATGGTGAGATTTATGTCTATGTGGCCGTTCCCCCCCCCCCCCCCCCCCCACCATCTTCACACCATTTAGGTAGCCACATTCCCACTTTAGGGATGGTGTATTAACATGACACCTATGTGCATACTGGGTTTTTTTCTGTCATCTGTTCCTATTGGCACACAGTGGCATACTTTTCCAAAAGGTGGAACTAGAATTTAACATGTGCGCAAGATGTTCTGCATGTTTTTGCAAATGGGACCCCGGTTTATAGTCTCATCTGAAGGATTCTACCCCAGAGTTAACATTAGTACTGACTCCACTCCCCTCAAAAGTCCTTCAGATGAGACTATATATAAAGGCCTGGTGTGCGAACACATGTAGAATGTCTTGCACACACTTTAAACACCTTTCCGCCTTTTGGCAAAGTAGGCCATTTTGAGTCAGTAGGAACAGATTATAAAATTGTTTAAAAAATGCATGCACACAGGTGTCATGTTTAGATGCTATCTCCAAAGTTGGAATGAAGATAATATATGGTTGATCAAAATGGTCGCAAATGCAAAATCTCACCATTGGTGACCCTCAGAGCACTAGCTGAGGAATGAAAAAAATCATTACTCATGTATGCACAGAATAATAAAATCGTATAAATTATGTATGATTAGAAAGTTATTTTGTTTATTTTCATAATATTGAATATACAGACAGATTGAACATGTAACATTTCATTATTTTCTTAAGAATTTTCTACGCTGCACTGCACTGCACTGCATGCACTCCAGCCCACCCCAGAACACTGCACAAGTCTATGTCAGAACACTACACTACACCACTACACCACACCACACCACACCCACACCACACCACACCACACCACAGTACACCATACCACACCACACACCACACCACAGTACACCACACCACACCCCACCCCACCACACCCACACCACACCACACCACACCACACCACACCACACCACACCACACTCCACCCCACACCCCACACCCCACCTACACTTCATCGAATTGTATGTCTTTGCAGCCTGTCACAAGTCCTGCAAGACAACGTGCACAAGTGAAAGACCAAAAGACTGCTACGACTGCGATGATGGATGGAAGTTTGTCAGAGACAAGGGATGCAAAGGTGAGAAGTGTTCATACATCTGTGTCTTTCTGTTGTCTTTGGGTTTGGCTGGAACATCTCACATATTAGATTACCTGGTGTATTCATAGGTATGTTTTAACAATAATTGTGGGTAGATCAGCAGGTTGAGTTGACACTGATTTATGCTGTTAAAAATAACATCTTTTTCTTGTTGCAGTTTGTTGTTTAGTGGATGAGAAGTGTGTGTGTATGAGTCTAGTTTTCATGAATCTCGCTTTAGAGGATCTTTTCTCCTTTGAAGGAGAATACAGTTTGTTATGCTAAGAGCTTGTCATGGCTGAAGACTATCTCCATGCAACATTTTATAGCAGAACATTTTGATTTAGGCCTTGATTCTTAGTTTACATCAATAACAATATTTTGGCCTTGGCGAGGAACTTAGGTTTGCCCCTTTCTATACTGGGGCTCTTTCGGTAGAATTAGCATCCCCACCATCTGCAAAATCTGTGCTAGAAATGTCCCCCTTTCTATCCCACTCATTGTTTCTGTCATTTTTCTTGCCTTTCTATCACCTCTGTTGCTTGTTTTCTACCTTCTTGGTCCATTCTCCTGCCTTTTTTCAAGCAAATCAAGCTTTTTTTTCATATGTTGTAAAGAAAGTCATGACATTTTGCATGTATGATTTTGTTCTGACAACCAAGTAGTCATGTAAACATTGAGATATGCACAGTATGTTCATTCTGCTGTGTTATATGCCCATATGGCATATCTTTTATATACATTGAAGTGGTCATTATTCTCTTTTATGCTTTTCTGTAATCTAGGGATGATAAATTATGCTGACTGATCTGGTTTCGTTGGCCTTTAGAAATAAAACAGTCGAGGTATTTTGCCATTGAATGTTTTTTCCTTCTTTTTTTCCCAGATTCATAGTGTTAGATATTTGAAGGGTTAACATGGTTTTGATGTTGAACCTGGAAGTGAATGTTAATATGAAACTGCTGAAATTGATATTAGGTGACAGCCATGATATGACAGCCTTTGTGGTTGGTGGGGCTATAAACAACATGAAATGCAAATGGAAGTTCGGTTTGACAAGTGCTTAGGATTATGCTCATATGTGTTATTGGATTTTAGGAGATTCCTTATCTCCCTACCGTCCTTTTCCCCTTTTTCTGTGACTTAGTAGGTAAACGGAAGCTGACACTACTTTGGCACTGTCTGGAAATCCTATCAATGACAGCAGTGATGGAGACAGCTGAGTTGAGTTGTACAGTAGGTGTAGTTCAGCGTATGTGAATGCCGTGATACCTCCTTGAGAAAGAGTAACTTCTGGAACTGCTTTCTGGTGTTTCAGACGTCAACGAATGCCTGCAGAAGCCGTGTGGGAGAAAGAGTACTGCGCCAACAAGCAGGGATCGTACATCTGTAGAGGTAGGTGGCACTGACTGAGGAAAACGTATCTACATCAATTTCTGTTTGAAGTTTGGTTCATTTTCCTTTTGGTCCCATTTAGCACTATTGCTTAAGTAAGAATGTTGACACAAACATGTTTTGTGCAATTGTGGAAAGTTACTTGTGGTATAAATGCTTTGCTTGTGGTATGAAGGCTTATTTTGCAGTGGTAAGCTAGACACAAAACCAACAAGCTCCAAAAGGGAAAACAGGAGTCTTTTGTTTTTGGTTCTGTCTTATGTCGATTCTTCTATTGATTTTTTTTTATCACCATCAGTTTGATGAATATTTTTTAAAATGATTATGTTCCACAAAAGTTGAATTGTAACAGTGTAGTGTCTTTTTTTTAATTTTTTTTTTATAGTATACTGACATACTACACATGAACTTTGGTTTAATATCATTTTGCCAAAGAATGTGAAAAACTTGAGAACTGTTTCAGAGTCAATCATTCCTTTGGAGAATCTACATGAAGATGAATATCTCTGAGATTATTAAAACTTGAAATTATTCAGAAACCAACAAAACTTTTGATAACACCTTCAATTACTGTTTTACCCTCAGATTCAAGCTAATGATGAGATTCCGAGTTTTAAAGGTGGTGATTATGAATGCAAGAGGTTAAACTGTTTTTGATTTTTCTGGAGGTCATGGATAGATTTATTGCACAGATTTTCATAAACCAAGGCCCTGTGTGCAAACACACACAGAACACCTTGCACACATGTTAAAAACTTGTTTTACCTTTCGGGAGAGAAGGCCATTTGGTAGAATGGAAGAAAAATTAGGACAAAATTCGCATGCACACAGGTGTTGTATTTAGACACCATCATCCTGAAGTTGAAATGCGCTACCTTAATGGTGGGTAAAAAATAGTCACATTCGTAAAATCTCATCATTGTGAACTTTGGAGCTGTAGCCGAAGAATAAAAAAAAAAGATAAGATTTTCAATTTGGTAACAGCATCTTGTCAGTGTGTGATATTTCAGTTTTGCTTTCTTTCTTTCTCTGATTCAAGCTTATTGAAGAAAGTTTGATTGATTATAGAAGTGATCACAATGCAAGCGTTAACATTTGTGATTAAAAAAAAAAAGATATGGGGTAACTGCATTTATGAGCATGTGATCTTCAACAAAATGGGAGATGTTAACACCACAGCTCTTCGCTTAGGAGCAATACATTTTTTAAAATTCTATGCAGACCAACACTGTCATCTTAGATATTTCCGTGCTATTGTTTAAGTCTGAATAATGAAAATGCGTAAAACCTTTTTCTTTATGCTTGCACAAATATTTTCACAGAGTGTTTTCAATCTCAAGCATCTGTTATTTGCTTATGTTTTCATGCATGTATGTATATTTATAATGTAGTTATACTGTTGAAAGTAATATTATGTACTGGAAAGTTTGGAAAATATACATAAAAAAAAAGGGTGATGAGCTGTGGTAACTATGTTTCAGAGTGTGATCCTGCCTGCAGTACTTGCTATGGCCGTGGACATACGAAATGCCGAAATTGCAGTGAAGGCTACATCTTTAATAATACGACTGTTTTGGTGAGTACCTCCTCAAAGATCATAGCAGAGAGAGAGAGAGAGAGAGAGAGAGAGAAGAGTTTATGGTGAGTACCTCTCTCAAAGATCGTAACAGAGAGAGGGGGGGGGGGGGGGGCAGGTACACACTACATATTCAGTAAATGAATAACTTATTAAATGAATATTGTTTCAATCAAATTTAATTGAAACAATATTTTAGTCCTTTGGATGAGACCATAATTCCAGGTGCTATGTATGAATACTTGCAGAACATCTTGTTCTCACATTAAAACCCACTCCACTTTTCACAAGAGTAGGCCATTGCTTGCAGATAAGAACGCATGACAACATTTTAAAAAATGCATACGCACTGGTGTTGTGTTTAGACATCATCCCTGACATTGGAATGCTGCTACCTTAATGGTGGGCAAAAAACAGTTCCATATGTAGTCTCACCTTTGGTAAACCCTGGAACTCTAGCCAAGGAATGCTCCCCCCCCCCCCAACCAAAAAAAACAAAACAAAAACAAAGCAAACAACAACCCAACAATAATATTTCATATAGATAAGTGTATTGCAGATACAAGAGGAGGGTGGCAGGATGGTTAAAACATAAACGGATCCTGTGTGTGGGGATGACAATGGGACAGACTTTTATTTTTTCTTGTTCTTCGGCTAGTGCTCCAAGGCTTGCCAGTGGTGAAATTTTGTGTGTATGCAATTGTTTGTCCACTATTAAGGTAGCTGCCTTCTTACATTAGGGATAGACTCCACTTATCAGCAGATTAAAAAACATGTGAACTGTATTGAAAAAGCAATAAATGTTTAGAACAATTTGAATAAAAAAAATTCCAATAACCTGTAAACAAGTAACTGATTTATAGATAATATATGTACCATTTTTGTGGCACAGACATTGATGAGTGTCGCAGCAGTGGCCATGAAGACCTGTGCTACAAGCGTGGAGAAATGTGTGAGAACACACCTGGCTCTTACACCTGTGTGTGTCAGCCAGGCTTCCTCAGGGACACTGCTGGGGTCTGCGTGGAGAAAAAGGGTCAGTTGCTTGTTTTTGAAACTGTTTTCTGTTTGTATCTTTTTGTGAATGGAGACGTTCTTTGAGCATGTTTTTGTTGTATGCTCATTGTAGCCTTTTCAATGCTAGCTGTTCTCCTGTGCAAAGTCCAAGTGGTGGCCATCTTTTTACGGAATTGCAAATTTTAATAACTGTTTTGACCCCCAAAAAGATAAAAAGTAGAAGTGAAGACATTACTCATACATGGCATATAGCTACCAAAAAGAGTAGAAGTGAAGACATTACTCATACATGCTATATGGCTACCAAAAAGAGTAGAAGTGAAGACATCACTCATACATGGCATATGGCTACCAATCATATGAAAGAGAGCTTTATACCACTTTCAGCTGCGGCAGATTTCTGTGTGTGAAATTCAGGCTGCTCTTTGTGGGAGAGCATCGTGCCAAAAAAGCAGTACCACCCATTTAAAAAAAAAAAAATCTGCTTGTGTTTTTTTTTTCCTTTGTGGAATCTCTTGGGATTAATGTCAGCTGGCGTCTTTCTATCTTGTCAGAAATGAGAGTTTGGGAGTAATTAAATCACCCTTGTATGTTGCATTTGTATGGGATTGGTGATGGACTTTTTATGTGGTAGATATAATTTTATAGTACTGTTAGGGCTAATGACATTTGTGTCTTATGTGGTTGTTTTAGCAGTTTGCTTTTTTGATGATTCTCTTCTATGTGTTTTCTTCTGCAAGTTGTGAATTGCTGATGGTCATCTTTTTCTTGTTTGGAGATATTGCCTTTATGAAGCGTGTGTGTGCGCGTGTGCGTGCGTGCACGCACGCGCGTGCACATAGGTCCATCTAAATGATATTCTTCCTTTTTATATACTCTGTGTCTGTGCAGTATTAGGTTCCCCTATATGCAGTGTTGAAAATCTTAGGAAGAATCGCATCTGTTAGTGCTTTTACATCCTGTGTCTGAATATGAAGACTTAGTATGATTGGTACACAATCACCTTGTATCTAAAGGCAACCAAAGCATATTGGTGCATGAAAAGCCCTTGTAAAAGGCAAGGAAGTTTCTTGAAAATGTGAATAATAGAAGAAAAATAACTCTGTATATCCAGGCATTCCAGGATCTAAAATTCTTGGACATTCATGTGATATAGATTAAATAAATGCATCTTTTCACAATCACTAGTCTGACCATTTTTTCGAAAATAAGATTGAAACTTGATATATGTGAGAGTATTATTGATAAATGTGGTAAATTAAATCCAGATATGAGTGATGCAAAATAACCTCTGGTATTTTTTTCAATCTTTCCTGTATTGCATGTTGTCTGCTTTTATATATTGCTTATTGAGAGAAGAAATCTGTCAGCATTCAGAGATTGTGGTTTTGTATTTCAATTTCTAAATCATTATTCTCTACTTTGTCTTTAGGAGATAATAAAACTTTTGATTATTAAATATATCTGTGAACCTTCCTTGGGTTACTTCTACTGTTTAAAAAAATCTTGTTTCCCCTTTGTGTTGATGGAATGGTTTTCCTCTATGTCATTCTGCGCTTGATTCCAAGTGCAAGTATCTGTATTCAGAGGACTATGTGCAGCAAGTTTCCGATGTCTGGAGCTTGAACGTGTGCTTGTTGGATTGACTTTGGCTTGGCGTGTGCGTCGATGGTGTGAAGAAATTGGCAGTTGATTGTTTTTGCCTGTCTCCAGGAATGGTGAGTGGGAATTTTGGTATGCATCATTTGGTTATCTTTCATGAAAGATTTGTATTATTTTTTTGTGGCTGTTTCGAATAGTTTATTTGCATTCTTATGAAGAAATTTTGTGAATGGTTATTATGAAATAATAGTTTGCATCAAAGCTGTTTTGATTATTTGAGTATGTGTAAATGTATTAAAAAAAATATCAGTGTCTGAAGTTTATCAAATTTGACAACCCCCACCCAATCCCCAAATCAATCAAGTTGATTTCTTGATACCATGCATGTATGTATGTTTAAAAGGGTGTTAGTGGTTGAAACTCACCTTAATTTGACAATTTTTCTCCCTTTCCCTTATTAATCCAAAATTAAAAAAACAAGCTAAAAAAAGTGTATGTCTTCTTTATGAACTTTTTAAAAAATTCAAAGAAAAAGGTAATCTCGGCCTTAAGAAAAATTCAAAGGCTTTGATCGTATCTTGATTACTACAATATTTCATCTTATGTGTAGCATAGTTCGTGTATTGCGAACAATACATAAAGGTTTTGAACATATTGTGGTAGAGTGTTTTGCCATGTGGTCTGTGACTGCTTTTGGCCCTGCTTGAAATTTGTCTTAATGCTTTCAGATGTCACCCTCTTTTTCTTTGTATATCATAGCATGTGTTAAAGTAGGGTTATTTTTATTATTTTTTAAAGTAGAGAATGGTTTCATTCTTTGTAATGCTAAACATTGTTCATCTTGTCTCTCAGTACTGAAGTTTCTCTGGTTGCTTTGCTTTTTTCTGGTTATTTTACTTTCTGCTATCTATAATTGCATTTTCTTCTGCTTGTTCTATATGTTGAGGATTTTTTGTTTGGGAATTCTTCAACAAAAACCACATTTAAAAGGGCATGAATTGATTGGAAAGTACTGTGATAACTGTTTACCTGTTTTTTGTATCAGATTACAAAATTTGTAATTTAGGTATCAGAATAGATCATTCAATTGGGTTGTATTTTTTGTTTGCAGAGGAACCAAAAAAACCAAAGAAGCCTAAATCAGGTAAGTGAGAATCTAACCTGAATGCTGAATGCAGGCATAAACGTCGTTTTCACTGGTACCACTCATTTACTTTTTTATTTGGTCCTCGGCTAGAGCTCTAAAGTTTCTTATGGTGAGAGTTTGTGTATGCAACTGTTTTCACTCTGCGTGGCTTATCCCGGGCCATCAGATCATGAATGCAATGATCTAATTGCTAGGTATCCCACCCCTATTCATATGTTTGAATGCTTGCACTGACATTTACACATGCATACTTGCATATATGTATGTATATATGTGCACACATAGGCACACAAATGCACACATATACATGTGTATGTATACAACACCACACACACACACACACACACACACACAACACACACACACACACACACACACACACACACACACACACACACACACACACACCTCATAAAGGCAATATCTCCAAACAAGAAAACACACATATGGACCATTACCCAAACTTTTCTCTCCAGCTCCCCCCCAAAAATAGCAATAGAAAGTTTGTTCACATTTTCAGGAAGTTTGGGACCTTGACATTTAAAAACAAATTCAGATATGAATAGTATGGAAGAATTTCAGGGAATGCAGAAGAAGTGGAAGTATGAAGGAATGAGATCGCATTATTAGTCCCTTTTGTTTTATTGTAAGGCTGTCACAAGGCAGTCATGTCTTCTTTTTCGAAATTCAGACAGCAACTATTGTTGTCTGTCATATGAGCGAAAATGCATTGCACTGTCGTTAAGTGCCTGACAAGTCATGCCCAGTGCATATGACTTACGGTTGAGTCATTTGATAAAACCATGCTTATGACTCAATAATTGATTTGGGAAAACAAAAGATAATTGAATGACAGGACTTAATATGATTGTGTGTGTGTGTGTGGTGTGTGTGTGTGTGGTGTGTGTGTGTGTGTGTGTTGGTGTGTGTGTGATGTATGTGTGCATGTGTGTGGACATACATATGTATCTGTGTGCGCATGTATATGCATGTGTGTTTTCTTTTGCCTAGACAAAAAGCAGGTTCCCAAATGTTCAGTGTGCCAAGAACTTGTCAACAATTTCAAGCTGGTGAGCATATTTGGTACACCTTTTAAATGACATACATTCTTTAAATTATAACACTTTGACTGTAATTGACTTAAAACATGAGGTGCTCTGAAGTTAGAAAGTGTTGGCTGAGGCCAGCAGGCAGCCCTACCACAAAATTACAAGCACAGGGAGAAACAGGCACTACACACCCCACCTGTAAGGGAGGCAGAGAGTAGTGATATTGTTGCAATAAGGAATGCATTAGAAGAAGAGTGGATTGAGTGTTAGCTTCACTGAGAAAAACCCCACCTTCTCCAAAAAAAAAAAAAGCAAAAGAAGACAAAACATGCACAAGACAGCTGAGTCATAGAACCCCTGTAAACCTTTGAGGCCTTTGTGTAATTAATTTTTCTTTGCCGAATGCTTAGACAACAACTATTATTGTCTGTCACTTGAGCAAAAATAAGTTCTGCTGCCTTAAAATGCCTGACCAGTCCGGCCCAGCACATACAACTTTCTGTGGGAGAAATTATTCTCATCAAAAGTCTTTCTGGAAAAAAGGGCAGAAGAGTGAACCAGAAATGTTGAAAAAAAAACAAGAAGGAGATGACAGGAAAAAAAGGAATAAAGAGAGGGATAGAAAAGAGGGAATACCTTGTGCAGAATTTCCAGGTCTAGGTGGGGATGCTGTGTATATACTGACAGGCCCTGGTATCCCCATGGTGAAAAACAATACATTTTTTTCACTTAACCTCTTAATTGCCTCTTGATAACTCTTGTTGTCAACCCTTGTGTGTCTGAAAGTGCCTATGTTTGCAAAACCTGTCATGATTTATGATGGAAATTTCCTGTACTCTATGTAGATCTGAGTTGTTCAGTGCACTCAAAAGATCCATGTGGAATACTTAGAAACCCCAGAATTCAGTCACAGTGCACATAGCAGCATTTTTGTTGTTGACTTTTACCCCATCTCTGACCATCTGACTAAATTCCTTGGCCTTGGCAGTGAAAGGTTAAAATTAGGTGTTGTGTTTGTACACATGGAATATTTTGCAAGCAATACACCGCTGTATTATTGAAGCTAAAATAACAAACCAAGCATTAGAGAGAGATGATGTCATTATGTTGGTATTTAAGACTACCCACTTTGTCAGAGGGTTACACACTGTGTGTGTGTGTGTGTGTGTGCTGTGCGTGCGTGCGTGCGTGCGTGCTTGCGTGCGTGCATGAGCGTGCTTACATGTGTGTCTGCAGGCACCTGTATGCACAATATATGCATGTAAGAGAGAGAGAGAGAGAGAGCAAGGGAATAATATTGATATTGAAGTGTTAAAACTGCTTCATATGCACAGTTTGATGATCATTCTTGTTTCAGGGACTGGAGCGTACAAATCAAAAACATTACGAAGGAGGCAATTCACAGTGGGAAGAAAGTCGACTGGGCCGTTATCCAGACAGGTGAAATAGCCTTTGAATCCTTGTACACTGCCTTAAGTGTCTATCAAGTATCTGACTCATTGGAGTCATACCCAAATTTATACTACAGCTGTTCTGTAGAGTATTTTCACTATTTAAGGTGGGACAAGGAAGTCAAAACTTATGACATTTTGGTATACAAGCTTATGTTAAAAGTTTATCATATATTGAAAGGGCATCACTTGTAAAGCCTAAAAATCTATAAATTACTCAGGTTTATGCACTGTTTGCCATGGGAACAATCCAATATGGCCACCAAAAAAATGTTTTAAACTTTTAAAGCCTTTTTGTCTATGACAAGTATGACCTGTGTTGTTGACAAATGTCGCCTATGGCAGTGAATGGTTAGTGTCGACTGAAAGTCACCTATGGTAGTGAAAGAGTTAAATACCTTGATTTATTTATCACCGACCATTTACCAGTTAAAGAGAAAGAACTCTGTCTAGGGAAATTGTTGATCTAACAGCACAAGTTGTTTCCTTTTGATTGTACACTGTTTGCTTTTAAAAAGAAAAATCAAACTGAAAAATACCATAGCCAGGCATATGGTACATCATTCTATGACATCAAGACTGCTGTAGCCTCAAATGAGTTAATTAGTATGTCAGTTGTACATTATTAAATGTTGGCAGAAGTAATTAAAGTATTTGAGGATTATGAGATGTATTGCCTCATTTTATCAAGTTGGTTTAGACACATGTTAATTCAGAAAACATAAATAATTTACACACACAATTTGAGAGCAAAATGAACAAATAGCTAATGGCACGCTTGAAATGATATATTTCACTCATTTAGTTTGGCAGCTAATGTGTAATGTTGCAATCATGTTCATACAGAAAATAAGATAAAGAAAGAAATGTTAAACTTACTACAAACACAACTACAGCAACGACACCCAAAAAAACCCCACCAAGAACGAAACTTAACATTAATGAAGGGAGAAAAAAGAGAAACTCAGGAAGAAACGCTCATTCCATAAAGCCTCTGTCTTTCTTTCACAAGTTATCTAGGAAATGGCATAGCTAACTGATATAAACAATTCTCATTACCTCTGTCCGATCCAGTATGTCATGCCTGTTACTGAAATGAATCAAGATAACTTTTTACACTTGGATAGGTAATTCATCAGTTTCTGTAGACAATTCTTACGTAATCATGTTTGAAATGTCACACATTTTCACTAATGTTTGCCAAAGCAGAGAAGGAAAAAAAGATATAAAAAATGTTGAGATTTTCTTCTTTACCAGTTCTATCTTGTGTGTTTTCAGTGAAATGAGACTTGTAGAAGCCACAGATGAGCTTTGTGCTGGGGCCAGTAAAGGGGTTAGTATAATATGTATATGGTGTGTGTGTGTGTGTGTGTGTGTGTGTGTGTGTGTGTGTGTGTGTGTGTGTGTGTGTGTGTGTGTGTGTGTGGAGAGTGAGTGAGTGAGTGAGTGAGTGAGTGAGTGAGTGACTGTGTCTGTATGTGTGTTTTCAAGGAGTGAGGGATGGAGGAATGGTGGGCTTATGATGAATTTTTTTTTTTTTCAAAGCATCCACAAGAACTTTGTCAGGGCACATTCAGTTAATCAAAGCATGTAGATTTTCCACTAGTTTCTTAACAGTAACAACACATTTGATGCTCTGAATGCTAAATTTGGCATTGTGACTGTAATTTCTTTTGTTGATGAGTGTTCCCCAGCTTGATCACCTTGGGGTCACCCAGAAAATGCACTCAGTCTCACTCATCACACCTGGGAATCACTGACACTAGTTAAGTTTGTGTCCATGGCAGCTTTCAAGTACATCGCCAAATAGGCAGCTATACTCTGGCTTCTGAGGATTTTCACTCATTTTTTATTCTAAAAACTTGTCATGGTGAAGATAGTCTCAACATACGTTTCCAAGTAAAACTGCATGGGAATTGAACCAGGACCTCATGTTTAACTTGCTGCCAGGCAAATGTCTTAACTGCCCTGCCACCTTCCTTCTTGAAATAAGAAATACCACTGCCTTTACCTGTGCTGTTGTGTTTCATTGTAGCAGTTGACTTTGCTGACCTGTGTGCTTGTTGCCTGTGCTGTTTCAGTGCCCTCAGATCCTGGAGGATTATGAGGAGTTGATAGAGGAGTTCTGGTTCAAGTCTGGACTAGAGAAAGACGCTGCCGTGTTCTACAAGTACTTCTGCATAGAGAATGTGAAAGGTATGAGGAGTTGGGGTAATGGTTGTAATGATAATGGTCGTGAGGATGACGATGCTTTTATCAACAGTCTTTGTTGTTGTTGTCATTATCATTGTCAGCATTACTCAAGTTTTAAGAAGGAAGGTAGCAGGACAGTTTAGACGTTCATCTGCTTAGTAAGGAAACTGTGAGGTTCTGGGTTCGATTCCCAGCTTTGCCCCTTCTTCCCAGTTTGACAGGAAAATCAAACAAAATGTCAAGTCTTTCAGAGGAGACTCTAAACCAGTCAGATCTGTGTGCTTACAGACATCTGCATGTTAAAAAAACACAATTAGAAGGAGCAGGGAAATATTTCCTGACATTCCTGGCAAAACTGGTAGGTTCAATTCCCAACAATCCCTGAAGTTAGAATGTGGCTACCTTAAACCCCAGAGATCTAGCAGAGGAAAGAAAAAAATAGAGAAAGAATTCCATTTTCACCACTAACAGCAGCAACAGTAAACAACAACAGTTTGTGTGTGTGTGTTTGATTGATTGATTGAATGATTCTTTTATATCGAGGATAATGGAATAAGCACTCTTGTGCTTTTTTACATCCAGTCCCTGTGTGTATGCAGTTTGTAAATGTCATCTGTTCCCACTGGCACATGATGGCCCACTCTTACGAAAAGCGGAACAGGATTTAACGTGTGCGCAAGATGTTCTGCGTGTGTTGGCACACGGGGCCTTGGTTTAAAGTCTCATCCGAAGGACTTTTGGGGAGAGTGGAGTCAGCACTGTGTGTGTGTGTGTGTGTGTGTGTGTGTGTGTGTGTGTGTGTGTGTGTTTGATTTGTTTCCCCTCCTCTTCATAAACTCAGTAAGAAGGATGGTGGCAGGGCAGTTAGATGTTCATCTGCCTAACAAGTAAACTGAGGGTCTGGGTTTGATTCCCAGCCTTGCCCTTTCTTTCCTGTTTAATTAGAAAATCAAACTGAATGTCAAAGTCTTTTTGAGGAGATTATAAACCGAGCCCCCCATGTGTATATATATGCAGAACAACTTGTGTACATGTTAAAAACCTGTTCTGCCTTTGGAAGAGTAGGTCATTTTGTGCCAGTAGGAATGTATAAAGTTAAGTCTGTCTCGAGCCTAAGGCTCATCAGGCCGGTGCTTATCCCGGTTTCTGTGGCGTTAAGCGATTGAGAGTCATAGACTCTCCCCTGGATAGGACGCCAGTCTATTGCAGGGTTAACCCCCAACACAAGGTTGGTACCCCTTTTACACCTGGGTGGGGTGGGAAAATAGCCGTAAAGTGCCTTTTCCAAGGGCACAACGCCATAGCCGAAAGCTGGGATCGAACCTGCAACCTTTAGATTACGAGTCCAACGCCCTAACCACTAGACTACAGTGGCGGCTAGTAGGAATGTATAGCAAAATTAAAAAACAAAACAATAAAACCCCGTATGATACACAGGTGTCATGTTTAGACACCATCCCTGAAGTTGGAATACAGGTACCTAAATGTTGGAGACAAAAAATGGTTGCATATGCAAAAATCTCACCATAGGTGAACCTCGAAGCTCTAGCTAAGGAATATAAAAAAATCAATTAAAAAAGCAGAGATAAGCTGTTTGACACTTGTTTTCTGATAAAAGAAATCTCATTTCAGCTTGCTGCCCAAACAACACTTATGGGCCTGACTGCACTGCATGCACTGGTGGGGTGGAGCGGCCTTGCATGGGCAATGGAGAGTGTGATGTGAGTAGTACTGTCAAATTTTGTCTGTTACCTTGTATGTTTGACAGGGTGGAAAGGGAGAGAAACAAGAGAAGATTATGGAGGGCAGTAACTGAAGGGAAAGGTAGTAGAGGTGTGCTCTAGAATTTGAAATTTATTCAGCTCTGCGAAGATCTCCCACTCTCTTAGGTAGGGAGTGAACTGGGTAGTTGCACCTGAACGCTATGTTGATGGTGATGTTCTCTTGATGGGGCAGGGTTGGCACAGTCTCAGTTTCTGGTGACTGTGGCACTAGCGCTACAACAGAAAAACAAAACCAGTTCTGGGCATCCTCCACCAGGAGAGGTCACAGCTAGACAGGTCATGAGCTCTCTGAAGTGGGAATGTGTCTGCTGAGGCCAGCAGGCAAGGCAGACCTCCTGCAGAGTTATAGGCACAGGAGCAGACCAGGAACTAAGCATCCCACCCAGTAAAATTGTGGGTTTTTTTAGTTTGACTTAGTATACAATTTCTTTCCGTATTCAATAGCTTATGTAGTTCTGTGTTGTGTATATAAAAATATTGAATGAAAAAATAGCAAAATACTTAAATGTAACAATTATAACAAAAAATCAATTACAACTACCTAATGAAAAGTCAGTAGGTTGTATAACAGCAGGGGTACCATCTTGAAAAGATAGCTTTGATCTTCATGCCTCAGCTGTTGAGACCTTACAAGGTATTGATTTCAGTCTTGGAAACTGTGCTGTAGGCTACCTAGTTGACATCAAAGAGTTGACGAGTATCACCCAAAACCAGTATTACACAGAAATGGCAGTAAAAACTGGATGGTTAATCTTTCTCTTCTTTGGCCAAGAGTCTGTTTGAAGATGGGCTCCCTAGTTTGGGACCCCCCCCCCCCCCCCCCCCCCCCCAGTTCCTCCACTAGAGCTCTGAGCTTCACCAATGGTGAGATTTTTGTCTATGTGATGGGTTTTACCCACCATTAAGGAGCCGCCACATTTGGACTTCAGGCATAGCTTGGGAATGAATGCTGATTATCAGCACTCAACTGCCAAAGCATGCAAGTTAAGTTTTACTCTTATTAGAGTCCTTCACATTAGACTATAAAACCAGGTCCCGTGTGCAAACACTTGCAGAACATCTTGCGCACACATCATAATGCATTCTGCTTTTCGAAAGAGCAGGTCATTGCATGCTGGTAAGAAAGAATGACGATTTAAAAATAAAAATGCACAGACACACAGACACAGACACACACACAGACACACACAGACGCACGCACGCACGCATGCATGCACGCATTCTTGTGTGATGTTTAGAAATGCGGCTACTTAAATGGTAAGCAAAAATGGTTGCATAGACAAAAAATTTCACCGTTAGTGAACCTCGGAGCTCTGGCTAGGGACCAAATAAAAACTTTATTTGGCCTTGTTAAGAAACAACGTTTTCCTGTTGGTTTTTTTACAGAGTTTTTGTATTTTTGTATTTTGTATTTTGTATTTTGTACCACTTTATGTCACGGCAGATTTCTCTGCGTGAAATTCGGGCTGCTACTCCCCGGGAGAGCGCGTCGCCACATGTGCAGCGCCTACCCATTTTTTCTTTTTCCTGCATGCAAGTGTATTTGTTTCCCTATCAGAGTGGTTTCTTTCTACAGAATTTTGCCAGGGACAACCCCTTGTTGCCGTGGGTTCTTTTACGTGCGCTAAATAGTGATGTGTAACACACGGACCTCGGTTTATCGTCTCATCCGAAAGACTAGCGCCCAGACCACCACTCAGGGTCTAATGGATGGGGAAAAAGTTTTGGGTCCAAACGGGGTACGAACCCCGCACACTCCGACCCGGACTTTTTGCTTTCTAGACAAGGCGCGTGACCACCTAGACCACCGTCTCAAGACATTCATCCCCTCCTCCTCCTCCCGGGGGGGCGGATAGCCTAGTGGTCAGAACATTGCGCTGGCAATTTGAAGACCCGGGTTCGAGTCCGGTCGAGGAAATTTTCTTCCTGGAGTTAACATCAGTGCTGACTCCACTCTCCCCAAAAGTCCTTCGGATGAGACTTTAAACCGAGGCCCCGTGTGCGAACGCACGCAGAACATCTTGCGCACACGTTAAATCCTGTTCCGCTTTTCGTAAGAGTAGGCCATCGTGTGCCGGTGGGAACAGATGACAATATTTACAAAACTGCATGCACACGGGGACCGGATGAAAAAAAGCACATGATTGCTTATTCTGTTATCCTCGATATAAAAGAATAAATAAATAAATAAATAAATATCTAAGATTCTGTATCTCAATGGATTGTGTTGTTTCTTTTCTGTGATCATCAGTGGAGAATATTGGTTGTTTCCAGGGAGGAGGGACTCGCGAAGGAACAGGGGCCTGTAACTGCAGCCTTGGCTATGAAGGAGACCTGTGTGAATCCTGTGCCCCAGGCTACTATGAAAGTCAAGGCAACCACACTCACATTGAGTGCACAGGTTAGAGATAGATGTCCTCTTTTTGTGTTTTCTGCTGTTTCTTTCTTTCAAACAATAGATATCCTCACTTATTTTGAAGCTCAGGACACATACACACATACACATACACATACACACACACACACACACACACACACACACACACACACACACACACTCACACCTATTTCAGTTCTTATATCAACTGAGAATGGCTGCCTATAGGATGAGGTAGGCTACTTGAAAATAGTCACACACATGAGCTTCTGATTGAGTGTGTACTTATGGTTTCACAATGATTCCCAGGTGGGATGAGTAAGACAGGCTACATATTCTGGGTGACCCCCAAGGTTTTAAGCTGTGGAACGCCTGACAAGTTCCTCTAGGGTGTTTGTGACTGGTCATGATCTTGGGGGATATGAAATATGAAAGGAATATGAATTGAATAATGTCTGATTAGAATATTATGACATTCAATATGCAGCTGCTTATAGACGTTTGCTGTGTTGCACCAAGGCATACCACTGTGTGTGTGTGTGTGTGTGTGTGTGTG
The DNA here is from genome assembly GCA_030674155.1 of Stramonita haemastoma. Classification (NCBI taxonomy): domain Eukaryota; kingdom Metazoa; phylum Mollusca; class Gastropoda; order Neogastropoda; family Muricidae; genus Stramonita; species Stramonita haemastoma. Next base: position 34,635,669 of record CM060329.1, on the reverse strand, counting down.
TGTGTGTGTGTGTGTGTGTGTGTGTGTGTGTGTGTTCTGAGCTTCAAAATAATGTCCTACTCACAAACATCTGTATCTAAGATCTGTATTCACATTTTGTCATTGGTTTTCTTCTGAGAAAAAAACAACAAAAAAAGCTAAGCAAATTTATAGCCAAGAGGAAAGTTGCATGAAACTGATGAAAAGGTTGGCTTCATGTCTGTTTTGTCACATGCTGTGCTATAAATGTTTTTCTTGATGCAAAATTTATATGTTACAGTTAATTTTGTTTACTGAAATACTCCATGCCCCAAGAAGGCTAATTAAATCTTTAATCATGCGCGCGTGTGCGTGCATGTGCATGCTTGCGTGTGTGTATCAAGTCAAAGTCAAGTCAAAGTCAGAAATGCTTTAATCATCCTGGGGAGAAAAATCTTACCATTGCTAAACCTTGAAGCTCTACCTGAGGAATGGAAGAAAAAAGTAGAGTTGTTATAAAAATGTTTATTCTCTGGAAAAAATTAAAGAATTGCTGTACTAGATAATGTTTGCATAACACTTATGCAATTTTTTTCCAGACTGCTGTTGAGTTTTGTTTCAATGAATAAAAAAGAAAAAAACATTGCGAAGATAAAGAAAGAAAATAGATGTTGATCATGACTGAGGTTTGTTGTGTCCTCAGCTTGTCACGAGTCTTGCAAAAGCTGCACAGGGGAAGGACCTAAGGCATGTGAGGAATGTAATGAAGGATGGTTCCCTACCAAGGACAAAGTATGTAAGGGTGAGTACATGGTTTGTTTCTTCTATTCCCCGAAGTTAGAATGCAGCTACCTTTAATGGTTGTCAAAACCAGTCAGATTCACACAAATTATACCATTGGTGAACCACAGAGCTCTAGCCAACACTCACTCACACACAAAAGGTTAAATGAGCATTAAAACATGCACACCCACACACCCACATGCACATACTGAAGCACATACATACCACAAGCATGGACACACATCACAAGGAAGCAGACAAGTGAACAAAATGTCGATAGTGTCAGACTTATAAGTGTTTTGCTGTTTTCACCACCAAGTTTTGTATTCAGCTACATTAATAGTGCATAAAAAATGGCCGCACACACAAAATCTTGGTGAATTTCTAAGCTCTAGTTTAAGAATGTGAAAAAAAAGTTTGTTTTCAAGCTGAAAAAATGGATGTGTAGATGTATAAATGCATGTGCAGCTTGTCACGAGTCCTGCAAGAACTGCACTGGAGAGGGTCCTGATGTGTGTGGTGGATGCAAGGAGGGGTGGTTTTACACCAAGGACAAACTCTGCCAGGGTGGGTACACCTGTCTGCTGTTAAAAACTTTACATGACATGCCTGTGAGCATAAGCTTGCTTGCGTAGTTGTGCTCAGACTTATCTATACATGTTCATGAATGTTTATTCACAAAATGCATTCATGTACACTGGCACTCAGGCATGTGTATAGATGTACATGTGAGCTTGTACACACACACACACACACACACACACACACACACACACACACACACACACACACACACACACATATGATGTACCATCTGGAAATAAAATTTTGACTTGACTTCACACACACACACACACACACACACACACACACACACACACACACACACACACACACACACACACACACACACACACACACACACACGAGCATACACACATGTATGCATGCACACACATGCAAATGCATGCACATACACACACAGAGACATAGAGACACAGACACACTTGCATGCATGCTTACATGCACAGAGAGATTTATTTATTTATTTATTTATTTATTTATTTATTCTTTTATATCGAGGATAACAGAGAGAGAGAGAGAGAGAGAGAGAGAGAGAGAGAGAGAGAGAGAGAGAGGAGAGAGAGAGAGAACAATAGTGATAACTACTTAACTTAAAAAAAAAGAGAGAGACCAGGGAACTCTTTTTTTTTTAAGTGTTCATTATCTGAAGATGCTGTTGCTGTGTGTGCAATATTGAATTCGTTTTATACATGCCACTGGATATCTTCTTAGGTATATAAATTCTGTGTGTATGCATGCAGGCAAGCTGTGTGTGTGTTGTGTGTGTGTGTGTGTGTGTGTGTGTGTGTGTGTGGTGTGTGTGTGTGTGTGTGTGTGTGTGTGTGTGTGTGTGTGTGTGTGTGAGTATTAGTTCTTGTCTTAAGTGTGTGTAGTAGATAGTTGTGCATGCCTGCAAGCACACATAAGCTAAAGAAAAGATCAAAAGGATAATACTTTAAAATAATATTGTTTAAAGGATACTGTTAAGATAAGAAAGAGGGAAAAAACACATTTTTTTTAATGATAACTGCTGTTTTCAGCCTGTCACGACTCCTGCAGTAACTGCACTGGAGAGGGCCCCAAGGCATGTGGGGAATGCAAAGAGGGCTGGACCTACAAAGATGACACTGGATGTCAGGGTGAGCAAAATCCAACTGACTAGCTAGTTTCAAGGCATATAATTTAGCAGTAGTTGCCAAAAAGTAGAGATGTGGAGTTTATCTTTGAGATTTCAAAAATTCATCTGTCTCCATCACCGCTGTCATTGGTAGGAGATCCATGCATGGCCACCAGAGTTTGCCAACTCTCTCTGTCTCTGCTTAGTCCTATGATCTCATATAGCCCTCCCAGACCACTGATCTCAGTGATGTTGGCAATGTAGGATGTTGGTGGTCTGCCTGTCTTTATTCTGCCCTCAACCTTACCTTGGAGATTTGTCTGTGTGTTTCTGTTTGCATGACCAACATATCTCAGTCTGGGCTTATTGATTTCAGCAAACATCAATCGTTCCAGATCTTGGAGGCTTCTTACAGATTTGCTGAGAGTGCCACAAAAAAGATCTCCAAGTCCATCCTACCATGCACAGACTAAAAACTCAAAGGGAACTCAATGTGCAGTTCCTCTCTGGCAAGAAGAATGGAACACTCACTGACAACAAACTCTTCTAGATTTGTTCCAATCTTCCAACCCCACACCAAATTAAAGACTAAATTTCTCCACTAACATAAAAATTGTGATGAGTAAAGTATAGATGAATGTTGGGACGTTTCTTTAAGAAATTATTCTGAAAAAGAATGTCAGTGATGAGATGTGTTGATGCTACAGTAATATCTCTTCATTTCAGACCAAAATGAATGTGAACGTGAAGGAGACGACAAACCATGTTCAGAGGAGGGCCAGCAATGTCAGAACACCCTGGGGTCTTTTACCTGTGTATGTCAGGCTGGCTATGTGAAGGACCCCTCTGGTGCTTGTGTCCAGGAACAGAAAGGTGGAGTCTTGAATGATGTTATTTCGAGTTTTTAAAGAATATTTACTACATAATGTGTTTCAGCTGTCATTCTTTTGTTGTTTGTGGTTAATCAATATTGAACTAAAATATTGAAATAAATAATTTTTTTTCTTCTGTTCGTACTGTTTTACGTGTATTTTATAGAAATGATCATTAATTCTATATTTGGCTCTGTAAATCCATTTTTGTTGAAGAACTTTTGTGTGCTAAAGAATTTTTGTGTGCTATTTCAGGTGGATCAGAACCAACACAAAAGGATGGAAAGAAAAATGATGCTGCAAAGAATGTAGGAGACGAGACCATGGACAAATTTTCAGAGGCAAAGAAAGAATCAACAGGAAGCAAAACTGACCAGACTGCGAAAGATTCTTCAAACGTTAACAAAGACTCGGCAAAAAGTGCTGGTGACCAAACTGCTCGGGATTCGAAGATTACGAAAGATTCACCTAAGGTGAAGAAAGATTCACCTAAAAGTTCTGGTGATAAGAAAGAAAAAGATAAAAAAACCAAAGATTCTTCCCCAAGTTCTGAAGAAGATCCTTTGAAACAAGAGTTGTGAGGAAGTTTCAGAGATTCTTCTGAGGAAGAATCCTGATAAGCTAGCTACATTTGTGACGCTCCACTACATGATGAGCTGCAATGCACTGGAGGTCAGTTTTTAGCTGTTAACGTGTTAATTATTGGCTATAAAAAGGCAATTCAATACAAAAAAACAGATTGAAAATCAGACAGTTCTATGAACAGTTATTACAAAGTGAAATGGTAGACTTTAGGAAGTGACAAAATGAGAAATTGTCAAGTTTTGCATCATGCATCGTGGTCAGGATGAGGGCTTGGGTGTTTAAAAATACGTTTTTAAAGCAAAAGAAAACAAAATCATGCCTTGATACTTCAGGAGGCCTTCATAGTAGAAGAATGGCTATGGTTTTATAATAAATCAAAATATCAAAGTCGACAACCTGACCCTTACCTGCGTAAAATGGTTCCTAGTAGAAAAGTGGGTTGGTGCAATGCAGCTCATTTCTTTGTGGAACGTCACATTTATTATTTCATGTACATTCTTTGAAAAAAAATTGTGATCCATTATATCTGTTGTTATTTTGTTGTCCTTTCAACATTCAGTTCTTTACAGTAGTAATGAGAGGGGTCATAGTTGGTGGAAAATTCGATAATAAACACACTGAACAATTTTGTTTACCTCATATACTCAATATATGGAAAGCATATGTGGAAACGAAGTAGTGATGATACAGTATACCTACCTATCAGAAAGGATAAAATGTAGAGAAATGTATCAACTTGGCTTTCTTCATAGTGTGGTTTTCATTTTAGTTTCAATCTTTTGACAATTGATCTCGACACAAACCGGCCTACTGATAGGTGGACAGACAATATAGATGGAAATATATATTTCCCCAGCTCATATCAGTGATGTCTTGTTGCAGCAACCCTCATAACTCATCTTGATCTCTCTTATTTTCTGTGATGTCTCGTTGCAGCAATCCTTATAAAATTCATCTTTAAAACATAGGCACACCCAGGATAGTTCTTCAATTCCTATACAGCTGATAGTTCACAAGGAGGTGTCAGTTTGAGACTGTATTAACTAAGGTCACCAAAGAAGGCTCAGCACTGCTGCTGGGTTATTCTCGTCAGTGATTCATGTTCCTTTTTTTTTTTTTTTTTGTAATCGTTTCTCGGCTAGAGCTTTGAGGTTCACCAGTGGTGAGATTTTTGTGTTTGTGACCGTGGGGGTATGTTTTAATTTTTTTTAAATATTCTTTTATATCAAGGATAATGGGATAAGCACTCTTGTGCTTTTTTACATCCAGTCCCCATGTGCATGCAGTTTTGTAAATGTCATCTGTTCCCACCGGCACACGATGGCCTACTCTTACGAAAAGCGGAACAGGATTTAACGTATGCCCAAGATGTTCTGCGTGCATTTGCACATGGGGCCTCGGTTTATTGTCTCATCCGAAGGACTTTTGGGGAGAGTGGAGTCAGCACTGATGTCAACTCCAGGAGAAAAATCTCCTTGACCAGAATCGAACCCGGGTCGACAAATTGCCAGCGCAATGTTCTGACCACTAGGCTATCGGTCCCCCTTATTTTCTCTCAGATATGCTTCTGTCAGGCACTAGCTGTTGTTCCTAGATGGCTGGTAGGTAGCCGAGACAAGGGTAAGCATAGAAGAATGGGTGTATTGGTACTCAAAACAAAAATAGAGAAATATTTGTAGTATTAAGACTACAATAAGGTCTGAATCTTGTGCTCTGTACTAGCTATCAGAGTAAAATTCAGTTATCTTCATGTCTTTCATTTTATTTTTGCTAAATAAAATTTGAACTATTACAACTTTTACATATTCAGAAGGCATACATCACACACACAGGGCTTATTTCAATCATTGTGTCATACTGAGTGTGATTATGGTCAGTGTCTAAAGTTGGTATGAAAGAACACTTGTTAAAAAAAAAATCATTATTCAGAGATGGTCTGGTATGTTGTGCAATTTTTTTTTTTTCCATCAGTGTTATAGATGTGATCTCCTTCTCTTTGATGAACTTGAGTACTGTTGTCTTCTTCAGACTTGTATGGTATGTGTGCCTTCAGTGAAAATCCCTCCAATTGTTTTCAAGCAAACAAAATTTCCTCATGTGCCTGTTTTATGGGTGTTAAGCTTCTGATGTCAAATATGAAAGGATTTTTTTTTCCAAGTGTCTTTACAAATTATAGATTTAAAATAATTTTTTTTTTATAAACTGTTACTTTGATTTTCTTACCGTTTCAAAATTCTTAAATCTATGTGGTTGTTACTCCAGTTTTGTCAAGGTGAGCGGGGAAGAATGAAAGGTAAGCTTTTCTGAATGAATGTTTTCAAGTATTGAGCTTGAAGGTACCTACATTTCCCCTCCCAGTTGTTTTTCCTCCCTTCCCCTTGTTTCAGAGGTCCTTGAGCTTTATTATTATTATTTTTTTAATGTGCCTTGGTTATCTGATGTGATCTCATGGTTTCTTATGTTGATGAAAGAGAAGAAATTGGACTAAACTAACATTGTGACATGGTGAATGGTGATCAGTTTGTTGTATAAATGTGACAAAAATACCAGTTTTACAAGTGCACTGATTTTTTTGAATGCATGCATGTGTTTCTGTTCTGTCCTTTTTCTCGTTTTTCATTCTGCATGTGGTTGCCATATTTAGTGTCTTGCCAAGTTCTGTTCTCAAGGTGGAAGAAGTATTGTTTTTCCACACTGTTTACTTCTCAGTTTTTCATGAAAAAACCCCCCACTGCAATTTAAAATATAAAAAAAATCATAGGAATCTGAAAATGTGTATTGCTGTTCTTTTAAAGCAATCCAGCTGTAACAGCCACCTGACTAGAAACATGGTTGCTGCCTACACACACTGGGAATGACGGGATATAGATAAGTGTTGGTGTAAGTGCTTGTGACAAGTCAAAAAACTGCTCTTTTTCCCAAAATGTGGTGCTGGTCCTGTTTTGATTCGTAAACGAGGGCATTGATAGGAATGAAAAAAGGATTAGTTTCAATCTTATATAGCTACACATTTTAAATCCTAAAAATCCTAAGGTTTGACATGAAAGCCCTGATATAGCCTCCATGGCTGGTGGGGCTATAAACAATATGATTGAATTAGACTGAAAAGCGAGTCACGATGTAAATAGATATGGTCTGTACCCAACTGTTAGTGAAACCTGACATTTTTAACTCCCTGAGAGAATCAGGCTTCTTCTGTCTGATATGAGTGAAGATGTCATAGTTACTAAGAACAAGAATGTTTTAAGGATTCTGGTTTTATCTTATTTTATGTCGATGTGGTTTCTACCACAGCGTGGTGACCGTCCTGGGTTGACACCTATCTTACGGTTGGACTGGGTGTCAATACAAGGAACGACAGAGTTGATTTTATACCCCGTTTTTATCTGTAAATAGCTGCACAAGTATAATATGAAATTAAAAATTTTACAAGGTGACAGTCCTGATATGAGCTATATGGTCGGCAGGGCTATAAACAAGAGGAATTGGGTTGGTTAGTTATTTTCTTTTCCAATTAATTTGTTTTTCATAATTTAAAAAAAAAAAAAGGATGATGACTAGAGCAGAATGGTTGGTATTCTCAGTTCTTTCTGTACCCATCTGCCTTTCCTACCGACTCCCCTGTGCATCAGTATTCAATCCATGACGACATTGTTAGATGGTTACTCTGTGAAATGACCCCCCCCCCCCCTCAATTTTAATAAGAAAAAGCATTTTTAATTTGTGGGCGTTTCAAATTGTGGGTATTATTCTGCAGATATACTTTCTTCCCAAAGGATAAGAGCTTTTTGAACCCCCCCCCAAATTTTCAAATAAGATTTTGAACTGTATACTAGTCTTAGGTGTGACTGTAGCAAGTACGCAATAAGCTGTGTGGCTGTAGCAAGTATGTACCATCTCCCCCCAAAACCAAACCCAACAAAAAAAATGCATAAAACACTCATAAAAAGAACACTGCAGATTGATATATATTTTACTTTTATTTTATTATTTTTTTCAAATCAACACCTTTGATGAACAATGCACAACACAGCCTGCTGGCAGCTCTTGCACAACTTCACCTTTTGCATGATCCACATGGGCACACAACAAGGTAACTTGAATATTTTATATATTCACATTCCATTCTCTCACAACATACATACTGTAAAATTACAAGTCTCTCACTTCATATTTACACTTGCTCCACATTTGCACCCAAAATACTCGTTACTTTTTTTTTTTTTTTTACATTTGCACTGTCACTCAAAATATACCCATCTTCAATTTCTCGCTAAATCAATCAAAATTGTAATTTTCATGTAAAATGTCACGTCCATTTTGCTGTCGTAAGGGAAGGGCTCCCCAACTGTACAAACATACAATGCCTGAATCAATGAATGACATGTTACAAAAAGAGGAATCATGGAACAAGTAACTGAATATATATTAATGGAAAAATAGAAAACTAAAAACAATGTCGTTTTATGAATGATTTCCTTGTCTCGTGTCTAAGAAAATGATTTCTTAATAAACATTTAGATAAATGTGATCTATGTCACAGCTAAATACCTAATACTGGGCAACTATTTTACTGCTTATCTCTTGTAAATAATACTTGGGCTTCCAAGTATTTCTGATTAACCAGGAGAAAAGAGGAAATAGGGTTACATTTAAACTTAGAACATTCATGGTCATTTCAATTTTGGAGAGAGGGTATGTTTTATGTTTGAAACACTCACACACATACAGAAGCTCCCCACACCCTGAAGACCCCCCCCCCTCCCCACCCATAACAAAACAAAAGAAATCCTCTTGCTTTCCAAATCTATGACAGGCTCAGTCAAAATAAAAATTCTAATTCATATTACGGAGTAGTGCGCTGCATGTTTAATAATTAATGCAAACTTCACAAAGTAAATGTAAGAAATCATGGTTTGGTTTGAAGTGTTTTGATTGTGCTACCATCCTCTTACAGTAAACCCACATATCATAAGGTTTACATTTTGTTTAACATGGTTCGAGTACAATTTAGTCTCCATTGTATGAGTAACTTGCAAAAGACAACAGAAAGAAGCTTCCCATAATTCATTCACAAAGGGTGAATCAAAACATCATCAAAATGACTTCTGCCTAGTGGATTTGATGTCATACTTGTGCAAAGCTTTATGGGAGTTAAATTTGTTTCAATGCTCCAGGTATGTCTCAAAATTCAAATTCTTTCCACCTTGCAGGGCATGCAGATTCATCTAGTTTTAGGTAAAATGACCTTTCACTCCATTTGCAACTGGACAGAAACTAGCAGTGTTACAGGATTTGTTTTGCCTTGATTTGAATTTTAAAAAAAAGAAGAAAGATTGACTGGTATGGACTAGATGCTCTGGGACTCATATTACCTAACTTTTTACATACACTGAAACATTAGTGACTGTATGTGCTATGTTTATTCAGGGACTAAAAATAACAAAAACCTACAGATTAGATTATGCTGGATGCAAAGTTGAACTCGACAGTTATGCCAATGAAAAGCTTAGCAAACTGATGATGATAGTTTGATTGGCTATGAATTCAAGATGAAATTTAACTCACTCTGCACAACTGTTCCATATCAGGAATACTTGTTACACAACTGTTGTGTATGAACGTTTCTGTTCAAGGAATAAGATTCAATTAAAAACAAAACACCATGATCTTGGAACACCACAACATTATATGTAATATTAGTTACACACAACACTGGCCGTTTTATCTTTCAAAAGCAAATCAGGTTTCTCTGGTCTGTGCATGTTCATGACCTGACCCTTGCTGAACCTCATTATAAACATGGAAGTTCTATTGATATCTTATGGGTCTCCACAAGTAAAAAATATGGTAAAAACACTATACTATTATCACCAGCTAACTTAACGTCTACAGCCCATTGTAACAGGTTTATCAGCTTGTGAATAACTACTTTTTTAAAAAGTGATTTTTTGTTTTTGCTTTTATTAATTAATGGATGAGCAGGCTGTGGTGAAAAAGCATGGATGGAAACTCATTGGATAGAGAAGTTAACTGAATACTTGCATGACTTAAACCACGACTACTGTGAGTCAGCACACAAGATGATTCAATCATGTCAGTATTTTCTATTTCATATTATCAGACAAATGGAGATGTCTGCGATGTCAACCCTGTAAAAATCCCCGGGGTATCTTGGTAAGAATTTGTCAGCGGCACAGTACGATTTGCTGCCATAGCGATGAGATGACTCATCACTGAACTATGGTTTGTTTTGTTTTCTTCCTCCTCAAATTCATTCAAAAATCATTTTTACATGTATTATAATATATCTTGTCACAAGCTGAGAATTCCCAAAGCACTATTGCATTTGAAAATCCTCACTTACGAGGAAGGGTTATGGGTGCTACACTGCCCACATTCTTGTTTGCAGTATTCTTTATAGCATGAAAACTCAGCACACTGACAGCTGAAAAATGCTTACATGGATAAGATTAAATAAACATGTTTGATGAGCGAGTTTATTTTCTGGCGTTTATCAATTTTTTACATGTAAAGTTGGTAGAATCAAAATTATTTGTGAAGCGGGAAAAAAATTTGTCTTGATTCCCCTTCCCCACATCTTTTTGTCTACATTAAAAAAAAAAACCAAAACTTTTCTTCACTCTTTAATCAAGTATATAAACAAATAAAACCTTTGTCTTTTTTCTTCGCCTATAATTTCAAGTTAAGTTGTACTAAGTTTAAAACACTTTTGAAGAATGCTTTAAGCAACTGTGGAATAATCCTAACTCTACACCAAGTCCAATAATTCTAGTCTTTGTCAGTTCACAAAAATATGCTAGTATTAATTTTCTGTAACTGGTGGCCCCCTTGACCTTTGAGAGTAAATAACAAAAATCTTAAATCCAACATGCTGCCTTTGGCATTTGTACAAATTCCTGAGAAAATACCATTGTTAAAATTTACCACAGACACTCTGATAATTCTGACATGAACTCAACTTTTTGCTAGAAATGTAACACCCAACCAGAAAAAAAAAGCGACGATAATATCTATATCTTTTGAGAATGGAAAATCGTAAGATATGCGTGTGCATTTATGTTAATATGTGAATGATAATTAGCTGCCAGTGGAGTGAGGAGCCCTTAAGTGGCCGATGAAGGCTTGGCTGCTATGTTACAGAGAATTTTCAGCAGATTTCTCTCCGGCCCGGCTATGCATTTCCCTGATCTTTCATGCTCAGCACAGACCTGACCAACTATCCCTAACTGAACCATGCCATCTGTACTGGAGGAAAAAAGTCGATTGTGTAGTTTGTACTTACATCTGAAATATAATTTCCTCACACAACAACCTGTCAAAATAATACCAACATACCACATTCATCAGCTCTCAACGATATAATTTAACACAATCCTGTGATAAAGGGCGACTGAAAATGACTGTCACCAATGAATCTGTACAGGTGTTTTGGCAGTAGATTAGGCTTTTCACTCTTGGGGGGCTTTCTGCTTGCTTCAGACACCTGTGACTCCTGATACACTGCCTGAGAGAGACTTGATAGCAAACACCCTGACCCGGGGAGAGTACGATCAAAGCATCAGTCATCAACACAGATGGTTTCCGCACTTTTCCTTCAACACAGGGATAGACAGACAGACAGACGTGAGGAGGCTATCCGTGCAGCTGTGGCACACAACCTGAGCTGATGAAACCTGCTGGTAGAATAACGCCTCAGTTCCTTGGTCAATCCTGATCCATGGCTTCTGCCTGTGAAGTGGTGTCCGTGGAGGGAGTCTCTGCTTCTTCTGCCTGTTCACTGCTGCTGGTACTGCTGCTGCTGCTGGATACAGCGGCGTCTGGCTCCTCTGCTGCCTTACTGACATCCTCACTGGAACTGGCACTGTCCGTCTCCATGGGAACTGCGGAACTGGTGTCTGCACCTTCACATTTCTCCTCTGCAGATGCAGGAAGAGGGGCTGGTGGTGATGCTGGTGCTGCTGCGAGGAGTTGCACTGACGGCAGATTCGGCAGCGTCTGATGTGCTGCATTCAGTAGGCTCTGCGTCTGCTGAGGGACTGCTGGAAGGAGAGCCCTCTGTGCCGTGGAAACCTCCGAGGATGCAGAAGTTGTGCTGGTTTCTGAACTGGACACGGTGATGTGCAGGACTCCTGTTCCTGTGGTCCTGAAGGTGTAGGGCTGGTGGGGGCAGGGGTGGGGGTGGTGGTGATGGCAGAATCGGCGCAGACAGTTTCTGCAGGCACTGTGTCCGCACTTTTCACTTCCACAGTGTCATCTGCACGACCAGCCTCTGTGCTGCTTTCCTCTGTCTTTGTGGCACCACTGTTCGACTTTTCCTCCTCTTCTGGTCTTTTCTCCTCACCCTCTCCCTCCCCACATGCAGCAGCCTTGGCTTCTGAACTGTCTGTGTCTGCCTGGACTGAAGTGTCGGCAGGCGTGGTCTCTGTTGATGGTGCGGTGTCCGAGGCACCAGCCACACTGACACAGGACTCATCTTTCATGGAACTGGGTTGGTCTGTGGCATCGTCTGGTGATTCTGCACTCAGTCTGTCTTGGGAGTCTGAAACTGTCTTGTCCTGCAAGTCAGCTGCTGGTGTGGCTTCACTGGATTCTGCACTGGAGCAGTTCTGCGACTCTGCGCCTGGCTCTTCCTGGGAGTCTGTCTTGGTGTCGGCTGGCTTGTCAGTGATGTTGGCTGAAACACACACACAGATCATACTTAGGACTCTCAATACTTGCCTTTTTTTTTTTACGTTTTGGACTACTTAACACGGGAAGTCAGCTTGATGGTCTGCCACTTGTAAAAGAAAGAGTGCTTGTCAAAACTACAACAGAATCAACAGAAAGTGAAGAAATTATGCCACTTAATAAAAATGCTTGCTATTAGTACATGGACAGCAATTTGGTGGATGATTTGTACATTTTCACAAAACAACCCAGCACTACAAAAAAATAATGTTTGATCTTTTCTTAGTTTAGAGCATAATTTTTCTATAGAGCCCTTCGAAGCCTGTGGTAAAAGTCTGTGATTTTTATCCATACATTCTTGAATTACAGCCGCCTGGCATTGCTCTGAACATACCGGCATATACAGGGAAATAACTCTGGGAATGTCCCACCGAAAGTGAAAGTAATGATGACTGGAACATACAATTAGTCAAATTGATGTAGACTTTTCTTTTCAGTTTTGACTTTTTCTAGATTTGTTTTTTTTCTCTTTGAAGGAAACACTTCTTAGTTTTCTGAATGGCGAGTATCTTCTTGGGGAGAAAGACACCTCAGATTTCCAAATTTTTACAAACCTTATGTCAGTTTTCTAAACATTTCAAGACCTTGAAAAAGGACATGGGTAGTTTCCAAAACCTTTACAAGCCATATAAACCCTGTTCAAGAGTATGCAAACCCTGTGTTTCCTGCAGAAAATTAAGCACCTGGTCTCAAATGCTCCACTGCACCCGATACTAGATTAGCATTAGATCTTTGCAGCAGACTAAGGGGCAATCAAAAAGAACTCAAGATTATGTCCCTAACATCCCAGATGTCCCATGTGCACAACAATAAACTACAAATCAGCTTTAGCAAGATTTAATTTACTACTATCACACTGGTATCTGAAAGAAAATATATAAGAAATCACTTTTAGCTTATGCTTTTTTACCCAAATACCCTACAAATTCTGATCAGCAAATCCCCCCCAAAAAACAAACAAAACAAAACAAAAACCCCAACCCAAAACAAATCAATGACTTCACATAAAAACAAAACAAACAGGCACAAAACCCAAAGAACATCCAAACACAGACCAAATCAACTTACCGAGCCAGTCCCCACTTGCAGCTGGGGTGACCTCAGCACTGCTGTCAGCCAGGTTGGAGGTTTCCTTCATCACCTCAGCAGCCACGGGCGGGGTCTCCACCACCGTCTCCTCCTCCACCACCCCGGCTGCTGCCTCCTCCTGAGAGATGGCGGTGCTGGTGGCAGCCTCCCCCTCCACCCCCCACTCTCCTCCGCCGCTACCTGCTGGTCCGAGCTGTCCACCGTCTCCTCCATGCTGGTGGTCAGCTCTGACACCTCGGCAGAGGGTGTGCTGCTGACCTCGCCAACGTTGCTGGACACAGCCACCGAGCTGCCCGGCTGTGCGTCGTCATGGCCATTGACCGGCAGCGGTTCTGATGCTGAGGGTGCTGCAGAGGCGGCGATGCTGGGAGGCTCTTTGGGGTCAGGGAGGTCGCAGACTTCCAGGAGCGGCGCTGTGGAGGGGGTGATCAGGTCGGCCTGCACAGGCCAGGTGGTGGGGGTGGGGGGGGAGGAGGAGGAGGAGGGAGAGGGCCAGGCGGGCACAGGGGGTGTGGTGGACGTCAAACCGCTGGAGGTGGCGGGGGTGGCAGGGTCCTCGCTGCTGCTGCTGTTGTTGGTGTCCATACCGTTCACCAGGTTCTTGGATTCCGATACCACTTTCCTGAGGACATGCACACACACACAGACTGGTGACTGATGGCCATGATCTTTACTCTTTGATCAAACGTAATTTAACTCCTTTCTTCTTGATACTTTATCAATATAACTAAAAACTACTTCAAACTTCATCAATATGATCTAAGAAAGCATAACCTAATGACTGTATGACTGAAACAGCCACACTGCCATCTTTATGGATTCACAACTTTTGAATGCTTTTTTTAAGTAATGACGACTTCATTTTGGATCTTACTAAGACTTATTAGCACTTCTTTGGGTTTCACATCTCTATCACAGTTTAAAAAAAAAGAAAAAGAGAAAATATTTTTTGTGTTAATGATCTTGATTCCTAATCTCCCTTCTCTATTTTACTATTTTGTTTTGCTATAGTTTATGACAACAATGATAATAAAAATCTATTTGACATTTATCCAGCTTGACAACAAATGGACAACTACAGAATATACTTTATTACATGGATATGGACACCACAATTACAAGGGAGAAAAGAAAAGTCTCTGAAAGGCTTGATAGAAAGAATGAATGAACTCACCTTCCAAAAGGATCAACTGTGCTAGACAACCAGGACATTCTGAAAAATACAGACAAGACATTGTCAGAACAACGACACTGTCTTCTCAAGGCAACAGTACAAGAGAAATGATAGCCATCTCATACATATGCATTTCCACATATTTCTGGACATCACAATGACAATTTGCAATAAAAAAAACACAAAAAACAACAACCCCAAATTAGTCTATTTAAAAAAAAAAAGGTTACTGAAGAAGTTATTTTAAAAAGTGTTCAGTTTCTGACACACGTTGTCGAGATGCATTTGATAGTGACAATCTCAATAGGAAAAGTTTCATCCTGGCTCTATGTTACCTTCAGGTGGTTCTCATTAATCCTAAACTTTGTTTTCTGAAGCATTATCATCATTTCAAAATGTTTATTTGCCATGGCCAAAAGTGTTTACCTTCTCCAGTCCCCTCATGAACTTGTCACAACGCTTGTAATGCCGCTTGGGATCTGTCAGAAGCTCACAGAGACGCTGAATGGTGAAAGGAGCGCTGGAACAAAAAACAAAAGAAGTAAAGATAACATGATTATTAACAGAAAATTTCGAAAAATGTCTTACAATAAGGAAATAATATTTTAGATTTTGCCACTAGACTGCTTCAATGTAACGTTTTCTTCACATTTTTCTCTCGTTGAATTGGTATGTTTTCCTCCACTACGCTTTCCTCATTAATAGAACTGGTATCTGTATACTTATTTAAAGACTAATACTGCAGTTATGAATTACAATAGAAATTGCTCTCACATCAACTCTTATGACCGACAGAGAGTACTGAATACATACATCAGACATGTTTCCCTCTGCGAGTTGGTAACATTCCTCTTTGGAGATCAGACATGCCCCTTAGTTGAAGTCTGAAGCCTTCTAAAGCCATAATAGTCCTTTTAAAAAATCATTTCACTTGAAAACAATGCACTATCAAGGGCATCATGCTAAAAAGTAAGGGAAAAAAAGGGCAATAGTGAATGAAACTGAATGACTTACAACATTGACAAATTTAATAACTAAATTTGTTTCCAGATTTTTTCTTGTCTCCTGTCTACACACATCCTCAAGTTTACATAAAGAAAAAAATGCATTGGAATGCAGAGAGAAAAAAATAATCAACCGCATCACCTGCAAGAAACTCTACAACTGATCCACAATAAGAGGTGCAGACAACAACAGCTACCTACCTGTTGGAGGGGATTTTTCCCCTGGAGTTAACATCAGTGCTGACTCCACTCTCCCCAAAAGTCTTTCAGATGAGACTGTAAACCGAGGCCCCGTGTGCGAACGCACGCAGAACATCTTGCGCACATGTTAAATCCTGTTCTGCTTTTCGTAAGAGTAGGCCATTGTGTGCTGGTGGGAACAGATGACAAGGTTTACAAAACTGCATACACACGGGGACTGGATGAAAAAAAGCACATGAGTGTTTATCCCATTATCCTTGATATAAAAAGAATTAAAAAAACAACAACAAAAAAACCATACCCATGAAATCGGTGCACTGCCTCCATGATGCGTTCTCTGTAGACCTCGAATCGAGCATTTTCCACATTCGGGCAAGTGGGCACCTCATCATTGATGCACTCCTCGTTGAATTCATTCATCACTTGCTCCAGTTTGGTCACAAACAATGCCTTTAGTAATGTCCATGGAAACCTTTACAAAGGTACATATAAAGAAGGTAAGCCAAATTCATTCTTATATTCAACGTTCACAGCACTGATTAAAAAAAAAAGTTTTCTTGTCACTGGCGATTTCTATACAACTGATACAGGGTTTTGTGTTGTTCTTGGTCAGTTTTATAAGCTTTTTGAAGATGTGATAAGACTAAATTTTCAGTTTTATTTTCCCAGTCTTTGCCAAAACACAATGAATATTCCCCCCCCCCCCCCCCCCCCCCCCCAAAAAAAAAAAGAAAGCCCTGAACAAAGCCTACAAACATTGAAACATGCAAAACCCTCCTCTAGCTGTAACACATAGTGAAATACTGAAAAGAAATTCAGGAAAAAAGTGTTCGAACTACAGATCTTAAACTAGTTAAACACGAGTTTTCTTGCATGTGACAATCAATCAAAATCTCATGATTACCTCAAACAACATATTAATTGCTGACGGGCTTACTTTTGACATTTACACCATCTCTTTCAATAATATGCAGGCCTAGTTGACTGCTGCATGATAGTTCTAGGTGAAACTCGCTTGTCAAAACGGCGAAACAAACACTGAAACAGGCCAACTGGAGTTTAAGGTTTGATACGGGTCCAAAAGTGGCCCAAATCATGTTTTTTTTTTTTTTAAAGAATAAAAGAATTGCTGTATACATTTATGGAGATCTTCTTGTGTGAATTTAAAGAATTGAGGTTGTAAAACATGTCAGTAGAAACAGGTTACTTCTATTTGTTATAGATAAAAATTTCTTCAGTTTTGACCCCGAAGTCCCACATAAAAACTTTCTCAGTTTCTGGTGCACAGGTCAGAATTGTTTTGTCATTATATATCAGTCAGTAATTTCTATCAGTGATGTAATGGCATGTGTGATTACAGACCAGCTAAATGGAAATAGATTGTGTGGTGGATGGTACTGGTAGCAACATCACACACAACTGTAAAACATCTAAGTAAACACTGAGGCTTTGTAAAGTCTGTATTATGTAAAAACCCATCTCAAGTGACCAATAAGCATTCATTTTTATAGATAGATTTTTGAAATACTAATAATAACTTTTCAAGGGAAGTCACTTCAAACTGTTCTGAACTGCCAATCTACCATCA
>CM060329.1:34605483-34612983 GCA_030674155.1 Stramonita haemastoma | reverse complement strand
AATCAAAAAATAGACCAGAAAGATGTGACAGGGAGAAAGGGAACAAGGCAGAAACAAAGAGAGGGATAGAAAAAAGGAATTATCAGCACAGAATTTTCAGGAGGGTATGCTATTTATACTGACAGGCTCCTGGCATCCCCATAGGCGAGTACGAATGTGTACATAACATTTCAAAGCATAAAGATGACATTTTGATGTAGGGTTTGGCAATTTGTTTACATGAATAATTAACCAAGCTATTGACCTGGGCCATCTCAGCTGTGTGACCTCAAGTCAAATGCACTTGGATGTGATGGCAACAGGTGTTTTAAGGTGAACAGATTGATTGCTTTAAAAAAATTTTTAAAAAAGGTTTTAGAATCAATATAATACTTCTGAACAACAGGTGTTTCAAGAAGGAAGGTAGGTGGGAGAACAGTTTAGATGTTCGCCTGCCTAACAAGTAAATCATGAGGTTCTGGGTTCAATTTCCCTTCTTTTCAGTTTGACAGAAAAATAAAACTGAAAATCGGGTCTTTTTGCGGAGACTCTTAACCCAGTCAGACCCATGTACCTATGGACTTGTGCATGTCGAAAGAAGCCATGACAGTTGAATATGAAAAAAAAAAGCAAAGAGGTACCGCCCGGCTGTCCTGACAAAATTAGAAGGTTTAATTCCCACAGTATCCCCGGAGTTGAAATGCAGCTACCTTAATGGTGGGGAAACTGCATAAATCTCCGTTAGTAAACCTTGGAGCTCTAGCTGAGAAACTAACAAAAAAACTTGTTTGGAAATGTTATAAATGAGAAATTATACATCTTAGGCAATTTATGTTCTGGACTGCTAACAAAATTTTTAATTTGTCCTTCCTAGGGTGAAATATTTCAACTTAAACTTTAAAAAAAGATTTCTTTTATTTAAATCTTCAGAAGAGCAAAGTTTAATACAGCACAGGTACTTTAATGCAAACAGAAATAGTATCTTGACAGATGTCAGGTAGTTTCGCAATTTGGAAAACTTATTCGTAGAAAACCCCATGCCTGTATTATCACAGCATGAAAAAACACCTGACAGAAAAGAAAGAAAGAGAGGAGAGAAATTGAGGAAGAGAGGGTAGAAAATTTATTTCTTATGCCCAAAAATCCTTGTTACGTTACGTATAGAATTAAAAAAAAAAAAAAAAAAAGAGAGCATAGATAATAACAACAATCAAAGTCAAACCAAAATAAAACCAACCAACCAACCCCAAACTAAACAAAACCAGGAAAAAAAACCCAAACAAAAGAAAAAGGACAACAACAAAAAAAGAACACCCTGAAGAAAGCCTTTGAAGTGTAGAATGAAAGAAATAGAGAGGATTTCACAAGGAGAGAGAGTAACTTGCGAAACTGAGAGAGGGGGAAGGGGAGAAAGGAAAGGGAAGGAGGGAGGCAGAAACTTAAGGGAGGGGCTGGGGGGAGGGGGACCTCTTGGAAATTGGATACTCTTGTACCTGCATCCAAAACTGTGAACCCTAAACAATGGTCCCCTGTAGAATTTTTTGGAGCACTATGTTCACTCCTACAGAAGTCAGGTGATGTGTGACATCAATGGGAGTACCCAGATTTCTTTTTACTGCAGAAAGAGGTATCCATTTTCTCCTTCCACTGAAGAAGTTTCCATAACGTGAATTCTACATTTAATATCTTAGCAGTGGTCAAATATATTTTTCCTGTTGATAAGGAAAAAGTATTGACATTGGTGATGATGTCATAGCCAACTCCACTTGCAGAGGATTAAACTTACGTCATCTGAGGAAAGTCAAGGTGTGTGTGTGTGTGTGTGTAGGTTTTGACAAAGGTCCTTACCATGGATAAAGGATGACAGGTTGAAACAACCACAGCAACAGTAACGACATGCTTTCCCATTAATTCTCTGCTGTCTTCTGTGTTTACAGTGTGTACTGTCAGTGTGTGTGTGTGTGTGTGTGTGTGTGTGTGTGTGTGTGTGTGTGTGTGTGTGTGTGTGTGTGTGTGTGTGTGTGTGTGTGTGTGTGTGTGAGTGAGTGAGTGAGTGAGTGAGTGTGGGGGTGCACACATACTTGCATGCATATGATCATGCACATGTGTGTGTGTACATGTATCATGTATGTCAACTATGTGTCTGTGTGTGTGTTTGTGTGTATACTGTGTGTATGCTTGAGTAGTGTTAAGACTAGTTTTTTCTTTTAACTTTTTTTTTTTCTGAAGGTAGATAATTTTATGAAATATACATATATTGAGAGAGAGAGAGAGAGAGAGAGAGAGGAGAGAGAGAGAGAGAGAGAGAGAGAGAGAGAGAGAGAGTGAGTGAGTGGGGGGGGGGAAGAGAGGGGGGTAGAGAGAGAGGGGAAGAGAGATAGAGAGAGAGAGAGGGGGGGGGGAGGGAAGAGAGGGAGAGAGAGGGGGGGGGGAAGAGAGGGGGGATATTTATTTTATTTTATTTATTTATTTTATTCTTTTATATCGAGGATAACAGAATAACTTATAAGCAATCATATGCTTTTTTTCATCCGGTCCCCGTGTGTATGCAGTTTTGTAAATCATGTCATCTGTTCCCACCGGCACACGATGGCCTACTCTTACGAAAAGCGGAACAGGATTTTAACGTGTGCGCAAGATGTTCTGCGTGCGTTCGCACACGGGGCCTCGGTTTAAAGTCTCATCCGAAGGGCTTTTGGGGAGAGTGGAGTCAGCACTGATGTTAACTCCAGGAAGAAAATAGAGAGAGAGAGAGAGAGAGAGAGAGAGAGAGAGAGAGAGAGAGAGAGAGAGAGAGAGAGAGAGAGAGAGAGAGAATATCAAGGAGGAAAGACAAAGAGAGAGAGAGAGAGAGTGTACAGTCTGTTATGGAGATGGACAGGGGAAGACAGAGTACTGATAACTGTAATGATAGGGTTTGCCAACTCTCATGCCTGTCATGTCAGTGTGGGTGTCACTGTCTATGTCTGTGTCTGTGTCATTGAACTGAGCTGGTTGTGCTGGAAAGCTATGTCACAGGAATTCCATCTGTCAAAGGCAGCTTGTTTCAGCTTGTTGGGACAGTTACTTTGACCTGTTTTTGGGAGGGAGGGGATTGCCTAGTGGTTAGAGCGTCTAGTCTGACTGGTGACCCTTATGGTAACTGGGTCTCTTTTTTTCTTTTCTCTTCTCGTTTTTTCGGCTAGAGCTCTGAGGTACACCAATGGTGAGATTTTGTGTACGCAATCATTTTTGTCCAAAATAAAGGTAGCTGCATTCTGACTTCGGGGAAGTATGCATTAATGCACCAGATGCTGATGAGATGAGGTTATGTGGCAGTTTTCTTTCAGCAGTAGTGGTAGCAGTAAGGAGACAATTGTCCTTAACATGCTATGATCCATGGGCCATTCCTTAGATGTGTAAGTTTTTTGCTTTAGGGTAAAGTCAAGATGTCCTTTGATGTGCCATCTGTGATATGAGTATCAGACATCTGCCACTAAAGCTGTCCAGACTGTCTGCCGAGTAATAAACTGTCAGAGCTGTCACTGGAACTGTCAGGTCTTGCATCACATGACAGTAGTCGTGAATCATAAGCTTTTCAGTCTGGATGCCCTCAGCAACCTTTTTTGTCATGTTCTCGCAGATGTTTTGGATTGTAATTTTTATGCTTCTATTATTTTTTATAAAAAAAACAACAAAATGGGGGTGGGGTAGGGGGGGAGGGTATGGTGTGTGTGTGTGTGTGTGTGTGTGTGTGTGTGTGTGTGTGTGAGGGGGGGGGGTTGTGGATGGAAAGATAGGCAAGAGGTATTGAGAGTATGTATTGTTTGTATGTACATCAATTTGTATGTACATCAATCTAGCCTTTTCAGTGGGTGGGAAGATGAATATTTCCACTTTTTTATTTTGGCTAAACATTCCAAAAAAATTAAGAACTCTTTTTATCTGCAGAAAAAATGACAGTGGATGTATACCTTTTTCTTCCTAAGTATGTTTTTCTTCTTCAGTTCCCCCCCCCCCCCATTTTTTCTCTCCTCCTCTCATCTTCTTCGCTTCCTCCTCATTCTTTTTCTCTCGGACTGGATGTAAAAGCACATGATGCTTATCTATTATCCTCGAATAAAGATTTGCCTTGCCTTGCCTTGCCTTGTCTCCTCCACATTCTCCTCTCCTTCATCCTCCCTTCCTCCATCTCCGTTCTTCTCTTTATTTGAATTGTGTACTTGATACAATGATAGTAAATTGATCAGTCAAATCACTGATTTTACAGTCTGTATCCTGTCAGGTTGTTCCTTGTTGAGGAGGTGTTGGTTGTAACCAGATTAAATTGTGAATGAACTGTTAAAGAGTGGATGGTTTGATCTTCTAACCAGCATGTATCGAATGATTAGGACCCAAAAGATGACCTTACATTGAACAAAGAACATGCTCTGAATGGAAGGAGTTCACTCTCGTGACCTGACCCATGTGACAAGTGATTCATTAGCACTGGGGACAAATGTGAAGTGAGGGGTAAGGGTGCACAGGTACAAGTACAAGCTAGGTATGTCATGTGGTTCAGTTGAGGCTTAATTGGCTAGCTCAGGTTTAGGAATGGTATTCCAAACAGGTGAATTCATGTTGCAGGAGGTTGTGTGTGTGTCACTATGTGGGTTGGGTGGGGTTGTTGGGGGGTGGGTGGGTGGGTGGTGAGTTTGGGGTAGTGGTGTGTGTGTGTGTGTGGTGTGTGTGTGTGTGTGTGTGTGTGTGTGTGTGTGTGTGTGTGTGTGTGTGGTGTGTGTGTGTGGAGAGAGGGGTGTTACATGGGAATCACTCTGTATACTAGTTAACAATTTTGTTTACACAGTAAACATGCTTTAGCATTATATACACATGCTGTGTGTGTGTGTGTGTGTGTGTGTGTGTGTGTGTGTGTGTGTGTGTGTGTGTGTGTGTGTGTGTGTGTGTGTGTGTTTAAAGTCGAGTCAAAATTATTTTTATTGTAGGTAAAAGATTAAGCTTAAAAAGTTATGCAGCTTTTTTTTTCTCTTTTTAACCCATCCTCCACCTTGTCCATCATTTTTCCAAATCAAAAAGATGAAAAAAAATTAAGAAGCCAAAATAACAGAAGCAATAATTTTAGAAATGATATCAGAAGTAAAAGGAAAAAGCAAAACAGCAACGGTATACATATTATTAAGCTAAAAAAAGAAAAATGTTTTCTGAAATGTAATGATCACAAGCCCCCAATTGCAGCATCCATCACATCTAATTAACAGGCTATAAATGTCACATGAATCTAAGCAGCTAGACAAACAGATAGCGGATGACAGATTATGAAAATATTTTACAACACACATGACATGGTATGCATACGTTCATTCATTTTCTGAAAAAATAAAACTAAAACAGTAAAAGGCCATCAGTTTTACCATCTCTTGATCTAGTATTTTTCCTGTGCTGTGAGTGTGTGTGTGTGTGTGTGTGTGTGTGTGTGTGTGTGTGTGTGTGTGTGTGTGTGTGTGTGTGTGTGTGTGTGTTTGTGTGTGGTGTTTGTGTGTGTGTGTTGATTTGTGTTGTGTGTGTGTGTGTGTTGTGTGTGTGTGTGTGTGTGTGTGTTGTGTGTGTGTGTGTGATTTGCTGCCGTGTGATGTGTGTGTCAGCTTGTCCAATGTCTGTGTGTGACGTGTGTGTGTGTGTGTGTGTGTTGTGTGTGTGTGTGGTGTGGTGTGTGTGTGTGTGATTTTTATTTTATTCTTTTATAATTATATTGAGGATAATGGAACAAGCACTCTTGTGCTTTTTTACATCCAAACACACACACATACACTCATTCACTTACACAACACACACACACACACACACACACACACACACACACATACACACTCACACACACACACACACACACACAACACACACACAACACACACACACACACACACATACACAAACATATATACACCAAGCCATTCCCTCCCTCCCTCCCCCTATCACTACCACCACCACCAAAAACAGCCACTATGCATCATTCAATTTGTTCATTCAGAGGAAAAGAAGGAGGTCGTACATGACACATCCATCAAGTGTTGTCAAAGTTAATGCTTCAATGAACATCTACACATGTTCCCATGACCCATTTCTCACCTTGTCCACAGAAATATATATATCTGATTTAATTTGTTACTTAATAGCCTTGTATCTCATGGCTTATCATGATTCTTAATCTGACAACCAGCTCTCCAGGCCCTATAGGACTTGCTTTTAAGAGTGATTTTAGGTCTTATCTTTTATGTTGTTTTCCAAGTGGAGTATTTTGTTTGTTGAATGTTTGTTCTCATGTATGTATGCCTGGGTGAAAGGTTTTGAACGGTTTCATTATTTTTTTTTTTAGTGAGAGTTGTCAAATCTACCTCCCTTGTCCATTACCACACACACACACACACACACACACACACACACACACACACACACACACACACACACACACACACACACCACACACACACACACACACACACACACACACACACACACACACACTCCTCTCTCTCTCACTCTCTCCACTCTCCACCACTCATCTTCCATCCCTCTCTCTCTCTCTCTCTCTCTCTCACGCACACAGGCATGCACGCAAGCACGATATCAAAGAATAAAATAAATAAATAAACAATAGACATAAAATAAGAAGAATAAATATTGCATCTTATGTGAAAAGTCAATTTGAAACTTTAAAAAAAATTTGATCAGTCTATATTTTAGTCGAGATCACCTTCCTGGTTTTTTGTTGTTGTTGTTGTTGTTTCTTTTCTGAGAGGGGTCACTGTGTGTAAAGTAATCTCTGTAATGAGATAGTCTCTCTATACTGCTGTATTGACGAAAATACGATTTTGCCTTCAGGGTAAATTGAATTGCCTCTGCTCATGTCTAGCTTTGATCAAAAAGTGGCCAAAAGATGTTCATGGGGATTTGACAGGGATTAAAAGATTTTTTGCATTGATACTTTGGTGTAAAGTGTTCGTCATGTTTTACTTTATGGTAGCAGGTTGGGTCCGGAAGATCATGTGAATGTGATTTCTAATGGTTAAGGATTATGGCGGGTTCAGGGTTTATTTGAAATAATTAAATCGTTTGTATTGCTTGTAGCCCTGTTGACTACAGGGGCCGTAATGATCAAGGCTGTCAATCTTGCTGGATGTGTGTGTGCGTGTGTGTGTGTGTGTGTGTGTGTGGTGTGTGTTGTGTGTGTGTGTGTGTGTGTGTGTGTGTGTTGAGAGAGAGAGAGAGAGAGAGAGAGAGAGACAGAGACAGAGACAGACAGACAGACAGACTGATAGATAGAGATAGATAATAACAGTATAGACTAACGGGAACAGAAGCAACAGTAGACAGACAGACCAGGACAGTAGTGAAGACAGTTTGTAAAATGACATGACGACAGGACAGAGAGCAGTACTAGAAGAAGGAAACAGGACAAGACAGACAGACAGACAAGACAGACAGACGAGACAGACAGCAGCACGAGACCGGACAGACAGACGACAGACAACGAGACAGACAGAC
>CM060329.1:34575483-34602983 GCA_030674155.1 Stramonita haemastoma | reverse complement strand
CGGCCCCTTTTCTGTATAGAAGCGGTCTTCCAAATCAGTGACCTTCCCGTTTATAAGAAAACGATGCATGCATACCAAAAGAAAACAGACAGAAAAAAAAAAATTTTGGCAATGATTTTCTATGAGAAATGGATTTCCGTTCACCCAGAAAACCTGTCTTAAAGAAAGACCAACACAAATGGGAAGAAAAGGAAGGAAAGAAGAGAAAAGGATATAAAGATTTGAAAGAAAGGTGAAAAAAGAAAGGATTAGTTTGGGGGGGGGGAGGAGGGGAGGAGAGTTTTGGAAGGGGAAAGAGAAAAGCGTAGTGGGGAAGGGGGTGGGGCGAGAGAGAAAGATATGTATGAATCACTGTTTTCATAAACCAGCTGACAGGAGCTGTTGCACACAGGCACGCACAAAGACGACACATGTATGCACGCAAGCACGCATGCAGGCAGCCATGTACACAAGCACACACACAGACACAGATTTACACATGCATGCGAACAGACAC
The DNA here is from genome assembly GCA_030674155.1 of Stramonita haemastoma. NCBI lineage: Eukaryota > Metazoa > Mollusca > Gastropoda > Neogastropoda > Muricidae > Stramonita > Stramonita haemastoma. The sequence continues at coordinate 34,602,487 of CM060329.1, read as the reverse complement.
ACACATACATGCATGTTCATGCACACACATACATACCCCCCCCCCCCCCCCAACACACACACATATTCAGTCATACTCAATAATATTGTAGTTAAATGTTACAGATAAAGTTATACACACACAAGCATGTATGCACATATGCATAGCCATGAACACCATGCATCAACACACTGCATGCACACACACGCATGCACCACACTGCACACCACGCATGCATGACATGCATGCACACCCGCAGCGCAGCACGCACACACGCACACACACACACACACCACACACACACACACACACACACACACACACATCCCACACACATTGCTAAAGTAGTTGGATGTTACTGATGAATTTTTTTTTTTTTCTAGGATAGATGGCTTGATGAGAAAAATAAACAAATGCATTAACTTTTTCAATGTACCATTTGGAAAAAAAAAATCTGACTTCACACACATACAGACTGTCAAGCAACCATCAAATACCAAACTAGGGAAGAGGGGTCAGCAACATTCACTGTCAAAAGTTGGATGTTGATGTTTACACTACAGCCAAACTGACCTCTGTGGCTAAGCCAGTCCTTTCACCACAAGTCCATAAAACCAGTTGTGTTTGCATTTATTTATTTATTTATTTATTTATTTTATATTGAGGATAATGGAATAAGCACTCATGTGCTTTTTTACATCCAGTCCCCGTGTGTATGCAGTTTTGTCAATTTTGTCATCTGTTCCCACCGGCACACGATATGTATGAGGTATACTGGTCTGGTCAAATGTGAAGCACCCTTAGCCTGCAAGAGACCATAGGGTTTGAGCTCTAGACGTGTTATCTTTTGGGTTCTTTTTGCCAAATAAGACTAGACCATACTGAAGACACCACTGGTTCTCCCATAACGGGATGACCATCCTAGGTTGACTTATGGTTGGTCAGGGCATTGATACAGGGAACGACTGTACAGTTCATCTTAAACCAAGTTTTCATCTGTATATATATATGGTTGCACAGTTTTTATCTGAAACTGAAACAAAAAAAGTTATGAGGTGATAGCCTTATTTGAACAAAACAACCAAACTCTTTTGCAGCAAATAGCATTTCCCTCCCCATTTTCCTCACAGCACCCCCCCCCCCCCACCACCTGCCCACTCCCCTCCATCCCCCTCCCACCTCTCCTCCCTCAAATAAAAGCAAACAAAACCCCCATAAAAAATCTAACCCCAGTTTCCCCCCCCCCCCCCCCCCCCCCCCCCCCAAACAAACCCAAACAAGTCCCCTAAAAGAGATAAACCATCCCTAAAAAAAACAACCCAAAAACCCCCAACAAAATTAAGCTAAGACAAAAAATGCTGGCAATTTAAAGGCAAAGGCACAGTCAACTAATACTCCAAGATGACAGAAATCTAGCCCATCCCTTACTCCAGTAGGAGCTGCCCATACACACACTCTTGAGCGGTATTGTGGAGAAACCAATATGGGTGAATTATTGATTGCTTGTTCTTCTTCATCATTGCCTTGCCTGACAGCCAGGCTCTCTCCCAGAACTGAGCCATCAATGTTGTATGTATGCCTGGGAGCTAGGCAGCCACCAGTCGTCCTTGCTACAAAATGTAGTGGGTGTGTGTATCCTTATCCTATGAGTTGGCTTTTAGTTCTGAATGTGCATGCACAATGTGAAAGTGGATAAATGGCGTGTGTCAGGTGAATGATACACTGTGTATTGTAAACCATGGCAGATTTGGGCTGCTCTCTTGGGGAGAGTGTTTCTATATGTGCAGTGCCACTCTATATGTGTGGTATATTTGTGTGTGTGTGTGTGTGTGTGTGTGTGTGTGTTGTGTGTGTGTGTGTGTGTGTGTGTGTGATTCCAAGGACAACAACTCTCTTGTTGCTCTGAAGTGTGTGTGTGTGTGTGTCAGGGACAATTCTCTTGTTGCTTTGATGTGTTTTTGTGTGTGTGTGTGTGTGTGTGTGTGGTGTGTGTGTGTGTGTGTGTTGTGTTGTGTGTGTGTGTGTGTGTGTGTGGTGTGTGTGAAAGTCAACTAATCTCTGCCTGTTGCATGTCAGATTTCAGTTTTATCATCACATCTGAAAGAGTAGCACCAGGGAGAAAATTCTGGCTTCAAGTTACCTGTAGTTACAGAGTACTGACCCAGATAAATCTGCAGTGTACAAAATAGCTGAACAGCTTTTGGATAGTGATGAGAATATGTGCATGCACAAGCCTACATGCATGTATATTACATATTGTGTGCATGTGAGGAGTGCACATGCACAAGCACAAACATACGTGTTTGTGGGGTGGGAGGGGGCAGGATAGCATATTGGTTAGAGCATTTCACTCGTGATTTGATGGCCTGGGATCAAGCCACAGTGGAGGCACCTGTTTTAGTGGATTTTCCCTGGAGCTAACATCAGTCCTGACTGCTGCCCCAAAAGTCCTCCAGTTTAGACTATAGCTAATCTGAGGAGGTTAGTTAAAGTTAAAGTCTGTCCCGAGCCTAAGGCTCATCAGGCTGGTGCTTATCCTGGTTTCTGTGGCGTTAAGCGACTGAGAGTCATAGACTCCCCCCTGGATAGGACGCCAGTCTATCGCAGGGTTAACCCCCAACACAGGGTTGGTACCCCTTTTACACCTGGGTGGGGTGAGAAAATAGCCGTAAAGTGCCTTTTCCATTGGCAAGGGCACAATGCCATAGCCGAAAGCTGGGATCGAACCCGCAACCTTTAGATTACGAGTCCAACGCCCTAACCACTAGACTACAGCGGTGGCTAATCTGAGGAGGCTTTGTGTGCAAATGCACACAGAACATATCATGTACAGAGCTCTAGCGGAAGAACCCAGAAGATGCTTGTGTGCATGACATTATTATTTGCCATGTGACAAAAGTTTGCAAGCATAATTATGTGACTTAAGTGCATTCTTACCTTCTTGGATGTTTAGCAAGAAAGAAAGGAATGGTTGATCTTGGTGTTTTGATGTGTAGATGGTCAGGCTGTTTGAATTCAAGCTTAAGTTTTCATTGAGGTGACAGTCGTGATTTAGCCTCCCATGGTTGGTGGGACTGCAAGCAGGCATTAAGATTGATTGGGACTGGCTCTCTCTGGATCGTTACCCCCCCCCCCCCCCCTTTCTGTCTCTCTCTTTCTGTTTCTTTTTTTGTCTGTCTCTTTCTCTATCTCTCTCTTTTTTCTCTGTATGCCCTCTCTCTTTCTGTCTCTGTCTCTTTGTCTGTCTGTCTGTCTGTCTGTCTCTCTAATCCTGTTATTAAAATAAAAAATACCTGCTATTTTGGGCAAGTATTTGTATTTTATATATTACACACACAGGCATGCATGCACAATGCATGCACGCATGCACACATGCACGCATACACACACATAGTACACATACCACACACACGAACACGCGCGCGCACAGCACACACACCACACTTGTAATATCACTTATGTGAACAGACATTAAACTGAAGAACAACACACCACACACACACACCAGCGCAGGCGCACGCACACACACACACACACACACACACACACACACACACACACACACACACACACACACACACACACACACACACACACACACACACACACACACACACACACACACACACAATCAAGTATACATTACAATCAAATAAAAGTTGTCAGTTTTCCATCATGAGTATTGACAGCCATCACCACCACCACCACCACCACCACCACCACCACCACCACCACCACCACTACTACTACTACTACTACTACTACTACTACTACTACTACTACTACTACTACTACCACCACCACCACCTTCACCACCACCACCTCTACCACCACCACCACCATCACCACCCCCATTCTACTACTACTACTACTACTATACTACTACTACTACTACTACTACTACTACTACTACTACTACTACTACTACTACTACTACTCCTTCTACTCCTTCTAATCCTCCTCATCCTGCTACTACTCCTACTACTACTATTTCTACCACCACTACTACTACTACTACTACTACTACTATCTACCACCACTACTACTACTACTACTACTACTACTACTATTACACATCACCACTTCCACCATCACCACCACCATCACCATTACTTAACTACCACCATCACCTCCACCACTTTAACCTCTTTTCGTTATCTATCTATATCATTTCTATTGTCAATATTTGATTTTCTTCAGGATCTGATGGGGCTGATCTCGTACCTGCAGAAGGAGATGAGCAAGGAGCAGGAGAACTTCAACAGCCTGAGTGCGGCCCTGATGGGGCTGAGGGACCGCAAGTCCCGCCAGCACAAGACCATCTCTGCCGACATGGTGAAGATCCAGGGCAGGCTGAACACGCTGATGAACCGCTCCATGAAGTGCTTCTCCCAGGTATGTACACTGTGGACTTGTGCAGATTTGTTGATGAGTTGCGTTGTTGTATGACATGTTCAGGTCTGTAGTTTTGGATTGTAGGCGAGTCGTGGGTGATTTGATGACTTGTTGTGTTTGTGGTTCTTCTGTGGAGTTTGTGGTCATGTTTGTGTGATTAAAAAAAAAAAAAATATTATTTATTTTATTTATTTTTTTTTATTTTTTTTGGTCATTTTGGTTTGCGGTTTGTTGTAAGATGTGGTGTTTTATTTTTGGTTGATTTGGATTATTATTGTCATTTTTTTTTCTTTTTAGTTTGTTGTTGTTTAATGTATTTGATAAAATTGTATTTTTTTAAATTGTGTTTGGATTGGTTAGTTATATTGATGACAGTGGCGATGAAGACAGACAGATAGATGGGTGGTTTAGTTAAAAAGTTTACTTTGCGTTTTCAGTTCAGAATTTTTTTCTCAGTTTGCTGTGTTTTTAGCATGCACTTGAGGGTGAACGTTGCTCTTGCATAGTGTGTGTGGTGTGTGTGTGTGTGTGTGTGTGTGTGTGTGTGTGTGTGTGTGTGTGTGTGTGTGTGTGTGTATGTGTGTGTGTGTGTGTGTGTGTGTGGTGTGTGTGTGTGTGTGTGTGTGTGTGTGTGTGTGTGTGTGTGTTGTGTGTGTGTGTGTGTGGTGGTGTGTGTGGTGCGTGCTGTGCGTGCGTGCATGTGTGCATTTGTGCATGCATGTGTGCGTGCATGTGCGTATGTGTGAATGTGGGTAGATGTACGAGTTTTAGTGTGCATGGGTGAGACGAGAGAGAATTGCCATAGAAGTGTGCATGTATCGGGTGTATTTGTGTGCATGTATTATGTAATGACATTTGTGTGTGTATGCATGCATGTGTGAGAACCTAGGTACATGTGTGTTTGTGTATCCTACAATAAATTTATGCATGCTTGTGTGTGTTTCATTTCAAAATGTATGTGGGGAAAAAAAGCCTAATTATGATGTCATTTAGCCTTAGAAAAAAAAAACAGAAGAAAGAATAAACCCCACTTTGTCATGAAATTCTTAGTTAGACATTTCAGCAGTTTGTTAGGAGATGCTTTTTTTGTTGTAAATTAAAATGATATTCTCCAGAAAAAGCAGTTTTGCACAGGTAAAAAGAAAAACCCATCTTAATTCAGGTTGTAATAGAGGATGCCTGTCGGTATAAATAGCATCCCCTCCTGAAAATTCTATGCCAGGAATTTCCTCTTTTCTATCACTGTCTTTGTCTCTGCCACATTCCTTTTCTTTCTGCCTCATTCCTTTTCTTTCTGTCACCTTTTTCTTGTCTATGTTCTGCCTTCTTGGTCCACTCTCCTGCCTTTTTTCTTGAAAGACCTAAAGGATAGCAATTCTCTCCCATGGCGAAGTCAGATGTGCTGGGCTTGACTTGGGCTTGATTTTTGCTCATATAACAGATAGTGAATGAGACTGTGATAGTTGCTGTTTGAGTGTTCGATATAGAATGTTACGTAGGATGAAGTGTAAGCTTGCATTACGGTCAAAGGCGATAACTGTATGAAGGTATATAATGAAAATCTAAACTTCATGAAATTGTGGCAGGGTAAACAGACAAAAAGATTTTAGTTGATACAGATTTTGATCAGAGTGAAAAGGTGTAATAGAAGTATAAATTTATAAAGTTAAAGATCATAGAAAAGAAGAATTAAAGAGTATGACGTGTGTGTCTGTGTGTGTGTGGTGTGTGTGTGTGGTGTGTGTGTGTGTGTGTGTGTGTGTGTGTGTGTGTTGTGTGTGTGTGTAATGTCATTTTTTTTAAAGATGAAATTTTAAACTCTTAAGAGATTGATGTTGTTTTTGTGTGTGTGTGTGTGTGCAGGTGCGTGTGTGTGTGCGTGCATGCGTGCGTGCTGTGTGTAATCACATGAATGAGCACACATGTACATGAATGTGTGCATACATACGTGGCATGTGACGTGTGGATGTTTGTATGTAAAATTTGTGTTTGCACATGAGTGCTATATTTTTTTGTTTCACAAGTAATAATGCAAGGTGTAGTATGTAAGATTTGTGATTGATCATGTCATATATTATGTTAGTGTATATTGCTCTCTCATTCTCTTTGTCTCACCCTCCTCTCATTGTCAGTCTTTTTCTCTTTCTTTTGGTCAAAAAGTTACACTCTTGTGACTTAGTTAACTCGTTCATATCTGAATTTGATTGTGACCATACTAGTATATTAAGAAGTACTTAAATTTTTATTTTTTTTAATCATTCCCTTTTTCTGTGTGCACAATGCTGTATTGATTACATTTCAGTTTACTGAATCATATCAGGGAGTTGTTACAGCCAGTAATGTACTAAATAGTTACTTCATCACTTGTTATCATTCATCTATTTTATTATTATTTTATTTTTACAGTTGAAGGATCAAGACTTTCAACCAAAGGTTTCCACCCTTTTCTCCACTGTCTGCCATTTACAACCTCTTGGGTCCTGTCTTCCCATAACATAATCTTTTTTTGTTGCAGTTTGGCCTTGTTCCTCTGCTCTGCTTTATGATTTTTGTTTGTTTGTTGTTTTATTTGGCTGATCATTTGAAGACTGGCGTGCGAGTTCTTTCTTAATCTTGCGTTGATGTAATCTAATTATGTAACCGATGGCATGGCGATGCGTTGAGATGCAGTGTTGCGGTGGCCAAAACCTGAGGGAACCTTTTTTTTTTTTTTTCGTTGGATGTTGTCTGTTATATGAAATCTTGTGTCTTTTGTGTGTTTGTTGTGGTTGTCTGTATTGTGTTTGAATGGATTGCATGAATGCATGACCTGCGCTTTTGAAAAAGAAATCTGGGGTTCTTTGTTTACTTGTTCGTTTTGTTTCATTGTCTGAGGGTTTGTGGTGAGGTTGTTCTTTTTCCAGCCCTGATATGACTCATTCCTGTTAGCTAGGCTCGTATAATTTATTTTACTTTATTTGGAAAAAAAAAATTGTTAATGAATTTTTATTTACTTGCTTAATCCCTCCTATTATGATGAAAACTTTCAGAGGAAGGGAAGGAGGATGGGAGGGGGGGGAGAGAGAGGAGAGAGAGAGAGAGAGAGAGAGAGAGAGAGAGAGAGAGAGAGAGAGAGAGAGAGAGATGAGAGAGATGATAAAACCCCATACAAAAAAACCCCCCATAAATCAAGACAAAAAACAAACAAACAAACAAAGACATCAACAAAAACAATCACAAACTTTTTTCTTTTATATTGTTTATCTCCGTTCCCACCCTTATATCTGTGGAAAGACAGACAGGAACAGAGAGACATTGTGTGTGTGTGTGTGTGTGTGTGTGTGTGTGTGTGTGTGTGTGTGTGTGTGTGTGTGTGTGTGTGTGGTGTTTCTGAGAAAACGTTTTGCCTGTCAGGTGACAATTGATTTAATGATGGCTGTGAATGTGCATTTGTGCATCTTAATTTTCATCAGGTAGGAGCATTGATTCTCTGTCTCTGTCTCTGTCTCTCGTCTGTCTGTCTCTCTCTGTCTCTGTCTGTCTGTCTTCTCTCTCTCTAGCTCTGTGTGTTGTGTGTGTGTGTGTGTGTGTGTGTGTGTGTGTGTGTGTGTGTGTGTGTGTGTGTGTGTGTTCTCTCTCTCTCTCTCTCTCTCTCTCTCTCTCTCTCTCTCTCTCTCTCTCTCTCTCTCTCTCTCTCTCTCTCCTTCCTCCTCTCTCTCTCTCCCTCCCTTCCTCCCTCTCTCCTCTCCCTTCCTCCCTCTCTCACCCAACCTTTTTCTCCCCTGAAATAGTACATTTAAAAAAAGTTCTATATTTTAGTTTGTTTTCTTTCTGTAAATTTCTGTTTTTGGATGTTCTTGTCTTCTTTCCTGTTTTTTTTTTGTTCTTTTTTTTTCTTATTCGTTTGTTTGTTCTTGATGGGGTTTTGCTCTCACATTTCTGTGCTGGCGGTTATTATTTTGTTGATGCTCTCAGTTATCATTTATTTTATAGCGGGCGGCTGTTCTACATGCATTTTGCGAGCTTGTGGAATGTTATCATGAGTAATTGTGCTTTTTTTTGTTGTTGTTCATGGCGATATTTGCAGCGATTTGATAATGTTTGTAGTTTGTGTGAGGGATGAAGCGAAATTTGAATTGGCTTTTCTCTTCAGAAAAAAAACTTTCCTGAAAGCTCTTTAAGTAAATGGGATGTGGTGGTTTTTTGTGCAGGTGTGGTTTTTTGTTTTGTTTTGATTTTGGAAACCTTTTTTCCCTTCCCATTCCCTTCCTCGCGCATAATCTGGAATGTTCCGAAAAGAGTGGGTTTGGTTTGAAAATCCTTTTTCTCAATTCCTTGCTGACACAAAGTGCTTGATTTGCAGTGTGTGCATGTTCCATTTGTGCATTCAAGTTTTTATGTTTGGTGTGGCGCTTTTGTTCGTATGTTTGTTGGTTGTACTATAATTATGGTTTATCATTATCTTCATTATTTATTGGTTTATTATTGTTATATATTATTATTATTTTATTATTATTATTATCAGCATCATCATTATTATTATTGTTGTTATTATTGTTGTCATTGTCATGGTTGTTGCCATCGTCATCATTATTACTATTATCACCATCACCACCATCACCATCATCATCATCATCATCATCATCATCATCATCATCATCATCATCATCAACATCATTATTTTTATTGTTTAAAGTTGTTGTTTTTTTGTAAGCGTTATCAGACTAATTTTAGAGATGACATATGTAATTCAGTGATTATATAGTATAAATATTCTCAAAGTGAAACAGTAATATATATATATATATATATATATATATATATATATATATATATATATATATATATATATATATATATATATATATATTACTGTTTTCACTTTGAGAATATTTATACTATAGGTATGTATGTTTTATTGTTGGTAATAGCATTTTGTGCTCTATGTGGATATGGTGCATGATATAGATAGATTCATATTTGTAAGCATGGTGTAAATATGCTTTTGATGTTGTCACTTGCAATTGGTTATGGGTTTTTGCATGTATTATATGGAATTCCCTCTTCCTGCTGTTATGTACAAAGGTACCTATATCTTCATACGTACATAGGTTTGGGTGTATTAAGTTGTGTAAATATTTGTAGTGGTTTGGTTGATAGCTGTTTGTATTAGTGTAGCTAGGTTTGGTCTTGAGATATTTCAGCTTTGGAAAGAAAAAGAATCCTTAAAAGTAATTGTGCAGGGGCACACACTTACTTACACACCTCACATCCCACACTCCACCCCACCACGTATGCACGATGCATGCAGGCACTCACACACACACACACACACACACACACACACACACACACACACACACACACACACACACACACACACACACACACACACACACACACACACACACACAAGCCTGGTTATTTCTGTTTAAAGTCTCATTGTAAATGTAAGCAATTTACTCACTCTAGGATATAGAGCATGTAGACTATGATATAAGAAAAACAACAACCCCAAACCCCCAAACATCTCAGATGTAATTCAGGGTCATAATCTTGAATCAGTACGTAACATTTTGCAGATCAAAGTAATTGTTATCAGCAGTATGAAAATATTGTATCCAACGTAATGAAACTGTGTAAGATATGACAGAGCAAGTAATTCTCAAGACTTTTCAAAGTTTGTTATCATGTATTTTGAAAGCATAAAAAAAAAAAAAAATCATGAATAAAATTAGGAAATTATCAAGATTTATTTTGCTCTGATACATAAACGATAAAAGAGACGTAAAGCATAATCTTGGCGAAAAGAGGTAAGACTTGCAGTAAGTATTAACCCTTTTTTTTTCTTCTCGTTGACTAATTCAGGGAAGAAAAAAGCAGGTTATTCTTAAACTCCCTTCCTTTTTTTTCTCTTTTTGTCGGATGTATAGCAAAATACACAGCAGCAAAACAACAACAGCCAGGACGTTCAGCTTCGCCGACTGAACTCGTCGCGAGCGACCGCCTCCCCCAACGCTGCCACGGTGCAGCGCAGTCGCTCCATGCACACCGTCACCCTGCCCAGCTCCGACAAAGACGAGTCACCCTCGACCCCTTCCTCCCACCCCCCAGCGTCCAGTCCCCCACCGCCGCAGCCACCACGGGCGTGACCCGCACACATAGCAGCCGGGTGGAGGGTCAGCGTCGCCCGGCTTCGGTGGCGGGGATGAATGGGGTGGTGTCTGAGAGTATAAAGGCAGCTCCCGCTGTAGGGAGTAGGGTGAGTTTAGGTTATGTCCCTGCTGCCTCTGCTGCTCCTGCTTCTTCCTCCTCCCCCCCTTCTGCTACCACCTCCTCCTCCTCCTCCTCTCTCACCTCGCTTAACATCCTCCCCCAGGCCCCGGTGATGGGTAGAGAAGAGAGGCGACCTCGTAGCAAGTCCCAGATCCTGATAACCCCCTCCCCCGCTTCCATGCCTCTCTCCGCTTCACCCCGCTTTCACTCAACGCCGCTGCTTGGCCTCTCCTCTTCTCACGCTTCCTCCCAACCCTCGCTTGCCGCTTCTTCCTCCTCACCGCCCAGTGAGGAGGCCCCCTGCCCCCCTGCTTCTCCCCCCCAGCAGAGCTTTGCGGGCCTCCCCAGCGTCAAGCAGCTAGCGCAGACGTTCGGGGCGCGACCCCAGAGTAGCGCAGTGGCCGTGGCCGCGGCGGGAGGAGGAGGAGGAGGGGCCTGTACTAACCACCGCCCGGTGATACGGGCGCAGAGCATGGCGGCGTCTGACGCCTCGCGCAGACCCTTCCTCACCTCTGCGTCTTCTTCTGCTTCTTCTTCCTCCAAGGTGAACGGCGTCCCCGCCATGACAACAGCGGCACAGGGGGGCGCATACAGGGGCAGTTTGTCAAACGCAATGCCGCGCCCAAACCTCCCGCTTCGACCGCCGCCACCGTGGGAAACGGGCCGACGGAACTGGAGAAAGTGCACGCCCGGCTCAGTCCTCGCGAGAGCTGAATCTATCCGTCCCTTACCCGACAAGCCAGCCGCGCCCAAAGGCGTGAACAATTCTCGGCGCAACAAAACGGCGAGAGGGAAGTGTCCGTGTTCAAGACCAACCTGGATCGCAAGAAATCCAGCAGCAGTATTGTCCTGGGACAAAAATCGGACTTTGAGGATGGGACGCCGTATAACGCTCTGTCGGTGGCCAGGCCGGCTCACGAACCCCAGATGGCGCCTCTTCGTAAAGCGCAGTCGAGGGAGGAGCTGTATGTGATCGAGAGCCGGGCGCGTGTGCAGAAAGACGCTCTGTTGAAGGAGATCGGCAACCGCAAGAAGAGCGAAGAGGACGAGGCCATGGCCAATGTCAGCGTCGGCCAGTGGGGCTTGAAAGGCACCAGCATACTGGCGCAGCGGCTGGAGCAAGGTGAGGGTCTGGAGTGTTGAGTGTGTTTTGTGGTGTGTTTTGTGTTGGTTTTGGTTTATGTTGTTGTTGTTGATTGCTTGGGGTAGTTTTAGTCATGAATGATGTCTGTGTTGTTCTTTGCTTTCAATTTGTGTGTGTGTTGTGTGTGTGTGGTGTGTGTGTGTTGTGGGTTTTTCTTTCTTTCCACATTTTTCTCGTGTACTTGCTTTTCCATGTTTTCCATGTTAGGTCTAATAGTGTCCTGTATGGATTGAGTTACGTCCCTTGTTCTGCTCCCTGTCGGCCTGTCTCATGGCTGCTTCTCTCTGTGTCTGTCAGTCTGCCTTGTTGTGTTGTTTGTGTTTTGTTGTGTGAGTGTGTGTATGTGTGTGTGTGTGGTTGGTTTTTGTCTGTCTCTGTCTGTCTCTTTTTCTGTCTGTCGGTGTCTGTCTGTCTTTGTCTTTGTTTGAGTGTCTGTCTCTGTCTGTCTGTCTGTCTGTCTGTCTGTCTGTCTGTCTGTCTGTTGTCTGTCTGTCTGTCCTGTCCTCTCTCTCTCTCTCTCTCTCTCTCTCTCTCTCTCTCTCTCTCTCTCTCTCTCTCTCTCTCTCTCTCTCTCTCTCCCAGTATCTGTATCTGCTGTCTTGTCTCTCTCTTCCAGTGTGTGTGTGTGTTGTGTGTGTGTGTGTGTGTCTGTCTGTCTGTCTGCGCTGCCCCCATCCGACTCTCCACACTCACTTTGGTTCATCCCTTTGCGTCAGACCGTATAAGGGGAAACAATCAGTGGGTCTTTTTTTGTTGTGGAGGGACTGAGTTGCTCCCCTTGAGCACTGGCATTGTAAACCTACTCCTGTCAACTGTTTATTTATCAGACTTGCTTGTTTAAATAAAGGGAATGGTCTTTTAATTTTAGTTTATACCCACTCATATAGAGTGGATGATTTCTATTGATGGTGGGTAAAAATAGTCGATGGAAGATCTCACTATTGGTGAACCCAGGTTGATTGGTGATTCCTGGTCAAGGGGATTTTTCCTCCGGAGTTAACATCAGTGCTGACTCTACTCTCCCCAAAAGTCTTTTGGATGAGACTATAAACTGAGGCCCCGTGTGCGAACGCATTCAGAACATCTTGCAGTCACGTTAAATCCTGTTCCGCTTTTCATAAGAGTAGGCTATCATGTGCTGGTCGGAACAGATATTTACAAAACTGCATACACATGGGGCCTGGATTAAAAAGCATATGATTGCTTATTCCATTATCCTCAATATAAAAGAATAAATAAATGAATAAATAAATAATAAAACCCAGTTCATGCTCTAGCTGAGGAACAATAAAACCCAACAATAACTAAAAATTGTAAACTTTAAGTGATGGATGCTATGTATGTATACTGAGTGGTTGTGTGAATATATATCGGCAGTGGCTTCTAGTGAATAAAGGAATTATGATTGTCAGAGAGGAAGGGGGGGGGGGGTGAGTAATCAAAATGTAGGCCTACCAGTGCCTTTATTCAGTTCTCGTATTATATTTATTTGACATTAAGAAGGAAAGTGGCAGCAAAGTAAGACGTTCACCTGCCTATCATTAGCAACAAGTAAACCACGAGGTTATGGGTTCAATTCCAGTCTTGCCTTTTCCCCAGTTTATGAGAAAATCAAAGTGAATGTCAAAGTCCTTGGAATGAGATTATAAACTGAGGCCTGCATGCAGATTGCATGCAGAATGTCATGTCTCATGTTAAAAACCTGTTCATCTTTCAGAAGAGTGCCTTTGGTCTTATTGACCAGGTGTGAATGTCTACTGTGGGGAATCATGATATATATAATACACTGTAGAGGAAGGTGTGACTGTGTGTCTTTCACTGTAGGATCAGCTGCTTTGAATAATGTTACTCTGCAGTGTCTACACAGTGTTGAGTGGTTGAATATATGCCCCATGTTTTGAGATGTTGGAGAACACATGTATATGAAATGTTCACTCAAGAGTGCATGCTGCTGCAAGTGACGCATGCACTGCGTGCCTGTGTGTGCGCTCACACACAACACACACACACACACACACACCACACACACACACAACACACACACACACAACCACCTCTCTCTCTCACATGTCACAACACTTATCTGCTGTTTCCTTTCTCTGTCTCTGTCACAGTCAGTCTCTGCTTGTATGTGCCCCCCCCCCCCCCCCCTTCCCACTCCTTCTCTCAGGACTAGGCTAACAGCAGAAAGAAACAGCAGAGGAAGTTGACTGCTTTGATGGGGCAAGGTTGGCAGGAAATTGATCCTGCACTCAGCCAGGTCACACATCCAGAAAACTATTACCAACCCAGACACTGACACACAGTCTGCTTCTCCCCCCCCCCCCCCCCCCCCCACCTTTCTTTTGGCATGTGTATGTGTGCAGTGACTGGAACCTTCTTTCTCTCTGTGTCTCTGTCTCTGTGTCTGTCTCCTCCTCCTCTCTGGACTATCAGAAGCAGCAGATCAGAAGGAGGAAGGGGACTGCTTTGATGGGGGGCAGGGTTGGCAGAAAATCGATGTCTGCGCTGAGCCCTGAAGATTGAACTGCCTGCCGCCAGTGCATGCTTATTATACATGTACACTGAGGCAGTCTGCTTCTCCCATCTGTGTGTGTGTGTGTGTGTGTGTGTGTGTGTGTGTGTGTGTCTGTGTTGTGTTGTGTGTGTGTGTGTGCGCAGTCATGTGGAACTTTCTCCTTTTTGTATACAGTGTGTGAAATTTGTGTGTTGAGTCATGTGAACTGTCTTAGTCTTTGTGTGTGTGGGGTGTGTGTGTGTGTGTGTGTGTGTGTGTGTGTGTGTGTGTGTGTGTGTGTGTGTGTGTGTGAAGAGCAGAGTGATGTGTGTGAGAGAGAGAGTGAGTGTGTGTGTGTGTGTGTGTGTGTGTGTGTGTGTGTGTGTGTGTGTGTGTGTGTGTGTGCAATCATGTGGAACTTTCTTAGCTGTGTGTGTGTGTGTGTGTGTGTGTGTGTGTGTGTGTGTGTGTGTGTGTGTGTGTGTGTGTCTTCTCTGTGTCTGTCTTGCTTTCTCATTGTATCCTAAGTCACAGTTCAATCAAAATCCGTTGCAATGATTTTAAAAAAAATTACTTATCTACAATTTTATTTTGGCAACAATGTGTAATGGCCTTTTTATGTATTTAAAAAAATAAATCATCAGAGCTAAAAGTTTCTGTCTGTCTGTCTCTCAGTCACTGTCTCTCTGTTTCTTACTGTCATTGTCTTTAGAGTGATTCTCGATTGGATTATGGTTTCATTCAAGGTTCATGGTCATGAAATAGAATTTTCGTCTGCATTTTTGTCCTTGATCAGTCATAAATCTTACTGTCTTTCCAATGATATGAATGAACCCATGTTCCATCCCAAGCACAACAAAAAAATTGTGGCATAAGGCCAGTGTACCTTAAAATCATTTTCAGAGACTTTCAGAGCGCTCCTCACTCTCTCCTCCCCTCCACCCACTCCTCTCTACACTCTCCTCTACCAACTCTCCTCTACTCACCTCTCTCTCTCTCTCTCTCTCTCTCTCTCTCTCTCTCTCAGTTTCGAGTTCTCTCTTTCTCTCTATGTTGGTACAGTGAGTATGTCTCGCTTTTTCTGCTCTCAGTGATCTATAGACATGTTCATCTTGGGGCAGGGAATCAATAATGTATCCTGGATGAAAGAGGCCCCATCCTTTCTTTTTTCATTGGGCATGCAACAGCACTATTATCAAGCTGTTTTTTTTTTTTTTCTCTCCTGGTGTTTCGAGGTGGGGGGTAGTGCATGTGTGTGTGTGTGTGTGTGTGTGTGTGTGTGTGTGTGTGTGTGTGTGTGTGTGTGTTGTGTGTGTGTGTGTGTGTTAAGGCGTGTGTGTGTGTGGAAGGTTGTGTGTGTGTGTGTGTGTGTGTGTGTGTGTGTTCTGTTTGTGTATGTGCACGCATGCATGTGTGTTGGTGACAAACTGAAAGGAAGGATGGATGGAAGGAATGGTGTGATATGTATACAATATATACACTGTGCGTATTCATTATTTGCCTATCATGTATATTTTACAGAAAGATAGTTTAGATTGTGGGCATATGTGTGCCTGAATGTGTGTGTGTGTGTGTGTGTGTGTGTGTGTGTGTGTGGTGTGTGTGTGTGTGGTGTGTGTGTTGTGTGTGTGTGTGTGTTGTGTTGGTGGTGTGGTGTGAGGTGTGTGTGTGGATGAGGGGTGTGGATGGTGGTGTGTGAGAGAGAGAGAGAGAGAGGAAGAGAGAGAGAGAGAGAGAGAGAGAGAGAGAGAGAGAGAGAGAGGGGGGGGTAAATAGCAGAGGAGAGAGAGGAAGGAGAGGGACAGAGAGAGAGAGAGAGAGAGAGAGAGCCATCACAGAGCCCATTAGTTTAGATGTGGGTGGTGTCTGCTGAAGGTTCAGTGATTTACAATGGCAGGGGAGGATCATTTGGTATTGGATGCCTAAATCAGCATTCACCCCCCCCCCCCCCCCCCAAACCGTCCCCCATTAGCATTGCCTTTCATCCTCTCCTTACTTTCTCTTTTCCTCCAAGCTTTTCTCTCCTTCATCCTGCCCCTCCCCCCCACCATCACCCAGCTCCCCATCCCTGAATATCATCTTTCTGTTTTTCTGGCTTTAGCTGTCTTGAGGGTCCTTGAAGAAGAAAATAACAAAGTATACAGTATAGTATATGTATAGTATGTATAGTATAGTATAGTATACTGTATAATGTATGTATTGTTTGTGTACACTCTTCATTTGCAGGTTCACAGCTTTCTAACTATAAATATAATGTTTGTCTTGAGTTTTGTGTGGTGTTGTTTTAAAAAAAAATAATAATATTAAGCTTTTTTAAAATGAAGTAGGATTGCTGGTAATTTTTTTTCCTTGTTAAGTTCGTATGTCTGATGGTGGGTGGGAGGGTGGAAGGGAAGATATATTAAAGGAAATTTTTAACTTTTTTTTTTTAACCTTGAGTGGAGTATCCATTTGTGTGGTGTTTTATCTGGTTTCTGGAAGGTATATTAAAATTATATGGTGGTTGTACTGAAAAGTTTCCCAGATTATTTAGATTCCACTCACACATATGTAGTTGATGTAGTGTATACATGTAGGTATGTGACATGTATACAATTTTGCACCCAAAGGCAGGCACTAAACACACAGTCACAGACACACAGCACACACACAACCACAAACTCACAGACACACACACACAAACTCACAGACACACAGACTCACAGACACAGACACACACACACACACATACATACATACACACACACATACATACACACACACATACACACACACACACACACACACACACACACACACACACACACACACACCACACACACACGCACGCATACCTGCATGCATACAGAAGAAAGTTTAGTATGAAATAAATCATAAAATCTGCCAATTTCTTAGCATTCTTTGGATTTTTTTTTTTTTTTTTTTAGTTGGCTGCATGTGTAGACATGTACATATGACCTCTGTTCCTTCATCTTGAACAAAGGCATAATCTCTCACCTTCAATTGTAACCAGCCGTCAACAATCCCACGCAGATTTGAGAACAATCCGTGAAGATCACCATTGCTTTTTGTGGCTGTGATGGTTTGCATAGAAAACTGCCTCACGTTTTGTGACGGGGGCCGAGCGGGGCTAAACTGGATTGTATTGTTCTCATGTGTGTGAGGAACATGTCAGCCCATTGGTTGAAGCGATTGGTTTCGTTTGGTTTTACCATTTAAAACCCAGCGTCATCCAGCTGTAGACATTGCATGCAGCAAAGAAAGATAAGTCTAATGTTCACAAAAGGTGTACTACATCTCAAGAATGACAAAAAAGCCAGTGTGTTTGGAAAGTAAAAGTATTATATTATTATTTTTGTTCGGTGGGATGACGAAAATCAAAGTTGGAACAGTTAAACTAAAGTTAGACATGGGAAAAGTCATGTTTATTCAAAGTTATGTTTTGTTGTTGTTGTTGTTCAGTGCTGTTTGCATTTGTGAAGGTTTTCTGCATCAATTTGAAGAAGTTAAATTTTGAAAAATGTCTGTGAAAACGCATAATTCTTGTGTTTGTTATCAGTAACAAGTTTTTAGAAGACTGAGAACTGATAATTTTGGCATCGTTGCCATGGCAGTAATGCATGAAATTAAGTTGTGAATTGTTAGGTTTTCCAGTGACACTGACGTACGCTATAACCAAATGGTCAAGACTTCAATTTCAATCCTATGAAGTCATGGGTTTGAACTACTGCTGTATCTGGTGAATTAATGTTGGGGACTTTTACAATCTCCCACACCAACTTGAGGTGCAAACCTGCTAGTGCCTTTCTTCCCATAAGGTACATTATAATGTACACACACGCAGAATCACTTAATCCATGTTAGTGTTTGGTGGGTTATGGAAACATGAACACACATAGTATACATCCCCGAAATCAGAATGTGGCTACCTTCACGGTGGGCAAAAACAGTTGCATACCAAAAATGGCACCACCATTGGTGAACCTCGGATCTGTAGCTGAGGAACAAAAAAACCAAAAAAAGCCCCCAAGTGAAACAGCCTTTTAGTTTGCGGTATAACTGTAAACAGTAACTGTTTCACTCAGTCACTTTTTTTTTCTTTATCCCCACTACTGACAGGTGCACCCATCCACCCACCCTTATACCCCCCCCCCTCCTCTTTTTTTTTGTTTTTGTTCCTGGAATATGAAGAAGCATACATTATACTCACACTGACAGAAACAAAACAACAAGGCTTTCTGTGTCAGAAAGTATCTGTTGTTTCACAGCCACAGAACGAAAACTAGGGGATGAGCCTTAGGAAGTTATGTTGCCAGATGTTGCCAGCCCATATGTTTCTGTGGTGAAAACGCTAATGGGGGGATGGTATCCTACTTTTTTTTGCTCCTGTTGTGTAGAGTGTATGGCTGATGGAGAGAATTTTAATGGGCCGTGAAAAGCCTGCCACCTTGCTTAGCGGTAAAGTGTAAAGTCCACCACACGTTTTTCCTATTACCCTAATTTTTTTTATGAAGGAAACACATTTATGTTTTTCTACTTTATCTTTTTCTTTTAACACATTTTTTTTTGGTTTGAAATGGTGTAGGATGTTGAGCATTTTGTTTGTGAAGTTTTACGCCAAAGTACAGAGTAGAGAGAAGGGTAGAAAGAGGGACAAAGGGATGGAGAGAGAGAGAGAGAGAGAGAGAGAGAGAGAGAGAGAGAGAGAGAGAGAGAGAGAGAGAGAGTCCAATTAAAACAAAGGTTTAACCTGTCCTAGCACAAAATCCTGATCATACTCTTATTCCCACAAATATGGAAGCAAATGAATATGAAATACAAAAATATGTAAAAGGAGATTTTGTTTCATTTCTAGACTGAAATAAATAGTGGTATTTTGCATTACTATCAAGAGCAAGAGGCAAAGGTTCTCATGTTATTGGTGCATATTGTAAATGTTTGCTGAGCTATTCACTGCCTCTTCTTTTCCTTCTCTACTGGGTGGGGGGTGGGGGTGGGGGGGTATACTTTCTGCTAAAACAGCGCCAAGCATCCCCAGAGGGGTTCGCCATTAGATAAGAGCTGGCCTTTAAGAATGTGATCCAGCACTGGTGGTCTTCTCTGGTTGGTAGCCTGAAGGTGGTCTGACACCTAACACCACCCTCGGGATTATTGGCTGTGGTTATGCCACAATATGGCTTTGATGTGGGCATTGTAACCTTGTATGATGAGGTCACAGTGAGGGAAGAGAGAGAGAGAGAGAGAGAGAGAGAGAGAGAGAGAGAGAGAGAGAGAGAGAGAGAGGACCAGTTGGACTAGGTCTAAAAAGATGAGGGATGTAAGGGGAGGAAATGAGGTGAGAGCCCTGATATATGTATGGCCTACGCGGTTGGCAAAGCTATAAACACTTCACACAATAACAGAATGGTTTATGATGGGAATGGATTGTGTTGTGGTGGGCGCTTTGTGCGAACGTTTGCCTCACTACGCACTTTTCCACTGTTTAGATTTTTAATCATAAAGCAGTAACAACCCATCTTAATCCCCTCAAAGGAAAAACCAAACCAAAGCAAAAAACAACTAAACGAAAATAAAACAAAAAAAAAGAGAGAGAAAAAAAGTAAACTGTGTTCTTCCTGCTCAGACCAGGCTTAGATGTCAGCTTGAGGATTATGTCTGACAGACACTTTAGGGTGATGAAGCGAGTGTTCGTGAATGCAAAAAAACTGTACACGTTTCACTGGCTTTCCTTCTCCTAGCTAAGGTAAAAAGTGGAAAATGTGTTTGCATGTATATTCATTCTTTCATTCATTAGTTCATTCATATTTTTAAGTTGGAAGAGCAGGAGGGCTGTATTACCCATTACAATTGAGTCTGCATCAAGAGAGTATTTTTTCTTTCAAAGTGTTCAATTTTATTTTGTCTGTACATTTAGTAAAGGAACAGGATAGCCCTGTGGTCATGCAGAGCACTCACTCTCCCCAAACTAAGGTTAAGCAGCGTTTTGAGTGTGGTTGCCTCACTGAGAGGTGATAGTTCGTGCACCATGCCTTCAGTACAGTCCCCTAGTTCACCCAGCTGTATATGAGTACTTGTCCTCTTCAGGGTCAGGGAAGGTAAAGCAGCGAGGAAGAGGAGATGGGTGTCGCCCTCAACATGCTGGCCCCTAGAGAAGCTGATGTCTCTGAAACCTCACTCGCCAGTGACCACATGACATACTGCAGGGACACCTTAACTTACACAGCTTGTAAAGTTTTGGGTTTTGACTTCAAGCTGTAGAAAGCTAGTTAAAGATCCATGGAATCTGTGTTAATTAAGTTTGTAAGTTTTGAAAGTTGGTCATTTTGTGAAGCCAACTAGTCAGTGAGGGGTTAAAATGGCATGGTGGTTTAAAGCATTAACTCATGATCTGATGGTACTGAAGGCTTGGTTTTGAGTCTCTGCTGAAGTGTTTGTTCCAGGGAATTTTTTTTTTTTACATTAAGTTAGTAGTGTACTGAGTCGGCTTCACAGAAAGTCTTTTCAGACAAAGAAGGAAGGTTGCAGAACGGCTAAGACATTCACCTGCCTAACAAGTAAATTCAGAGGTTCTGGGTTAGATTCCCAGCCTTGCTATTTCTCCCAAGTTTGATGAGAAAATTGAAGTGAATGTCAGAGTCCTTCGGATGAGATTGTAAACCGAGGTTCCGTTTGCGAATACACACAGAACATCTTGTGCGTGCATATGTTAAAAACCTGTTCTGCCCTTTGGAAGAGCCGGCCATTTCATGCCAGTAAGAATGGATGACAAAATTTTAGATATTGCATATATATATATACGCAGATAGTGTGTTTAGACCTCAGCCTTGAAGTTGGACTACAGCTACCAAAATCAAATGTTTAGGGGTGGGGTATGGTTGCATAAGCAAAAATCTCACCATTAGTGAACCATGGAGCTCATGATGAGGAATCAGGGAGTGGAGAAAGTGGAGAAAAAAGAGAAAAATAAGAGAGAGACTTTTGTTGTTAAGTATTAAGCAGGGAAAGAAGTGTGTTTTAGATTGATAGCAAGGTGCCTTTGAAATCATTGAAGGAACATTCTAAATTATATCTATTTGGTCTTTGTAAAGTTTTGGATTTTTAAAATATATTTTAAAAAAATCTTTATTAATCGTTGAATTTTGTGGGAATGGTGTTTTTGTTTGCCTCATCATGGTCTTGAGAGGAGGGGGGGATCTAGCTGACAACACAGGAATCAAGGTTCTTTTTTCTGCCTTATCCTGTTTGCCTGCCACTCATTTTGATCTCACCAGCCCAGCCATACCCAGGCTTACTGTTGTCATAACTCGGCACCAGTAGCCACAGGGAGCCTGTCAGTTTACGCTGCTGTGAGGTCACCTGATAGAAGGGTCTTCTAGGTTGTTGTTTTTTTAAAATAATTTTGTTAAAGAAGTTTGTGGGATCCTTGTTTTTATTTGTTTTGTCTGTTTTGGTTTTTCTTTGTTTTGATCAAGATGGGTTTTTTTTTGTGTTAAAATATTGTGATTTCAGTCTTCTTTATATTTTCTCCATAGTTTTTTAAATTTTGTTTAGTGTTGTGAGATTTCAAAAGCTAACTTACTTGTGTTATTTTTTAACCTCCCCCCTCCTCCGCCTCCTGAACTGTGTTTACTTGTTGGAGGATATACCTAAGAAAAAGAAGAAGAAAGTGTGTAATGGATGGGATGGGGGAGGGGTGAGTGTAAGGGGAGAGTGGGTGGGATGACTGTACCAGGAACACAAAACAACATGGCATTTTTTATGGATTGAAATGGCTGTAGCCTCAAGGTTAGCTGGGAAATGTCAACAGTGACCTCAATCATTGGAGCATGAAATGTTAATAAACTACCAGCATAATCTGCATATATTAACCCACTACAGGCTGTTTGCTGTTCGTGAGCCAAGTTTTCAGCATTGAAGTTGTATGAAAAGCTGATTTATTTTTTTTTGTTTTTTTTGTTTTTGTTTTGCGAATGAGCCGAGTGATGTAGTGCACGAAATAGAATTGTGGTTTTCGTTGAGAAGGTTCATTCAGATTAGTATCCCCATCTTTGGGAAATTTTATGACCAAACTTTTCTGGTTTTTTGTTATTCTTTTTGGAGAAAATGTTCGCTTCTTGTCCCCCCCATTATTTTTGTTTTTGATCACTTTCTGCCTTGCCTTAGTTAAGACTTCATTTGTATTTGTTTTTTGTGTGCGTGCGTGCGAGTGTGTGTGTACACACTAACTTTAGAAACGTGAATTTTTCAGTTGTTCTAGTTGTGGGTTTGGGGATTTGGGCTGTTTTATTTGTTAGAGGCGGGAGTAGTTCTAGTACATTGGTAACATAGTAGTTGTGCTGTTCAAGTAAGATTGCATGAATATATCAAAGCATGTGTTGTGTTCTGAGCTGTGCTTGTGCCTGTTTTAGTTTGTGTTTTCGTTTTAGGGTTTTTGTTATTGTTTGTTTTAACTGTTTTTGTACATAGTTTAATACTGTTAGTATTCAAATGTGTAGATTCTATCTATTCTATCTTTATTCAATTTTTTATTTTTCCCAGTCTTTATTAGTCCTGTCACTTACCCAGACGTACACTTACAGCAGTGCATAGTGCACACTCACTCACAGAGACACACACTCTCTCACACTCTATCTGTCTTTCTGTCTGTCTGTCTGTCTGTCTCTCTAGATACAGTCATCAGGTCGTCGTGCTCTGAAGCTTCTCAGACGATATCAGCCGACACTGTCCTATCGATTTTTTCTGGCCCGATTCCATCCTGTCTGGCCATGCATCTAGCCCTTTCCATTTTTCATCACTGTCATTAGTTTCGTCGCATCCCTGGTGTAGTGTATGTCATTTCTCTCAGTTTCTGGAAAGGGCATAGTCACTTGGGAGTATTTCAAAGCCTTGAAACAAAGCATTGGCAAATTTGCGGGTTTATTGGTCTATGGATAATGGGACAGTTTAAAAAGGGGAAAGTTTGTGGTTCGATTCCCGGTTTGGATCCAAACTTTACACTCACCCACATGTCCCAGACAATGACAATTCAGTAGCTTTTTTGTAGTAAACTTTTAAGCTTATTTTCAAGGGGACAGTGGGGAGGGGGCTGGGCACAAACACATATATTTAGTTAAGAAGAAAAATCAGTTCACAGCAGTTCAAATAACCATCATAGCACGGGTTCCATATCGTGGTTTAACACCTGCATCAAGCACAGATATTGTAAGATATGGTGACTGTATTTAACATTTTAAGAAAGAACAATGAACAAACAACAGTTATTGTTGTTAAAGCGTTATAAAATCACTCAGCAGCACGTCACAGGAGTCATTGATGTATACACATGATACAATTACATGTTTGTGTTTTTGAAAATTGACATCCTGTACAAAGCCGTAAGGTGAAAACTGGACGTGGAAACCTTACGTCAGTACAATTTGTATTTTATGCGGTATGTCTTACACCCTTTTTTATTTTTTTTTGGGGGGTGGGTGGATATTTGGGTCAGGGAAGAAGCAAACAATCCAGAAACTTTCAAATTTATCATTATTGCCATAAGGCATCTATGTTAGGTTGCCCAAATTATTATTAGACATTTCCCGTCTTCTCTCTGCCCTCTCAATATTTTGCCCAGAGCTTAATTAATACTGTTGTGTTGAAAAGCAAGAGAAGCGCTTTGATTTGTGTGCTCTACAAGATTCAGCGCTATATAAATCCAATATTATTATTAGATCTGCATTGCGCGTCCCATTTGAAGCAAGACTTTTGGTTTAACTGTTTGAAGATAATATAATTATATCTTCATTAAATTCATATTGGAAAAAAGGTGGGTGGGAGTGGGGAGATAGTTAATGAAGTAATGAGAAAAGAGTGGACTTAATTTGCAAAGTTTACATCAGAAGTTAACGGGGTGTTGGGTTACTGTGGTAGATGCACGGATAAACCCGAAATGGTAACGATTTCCTTCCTGTTGGCTAACCCGATATGTTTGAACGCAGGATCTAAACGCTTTGTTCAAACGGTCTGAGAGCTTTGAACTCCCCCACCAGAGTGTTCCCACGGTTCGTGATGCGAATTTGAGCAGAAGTGGGTGGATTAAAAATGGCCATTTTGACACCGGTCTCGTTAGGCACGGAAATCAGGCCACACCCAGATTTGCTCTGTCACACCCACAAAGCTTGTGTTGCAATCCAAAGCGTTCGATTTTCCGTATTGATTTATTTACGGTTCATGCGTCAGAATTGTTTATATGGCAAGTTTACTTGTGTACAAAGTTAAATACGTTGTATCCCCCGAAGTTGGAATGCGACTACCTGGGGGGGGGGGGGGGGGGGGGGGGGGCAAACAGCAACATACACAAAATCTCACCATTGGTAAACCTCGGAGCTCTAGCTGGGAAGCAGAAAATGTACCCAGTATTATACGTCAGTGTGAAGTGTGGGGAAAAAAAAACACGAACATGTACTCGTCTGAAGACAGTGCAGGAGTAAGGTTAAGTGTGTTCCATGATCAATGGGGATTGAGGGGCCAGCATCTTGAGGGCGGCGCCCATCTTCTCTTCCTTGCCGCTTTACCTTCCCTGTCCCTAAAGAGGGCAGGTACCAATTTACTGCTGGGTGAACTTGGGGACTGTACTGAAGCCAAGGCACATGAACAGCATCCTGTCCTGAAAAGCACGTGCGTGCGTGTGTGTGCTTGTCCGGATGATTAGACGTGAACATTGTTGCAATTTGAAAAAAAAATCCAAGCATTTTTTTCTTCTTATATTGTATACATACACTAGGAGATACAGTATATCCTTTACTTAATAAAAAGTGGCTGTCGTTGTTACTATTATTATTATTCTTGTAATCATCATTATCAATATTATTATTAATACCTCTTACAACCATAATTATGTATCATGTACGAGTCGTTCTTGGACACTATCAAACTGCTTTAAGGCAGTCAGAACTTGCCATCATTCTCTACGTCTTTTGTACGTCCGCGTCATTAATTCAAAAGGACATGCACACCTGATAACCACCCCCACCCCCTTCCCTACCCTATTCTTCTCGGTGTTGCTTCTCTCTCCTTTACTTCCATCCATCCCCCACCTGCAAGAGATTAGACAGGGGGTGGGGGTGGGGAGAAGAAGAGAAGCCGATTTATTCAGACAAGGCCTTGCTGACACGCTTGACATAATATAATATACACATCCTCTTACCTGCCTGCTTTGCGCAATACTGCGTCCATCAGTCGCCACTGCGCGCTGCACAGCAACGCTACTGCACTTGTGGCCCAGTAGACTAGTAGTCGTACGTGGGGGCTACGAGTCATCGAAGCGAGAAGCCCAGTCCGCTCGATCACTACCGCCCCCCCCCTTTCATCAACCCCCCACCCCCCTCATCTCTTCTCTTACGACACACATCGTTGCAGATACTTGCTGCTACCCAAGGGGCAGGTTTCTGCGGCAGAAACATCTGTGTTAGTAGGCCTGTATTGAGCGAGGCGTATCCAGGGAAGGTTTTGTGTTTGTGGGCCAAGTCCGTTTGTGACAGGCTAAGCTATTGTTTTATCGTGATGTGTCGGTTGGGGTTAAAGAGTGGTTTGGGTTGGGTGTTTTTTTCTCTCTCTCCAAAGATGTTTTTATAGTGGTGGGATGGCGGAGTGAGTTTTGTGGACGTCAGCAGAATGTGGTGGTTTGTGGTGTTTTGAGTTCGGACATAGGTGTGAGGATCTGTTTGTGCTTTGAGGAAGTGTTGAAGTTATATGATTAAAAAAAAAAGAAAACAAAACATATGTAGATCTCTAGGGTCATGGTGGAATGTTGTTTTTTTTGTGATGATTTGGTCATTGAGTGACGATTTTTGGAAGATGATTTGTTCGAATTAAGAAGAAAAAATTGAAAACGTCCAAAGATGATGTTATTTTGTAGTAATTAATGACTTTAATTTCATTTATTGATTTACTTATTCATTTGTTCATTCATTCATTCATTCATACATGTATTCAATCGTTTATTTATTCATTCATTGACTCATTACTTTATTGATTTGTTGCTACACTACAGGGTCTGTTATGGCCGAACGATACGTCAGCAGATCGTTGGTTGGAAGTTTCCAGAAGCCCAGTCGATATTAGTGATTCATGGGGGCTTCTTCAGTGTGTAGGGTCAAGAGCATTCGTTTGCCGTGTGACCTTGCATGCATCACTTGCTATAGATGCGCTTGAGTGACACGTATACGTCCATCTTAGGCAGAAGGGAAGAAGACAGAACTTTTTTCCATCTTCTAAAAGTTTACAGACCATTAAGCGCTTTTGAAAAGGGGTATACTAGTGCTCTTAGTCTGTTTCAAGGCATGTAAATTAATTCACCCACCCCCTTTGTGTACAAACCAATTGGGGAAAAAATAATGTTTAGGACAGAACGTGACTGTCAATTCCGTATCTTATTTTTGAAACAAACAGAGAAAAAACCCAGCGCCCTCCAACCGTGAGCACGAATAGCAATTTTAAGACATAATGCTAGTTGTTAGTTTATCAAAAACAAAACAAAACAAAAAAAACAACACACAGTCTCCCCCGTCAACAAAAAGCAACAGAACATAATAAACAAAAACAAGCAACTCCCAAACCAACAACAAACAAAACCAGCAACCCCCCCAAAAAACAACAAACCAACAACAAAAACCACCCAAACAAAAAACAACAAAAACACTTCAAAAAATGAAATACCCCCTCCCCCCAAACACAACAACAGCAAAACAACATGA
>CM060329.1:34562983-34570483 GCA_030674155.1 Stramonita haemastoma | reverse complement strand
GCGCGTGTCTTTGTACGCGTGCAGGGTGTGTGTGTGTGTGTGTGTGTGTGTGTGTGTGTGTGTGTGTGTGTGTGTGTGTGTGTGTGTGGAGAGAGAGAGAGAGAGAGAGAGAGAGAGAGAGAGAGAGAGAGAGAGGAGAGAGAGAGAGAGAGAGAGAATTGGAGATGTTGTAAGTGTTTTGAGGGGGGGGGAGATTGATAGGTGGTGGGTGTGTGTGTGTGTGTGTGAGGAGAGAGAGAGAGAGAGAGAGAGAGAGAGAGAGAGAGAGAGAGAGAGAGAGAGAGAGAGAGAGAGAGAGAGAGAGTCGCTGTTCCAAAGCAACAATGGAACAAAAAAAAAAAGGGGGGGGGGAGTGGTGTGGTAACATGCTGTTGAAATAATGAACTGCTCGAAATGGGTCACCTTACGATCATAGTGATACATTGATAGTATATATATAATTTACACATGTTTATATTTCCATGTGGATCATTCGGATGATGAAACGACTGTGTCGTGGCAACTAAAGACCTATGTGTGTACACTACTAGCTACAGAGTGTCTAGTGTGTATGATGCTGTGTGTGTGTGTGTGTGTGTGTGTGTGTGCGCGTGCGTGCATGCGTGCGTGTGTGTGTGTGTGTGTGTGCGCGCACGTGCGTGTATGCATGTGCGCGCGCGTGCGTGTTTTTTTTTTTAAGACGTGTATGTTTTATCATATGTGTATGTAATGTGTACAGTCAGATGATACATACGCACGCACGCACACACATTTTGCTAATTCATTCATTCTTTTATTTATGCATTCATTTATTCACCATCGGTCAGCCATTTTCCCATGTGTCATCCAGCACTCCCAGCCACCTTCCACTCATTCATTCATTCATTCATTCATTCATTCATTCATTCATTCATTCATCACTCCTTCACTCTTCACTCCTTCACTCACTCCTTCACTCACTCCTTCACTCACTCCTTCACTCACTCACTCACTCATCACTCACTCACTCTGTCGAAACATGTCAAACCATTCAATCAAACAAGCTATTTTCCCCAGCCCTGTTACACACAGGTAGCACTGGTCAGCCAGGACTTTGATCTCACGATAATGTCAGGCATAGTCACCACTCCTGCTGTGTGGTCCTTGTATTGTCCATCCCTGCTGAGTCCAGCCTCATTTTATGCTTGACCACACTGTCCAGTTGTCGTCGGCCACACCTCATGGGAACTACACACTATTGACAGTAGTAGTATAGGCTCGGGATTTGACCCTAAGATAGGCTTGCGTGTGAATTGTACAGGTGGTAGGGTTGTATATGCGTAGCTCGCGACACACACACACACTCGTTGAGAAGGAAGAGTTTTGACATAATGTTTTAGGTCTGTATGTGAGTGTGTTAGTGCTGGTGTAACTTTCGTGGACCATAATGATAAAGTAAGAATTAGTTTTAGTCCCAGAGGTAAAATATGTCGTTGTAGGCAGTTAGTCTGTTTGCAAAGTAATTCTACGTCAAAGTTGATTTAGCTGAGCAAGTATATCTGTCGAATTTGTAGGACAGCTGTAACGACAGATGTTAGGCCTGTGTGTGGATGTGGCGTCAGCGAAACACACAGTGTGCTTTTAAATAAGTGAGAAGGACAGAAAGTAAAGGTACTTCGTCCTTTTCCAGTGCAGTTAGTGTTTTTTTTTTGTTTTTTTTTTTTTTCAAATGAGCATTTCGCGAAATAATTCCAGTCTCATAGTTGATTTAGCTGAGCAGATAAATGTGTTTTGTCGATTTTATGTGATAGTAGTAACGACAGATGTTTCCACTTGTTTTGTATGTCCATCAGCTAAACATTGATGTGCGTTTGACATAAGAATAACACAGAACAGTGAAATGACCAGATCTTGTAAGCACAGCTAGGTAGGTAGGTGATTGTGATATGTATGTCGAATTTCTGCCCTGAATTCATGGACACTCGTCAGCTATCGTTTTTCACCTCAACTGTCGCAGGTTGTAGTGTCTCCACGTGGCTTCTAGTCGTAACACGACACAGCACAGCACACGACCTCTGTGTGTATGTGAAAGTTATCCGAGTCACTGTTATCGTGTATGTCAATTCTGAAAACAGTGTGAGCGTATGTGGGACTCGGAATAATGTGCACTGCGTTATTTTACCAGTACTAGCTTTGTCTAATTTTGGGGTCTTATTCATTTGTTAAAATATTCGTTTATTTATTTTGAATACCAGAATCGTAACATCTGTCGGTGACATTGCTTTCACGTGTGCTATTCGTTAGCAACGGTGTTCTGGTTGAGTATTTTTGTTTAAATTCATTTCTATTAATGAAAAAAAATCTAGATTCGTAATACCTGTTTAGGTAGGTTTATATAATGCTTTAGCAGCCGAATACTGATTCAGCACACTTATTTATTCACATTTATTAAAAATAAAACCCATTATTCATTCATCCGTTCATTTAACTTGAATTCTAGATTCATAACACCTGTCAGTGCCACATTGCTCTCACAAGTGTGATTCTTTAGCAACGGTGTGCATACCTATTCAGCGGCACACGATAGTCAGCGATTGTGTGTGTGTGTGTGTGTGTGTGTGTGTGTGTGTGTGTGTGTGTGTGTGTGTGTGTGTGTGTGTGTGTGTGAGGGGGGACTTTTCCGGTTTCTGATCCATCTGCGTATGGGACGGTTGCCAGAAGACCTAATTAAGAAGACAGGGATCGTATTGATGTAGGCCTGCTTCTCTCGTATCCCCAGATTCCGTCCAGATTGAAGCAACCTGTCCCTCTCCCTGTGGGCAATACAATAGCAGACAACGCGTGTGGAGAATCTCTCTGCTGTGTGCAACATTATTCTACTACTCTTCACGAGTGTTTTTGTGTCGTGGAATTTATTTCCCATTCTTATCATCTTCTTCGATTTGTGGAAAACCTTGTGATGAGAAAGTTTGATGACGTGGCCCCTCGTTCTGTTTGTCATCTTCTGGTTTTGTGCGTGAGGATTCTGCCTGGCATCGGTGGTGCTGTAGAAGTGAAGTTGTGTCACATTGTATTTGTGAGCGGCGTGTTTGGATTCCTGCTGATTTCTGTCAAGTGAAGAACTGGTGGGAAAACTAGAGAAAGTACCAGTGAAAGTACAGAACTGTTGCTTAAAAATATAGTGGGAGAAGTAGTGGAAAGAAACAGTTAAAGTAGATCTTGTTGAAGGAAAAAGTTGAAAATATAACCCTCCCTTACTAGGAAAAAAAGGTGTAATGGTAAAAGGGTAAAAAAAAAAAAAGTAGAAGAACCAATAAAAAATAAGGTTGTTGAAAAAAGGTTTTGAATAACCCTGTTGGAAAATTGTAGAACCGCTAGTTGGTAGGGGGAAAAAAAAACAAAAAATAATACAAGAACCAGTAATAGAAGAGCTCGTGGGAAAAAAGTGAAAAACAAACACAAAAAGACCTCCACCCTAAACAAAGCAAAACACAAAAACATAGTAAAGTAGTGAAAAAAACAACACCTAGAAGTAGACCTTGTGAAAAAAAGATAAATTGTGGAAAAGCTTGTAAAAGTAAATCTTGTGGGGGAAAAAAAGTTGGAAAAGACAGAACAAAGACTAGTACATCAGCGGATGTAACAGTAAACGTAGAACTTGGTGAGGAAAAAAAGTTTTTCAAGTCTTTATAAAAGTGATTTATTTGTAACGAAAAAAAAACCGAGACTCGTCAGAACTGCAAAAAACTCGCGGTGATTTTTTCCCGTCTTCCTCCTTGGTAAACAACCCCTCTCCTGCCACTGCTGTCACAAGTGGTTCCATGAAGAGACTGGTGACCATGGATCCCTCACACAGTAGGCTGAGCCGCAGCATGCCCCTACTCCTCCCCCACTCCTCCCCCTACCTGTCCCCCCCACCCTCCTCCTACACAGCCACCTCACCTTCCCGCTGGGCCCAGCGCGGGAGACCCCACCACGGCAGCCCCGGCACCACTACTACATCAACGGGGTTCGAACCACCCTGGTGGGGGCCGGCTCGTACCCCAACCTCCACCGCTACCCCAACGCATCATCGTGTGCGGGGCGGGGGTGTCCTTCCAGAAGCTGACCCGGAGCTCCTCCGTGCTGGAGCTGTCTCGCTCCGGGGTGTATTCCTCCACGGAGACTGTCTGCGGCTCCAGAACACCCCGAAGGGCGGCCAGCTGCGACGACGTCTCCCGGGGCAGGCACACCCCCTCGTGGAGCTCGAGGTGCTCGGAGAGCGGGGTGTCCCTCAACGACAGCAGGACGGACGCGGGGTCTGACTGTCGCACGGGAGAAGCGGGGTCCGTCAGTGGTCTGGAGGACGTGGACGTGGACGCCGGCTCGCTGTGTTCCTTCGGAAGCTCCAGCGCCTTCCACGAACTGACCTGCGACAGTGAGCTGGACCGGCTGGTGGACAGTGACGCCGTGAGTGGCTCTGGTAGTTTGTATGGCCTGGACAGGGCTGAAGATGAGGACTATGTTCGGGACGGTCCTCAAGGGGAGGCTGGGAGCAAGGGCATCAATGAAAGCTGGGGTGGTGTTCCTGCCATCTCTGGTCACTCGCCTGGTTCTGCTCACTACCACCGGCCACGATGTTCCCCTTCGATCCTTCAGCCCGTTTTTCTAAAGACCCCACCACCACTACACCAAAACCACCCCCGTACATTTCTCATCCTCGTCCCCCACTTTGACTACCCGAAAAATAGAGCAAGAGAAGAGAAAGACTGGATTGACACGACTTTCCTACGACCCTAAGCGGTTTGTAGCGGGGTGTACAGAAAGCAGGCAACAAGTGTGTGTTTCTTCACCTTTCCGGAGCGATTGCGCAGAGGAAAGCTTGGTGGTGCCAGCAGCGCGCGATCATTCAGAAGTAAACTCCACCAGACTGGCTCCACCACCACCACCACAACACGCTGCCCCCGCTGGGTCTTCTTCCCCCGCCGCTGCTTTGATCTCTAAACGGTATGCATTGAACACACAGCAGCAGCGCAACGCAGCAGCAACAACACAACAGCTGGCAACAACAGCAGCAGCATCCTCCCCTTCCGCCTTTGGCAGATTCGCATCACCGAGTCACAGAGTGGGTGCAGCTGTTAGAGCTAGGTCCTATAGTTAGATTCCTGGTCACCACCACCCTAACCACCTTCGAGAGAAATGTGAAGGAGAGAGTGACTGTAACAGAACAGTGATTCACAGAACGGTAACAGAAGTGATTCACAGAACGGTGTGTCTCAGCCTCGCAGCCCTACTGTGACACAGGAGGGGGGAAGGGGAGAGGCTGGTTCCCCCCCACTCAGCGCTTCCCCCGACCCCCGACCCCCGCGCGGGGATGGGAAAAAAACAGCCCAATTCTCGTGAGGAGGAGCAGGAGGGGGGAAACGCTACTGGCAGAACCATCGCTCTTTTAACTCAAAGCATAAAGCCTGCGCGCCTTTCGTCAAGTAGTAGTAGTGTTGCTGCTGCTGCTACAGCGAGCGAGGGGGGAAACAACGTCGATAAAACTTGTGAAAGAAACAGTTCCTGCCTGAGAGGAGAGGAGACAGCAGCAGACTGCGTCAAAATCAGCGAGAGGAGTAGGAGTGTGAACGAGTGTCTGGCCCACCATTCGAGCACCACACACATCAAGGTGGGTGTTGGTGGTGATGACAGGAATCCTACACCAAGACTTTCGTCTTATAGTGATGTTGATGTTTTACGTGGTGGTGACGTGAACATAGACCCAGACTTTCGTCTTACGGTGATGTTGATGTGTTACGTGGTGGTGGGCGTGAACATATTACCCAGGCTTTCGTCACACGTGATGTTGATGTATTACGTGGTGGTGACGTGAACCCAGTAGATTTACCCAGACTTTCGTCACACGGTGATGTTGTGTTTTACGCCGTGATGACGTGAACCCTACACCAGTCTTTCAACTCAGGAGGCGGTTGACCCGCGGAAGAGGTCAGGACCGCTGACAGTGCCAGAGAGGGGAATGAAGGTGGAGGGAACTCTATCCCTGCTTATCGGGCCGTGACACGGGCAGACAGGCTCCGCACTGATCCTGCTGGTCGATTTTTAAGCCATTTCGGACATAGCAGTTCTGGAAGCAGGCTGACTAGGCCTACTGCTGCTTTGGAAGGGAGGAGAGAGGGAAGAGAGTTGGAAGAGGGGACGGAGTATTACACGCTTCAGTGCCGCAGCAGTCACAGCTTGCCCCTACACACCACCCCCACCCTCCACCCTCTCCCCTTCCCCTCAAACCACTTATTACAGCTGTGACAAACTTAGCTTCCCTACTACTTCTGCTAATCACCACGGGGTTAATTGCCCCTTCTTCCCTCTTCCCCACCACCACCAGCAAACCGCCCTCTCCACTACCACCACACCCCCACCCCTACTCAGGCCCTTGACAGATGTGCTTCTTCCCCCCCCTCCCCCCTCCCCTGTCAACAACAAATAGGGCGTGCACAGCTACAGCAAGACTGGGACTGTACACAGTCCTCACAGGCTGCTTTGTCAACACACTTGGAGGCTTTCGCTCACACGCTGCCGCCGCCACCGCCACCGCCAACTGGAGAAAAACCCGCCACCACTCACTACAGTCACAGAGTGTGGGGTTTCCACTGCCTGAGCAGAAAGGCTTGGAGGGCTCGAACCCCGTGACAGTCCACGAATCTGGTCTCCACCTTCACAGGCCACCGGCCACTACAAAGACATCACAGGCGCTCGTCATTTGACGGGATTCTCCTTGACTGACGGGACAACAAAGAGTGACGTCACAAAGGCCCATTGTCAAGGCCAGGGGGAGTTCTTTGTCCGCGGCACGACCAGGCAAGGGGTAAAAAACGCGCCAGAGCTAGACCTAGGCCTAAGCAAACCGTGAGAGAGAAGGAGAAGAAAGAGCCAGCCCCTACTGCTGGTCCCACCCATCAACCCCGCCCTTTATTGCAGGTGAATGGCGAGGGCGGGGACAAAGCCCCCACCTCTGTGAGGACGCTTCCCCTGGAATGTTAGCAGCAACAGGTCAGTCACTATCCCCACTATCCCGCCTGCCGACAGGGAAGAACCCACGTGTGTTTTTCTCCGTGCTCCTTACAACAAGAGAAGCAGCGGTGTGGAGAGAGAGAGCACACCACTTCTACACCATGGCGAGATGAACACAACTCCTCCAATGCCAGTTTTAACATCCTGGACAGCTTGCAGCAGCAGCTGTCTCTGCTGTCTTCGGAGGACAGTTTTAATTTCAGTTCGGATCCCCACCACTCGTGCGGAGGAGAGTCGGGGACAGGTGTATTGGTACAGGGATCATGCGAGGCTTCACTCCCCCACGCGCATAGTGAGGCGGCCTCTAGTTGCGTTATTCAGGGCTCCAGAAGTGTAACCTTCACGTCAGAGACCTCCAGCCAGTGGCAACAACAACAACAACACAGCAGACAGCTCAGGTTTCCAGCTCTGATTTTTCATCCCGTGACAGGGGGGAACAACGTGCATCGGAGTGGAACGTGGATTATTTTTCTGCTCAGCGTCACGGCTCAG
>CM060329.1:34505483-34557983 GCA_030674155.1 Stramonita haemastoma | reverse complement strand
ACTGACTGTTATACTGGGCTCCAGACAAAGCCTAGAAGCCTTGGTAGTGTAGGAGTTCTGAAGGCCATAGCAATGTGTGTGGGAGGGAGGGGGGTGGGGGGGTCGGAGGGGTTGAGGTGGGAGTGAAACAGGTTGTGTGTGTGTGTAGGGGGAGGAGGAAGAGACTCAATGAGAGAGAGAGAGAGGAGAGGAGAGAGAGAGAGAGTGGTGTGTGTGTGTGTGTGTGTGTGTGTGTGTGTGTGTGTGTGTGTGTGTGTGTGTGTTTGCTGTGTGTGTGCGTGTGTGTGTGGTGTGTGTGTGCGTGTGTGTGTGTGTGTGGTGTGTGTGTGTGTGTGTGTGTTCGGCATGTGGGTGCATGTGTGTGTGTTGGAGGGCTGGGGGAGGCTTGTTCTTTAGTGAAGAAAAATGAAATGATGAACCCAAAAATCAGACACCCACCAAAGAGAGGGGGAGGGGGGGGGGGAGAGATGTGAGGGGGGGGGGGGGGATGATGAAAGCTGTGGCTTTCTGGTTTCTTGTGCAAGTGGTAAACAGGAAATTCTCCTCTCTCTCTCTCTCTCTCTCTCTCTCTCTCTCTCTCTCTCTCTCTCTCTCTCTCTCTCTCTCTCTCTCTCTCTCTCTCCTCTCTCGTCTTTGTCTGTCTCTGTTTTTTCTGTCTCTCTCTCTGTCTGT
Organism: Stramonita haemastoma; assembly: GCA_030674155.1. NCBI lineage: Eukaryota > Metazoa > Mollusca > Gastropoda > Neogastropoda > Muricidae > Stramonita > Stramonita haemastoma. Next base: position 34,557,311 of record CM060329.1, on the reverse strand, counting down.
CGTCTCTCATGCTCTGTGTATGTGTGTGAGCGTGGTGGACATGTATGCAAATTGCATGTTTGTGTGCGTGCTTGGGTGTGTGGGTGCGAGAGAGAGAGAGAGACAGACAGACAGACAGACAGACAGGGATGGGGAGGGGGTGGGGGGGGGGAAGGAAGGCACAGCTAAAGTGTACTCACAGAGTTCCTCTCTACAAGAGCTCATTTATTTTTTTTCTTCTTTTTTTAAAAATCCACTTTCTCTCTTTCATCCGGTGGGAAACTTGGCATTTAAATGCTCACAGCTTAGGGAAGCAAATGGAAGCAGGCCCCCTAAAGGAGAAGAAAAAAGAAAAAGAAATATGGGCAAAAAAGTTATGGCATGATAAAAGATGGCACATTTGGCGAAAACATCATTGAAGCTGAGTTTATCAGTAGGAGAAAGTTATCTAGACATTTTGGCCTTGGGATAACACTGAAGGGACTGTTGAGTTAGTTTGTTGATATTCCCAGTTTTAAAAAATAAATTGAATGATAGGGGCACAAACACATGGCTGCATCTGTTTTCAGAAAGATTTTCACAAAAGTTGTTATTGTTGTGCTTGTGAAGAAGTGCAGAGCAAATAAATTCATACTTTGTTCAGCTTTTTAATGATGTCGGTCTTTATGGTACTTTGTGTATTATTGACGAATGAATAGTTAAACTTCACTGTAAAGTTTTATGGGGAAATGTATTGATGGAAATTTTAGGGGTGTGTGTGTGTGTGTGTGTGTGTGTGTGTGTGTGTGTGTGTGTGTGTGTGTGTGTGTGTGTGTGTGTGAAACTTCAGTTGTCATGCAGTTTTGATAGTTTTTTTTCATTTTTTGTCAAAATTGTGTAATTTGTCGTTGTTTGAAGGTGAGGGAGATTGGATTTGTAAAGATCTTCTCTTTGGATTCCCCCCTAATTTTTTAAAAAAAACTTTCTTTTGCTTTGCAGTTTAATAGTAACAGGATAGTCATAGATCTAAATATATTTTTTGGGGAAAAGTGATGACAAATAATTGAGCATTAATGCTGCACTCCAGACATGCGTCACACAGCAATACAACGCTCTTAAAGAACAAAACCCTTCTGATTCATCCCCTTCGCTAAAGAGGAGGGTGGAGACCCTAAAACCTTCTGAAAGAGCTAGCGCTGAGAACTGACTACATCACTTTCTCTGGCCCTGAGCTGTAGTCATTTTCCCACAGGGGGCGGTGGTTATTAATGGTGTGGGACCAACACTTGTGGCGAAGAAGAATCATACTCGTAGTGTGTGGTAGTGACTAACTGTAATATATTCTGTATTGATTGTCTCACACTACTGCCCTATGGTTCGGCTGTGTTGACAGATGGTGTAGGTTTCTTTGGTGCAAGGGTTTGGTAAGGTGTGGTTTGGTTGTTTGGGGGGGGTGGGGGTTAATGAGGGGGGGGGTGGAAGTTGGAATTGTGTGATGTAGGGTGTATTGTGTGAAGGGAGTCTTCTTTCTGTTTGCCTGAGAGGGGAAAGGAGAGAGAGAGAGAGAGAGAGAGAGAGAGAGAGAGAGAGAGAGGAGAGAGAGAGGAGAGAGAGTGAGAGAGAGGAGAGAGAGAGAGAGAGGAGAGGGAGTGTGTGTGTGTGTGTGTGTGTTGGAGTGAAAGGTGTGTGTGTGTGTGTGTGTGTGTGTGTGTGTGTGTGTGTGTGTGTGTGTGTGTGTGTGTGTGTGTGTGGGAGAAGAGAGAGAGAGAGAGTCGATAGACATATGTACTGAGTAAGCAGAGAGGATGTGAAGAGAAGAATGAGATCGCAAATACACGACACATATGTACACATGCATTGCACACACATACACATAGCATTTAGTAGAAGAAAGTCGCACACTACACATGCACACTCTGGCATTGCACTAGATAAACATACAGCATCGCATAACCCACACATACTTTACACCAGAAATCACATCCTTTCAGCACAACCCATCCAACATCGACCACATCACCAACCACATCAGTGCCACATTACACAACCACACAAATCACATGTCACTGGCAAGATCTCAACTTTTGATATTATGCAACATTTATTTTTGTTATGAATCATTTATTGTTTGTTTTGTAAGTACTTTCCTTCATCCTTTCACAATGTATACATAATGTACACTTAATTTTTTGTATTTTTCCTGTTGATATTATTGCCATTATTATGTCATAGGATGGTATGCTGTATTGCTGTTGGTTTCAGTTGTAGATTCAGATTGTGTGTGTGTGTGTGTGGCTGTGGTTGTGTGTGCGTGTGTGTATGTGTGTTGTGTGTGGTGGCATGCAGTGTATATCATGCACATGGATGCATGCAAATGCATAAGTTTCATTGTGCATGTTAGCATGTGAGGCTATGTGTGTGTTTGTGCAAAAGATTGCCATTGCTGACAATGATTGTTCTGTTTCTAGGTTTCTGCCATAGAAATTAAAGAAGAATGAAAAAAGATTTATGTGTATTTATAGATTATATTTCACAGTGAAATGATGAGTGATGAGGAATACTTCTCCTTCTCGTCTTTCTTGCTTTTGTAAGTGTGGTTGTGTCATCTTTGTGTTCAAATCTTCTTGGGTACCCTCTTGGGCCAACAGGTAGACCCCTGAAATGGCAGTGTAAGCTTACTGGTTTGGATCAGGGTGCCCCCACACAAACATGGATTTTTACAATGAATTTTGTCTAGTTACACGGTTTTGATCTGAGATATTGACAAAATGACAAGGTTACATCCAGATATGGCCTCTGTGGTGCGCGGGGTTATAGACAGACTTGTTGGATTGAATGAATGAATCTTATGATTTATAAAGCGCATAAAAGCCTGGACACTGTAGGTGTGGTGGCAGTGCTGGAGGAGAAGAAAGTTGAAAAGATGGTGGGGTAGGGGGGGGGGGGGGGTATAGCCTATGAGGGGAAAAATGATGTGAGGTGCTAGGTATAAACATGTATGCATGCATGCAGAAGCACACTAAGAAACACAGCAAACTTGCTCACACACATGCACACATGGACGCACGCATGCACACACACATGCACGCACACACACACCACACACACACACACACTCACACTCACACACAGACACACACCACACACACACACACACAGTCTCTCTCTCTCTCTCTCTCTGTCTGTCTCTCCCTCCCTCCTCAGAACCAGCACTCAGAGAGTGATAAAGGAGTCCCCAGGGTAGTGTAAGCCCACCATGAGGCCATCAGCCAGAAAAAGCCAGCCCTGCCCTTATACTGTTGTAGCGTAGATTCCCTTTGGTAGTGTTCGTAGACCACCACCACTCCAGACTTGCAACAAAAATGAAGTCACGATTTAAGCAGACTGAGTTTAGTTTTAGTTTATATGGTTCTTTAGATTTGGTTATAAATACATACTTAGGAGTTCATCAACAAAACCAACAACAACAACAAAAAAAAGACCAAACCAAAGCCAACAACAAAAACACACAAAGAAAAAGCCCAACAACAGCCAGTAGGTAACAGGATGAAAGGGGTGGGGGGGGGGGGGGGGGGGGGGGCTGCAGAATTTTTTCAACAAAAAAAAAGAAGAAGAAAGCAGTAGAAGAGGTGGAGCCTCTGTGTGTGTGTGTGTGTGGTGTGTGTGGTGTGTGTTGTGTGTGTGTGTGTGTTGTGTGTGTGTGTGTGTGTGGTGTGTGTGTTGTGTGTGTGTGTGTGTGTGTGTAGTGTGTGTGTGTGTTGTGGTGTGTGTGTGTGTGTGTGATTACGCTGAAGCTGTGTTAATTTGTGTGTTACACACACACACCTACACACAACCACACACACACACCACCACCGTGGTGTGTGTGTGTGTGTGTGTGTGTGGTGTGTGTGTGTGTGTGTGTGTTATTAAGCACACATAATTAATCACCAGCTGTCGGCGCCCAATGACATGTCAGCCCACTTCCCCACCCATGTGACACAAAGTGCCTCATGATATAGATTTTTTTTTTTTTAAAAGGGAAAGAACAACAATGCTGTTCAAGCCCAAAACAAAGTGCTAGGGCCTGTATATTATAATATTTATATAATGTAGTATAATCAAAAAGTTGTTAGGCCTTGGAATGTTACGTTGAGATTGACTTCCTCTATATACAAATTCTTGGGATGACAACCTGCACTCTCCATTTGAAGCACCACCCCCAAAAAAAAAAAAAAAAAAATCTGAAGTGAGACTATGACTGCCTGTGTTAATATGTGGCCAAGTAGTCTTGTGAAAACAGGCACCCAGCTGTGATGAAACTGCATATTCCCTGTGACCCCTAGGGTAAAGCTAGGGAATGCCCAATGAAGCAACAAGTTATGCTAAAAAAAAGTACTGTAAGCACTTGTTTGCCTATATGTGCACATACTCATGCATACATGCAATAGCCCACCGGCTTTTATTTGCATGTATGCGCACACTCATGCATATATGCATTAGCACACAAGTGAATGCTTTGATGCTGGAACACCCACACCCAAGTTTAAGTGCATGACCACTAACTCTGATAGCTCTGCAGAAACGTTATTTAATTAATGAAATGTGTGTTTTATGTGGTGTAGTGCAGACGAGAGACATTTGTCCATGTGTTGGTGAACAATTAGGGTTGTATCAAACATGTATCTCAAGTGAGCACAAATATAAGTGCACATAAATACACTTACATGCATATATACAATATATCTAAATACTCATACACAAAGACTCTTGTAAAGGTTTGAGGTGAACTACCATTTTTTTCCAGTTGATAACACATTTCAATTCTAAATGGAATTCACAAGACCCTTTTGCTTTCATCTTTACATCCACAACCCACCTAAAGCAAAAAGCATAAAACGAAACAAAAACAAAACAAAAACCCAAACCAGCTTCTCCCTCCCCTCAAAAAACAACAAACCAACATCACAAAAAGCTCCCTAAAACAAAAAACAAAAACAACCTCCAACAACCCTCTCCCATGAACATCCAAACCTTAACAGAGACCAGGGTCACCCAGATTTAAATTTAAAAAAAAAATTCAGATACAAAAACTTTGTTATAGCTCTTTTTATTCAGAAAGTATTCATCTTTTATGTGCTGCAATTTTTGTTTTGCAAAAAAATAATTTTTAAGATAATAACCTTCAAGTAGGGTGGGTATGGTGTGGATCACGTTCACAATGGCGACCCAAAACGGAATAAAATAATAGTTGGTCACTCTCCTCCTTTATTAGTAAACAAGGACTGCTCCCTTTGAAAACCGGAAATAATGAGAACCTCCCTTTCTTTCAAATGCAAATGGGGATTGTTTACTGAGTGCATGGTATTTTTCATTTCACTTTCAAATTTTATCAGGTATATGTCTGTTTAGTGGCTTTTAGTGCCATACAGTTTTATTTTTTAGTGAAAACTATGTCCAGGGATAAAAAGTATGGGCCTTCAAAACCCAAGAAGCACAAATTTTGTGGAAATAGATGCACAAAGAAGCAGAAGACAGAGTGAGAACTGAGAGTGAGAGCAGATCAAGTGGCATAAAAATTTATAAGTGAAGATACCAAAAGTTCAAGTTTTGGAACAAGTGAAACAGCGGATTGTACCACTTGATCAGAACAAAAACTTTACATGCACGATTTGTACAAACTTATCTTAACTTGTAGTAGTGACGAGTCAGTGATAGTGAGGGAGAAAAATCAGACAGTGAGTGTGAAGACAGTGAGGTAAGTTGTGATGCAGGTGTGACTGTGGAAACACCAGCAGGGAACAGAATAGTTGACGTAAGAAAAAAAAAAAAAGAAGGAAAACTCACCCAGTAAGGAGGGGTTGATAAAAGGATTTTGCTGAGCAGTTACACAGCTTGACTTGGGGGAAGAAGAAAGGGCAGCCTGAAAGATATATACTTCAGAGACAAGGCACCCACCCCACCTAGCACACACCAGTCGGTGTTTGTTCAGGAATCGTTGAATTGATTATTTGCGCTCAGAGTTCTGCCAACCGTGCAAGGAAGGAAGCCCTATCATTGCATTATCAAGGGACACCGAGAGCTGCGGCTCTTTTAGCAGAGGGAAATTCTGAGATTAATGGGATTTTAGGATAGGAATATTATTACTGGTAGAGTGTGTTGTCCAGACGTGCACTTTTCTGGTCTTTGTTGTTGTCTTTTTTTTTTTTTTAGGAAAGTGCCTGTCTTGTCTCTTTCTCTTTGTCTGTCTATCTGTGTCTGTCTGTCTATCTGTCTGTCTGTCTATCTGTCTCTCTCTCACTGTCTTTGTCTTTCTTGTCTCTCTGTCTCTCTGTCTCTCTCTCACACATTGCCACATGCACACACGCATGCATGCATGTGTGCATGCACACCACTCACCACCACCACCAACAATACCAACAACAACAAATCCCGTCTTCCTTCTTTTTTTATCTTTAAAGAAAAAAAGAATCTTCCATCCACTGACATATTGTTGATCAATGTTGTCATTTTGTCTGCAGATCAAAAACAACGCGCCGAGACATCCTCATCCTCATCCTCATCTAACACAACCACGCAGAATGGAGAACCAAGGTCATCCAAACCACCACCATCATCATCGTCATCGTCGTCATCATCATCCACCACCCCCTGGGGTAAGGAAAATGGGGGTATGGGGCTGGCGGTTCGCATCCGTTCCACCTCGAGAGAGAACCTGGCTGAATCTCAACCTGAACAGAGTGAGTGGAAAGAAAAAATTGGAGTTGTGGTGTGATGTGTCATGTTTGTGTTGTGTTGCATTGTGTTGTGTTGCACTGTGTTGTGTTGCACTGTGTTGTGTTGCACTGTGTTGTGTTTGTGTTGTGTATTGTTTATAGGCATGTTAGATTTTGTGGATGAAATTTGGGCTGTTCTTTAATTAATATGATTGTGTTGTGGTGTGGTGTTTTGTAATGTGTTGTAATGTGTTACATGGTATTGTGATGTGTTGTTTATGAAGAGCGTTGTATTGTAGAACGTTATATTGTGTTGTGTTGTATTGTTGCAAAATGTTTATTGTACACCTTTTGCAGTCATGGCAGATTTGTGTCGTTAAAAGTTGAGCTGCATTCCCCAGGGAGAGCACACATGTACACATGCATGCATGTTTGCATACAAGCCTGCATGCATGCACATACACACACACTCACACTAACACAAATATGCATGTACACATACACACACATTCACACTAATACACACACAATGCATGAAGATGCACAGATGTGCATGCGCACACATACACAAACACATGCACGCACGCATGCACGCACATAAACACGCACATAAACACGCACATAAACACACACACACACACACTCACACACACACACACACACACACACACACACACACACACACACACACACACACACACACCACACACACACACAGGCACACACACACAGGCACACACACACAGGCACACACATTTTGATAAAGAATATGAGACTTGGATCTCTGCCTTTGTCAGAGCTATTTTTGATATTGAACACTGAAATCAGTGACAAAACATTTTTTGTCATTCTGTACACAGGAAGTTTTTGTGGTCATTTGTTTTGCTTTGGTTTTGTTTCTGTTTGGTTTTGTTAGGATGTTTTTTGTTGTATAGCTGTGACTTTTTGCATTTGTTTGTGTGTGCTTGTGTGTGGTTGCTCTTGTATGGTTTTTATGTATCGGTGTGAGTATGCATTCTGTTTTAAATGACTGGTGAACTGTATTAGATCTTGGTTTGTTTTTTCCCCCCAATTTTTTGTTTTTGTTGGAAGAATGAATTTGTTAGATGTTGTGGCCAAAAAAACAGCAGATTAATGAGTGTATATCTCTTTTAAGAGATTCATTAGATATGTTGAGATGGCATTAATAATGGATTTTTGGTTGTTGTTTTTTTTTTATAAACATAAACAGTGTTGAAAAGTGGAATGTAATGTCAGAGTAAGAATATAAGGTGCTCACTCACAAACTAACTTTTAGAGGGCTGGATATATTTTTTATATAGGCCTATATATAGATAAAAGCTGATACCTCGTAAGCTTATTTCTTCTCTGCAAAACAACGGTGTGTTTTGTTTCTTTGTGTCTGTATCTTTGGTTAAATTTGTTTTCTGTTGTTGTTTGTGTGTGTGTGTGTGTGTGTGTGTGTGTGTGTGTGTGTGTGTGTGTGTGTGTGTGTGTGTGTGTGTGTGTGTTTTCTCGCATGGTGATGTGTTTTGGTTGTGGGTGAAAGTCTGTTTTGTTTAGTTGTTCGTGTGTTGGCTTGAACCTCGGCAGTCAGGTCATGAACATAGCACTCTAACCACTAGGTTATCCTGCCCCCTGTATCCTGAGTTCAGTGCTTCAGCTACCTGGCTGTATTTGTCTCACATACATCTATGTTCTCTCAGTCTGACTGCAAATTAACCATGTACTTAGTACTGCTTTAATTAAGGCAAGTAAAGAAGCTAACACAAGTTGGCATGGAGATTCTCTCCTGTAGTGTTAACTTTTGCTTTTAGCTGTTTATTTAAATTAGTGGGCTGTGATAGTTTTCAGGTGTAAGTTTTTATGAAGAAAATTCATGATAATGGTCCATTGCTAATTTAGTGGTTTGGAATTTTATATTATACAGAATGATAAGTTCAGCTGTAAATTGTTGTGGTTTTAAATTGGTAGTTTGTTGATTGGCTTTTTTGTGTTCATTGTTGAAACTATATTTGGAGAATGAGAGAGAGACTGTGTGTGTGTGTATGCATGCATGCATGCATGCACAAACACACAAATGTACACATGTGCATGATGGGATACAACATGCATGCATGCATTTAGATATATGTATGTAAACTTCCTTTTTGCAGATTGTTTATTACTGTTTTCAGTTTTCTGGTAATGCGAGTACAGTAAGTACTTTGTAAAATAGTGGCTATCATCATATTCTACATGATATGTTTTCATCATGAGAGTTACAAACTGTCATATGACAAAGAACATCTGGCATGTATGTGTGTGTGTGAGTGGACGAGAGAGAGAGAGAGAGAGAGAGAGAGAGAGAGAGAGAGAGAGAGAGAGAGAGAGAGAGAGAGAGAGAAGAGAGATATTTAGTTAGTTTGGAGCACATTTTGGTGCATTCATTTAAAACTGGGCAGCTCTAAAGAGTTCAGAATCATAAAAACGAGCCTTTGATCTTTATTTGTTTGGGGTTTATTTTGTTAGGCTTTGATTTGGGTTATTTTATATTATGAAACTTGTCAAATGCTGTAGGCATCAGTTTTGTTGAAACTCTTTTAAGCAGTTTGGAAGCTTTTGGTTTCATAAGCATATAGCAGTGCAGGAGTGAATACTTTGTTAAAAATGTGTGTGTGTGTGTGTGTGTGTGTGTTGTGTGTGTGTGTGTGTGTGTGTGTGTGTGTGTGTGTGTGCGCACATGTGTGCACGTGTGTGCACGTGCCATTGTGTGTACACGTGTATATGTGCATGTGTTAATGTGGGTACATGCACATGTTAAGTGTTTGAGTACCTGTTAATATTTTGTCACAGTGCAAATTTATGTGCCTGTACTTTAAGCTCCTTAAGGAACAATGCTATGAATCATGGTCAAGATGATAATGGTGATGGTCATTGTCTCCATCATCATCATCATGATGCACATAATCATCATAGCAATGTGTTTCTTTACAGAACTTTCCATCAAACCAGCAGACAACAGGAAATCATCGCAACCATCGTCATCATCATCGTCATCAAGAACCCAACCTATCAGCAACAAAGCAGAAACAGCAGCCACCCCCCTGTCAAAACCGCCACCAGTTTCTGCAGCTGCTGCACAGAAACAGGGGACACCTGGGCAATCAGTGGCAGCAACAACAACAGCAAAAGCAGACATGAAAGGGGAGGGGGATGATGATGATGATGATGATGATGATCTGGTGGATATGGGAGGACCCAGAATGAATCTCATCAACTGGGACCCCGTAAGAGCTTGTCATCTTTTTTGTTTGTTTTTTTCTTTTTTCTTTTTTTTTTTAGGGGGGGGGGGGGTCACTTTCTTATGGGGGGATGGGGATGCTTTGTTGTTGGTTTTCTTCATGAAAAATAAGTGCAAAAAAAATTGACATTTGATCATAGTAAGAGTTGAAATTGTATGTTCTGGTGTTGCATGAAAGAATATATGTTTTCTGTTGTTTTCTCTTTTTTGTTGTTGTTATTGTTGTAGACATGTGTTTGTATTTAAAAAAGAAAAAGCTCAGTGAGTAGTTTCTGTGTTGGGTTTTTTTTTTGGTGGGAATTGATTATGAGATGTTCTGTTATTTTGATCATAATAATAATAAAACACAGAGTTATCTCATTTCATGGGGTTGAGGTAACCTTGACAATAGAACCAGTCAAGTGTGCACATTTTTAGTCATGGTGTTTTGTTGCTGTTCTTTAAAAAACATTTTTTACTTATTTAATTTTTTTTTTAAGGATCTTTATCCAGAAAAGCATCACTTTACACATGTATACAAATGTTGAAAGCAGTAACAAGCTGATAGCTTATGATGTGCAATATAATTACTTTGTCTCATCAGAATTGCAGCTTGTATGCATGTAAGGTATTTCTGTATACCTGTGTATTTCTTGATATCTCATACTTGTTCTTTCTTTTGGTACTACTATTCTTTCTGAGTTTGCAAGGAAACTAAAAACCATATGGTTAAGTGGTGGTGGGTTTTAATTTAAAAAAAAAAAATGTTTGTTGCATAATTGAAAGTAGACTCCCCAAATTTGGACTGGAGTTACTTTGTGTGACTGACATGATAATGCTTCTATCAAAAAATGAAAATGAAGAATATAATTAAAACACACCATGAGGTTTAATTTGTCAGTATGAGCCTGCCAGTACCATGGCATTTTTTTGTGGGGGTGATATGTGTAGTAATTGTAATAATAAATATGATAATAAAAATTAAAGTAATGATGAAGATCATTTTTATGAATTGCAAAAAAATTGCATTGGCAAAATAGTGATGGACCTGGCTCTTATCTTTCACTCTTGCACACAAGAAAAGGTCAATAATTTGTTTCATGCATTTGCAAAGTTAAAGAACATTTTCTTTGTTTAACATTGTAGTTTTGAATATGTGTATATTTCTTTCATGTATTTTCAGAATTAAAGATACTTTGTTGTTCATTTGAAAAAAAAAAATCATCTTGATTATAACTTTTTTTTTTTTTTTTTTCTTGATTATAACTTCTGCCTTTCTGTGTTGCAGAAGCCAGTTCTGAATCAACTGTACAGCATCAAATTGATGGAAGAAGTAAGTGAATGATTGAATGACTGACTGTATGCATTGTAGTACATAGTTATAAAGATCTCCACACCCATAGGTGTGATGGCAGCACTGGGAAAGAGGGAAATGGAAGGAGTGGTGGGAATGGGAGGAGGCAGGGATGAAAAAAGAAATGTCAGCTGTGAACACACAAGCATAAGCACAGAGAAAAACACAACTCTTGCAAACACACCCAGCCACATGTACACCCACATACATAACATGCACACTCACACATGAACACACACGCATGCACACTAGCTGAAACAAAGTTGATGCATTAAATACAATGAAAACGGTGGCTCTACCTAAAACCTGACATGGTAATGGTTGGGTTAGATAGTGGAACAGAAGATACTATTCAGCGTCTGCTTGAGCCATAGTTATCATAATTTTCATTTGAGGATTATTAATTATCATTGGGTGATTTCTGATGTTTTGCTTGAAGCATAGGTATGATTCTCATCATTAAGGGGGGGGGGGGGAATTTTCCATTCAGGGTTGCTGCATCCTGGAATTGTATTGTATAAGAGGGCAGGATAGCCTGGTGGTAAGAACATTGCGCTCATGATACACACGGAGACTGGATGAAAAAAAGCACATGAGTGATTATCACATTATCCTCAATATAAAAGAATAAAAAAAAATATATAAAAATAAATATCTCTCCTTCTCCCCTCTCCCTCCCTCCCTCCCTGTGTGCAGACGGCAGAAGACATCTCGCACCAGTTTGTGTCCATGGAGGGTCTGATGGAGAAGTTACCCATGAACAAGAAGAAGTCCACGCTGTTGAAGACCTGGAAACGCCGCTTCTTCAGGGCCAAGGATGGCTGGCTGCAGTACTTTGAGGTAACTACTGTCCACCTGTAAAAGGAGTACCAACCTTGTGTTGGGGGTTAACCCTGCGATAGACTGGCGTCCTATCCAGGGGGGAGTCTATGACTCTCAGTCGCTTAACGCCATAGAAACCGGGATAAGCACAGGCCTGATGAGCCTTAGGCTCGGGACAGACTTTAACTTTAACTTTAACTGTCCACCTGCTTTTGTCCCTGACAGACAGGTTTTTTCTTTTTATTACTTGTTGCTGTGGGCGGTCTTACATGACACAGTGCACGAATCCAACATCACTCAGTCAAGAGTGCTAAATTTAGCGCGCCCCTTTTTTTACCTAGTCGGAGTGGGTCAGTTTCGCTTTAAATAGTACTAGCTGGCCCAGCTTGGCTGGGATGTGGTGGGTTAATTAGCAGCTGAGAGGAGCTGAAAGTGGGGGAAACTGACAGCTGTGGTGATCAACAAAAAAATAATAGTGAGCTGGGGGGACGGGATATAGCCTAGTGGTCAGAACATTGCGCTCGCAATTTGACGACCCGGGTTCAATTCCTGGTCGAGGGGATTTTTCCTCTGGAGTGAACATCCGTGCTGACTCTACTCTCCTCAAAAGTCTTTTGGTGAGACTATAAACTGAGGCCTCGTGTGCGAACGCACACAGAACATCTTGCGCACATGTTAATTCCTGTTCCGCTTTTTGTAAGAGTAGGCAATCGTGTGCCGTTGGGAACAGATGACATTTACAAAACTGCATACACACAGGGACTGGATGTAAAAGCACATGCGTGCTTATTCCATTATCCCCGATTTAAAAAAAGAATAAAATATATAATTTTTTTTTTTTTCTGTACATATTACACTCAGACCATTACGCAGACCACCACTCCAAAGTCATGAAGAATGATGGAGATAAGTTCGGCTTCTGATAGATATGAAATATTGACCTCTTGCTTTGTTCCAAGAGTGTAGATTGGCACAGACAAAGTTTACAAATGCAGGCATACAGTTGTGTATCAGCCAGATGGGTAGGTAGATGAGTGCAGGCTTGCAGGGATGCGCTGATGTGTAAAGGGAGACAATTTAAACAGATGAGCCAGATGTCTAGTAATACATTTTGTGTGTGCGTGTGTGTTTAAATTTGAATAAACATATATCAAACATTCCCTCCCCCCCCCCCCAAAAAAAAAGTTTTGAGAAAATAAAATAGTTTTATCTTACCCCAAACACAATGTGTTTACTTTTCTACACAGTAAACCTGTACAATGCATATCTACACCAACATTTTTTCAACGATTTTTTCACAAGACTTCCTCACAGATTTGCCAAACTAACGCTCTCTTATATTGTAGAGTAATGATGTGATGGATGTTTCTCTGTGTGTGCAGACGGGCAGTCGAGACAAGCCGAGCGAAACACTGCAGCTGATGGGCGGCCATATTGACGACATGGGAAACCGCATCCTGGGCATTGACGATGGCGTGAGTGGAACACATTGTGATGGGCGCTGTAGCCGAGTGATTCAGACTGTTTGATTTCAAAGTCAAAGTCAAAATTTTATTTCCAGATGGTACATTGAATAAGCAATAAATTTGCTTAAAAAAAATTTTTTTTTAATTTTTTTTTTTACTTTAGTCCTGTGTGTCCGTTATGTCGTAGGTTTGAATCTCGGCAGCGGCATTGGGTGAATTAATGGTGGATATTTTTACCATCTCTGGGCACACTTTAAGTGCAGGCCTCCCAGTACCTTAATTCTCTTGATGTATATAGGTGAATTTCAGAGCTCTAGTTGAGGAAGGGGAAAAAAATGAAGAGAAAAAAAAAGCCCATTAAAGATTCTATAATTCATGTCAGTTTGGTGGTTTACAAAAACAGACACATACCCAGCATGCATCCAATACCCAAAAATGAGCTGCTGTGAAGTCAGAACATGACTGTCAGCTGAGGCCAGCAGCAAAATTACATGCATGGAAGAAGAGATGAGAGAGAACATGTTAAAATGAAACATTTTTTTCACTCAGCATTTTCCACCTGCTCTCTCTCTCTCTCTCTCTCTCTCTCTCTCTCTCTCTCTCTCTCTCTCTCTCTCTCTCTCTCTCTCTCTCTCTCTCTCTCTCTCTCTCTTTCTTTCACACTCACTCACTGACTCACTCACACACGGTAAACTGTGCACAGCGTGGTCACTACCTGATGGTTCGAGCCCCAACAGACAAGGAGCATGGGCAATGGAAGGTGGCTCTGGAATCGCAGACAGCCGATAACACCAAGGCCACCTATGTCCGCCCCATCCTGTCCTCCCCGCCGCATTCATCCAAAGTGAGTTCTGGGTTGTAGTGTGGTGTGGTGTGTTATGTGTGTGTGTGTGTGTGTGTGTGGTGTGGTGTGGTGTGGTGTGATGTGGTGTGTGTGGTGTGGTGTGGTGTGTGTGTGTGTGTGTGGTAGGTGTGTGTGTGTGTGTGTGTGTGTGAGAGTGAGGAGGTGTGGTGTGGTTGTGTGTGTACATATGTGATGTGCTTGATTGTATGTGTGTTATATGTGATTCTGTCATGTGAAGCAGAAGGATGGAGAGAGAGAGAGAGAGAGAGAGAGAGAGAGAGAGAGGGGGGGGGTAGAGGGAGGTTACATAACAAGATTCTGCTATAACACATTTTTTAAATGGCAGAGTTGGGTTCCCTCCCCTTTATTTCAGAACTGAAAAATTCACACTCCTTTAGGTTTTCCCTTTGGAAAAAAAAACAATGAGACATCTTTGACCAAATTCCTTCAAGAGTCATTGGAACTGGGTGCTGAGTTTTTCAGGCTGTTTGTCATGGGCAGTTGAACCTGGCAGAGCCCAAGAGATCTGCAAGGTAGCAGGGGGTGCATGCTGGGTATGTTTGTGTCATCCATCCTACAAGTTGTAGCTTAACTATTTCTTCTTCATGAATAAGGGATTTTTTAAATCTTACATGTGCACATGTTCTCTTAACATTTGCATGTGGGGGACCTTGGTTGATCCAGGGGACTGGAGTCACTACCAGTGTTGACAATATGTGGAGAAAAAAATCTCCTTACATGAACAGTTCACCAGCTAGATTAGAACCCGGACCTCCTGTTACTGTTAGATGATGAGTATGACACTCTAACCATTAGGCAAAAGTAACTCAAACATGTATAAAAGGACTGCTGAGAAATGGGAGATGAATTCCACAACATCAAAGTGGCTCATGTGTGAAACCTGCTAAAGGTTATGATGAGAGTGGACAAGGGCTATTCACAGGTGGTTTTTGTTGTCTTATCTCATTGTATATAGTTGCACTGTTTTAATCTGAGATTTAAAATTCTACAGGTGACAGTCTTAATATAGCTTCTTTGGTCACCAGGGCTATGAACAAGAAGGTTGGATTGGATTGGATTGGTTGGATCTCGTAGTATTCCTTTTGTGTGTTTTTTCCCCAGCATATCGTGGTGATTGACATGGGCAGTGGAGCAATCCGGGCTGGCATCTTAGGAGAGAAAGGTATGGAAATCTGTGTAGAATTACATATTATATAGACACTAATGGTACAGAAGGAAAAAATCTTAAAGTTGATCCTGTTATTTTAAGGCATAAAACTAATGGAGATGGCAACACTTTTCTGGACTTTGTCCATGCTGTCATCTTTGGTTTGAAAGCTAACCAGAAATTTGGCAAAAGAATTACAGATTTAATGTGAAGGTTTGAGCAGGTACACTTGGTTGCTGGAGAGTATTATGTTGGCTGATTTGAAATAATTTGTGTCATTTCAAACTGAAAGGTAACGTATAGAAAATAATGTTGTTCTTTAACATCTGATGATCACAGTCATATTTGCTAGGGTTTTTTTTTGTTTTTTTGGGTACAGGGTCTTTTTTTTCTTGTTTTAAGTATTCCTTTTATTTCTTTTGTAGTCATTAATTTCCGAAATGGGACTGAAAAATTAAGAAGATGACATTTTTATTCATTCTGCTTCAAGCCTCGTGGCTAAGTTCTGGATTGGATTAGCAACTCAAATGTTGCAGTTGTGACAGCGGTGAGCAAACACATGATTCAACATTGTGTCCATTGTGGTGTCTGTGTCTCTGTGAAGTGATGTGATTGCACACAGACCTGTTTGTGACTAACAGTGTAGTATTGCAAGATGCAGACTGTGAGATGTTAACTTGTGGATTTCAGCAAAAAAAAAAAAAAAAAGTAAGAAACTGGAGAAGAAAAAATCCATAAATATGTGAAAAACAGTAGTGGTTGTTATTGTGGTTTCTTTTTGTTTTGTCAAAGTGATGTGACTGCACACAAAATTGTTTTGTATGTTTGTGACTAACTCTATGATACTGTAAGTGCAGTGTCTTAACTTTTCTCTGTATTCATGATTTTAAGTGTAAAAAACCCTCCCATCCCCAAAGTTGGAATACAGCGACTTTAATGTTGGGGAAAAAAATGGTTGCATACACAAAATCTCACCATTGGTGAATCTGGAGCTCTAGCTGAGGAACAGGAAAACAGAGTGAAAAACTATCCCAGGACAGCCTAATATTGAGAAGCTTCCTATGGTTTTCTGATCATCTTCTGGTCACTCATCGAATACTAAACAGCAACTTTTGTTGTCATATGAGCGAAATGCATTGTGCTGCAGTTAAGTGCCTGACAATTCGGCCCTGTGCATCCAACTTCAGCATAGGAGAGAAACTGTTATCCTAATTCCTCCCCCTTTAAGAATTGTTGTCTGAGATACATTATAAATTTCATGGATTTTTTTATTTCTGAGTGGAAGCCCTGAAAGTAAGTTTTCTAACTCCTCACCCCACCACCCCCACCCACTTTACCCTGCCTCACCTTCTCCTTTGAAATAGGAATCAACAGATTTCAAAGGACTTTGAGTGTTGGTTTTTTTTGTCTCATCAGTATGTGAATAATAATGTTGTTGTGTTGCTCTAACACTTTGCCTAGTGTGGACATCGTCTCTTTTGATTGTTGTGTCGGTCATCTTTCGTCGTTTTGTGATTGTCGTCGTTATATATCATATAGCCAGGTGGTAAGAGCACTGAGCTCGCAATCTGAAGACACAGGTTCAAGCCACCACTGAAAAGCCTGCTCAAGGGGATTTTTCCTTGGAGTTAACATCAGTGCTGACTCCACTCCCGGGAGAAAGTTTTCAGAAGGACTATAAACTGAGATCCTGTGTACGAACATGCACAGAATATCTTGCGCGCATGTTAAAACCCGTTCTGTCTTTTGGAAGAGTAGGCCATTGCATGGTGGTAGAAACAGATTTTTTAAAATTGTTAACATCACGCACATGTGTTTAGGACCATCCTGAAGTAGGAATGCAGCTTTTGTAACGTGGTTACACGAAATCTCACCATTGGAAATCTTGGAGCTCTGTCTGAGACACAAAACAAAAAATTTTATAGAGTGTTCCCTTGTAACAAATGTGTGTGTGTGTGTGTGTGTGTGTGTGTTACATTTACTGTCCAGTATTTGTCTTTTTTTTCTTTCTTTTAAATTTTTTTTTTATTGAGTGTTCTTTTGATACTATTTATCTATATGTGCTTCAAGCAGGCCTCTCTCTTTCCTCTCTGGAGTTAACTCAGTGCTGGACTCTACTTTCACAAAAAGTCCTTCGGAGACTTTACTAGCCGTGTGCGAAGCACGCTAGAACACCTTGCGCACACGTTAATTCCTGTTTCCGCTTTTCGTAAGAGTAGCCATCATGTCGTGGAAAGATGACATTTGCAAACTGCATACCACATGGACTGATGATAAATAGCCCAAGAGTGCTAGTCCCATTATCCCCTTTAAGAATTAAATTAAAAAATCCCCACCCTGCCCAAATTTGGTAATATTTTTTGCAGGGTTTTATTTAAAATAAAAATTCAGCTTCTTTCTTTTGTAGCAATAGGTTCCCCCCACTCTCTTTCCATTTCCCTTTTTTTGACTGCAGTCTCAATGGATGTTACCATCCCCCTCCCAATTATATTAGATTGGAGCATTGGACAGATTTCTTTTCCTTTGTGAGGAGGCTTTTCTTGATTTTTGACAGTTTAAAAAAAAAATTTTTGAAATATTTTTTGAGTGACTTTAATTCCCTCCCCCTCCAAAAGAATTAAAAAAAAAAAAATTTGTGCATGGGTGTGTATGCATCATGTATGTAGGTGTTCTTATGCAAAATTGAAGCAATCTGTTGTTAAGTCTAGCCTTTAGATTTTATTTCTAAAGATTTTTCCCCAAATGAAACTTAATGCAATGAAAAAAGAAAGAAAAATTGTGGATGATAGTGGTTGGTGTTCTTAAATTAGTTTTTATATTTTAGAACTTTGAGAACAAAGTAGTATTAAGTACAGGTTGAATAATTTGATGAGTTGCTTTGTGGTGAGTGTGCACAAATTGTGTGTGTGTGTGGTGTGTGTGTGTGTGCATGTGTGTGTGTGTGTGTGTGTGATTGTGTTGCAGTGTTGCTATGTGCGACAGAGAATGGAAATGTGAGGCAGTGCCTGCTGATGTGGGGTGTGTGTGTGCATACATACATATAATTACTGCAAACAGGACACTGTCAGCTCCTATCCATCTCCACCGCTTAAAAAATCCCACACTGACCAGTGCCCCGTGGCACAGGCCACAACCCATCTCATATCCTGCAGTTCTGTCCTACCTTCAACACCGGGAGACACCAGACATGACCCAGCCCAGTAGAGCTCCATGGAAAAACTTTAGGACTGGCAGGGGTTACTACAACAGACTGCAGACTTGCATTTAGATTAGATAACAATTAGTATGGTCAGGGAAGCAGAAGAAAGAGATAATATTTTATGTAGAAGAAAGTTGTTAATCACAGTGTATGTGGGTTATGTTAGCTTGTGTGAGTTGCTGTGTTTCTCGATGTGTGTGTGCACGCTGATACATTTTCCTCATGATGGAATGATACACCCCAACACATAACTATAGAAAAAGACACCCAAGACCCAAAATGGGGTTTTAAAATCATTGGTCTTGTGATTGTAAACTTCTATTTCCGAAAAAAGCACACGTGAATATATATGCAACACAATGTACATGCAAAAGCGATGACTGTCTAATATAACTTGTTCAAAGAGATGTAAAATTGAAGACGACAAGCTTAGAGCTGACATCACACCCTGTATGGTTTCAGAGTGCCTGCCCCAGGTGTTTTTCCCAGTGTGGTGGCGGTAGACAAGGACACGGGCAAGAAGGTGGTGGGTATGGAGGCATACCACCCTGACGTTCGCAGAAACTCCACCATCCTGCACCCCATCCGCCCCTCCAACAGAGTCGACAAGGTGAGAGGGCTTCAGGGTTTGTTTTTTTTTGGGGGGGGGGGTAGGTTGGGGAGAAACCCTGAGAAAGGCAGAACAGAGAGAGGAATGGAGGGAACTGGTTGTCAAGTCTTCATGGCTGCCCCACAGTCGCCAGACTAAAGGATAGATAGATAGGTTGGGGAGGGAGAAGGGTGGGAGAGAGTCTCTTTTGTTTGGAGGGGGAGAAGGGCAGTGTCTTTTGGGGGGAGGGGGGAAATTTGGGGGGAAGGGGAGGGCAGGATGTGAAAGAATACTGTTGCTAGAGTTAGGATCGCTGATGAGATAGTTGTTATATTTTAGTTGTGCATTGGTGTGGGGCTGTTTTTAAATGCGAATACACAAATTGAAATACGTGTGTTAATTTGTGTAAACTTGTATAGCCATTCAGGTGTGTATGCATTTTTCAAAAGACGCAGGCAGGCAAACTGGCAGGCAGACATGCACACTTTACATTATAGCATATATGCATGCACGATGACACACATTCATGCATACCCCACAACCCACACACACACACACACACACACACACACACACACACACACACACACACACACACACACACACACACACACACACACAACACACACACACACATATAACACTTCCTATCAGAATTGTGGAAAATATTTGGAAAAAAGTTGCCAAGTGATAATTGTTAGAAAGTAAAAATGAAAAAGAAAAGTACACACACACACACACACACACACACACACACACACACACACACACACACACACACACACACATTGATATTTTTTACATCTAAATTCCAACGTTAATATGCTTTTGTCCATTTTTCTCTCTCCCTCCGTCTCTCCCTTTCTCTACCTCAATTCCTTTTCTATCTCTCCTTCCCTCTGTCACAAAGTTTACATTCACACTCTCCCACTCCTTTCCCCCCCCTTTTTTTTTTTCTTATCCCCCCCCTCCTTCTCCCCCTCCACCCCCTCCCCTTCTCTCATACTCATTCTCATGCCATCCTACATTCCCATGACTCTGACTTTTGTGTAAGAATTTGGTTCTGTAGATTCTTAACATATGTGGCAACCCTTTTGATTCATGATATGTCAATTATTTTCACTTTTTGTTTGTCGGTGTGTGTTTGAAAACATAAAGGAAGGGGTGATGAAAAAAGTAAGTGGATGCATGTGAATGTTGTTGTTTGTTTTTTTCTCTGTTGTTTTATTGTTGTTGTTGCTGTTTGACACGAAAGCTGACACTGTGCATCTTTTTGCTTGATTATTCACTGGTGGACAAGGACCGTTGCTCATTTTTAAAGCCAACTGCTGCTTGTCTTTTTTGTTGTTGTTGTCGTTTGGTGTTTTTCACGCTGCATGAAACTGCACTGATATTTCTTTTTTTTCTTCCTTTTTTTTGTGTGCAATTTTTTTGTTGTGAAGAATTGATTGTTTTCCCTGTGTTTTTTTGCTTTGTGAATGATTGAAGATTTTGTTTTGTGTGTTGGTATGGGGCTTCTTGTTTTTTAATATGTATACCTTTTTCTTTAAGTAAGATAGTTGTCTTTTGGTTATCTGTAAGTTTGTGGTACAGTAACATTTAAAAAAAATCAATTTAGTGGACTTAAAAGCTGTCATAAAAGGTAAAGATGTCCGTGAAAATTAAGTCTTTGGTAAAAGTCTAATTGAAATAGCTTTTGCTTAGTGTGAACAATTTTACAAACACATTTGCTGTACCAGATGAAACTGACAGAAATGCATATATCAAAAGTGTATGATGATTCACCGATTGATTTTGTCCAAAGTAAGTCTGTTATGTACCTGTTTCAGACTTGTGAAGAGGTCTGTATTAACAATTTTATGGATAGGATTTTTTTTCATCTTATCTATTTCTTCATGCAGTTTGCACTTTAGTGCGTAGTCAGTCCACAATAATCGTTTGTGGATTTTAGTAAATAGGCATTTAAAAGGATTTTTGCTTGAAGTTGGAATGCGAAAAAAGAAAATATTTCGCTGGCTTGACAACTTTTTATTTGGTCTTTTTGGGTTGGGGTTTTTTGTTTTTGTTTGTTTCTGTTTTTGTTTTTTTGCTGTTTTAACATTCGCAAAAGACTTCAGAGCTTGCAGTTTTTTACATAAATTTTGACATGACTAACAGATAGTTCGTTAATTTCTTTAGGTTTTATTTTGTCTTTTTTGTTCAGTTCTTTTGGGTGGGTCTTTTTATTTAATTTTTAATTTTTTTGGGGGGTGGGGGTAGGGGGGGGGTTGTTTTTAGGTTTCAGGAAATAAGAAAGGAGACACTACCAGATTTTTTTTTCAGAGTTTGTTTTTTTTTGGTTTTAATTTTGATCACTCATCATTGGTTTACGCTGTCATTTGTTGTTGTAGTTTACATTAGAAGATAGACTGTTTTTAACTTGTGATGATGAACGAAAATAGGCCAGAACTGATTTTCTTAAGTATCTGTTGGGGTCTCTTAGGTTTTATTTTTTCTGGTGTTTTTTGTGTGTGTGTTTTGCTGGCAATAATTGTCACAAGTTTCAAGTCTTAAAGAAGGTGACAAAAATGTCTATGCCTGTGGTAGTCTAATGGAAACAGCTTTTGCACATTGTGCATATAAAAGAACCCATGGCAGAAGAGAGTTGTCCCTGGCAATATTTTGTAGAAAAATGCTCTTCTGATAGAGAGGCAAATACACATGCAGACAGGTAAAGAAAACAAAAATACTGGATGGTTCTGTTCTTGTGGCAGTGTGCTTTCCCTGAGGAGAGCAGCCTGAATTTCATGCAGGGAAATCTACCATGACAAGTAGTATTTAATACAATACAATACAATACATTACAATAATACAATAAAACACAGTACAGTACAGTACAGTACAGTACCGTGGTGGTATATTAATTGCAATCATTCCCTTTTTTGACATCCAAGCTCTTATAAGTTATTGTATCCTGATGCTTTTTTTTTTGTATTGACATTGACAGTTAAAGATTTTTAGGCAGGTTTTTGTTCTTTAAATCATCAGTTTTAAAAATGAAAAGATAACTTGATTCTTGTGAATTTGTTTTGTTCTGTCATTTTATATTTCATTTCATCTATCTTTTGGGAAGGGGGAGGGGAGTGGTCACCTGATAGATAGCTCCTTTTGTATTGTTGATTGTGTTCTGTGGTAATGTTTTTTTTAAAAGAGTTTTGATTTTGAGATAAATTATTTCTAAGTGTAACAAAATTTAACAGGTACTTAAGTGCTGAAATGGAAAAGAAATACTAAATGTAATTAGAGGTTCATTTTTTCTTTTTTTTTTTTTATTATGTCATTTTGTATAGCTGGCAGGAGACTAGTGTAGGGAATATGTTCTGTTTTATGAAAGATGAAGAGAATACTGCATTCAGGTTGTATGAAGAAAGGTTTGTAGAATTCAGGTTGTATGAAGAAAGGTTTGTAGGAAATCATCAGGGTTTTGTTTTTTATTGATGTTATTTGTTTAAAGATCTTTAAAAAAAAAAAAAGAAGAAGAAAAAAACACAACATTTTTGTATTTGAGATATGATGACATAAATGAGGAGTTGCATGCAGTCTCACAAAATGTTTTAAAGTAGGAATTTTTTTTATGTGTTGTCATCTTGATGCTTTTTAGTCTCTCACTCTCTCTTTCTTTTATATCCTTTTTTTTCTGTTTAGTCTGCTTATTTTACATCTGCATGTTTCACCGTTGTCATTTAGATTTATGACTTATGACTCTTTAATGGAATGTTTGTTGTTCTTATGCATGATTTATTCTTTAATCGTAATTTTTCTTTGCACGGGGCTGCAAGTTGTATGCATTAAGTTAGATTTAGGTGGGTCATTTTTTGTGAGATACAATTTTGCATTCAATAACAGTAGGGAGTGAAGTTTGTTTTGTGAATTTTGAAGACCATACGTGATAAAGACCATGACCTTTGTAAAACTTTCGGCTGCATTTTCAGTTTATTTTTTGCTGACTAGATCAAATGACAAGTTATGAAAAGAATCATTTTTGCTAGTGAAAGCCGTGATGGCTGGGGCAGTTGATAAGAAATCACTGAAAAGTGGTGCAAAGTACAAAATGGAAATCATGTTTTGTTTTCCATAAGGGTAATTAAAAAAAATAGAAACAAAAAAGGTGCACGCACACAAACCACACCACACACGCACACCACACCACGCCACACCACACCACACCACACCACGCCACACCACACCACACCACACCACGCCACACCACACCACACCACACCACGCCACACCACACCACACCACGCCACACCACACCACACCATACCACACCACACCACACCACACCACACCACACCACACCACACCACGCCACACCACACCACACCACACCGCACCACACCATGCCACACCACTAGTGGCTGTCTCAATGGTGGAAGGAAAAAAACCAGTCCTGTACTAAAAAATCTCACCATGGTTAAACTTTGGAGCTGTAGCTGAGGAACAAAAAAATTAGACAAATTTTATATGGTAAAACACTAACACCCACCCCCTCCCACCCCAGTTTTAAAAGATTTTATATTTTTATAGACAGAAGTTTTGTCACTGACAACTTGCAACCCTGTATGCAATAATTGTCTGTTTTTGGCATGCATTGCATGTGAATGATGCAAGCTTATTTGCATGATTTCTGTATGTTTTATTCCTTTCCTTTACAGGTTGGAAAAGGAACCGTCAACAGGAGCATAGAATGAATGAAGATTGAATTTTTATTTTCACATTTAAGGAATTCTTTGGCTTGTTGGACAGCCTGGAGAAAAATCAGCTTAATTAAAATGTTCTGGGTTGGTTTGTGTATGGTTAACGTACCATGAAAAAGAATACGAAGAAATATTTTGTTGGTTTTTAAGTGTATGAGAAAATAATTCTTTATATGAATCAGTATACCCCTCAGTATTGCATGTAGCTCTTGGTTATGTTCAAAATTGACTCGATTGAGCTGTTATTTTTTTCAAAATTGTTGTTGATTAAAAAATTTTTGCCAGTTTGTTATGTGGTTGGGGGGAGGGGGGGGGCAGGAGATCCTGTAATCAATTGATATGTAACCTGTTAGACTCCTTTTACACTAGAGTGCAGCGAATGTGATGTAAAAGTTGGTTTATTGGTTTTTGTTTGTTTTTGAAGGCCTTGTTTTTGGGGTATTTAAATCGAAATGCGTGCTAAAGAAATATCCATTTCCTTTTACTTTTAGTGACAGAAGGAAGCATAGTGGGTGTGGGCGTGTGCGTGCGTGCATGTGTATTTGTTTGTGTGCACATGTGTGTGTGTGCGTGTGTGTGCATATATGTGTGCAGGCATTCATGGATTTGTTTTGTGTGTGTACTGTCATGCGCTTTTGTGTTAGTATTGTGTGTATATATGTAATACGCTTATGCGGCAGAAAGTTGGACTCGAGCGGACACTAGTGTATCGTGTATATTCATGCCTTTGATTAGTGTGGTATTTTGTGAGTGGATTTGTGTGTGAGTGTGTGTGTGTGTGGATTTGTGTGTGTGTGTGGATTTGTGTGTGTGTGGATTTGTGTGTGTGTGTGTGGGTATGTGTGCGTATGCTTATGTTCATACAGCTGATGATTGTGATGGGGTGTTTTGCAGTTCAAGATAGATGTGGACATGATGGCTGCTGTCTTCGGCAAAGTCTTCTCCGAGCTTGGTGTCAACCCCAAAAAGTACATGGTCAGTTGCTTTGAAATTTGTGTGTGTGTGTGTGTGTGCGTGTGCGTGTGTGTGTGTGTGTGTGTGTGTGTGTGTGTGTGTGTGTGTGTGTATTTTTCTGTTTTGTGTTTATTGGTGGAGGTCATTTGGGGAAGTTTTGGTATTGGTGGTAGTGGTGGGGTTTTTTGTTTTGTATTTTTTTTTGTTTGTTTCAGTCTGAATTTTTTACTTTTTTTTTTTAATTTAACCCTTATCCCCCTGCTGCGCCCATTAGCGCCCCTTTATAACGTAACCCTGTAGCGCCCATTAGCGCCCTCAGTTTTTTGTGTATTGACTATTGAAAGATGTAGAAATTACTTCCCTTTGACACAAGTTTCACAGTGAATAAACTGTGTGACCCCAGGGGTATAAGGGTTAAGAGCGAATGAAACTGATGGATATGAAAATTGATTGAAAAAAATCTCAATATTGAACAAGCAACAAAAGCACCCTAGTGCCAAATGATAAAAAAAAAAAAAATGACATGCATTTCAATGTCAGACTCAAAGCCTTTAACAAAGTTAAAAAATTGTACATGACAAATAGGTGAATAAAATGATGATATCAGTTCCTATCATTCCTGCTCATTATTTTTATTTTCATGATTTTTATGGACTAGTTGTGAAAGGGGGGGTGGGGGGAGAGGTGACAGCCCTGATATGGCCTGTGTGGTCGATGGGGCTATAAACAACATAAAAAGATTGGATTGGGAGGGGGGGTGGGGGGTGGACCAAGAAAAACAAAATTATTGTAGTAAAGGGAGGGAACAATATCACTAACTCATTTCTGCCTTGTACTGTGAGCTCCCTTACTCAGTAAACTGTTGTGACTTTCATGAAGATGAGAATGACGGAGAAGAAAAAACAAAATCTGCCATAACCGTCAACAATACATAAGAAACACAGTGTGTGTGTGTGTGTCAAAGTCAAAGTAAAAAATGTGTGTGTGTGTGTGTGTTGTTTGTGCGTGTGTGTGCATGTATGCATGTATGTGTGTGTGCGTGTGTGTATGCATGCGTGCGTGGTGTGTGTGATTGTCAGGTGATGCTGAGCACCCCCAGATCCTGAGCGACTCGTTGAGGTCAGGGCTGATGGAGGCGTTGGTGGGGAGCCTGGGGGTGGAGGGGGTGTGCATGGTGCAGCAGTCACTGCTGGCCCTCTACTCCTACCACGCCACCACCGGCATCATCGTCGACATCGGCCAGCGCCTCGAGATCCTCCCCATCTATGATGGTGAGATTTCTGGGGGGTTTTTGTGTGTGATGTGATTGAGTGCTCGGAAGGTTGAGTATGGGTGCTGTACTTGCGGGGTGTTTTACGAAAAAATGGAGGAATTTTATTTTTTTTCAAGAACAGTATATAGAGAGAGAAGTAATGTTATCCTGTAGGAAGATGTCATGGAGTGCATGGCTTTTAATCTAATTTTATTTCAATGTTGACTCTACTCCCTGAAAGTCCTTCAAACGAGACTATAAACCAAGGTCCTGTGTACATGCACACACAGAACATCTTGCGCACACATTAAAACCAGTTTCACCTTTTAGAAGAGTAGGCCATTATATACTGGTAGGAACAGATGACTGAATTTAAAAAGAAAAAAAAACATGCACACAGCTTTCATGTTTAGGCATTGTCCCTGAGATTGAATGTTGCTACGTAATTGTGTAAAAACAGTTGCAATTACAAAATCTCACCATTGGTGAACCGCAGAGCTCTAGCTGAAACATGAAAAAAAAAAAAATCGCTTCTTTGTCACTGTACTTTTGCTCAGAGAGAGACAGGAGCAGGGGAGGCAACCCAGATTTTTAAGACATCGTTATCCCTTACCCCTGCTGCGCCAATAGCGCCCATTTATAATGAAGCCCTGAGCCCCGATTAGCCCTGCAAACCATGTGCTTATTATGGGGCCGCCATTGTTGTTTACATAAACGAGACTCTCGCGAGAGTTGCTGTCTTTGCGTGAACAAGATGCCGCCATGTTCTGAACTTTACAGAGTTCAAATTGATAGGGTTTTAAGCAAATTATAAATTTTTAAAGTTTGCTAAAAAATCTTGTTATGAGCAATGGTTAGGATGGCTGCTAAGAGAGGATTTGGACGCTTTTACAGCAAATTTAAAGGCTTTTTCCATTGGATATTCTTGAGACTGTTTGAGTAGATGAGGCAGTGTGGCCTAGATACTGTTGTTTACAAGTTTGATGGAAGAGATCATGATTGCCATACTGATAGCAAAAAAAATGATGAAAATGCTTCCTTTTTTTTTGGTAAACAACTGCATGAATGCAAAAGCACCTGGCCCAGTGTGTACTTTATTTATTGCAGAATGCAGGAAATAACATTTCTTGCAGTAAAGATAGTATGAATATATTTAATCAGCTTTTTTGTGTAGTGACTATTGAAAGTTGTAAAAATGATTTTCCTTTACAAGAGTTTCACAGTGAATGAACTGTGTGACCTTGGGGGAATTAAGGGTTATGATGTTAAAGAGTGTGGGCAATCATACTGTGATGCTGCTCAAGGATACAAGGTTTCAAGAGCTTTCAAGAATAACAATAAAAAAAGTCCACAATATGACAAGATGTCGAGATGCTTGTCTTGTGGATAAGGCAACAAACGTGCACAAAATCAGTCATGTCTATGCACGTTTTTGGGGAAAGGTGGGGGAGGGGGGTTATCTTGTGGGTTTGGTGTAGGCAGCCAAAAATTTCAATTTAATGGATTGATCCCTGGAGTCGGATTGTTGGTACCTGATAGTGGGTGTAAAAAATGTCGTGTACACAAAATCTCACCATTGGTGAATACCTCAGAGCTCTAGCTGAGGAGCGGGGGGAAAAAATTGTATTTGAAAGTTCTGTATACTTTAGAAATATTGTCAGGATTTTCAGATCTGAGGCAAGAAGGAAGTGGCAAGACGGTTAAGACGTTCTCCTGCCTAAAAAGTTAAACTGAATGGTGGGTAAAAACGGTGTAATGCCCAAAATCTCACCATTGGTAAACTTTGGAGCTCTAGGTGAGGAACCAAAAGAAAAAAAAGAAAAAAAAAAACCCATAAAAAACAAAAAAAGAAATTTTGAACTGGCTATGTTTTATTTATCATTCTTTATTGTTCCAGGGTTTGTGATCGAGGGCGGGGTGTCACGCTGCTCGTACGGTTCCCAGAAAGTGCTGGACTCCTGAAGAAAGCTCTGCTGGAAACCAACTTCAAGTTTGCCTCAGAAGTGGAGCTGTTACTGGTACAACACATCATGCAGGAGGTGTGTGCTACACTTCATCATTTTTTTTTTGGGGGGGGGGGGGGGGAGTTGTATGTCATTTTTTTGTGGTTTGTTTTGGGTAGTATTTTTTTTGTTGGTTTTGTTTGTTTGGGTTGGGTTTTTTTTGGGGGGGGGGGGGGGGGGGGGGAATTTTATCTTTGGTTAGAAAAGGGTTTGGGTGGGGTTTTTGTCGTTGCTGTCGCTAGTGGTTTGAATTTAATTCTTAAACACTAATCTAACTGGTGCTGTTACGGACAAATCAGTTTGCTGTCCTGAGCATGCAGTGGAGACAAAAAAAGCCAGAATTTGACAGCCTGCAAAACACATCCCATTACAAGCCTAAATGAAGTGAAGTCTAACGTACACCAATTTGAGTATTATGACTATCAACAGTTTGTGCTGGCTCAATGTCATATGGTACATTTTCACACACTTCTTCAGAACCGACATGGGTTTCTTCAAAATGTAATCTATTTTTAGCATGACCTTCACTCTCATCAGTGTCAAGCATATGTGGAATCTGGGTGTCACCTAATCTTTTTTCATTAGACATTTTTCTCACCAAAAATACTTAAAACCTTGATCAAAAACGCACTCTGTGATAGTCTACTTGATGTGCGCTAACAAGGGAAATAGGTGTTTGTCAATGTTAAACCCAAATAGAATGAGTTGTTAACCTTATACCACAAACATACAATCGAAAGTCTGGCCATTGTGAGAGGGTAGTAGAATTGCTTAACTTCCAAATAATAGAAGAAAATTGGAAATTAGATTGAACAATATCTATTTATCTATCTATCTGTCAGTTGATCTGTTCATGTATTTATTTCATTTACGGATTAATTTTTTTGATTTAGTGCTGGTGATCATGTAGTGTGTTGTGTTGTGGTGTGCAGTGTTGTTACGTCGCCTACAATTACAAAGACGAGGAGACGCTGTGCATGACACAACCTGGCAAACTGAAGCGAACTGTCAACCTGGAAAAGTTTGATCTGCCAGAGGGTGCTTACAGGTGAGTCTATAGCAGCTTTTACCTCAGTGGTATTTTTGTTGGAATACATTTCATTCTGTTAACAAGTGACATGGTTAGGTTAAGTTTTTAGAACAACGTAACTAGGGGAGGGACGTAAGACTATTGTTTACTTAACTCAACAGTCTTGGAGTTTTTCAGGTTTTCTAGCAGTTCTAAAGATGTACAGCAGTATCAGTCAGTTTGGTTTTCAGGTTGCCCAAGAAGTCAATAGCCGCAAGAAGAAAAGCACAAGGCCAAGAAATCCACCTGACAGATGCTTTGCCATTTACATAATCTTACTGAAGCTTTGGGTGCATCTTGGCTCCATGTCATTTATGCTGCCAACCATAGTTGGCCTACTCTGAAATGAAAAGAGGATAAGTTTGTCATGGGTATGCGTACCGTCTCTGTAGAGATTAACCTTAACAACCTTTATGGGGTAGGCAAAGCAAGGCATGGTGCAATATATCTGTACTTTTTCACACACTGTCTCAGTTTATAATCTCATCCAAAAAGACTTGTAGTGGAGTGATGTCAGTACCATTACTTGCCCCTGGAAACAAGTAAAGGGTGCAGCAATGGTTGGAACATGTGACTTCAGATCACGAGTCTGACCGTCTAACTACTGCGCTGTTTCACCCTGTACAAGTTCAGATCAGAGTTCAAGGTAAAGATGTCCCATAACCTGTGATTGCAGATCACAAGTCTACCCTGAACAAGTTCACATCAAAATCCAATGTAAAACCAAAAGGTGTCCCATACATAACCTTTGCCGTCATTGAGGAGTGAGGTGTCAGAAACCTCAGCTCAAAGATGAATCAATGAAGCAGCATGTGTGGCGTGGTGTGGTGTTTCAGAGATGTGGAGGTGGAAGAGGGTCGGTTCTCCAGCCCTGAGGGGTTCTTCAACGTGGACCTGTGGGAGATGGACTACCCCACCCTGCACAAGCTGATCTTCCAGGCCATCCAGTCCTGCCCCATGGACAGCCGCCGTCACATGTACAGGTCAGTCAGTCGCTGAGGTGCATGGGGCACAGCCTAGTTTTCACACGCTGAGGATTGTTCACAACTGCACTCGTGTCATTCCTCAAAGTCTTTCAGACGAGACTATAAACCGAGGCCCTATGTGCGAACGCATGCAGAACATCTTGCGCATACGTTAATTCCTGTTCGCTTTTCGTAAGAATAGGCCATCGTGTGCTGGTGGGAACAGATGACATTTACAAAGCTGCATACATACGGGGACTGGATGTAAAAAAAAAGCATATGATTGCTTATTCCATTATCCTCGATATAAAAGAATAAATAAATCATATATAGGATATCTCTCACATTGTAAAGTTTCCCTGGAATTGGTACCAAAGGGATCAAAACTATTGTATGATACTTTTATTTGTGATGATGTTTTATGGGAGTAACAGATAACAATTTTTGTAATTTTTGCAACTTAGAATAGACAGTATTAGACATATGTTTTGGCAATGTGCAGTTATTCAATGTTTTTGGCAAACTCTTACAGATGCAGTGAGTGAAATGTATGAATGCGTATAATTTGAACATAACAGAGCCTTAGTAATACTTGGATTTGACAAAAATATGTACATTGATTGTATCTTTTATTTTATCATCTTGTTTGCTAAACAACATATATACCATTGTAAATTAGAAGTAGACCTGTACTGCAGGTGTTCATCAAAAAGTTGAAACGAAGATATTTGATGGAGGAGTAATTAGTATGTAAAAATTTACCCATAACATTTTTTCTCTTGAATGAACCTCATTTGAAGCCTTGGTTAGTGATGGAAATTAAGTCTATGAATATCTGTTGAATACTTTTATTTACTATGATCATGGTGTATGACAGTCAGAATCTTCATAGAAAAAAAGTATGTAACCCATGTAAAACATACTATCTATATTGTGACCACTGAGGGTCTGTCTGTCGGTCTATCTCTCTGTCTAGCTATCTCATCTTCCTTCTCGTTCTAGCTTTAACTTATTTTTATGAGTATGTCTGTGTGTGTGTGTGTGGGGGGTATCTTTTGTCTTTCCTGATATCTCTTATTCTTTATTATCTTTCATTATCCTTTCTCTGACTATCATGCTTACTTTTTTTATATGCATGTGAAAGAATGCATTTCATGATATATAACAATGTACAACATGATAAAACTGGGGGGAAAATTGGTTTTAAAAAGGGAAAAGTTTCCCTGGAATCAGTTATGAAGTCAAGAGTTGCCATATTTACTAAAAACCAATGAGCTTCTTTTGTGCCGGTATCCTGTTTACTTTTTTTTTTCAAAACATGTTGTAGCCAGGCATCCAGCACATCCCTTTGTGACATCAGCATTGCTAAAGCTGCTGCAGCCACTGCACAACTCCAAATGAGCTGATAATTTTATTCTTTCTGTGATTCACCCTCTTTCAGCTAGATCTAATCTGAGCAAAATAAAATTTAATGTGTGTTTAACCCTCTTGCATTCAGATCCTCTGAACACAACACAAACTGCCGCTAGATTTCGCATTCCATCACAAAATCAGGTCAGGCACACATGCTTGCTGGCCTTTTCCTCCTTCTAAGTACAACCAGCAGCTATAATTACTTCCAGACTCTTAACAAGCTTTGTACCTCCCGCCTGATACAGCTTTGACATGTGGCAGCAATTAGTGATGGTCACAGCGTGATGGAAATCTACTGTGTGTAAATCCCAGCAAATCCCAGTTCAGGATTTAGGGGGAGCAATTATTCGATCCGGGCAAATCCTGGTTCAGGACTAAGAGGGTTAATGTGTGTTGTATTTCAGAGCGGTGTATCTGAGTGGTGGGGTGACCATGCTGCCAGGATTTCAAGAACGTCTGGAAACTGAACTGCGCAAGTTGGCTCCCCCTGCAGTCCTTGTGGAGGTCAGCATGATTTGTGGGTGTCTGCTCCACTTATGGGGGGAACACCTTTTTATCGCATAATGTAGGGATGAGGGGGCGTGAAAGTTTAGTGGCTACAGCATCAAAGTCACAATCTGATGGTAATTGAGGGCACAAGTTAGAGTCTGCTATGATGTCCATTCAAGGGAGTTTTTCCCCTTGAAGTTCACATTCCTCCCAACTCGTCTCTCCTGCAAATCCTTAAGATGTGACTTTTTTCTTCTTTTTTGTTGTTGTTCCTTGACAAGAGCTTTGAGGTTCACCAATGGTGAGATTTTGTGTATGTGGTCTTTTGCCCACCATTATGGTAGCCGCATTCTGACCTCAGGGATAGATGTGACTATAAATGGAGGTCTTGTGTGCCACTTCATGCATAACATTTTACCCTAGAGTTAACATCAGCACTGACTCTGCTTCCCCAAAAATCCTTTGGATGAGACTATAAACTGAGGCTTCATAAGTGAAAAGGTGCTCTGCCTAAAGCTTACGCCTGTTTGATGGGTGCACTGTATACACTACTACTGTTTTCTGTGATATGAGCAAAAATACGTTGTGCTGCCATTAAGCGCCTGACAAGTAAGGTCCAGTACATCCAACTTTGGCATGGGAGAGAATTATTGTCTTTTAAGTCTTTCTGGAAAAAAAAGCAAGAGTATGGACCAAGAAGGCAGAAAATAGACAAGAAGGTGACAGGAAGAAAATGAACAAGGCAGAAAGAAAGAGAGGAATAGAAAAGTGGGAATTATTTTGCACAGAATATGGGGATACTATTTGTACTGACAGCCCCCCCCCCCACCCCCCCACAGGCATCTGGGGATTTTATCATTATTCTGTAGACTTATGACAATTTAATGTTTTTTGTTTAAAACTATTAGAATCAGAAACTGACTTAACTTCACTTTCAGCGCATACAGAATCGTGCATTTAGAATCATCTAATAGTAATTTTATATATCACATGAATAATTTTCCTACAACCCTGCATATTTCTATCGTCACAGGTGCACGCAGCTCCGAACCGCTACCACGCAGCGTACCTGGGTGCCTGCTCGGTGGCCAGCATGCCACAGTTCAAGGACATGGCCATTTCCCGCGAGGAGTGGAGCAGCCAAGGGGTCAAGGCCTTCAGGAAGTGGCAGACGCCGGCAGCTTGATAATGCATTAGCATGTCGGAAATGCCGTCTGCTCATCTTCATCCTCCATAGGTGACTGTGACAGTTACCGTATTGGTGTGGTTACTGTAAGGAGGTGTGTATGTGATTGGGAACAGATTATACGCAGAATGTTCTATGCAGGTACATGTTGATGCAAGTAGGTTTGCGTGTGACGGAAGAGATATGGTTCAGAGATGGTGTCAGCCATGGGTTTTTTTTTGTTCAAAACGGAACAAATTTAGTATGGGAACAAAATATGTTGTTTTTTTTTGAGGAATGAAACTGCAGTTTAAGAGGCCACATGACACTTATGACATTCCTTTATTTATTTATTTTTTTTTTCCCCCTTATTTTTAAAGAGTATGATTTTTGAATGGAAAATGATCAAACTGCATGAGAGGAATTTTTGAGGCGTATGTGTTGCAAACAGTCGGCTACAGCAATGACATGGACAAAAAAGAAACTGCGACTTGTTTGCAGCTTTTTAGGGAGTAGGGAGCTGGGTTTTTTTTTTTAATTCACTTTCTTTCATGTGCACACTGAAAAAAAATGGCTGAATGATTTTTTTTTCACAGTGTATTGTATTAATTTCTTACCTTGACAATGACTTCTCGTTTGGCAGTGACATAGAATGAATTTTTTTTTTTAATTGCTGTTCTCACTATAATTCTTTTAATGTAAACTGTTTTATTTGAAAGAAACGTAGAGAGAGAAAAGGCTGAAATAAACTGATAAATGGCGTACCAAAAGGGCAGATGTAAAATTTTATGATGGGAAATAATTGTGAACACAATGGAACACTAAAAAAAAAAGAACATGCTGTAACCATTTCTCTTTTTAAAAAATGTTTATTATTGCTGTATCTGCACCCCTTTGTTAATCAAGAACAAGTACCATGTCATTTGAAAAGAATAAGTTTTAATTCACTCATCAGCGTTTTTGGGTGAGTTAGGTTCATGTTTTTTTTTTTCAATTTTGGGAGGGGGATGGGTTTTGGGGTTGTTTTACATTTGAAACCTCGAGCCATGACTGTATCTTTTGAGAAGAAAAGTTTAATGAACAATGCAGATTGAGATATGTTGATTTAAGAGTATCCCCTAAACACCACACTTATGTATTTTTTGATCCAGGTTTTGTTTTCTTTTTTCTCCCTTGCAACTCTTTACACCCACAACCATTTTTGTCGTTTTTAAAGAAGAAAATACTTTTTAAAGAAATCAGTTTTTGTTTTTTTATCTATGATTTATAAAGTGCGTAAAACTTTCACACCCAAAAGTGTGATCTTGATGCTGATATTACATAACGTAAGAAAATCATGGCAAGAGAAAGCCAGGAAAAGGTAAGAAATTTACATGTTGTGTGAGGAAAAGTTTGGTGGACTTGTACAATCATGATGTTGTACAGGCAGTATCGGTTCATTCACTTCTGTGAAGATAGGCGTCGTCTTTGTGAATGTTTTGAACGAGATGGGTCGGTGCTTTGTGTATGTGTGGAGCTGTTCACAAGGCTTTTTATATGCATGTGTATATTTATTTGCTGTATGCGGGTGTACATATTGTCTGTGGTGTCTTTAAAATGTATAGAACTTCAGTATGTACATAACCGCCCTAATCTTGAAAATGGTTGAAAAGGTGGGGGAAAAAACAACCCATCCTACATTGTGGCATTGTTTAAAAAACCACTGGGTTGATTCAAAATGATCAGAGACTAATTTTTAGTCGGGAAAAGAAGGCGCACAAAAACTAAGGATCTGTGGCATTCCATTTGTCAAAAATGTCATACCTCAAATCTTCAAATATAACGGCTCTGAAACTCATTTTAACATTGACAAGCAAATCATGAACAGCTCCAAAATGAAAAGTGAAAGAATGTTAAGACATGTATGACTGTACACAGTATTGTATGGTCTGTAACTCATACAAGTGGAAAAGAGCGCTGAAAAGAAAGATAAGTCTTAGTACAGAAAGAGTGATGTTCCTTGGAAGCACCAAAGGCACAGTAACTGATGGTTAAAAACTGTTTTTTTTCTTTAAACCCAGATGTTTAGTAGATTATTTCCATCCCAATTTATATAACAATTCCAATAACTACTGTTTTAAATGGAGACATGTGGTCATTTCACAGCAAAAAGTTGCACAAAAAAAAAAAAGTGGAAAAATAGAATCAACTCAAGGGGTGGGGGGTGGGGGTGGGGTCTTCAGTAATAGAAAAATGATTACAAGGCAACATTGATTTTAAGCACAAAGAAACCAGTTTGATCCTGTATCGTGAAATGAAAGCAATAATCTACTTGCCTTTTGTTCGCCCATACTGTAATCGTGGCTAGTGTACCAGTAAAGTATCACACAAATGGGTATTTGTTTGATGATGTTTTGTGGAATATTATTATTCAGCTTGTTAATATAGCGAGACCTTTTTTTTTAATTTTTACATAGGCATGAAGGTAGAATCACCCACTTTGAGGACTGTTTCATCTCTGCAGTAAGGCAGGTGCATTCTGTCTTCAAGGAGGGTGTATACCAGATATGCTCATATTTTGATACCTCATGAAAAGCTCATATCAATTACAGCATTGTCTCTGTTGCATTTTGTGTTCTACTTGCTGGGACATGGCAAGATAGGGAGGGACATGAGAAGCCTTGAAGATGTGTGTAGATACATGGGAGATTTAAAAAATCGTGCCCTGACCCAAACCACAGTATATTTTTGAGATGTGAACCCTGGGGACAAAAGTCCTCGATTTACCTGCTCATCCTTGGTATCTTTGATATTATGATATCCAGCAATAGTTATATATGGTATATCACTACATATGCTGCTTTTAATTTTTAGGCTGATTATTTTTTCTAAGGAGTGTGTGTTGCAGTCATGCTTTTTTTGTGTGCTTGGTTGCAAAGAAAGCAGATATTTTATTGCAGAGTTCTGCAAGGGACAACTAACTCACTTGTGGCTGTGAGTTCTTTAACATGCATTTGCTACCTAGCTCAGGCTGAAGTAGCAAGGGATTTTCGGGGGGTCATGGTAGGGTGGAATTCTACTGATGTAGGTTCATTATGAAAGAAAAAAAGATGGTTCGATGAAAGTTTTATATGAATAATTGTGAGTTAAAGTACAACATTGTATAATCTTCCTAGGACTTGTTTCTGCTTGGTTGTGAAAAGTGTGTGCAGTTTATAAAAAACGTGTGAAGCAGCATTGAAAGGAGCCTTTGTATGCAGTGGGTCATATTTTATATCGTCATACATCATGTAACAAGAAAGGTTTTTGCGCTCGTGAGTGTTGTGAACATTGGGTTGTGTGACACTCTGAATGAAAAGAGTGGATAGTTGAAATTATGATTTTTTTTTTTTTAAATGCCTGGAGACACTTGTTTTTGAGAATATGTACACATGTAAATAATATGCGAATGCATTGCAGTGTGTGTGTGTGCTTGTTGTGAGGTTAACCATAACCTTTTGAAGTGGAGTGTTGATTTGCTTGTTTTAATAACGTCCATTTGGAATCACTGAGGCTGGAATCTACTTCTGACAGTATGTGACATAGATGTGGGGTTATATTTCAGGAGAGGTGG
The DNA here is from genome assembly GCA_030674155.1 of Stramonita haemastoma. Taxonomy (NCBI): domain Eukaryota; kingdom Metazoa; phylum Mollusca; class Gastropoda; order Neogastropoda; family Muricidae; genus Stramonita; species Stramonita haemastoma. Next base: position 34,520,313 of record CM060329.1, on the reverse strand, counting down.
GGGGTCAGCTTCTTAAAAACATTATGGTTTTTGTTATTTTGGGCTTCTTCTTCAGTAGTGTTTGGACTGTCAATTGTCTTTCTTTTCTTTTAATTAATTAATTAATTAATTAATACATGGAATTTGTATAGCGCTATTCTTTGTAAAAGACAAATCAAAGCGCTTGCATTTGACTACAGAGCCACAGATCATTGCTGCACCAGGCGCAAAGATCCCAACTCCAACTCCGATTTTTCTTCAGGGATGGTGTCTAAACACGACACCTGTGTGCATGCTGGTTTGTTAAATTTTGTCACTCGCTCCAAACCGGCACACGATGGCCTACTCTTCCGAAAGGTGGAACGTGGCTTTTAAGTGTGCGCAAGATGTTCTGCTTGCATTCGCACACGGGGCCTCGGTTTCGAGTCTCATCCGAATGACTTTGACATTCAGTTCGATTTTTTCGTCAACTGGGAAGAAAGGGCGAGGCTGGTTCGAACCCAGAAACTCACGATTTACATATTGGCAGGCGAACGTCTTAACCATTTCTGCCACCGTCCTTCCAGTGTATTAGAGTCACAGCGGAGTTATCCGATTCAGGGACCGCATCAGGTGACCAGCATTGCTGAATAGCTCTCTTGACTAATATACATATTTAAAAAAGACATTTTGTGGAAGGCTTGCACAGTATACATCAGGTAAAGCTCACTAAAAGCTGAAGTGACTGCATGCATGCAAGTCACTCAACTTGTTCCCACACTTCTGAAGAAGATGTTGAGGCACTGCTCTGTGATTCCTCAGGTAGTGTGTGGTGGGCAAGTTGAACCTGACACAGCCTCTCCCTCTCACAGGAGGGTGTCGCAGAATTTGGTCTGTTCGGGGCAGAATTATTAAGGTCATTACTAGGGTGTTATTAAGCTTGTTAAGAAAAAATGGATTATGATCTGATGTTTTGTTGATCTGTGGGCAAATGCTCCTATTTTTTAGATCTGAATTTTGTGTGTGATTTGTTTGAACTGCCTGAAACTGAATGAGGTGACAGCCCTGATATGGCTGAGCTGTACACAGTATGGAATGGAATGGAACTCTTTTCTTGCTAGGACTGGCCTTGTCTTAATTTGAAGGAAAAGGTTTCCTGTCAGGGTGAAAGGGAGGCATCCATTTTCTTCTCTTAACACGCTCTATAAAAGATTGGTGTATTAAAAATCATGTTAACTTTTGGAATGATCTGATCAGCATTTTCATTGAAGTCATCAGGAATTCTATAGGTGGTATTCGTGCGGGTCTACGCATGAAGAAAAAGGGGAGAGAAAAAATGGTCACAGAATAATAATAGGAAGAATACATGGAATTTATATAGCGCTATATCTTGCAAAAACAAATCAAAGCGCATCTGGAATTCATGTGGATGTGTCCTGACCCCCTACAGGGACAGAGTTGTTGGCTGGAACACTTACTAGAAATGGGATTCTTCTCTGAAGACTTCTGCTGTTCACCCCTCACCATAGTTTCTGTCTTCTGATTTAATGCTCCATTTCTCTGGCTACTGTTAGTCAAAAAAAAAGGTACCTTTTTTTTTTCAACATTTTTGTAGGGGTATTTTAAGTGTGTGCTTATTGTTATGGAATTTTGAGCATTGTCAGGTAATTCTTTTACACAGGGTATAACTCATGCTTGCAGAGCTTGTTTAGAAATTACTCTCAACTGACTTGCTGGTAATTGGGAACAAGCAATATCAGATGACCATTTTCTCAGCCTGTTTCATGTAGTCCCATTATCAACTGTGGATAAGCAGAGCTTGCTTTTATCGTTGAGATGCACAGGCCGCCATGGAATTACTTCATATTGATGGTGATTGTCGAAACTTGAAACTTTGCGTGTTGTGTGTTCATATCCATGAATTAATGATTGTGTGGTTTGAAAAACGTACTTGTATTATTGAAGGTCACTTGATTCATTACTCCGTATATAAATATTGTGTGACAGATTTTGGGGGAATAGAAGAAAAAGGGAAAAAAAATGTTTGATGGGAAATATTCTTCACAAATCCTAATAGTTGTGTGGTACTCCTTTCTTCAGTATTGTGTAGAATGTGACCTTAAAGCAGTTCAGGATTTGATTTTGTAATATTTTTTAGGTTGTGTGTTCATCAGATATTTTACAGGTTTTATTTGTGTTCAGCATTTTGTTCAGCGACTAACATGATTGTGGACTGTGTGAGAGTGTTTTGGAAGCTTTGGACACTTTTTTGAACTCCTGCTTTGAACAAAATCATGAAAGTTTTTATTGTGGTTTTTTTTTTTTTTTTGGGGGGGGGGGGGGTGTTATGCTGGGTTTTTTTTTTTAACCATGGATAAATGAGGCCAGATTACTAGCATAAAACGTGTCATGGAGTGTATAACTCATTTATCTATCTTTCATGTTTCATTCACAGAATGGGTGGGTCTGTTTACTTGAAAAACATTTTTCTTTGGTTTATCTGCACCTCAGTTTTTGAACATGCATCAAACATGAAGATGGTCACCAGCATTTTTGTCCATAGTTTGCTTGTGTCTACAAGTTTTGTTTGGATTATGAATCTTTGAGAAAAAAAACCCTGTTAGTCCCAAATTGTCTACCAGACGTTATTCGTAAATTATAATGTGCAAAAGATGTTGGTGCAACTCCACCTTTTTTTTGTATTTTTTTTAAAGGATATACAAAATTTTTTGACCCAACAACAACAGGAAAATAGTACTCAAGTGACTGAAATTTTGAAATACAAAGGAAACATTGACAGAAATGTGGATGATAATCTTCATGTTATGGTGTGGTTTTGTCAAAAATTGCTTTCTCTTGTGATGGATCTTTCTCCCCCTATAATAAGCATTGTGATATTATAGTTTTTTGTGGCCGACTGCTTTGAAAGTGAATGAAATTTGTTATACCGTATCTGCATACAAACTATTTGAAGATTTTCAGAAAACTATCATGCTTAAGTCAGATGTTCTGGGCCCGACTTGTCAGGCACTTAACAGCAGCGCAACATATTTTCACTGATATGACCGACAACAACAGCTGCTGTCTGGGTGTTTGATGAAGAAGAAGAAAACTGTGATTACATCTGTCTTTTGGGAAAGGCATGCAAGGTGGAGGTTTTCCTGAAAATTCATAATCCTGCTGCAGTTTGAAATTTTGTTGCTGATTTTGGAAAAATCTGAATCATTGTCAGTAGAAAGCAGCAGTAAATTATTCACAATATTTTCATGTTAAGAAAATGACAAGTTGTGAAAGTATACTCTGTTAATTCAGGGTTCCCCCCTCCCCCTTTAGCTGATTCTGTCTCAGTGGATTCTTTCTGCAATGCTGTACAGAACCTGAACTATTTATTGTGGGTGACTTTGGAGTAATACGCAGTGTTATGATGTTTCAGTGCTGGAGACATAATGATGCACTTTTTGACATATCAGGCCTCATGTGATCAATATTTATACATATCTAAAAGGAGATGTATGCTTTCTATTTTTGGTAACATATCACCGCTGTTGGTAGCTTGACAAATGAAGCCCACGAATTCCACTTTTGGGGTTTGTTGGTGTGTAAAGTTTTGATATGATTGACATCTTTTCTGGCTCGGAGATATCGGATATTGTTGATTCAAACATATCAATTTTCTGACAGTGTTTTATTTACCGTATCAGATGAGCATATCAACAACTATATCAGTGAGTGTTTTATTATCTTTGTGAATGGATGTATTGGTTTTGAGAGCTATCAGTGTTTAGATTTTGATGTTCATAAAATTACTGCTTACTGTTGATTGTGCATGGATGTTAACAGCCATGGTTTTTTTTCCCTTTTTTGATGTTTTCCCAATGGAGAATTGTTAACCATGTCCCTTTATGATAATGTCTCTCTTTATATCAGAAACATTCCATTTTTCGTCCTTTTAATGGCATCTAAAGTGTTACCCTAGCATACACATTGGTATATGTTTATATACAGTGAAAGTACATGTATCAGGGCTGTTTATAATCTAATATGGGAACAAAATATTTTTACGGCGTATATGTGTATTACTATATTGGAGACATTTATAAAAGACCTATGCTTTCTAAGCATGAGGAGAGTTTAAAGAGGGAAGAAGTAGAAACTTTAGCATGTATCTTATGGCCACAAATATTCTATGGCACATGACAGGGGCGAATGTTGTCATTTGTTCAGCGTATATCCATCTAACTAATACTATGTGGACAAAAAAGCAAATAACGTAGCCAAGAGGGAGACAGACACAAGGGGAATAAGTGTGTACAGAACTTGAGATGTGGCATAATCGGATGATCCCCCTTTGTAATTTAGTTGGACAATTAATTTAATTTTTGAATATTGAATCCTTTATCTGTTATCAGTTTTTGTTTTCATTCCTAGCATTTAGTAACTAGACTAAAGGGCTTTCAGTATAATCATGTTGCGTTATATCCTCAACATTTTTATTATTTCTGCTACTTTGTAACATGTACACAAATACATATTCATGATAATTTGTAGCTAGGAAATAGGTGTACATTTAACAGTAAAATACCCAATTTAATCTGAAATAATTATCATCATCATCAACAACACACAAAAAAGAAGTATTATGTTTCAGGGAGTGGTATCGTGTAAGAATTAGTTTGAATGTAATCAGTTATATTGGATATTTCAGGGGGTGTACAGATAAGTCATACAAAAATCAGTTGAATTTAATCGTATTGTAGTCAGTTTGCATTTGATCATGACGTTTTGCTCATAAAGCAAACAATATCCATCATCATTCATGACAATTCTGAAAATAATTTTTTCTGTTAAAAGAGGAAAGTGGGGAGACGAGGACTGATTTTGAACAGAAAATGTGAGATATAGTGCAGCCTACATGCTGTCTGGTTTGCTCTGTTGGTTCAGAAACCACTTTTGTTAATCGGTAGAATATTTTGTGATTCCTTAATGGCAGGGAAGCCTAGTGGTTAGAGCGTTGAACTCCATAATATCTGATGATTACTAAGGGAACCGGTTCAATTCTCTGCTGAGGTGTTGATTTGAGAGGATTTTCCCCTGAAGTTGATATTGCTACTGACTACACACTCTCAAGTTCTTAGGATGAGACTGAAAAATGAGATCCAGTGTGCAAACTTAAGAAAACATTTTGCACTCATGTTAAAACCCCATCCACCTTTCATAGAAGAGTAGGCCAACTATGGCCGGTGGGATGGATGACATGAACATACCCAGCATGCATTCTGCTACCAGGAGAGGGATGGGCTCCACCAGGTTCAATTTCCTAGTGAATCTAGAATCAAACAGAAACATGAATAGGTCAATAGACAATTTTATGATGAAAAATCTTCATAAGGTGATTTTAAAACTATAATAGGAATAAATCAAGAAACTGTTTTGTGATAAAATCATCTATATGAATAAATCTAAAATGATATCAAAATTGAATAGTGTCCATAACTTTTTTTGGTTTAATTGCTAGATTCTCTCTGTTTTGTTGTTTTTGTTTGTCTAGTGTCGTTTTATTTTATAGTCTTAATTCAACATGCCAATTCTCAAGTTCTTCCTACACTACAGTGCTATCTATATATCCTTAACCCTTTCGCTGCTGTCATATTTTGCTCAGGCACATGCTGGATGAAACAGAGAGTGTTGAATCATGACGAACAGCAATAATTGCTGGCGATGGTTTTTATGACGAATGCAGTTCGTCAACAGTGCTGTAAAGAGGTTAAAAGGGGGGGGGGGGGGGGGGGGGGGGGGGGGGGGGGGGGGGGGCACTTTTTTCACATTTAAATTTGTAAGACAAGACAGATGTTTTCTAGTTAAGTGTGTTGAGTAGCTGTAATATTTTTTGTTTTTACAAAGGATTGAATTTTTCTGCCAAAGTAATCCAAGTGAGAATTTTTTGATTCACCAGACATAACAGGGTTTTTTTTTTCTTCATAGCTCTTTTCTAAGCCTCCTGTTTATACCAGAATGTTTCTGACTGGAAAATTGCATAGAGTAAGTGTTAGAATAGGATGAAATTCTGCTTTGTGTGTATATGTGTACAATCTGGGGAATTTTGAGGGGTTTGAGCAAATGTTCTCATGTAGAATATTTTTACCTATTTGATTTGTGTTATTTTAAAACTCCCTTTTTTTTTTTTTTTTGTAAAACAAATTGAATTCTCAATGCTGCTACTCTCACCTGAACTCGCCACACACACAGGTTCATTCTGTTGCTGCCACAAAGTCAGCAGTCATCAGGGGCTGGCAGTGCAGGGCCACCAACAGGCCACCACTCAGAAAAGACCCTGCGCCACTGTGGGGTCAGTCACTTTGGTATGTTCAGCAAGGCCTGTTTTTAGTCCAACACCTGCAGGATATCATCTTCCAGACTCTATTGTCGCAGCAATATTATTTTGGTCTGGGACCAGGCTGAGTCAGCCTGCTGTAGCCCCCACATCCCCCCCCCCCCCCCCCCTTGTGATGGGATAACCTCAACTTCCCAGCTGATGTTGTATGTGCTGACCGCTACGCCAAGGAGGCTGATTTTTGTTTTGTTGAATGGGTCAAATCTCTAACCCCCATCTCCCTCCTCAACCCCCCCTCCCCCCCTCCTCCACTTTACTTTCCCCAAACTTTTTATTATTTTTTTTAGCTCTTTTTGCTGACCCCCCTCCCCCTGTCTTTGTCATCTGACATTTTAAATGTTCTATCAACTTTTTTGTTTTTTTTTTTTTTTTTTTTTTTACTTGAACTTTTTTTTTGTTTTGGGTTTACTTTCACTTGACTACCGTATTTTCCAGGTTAATGGAAACACTACTGTGTAAGCCGCACCATATCATTTGATTTTTTAAAAAGTGATAATTAAATTACCTTTTGATTAGTTTATATTTACAATATGAGAACAAATCTGTCATTAAGTATCAGTCTACTCTAGCTAGTTACAGTCATTAATGGTACCACATGTGAGGTTCTGACAACCAATGTCATAGTGTCTTGTAACAGTCTTCTTTGGTTATTGCTGATGACATTTGATTAGCTGAGTAGTACTGTGAAAGTCAGCCTCATTTGTCAATTCTCATTCTGTTGATACATTTGCATACCCTGACTATTCTCTATTGTAAGAATCCAGCATTTTCTGCCTGATGCAATGAAGATGCCATAGTTGGTCAGTAAGAACAAGGTTGTTTTCAGGAATCTGGTTTTGGTTTAATCTCATTTTATATGTGGTTGATGTGGTTTTTGCCACAATGTGGTGATGGCCCTGGGTCCACCTAAGCTTACTGTTGGCCAGGGATTTGATACAAGGAAGGACAGCAGAGTTGGTTTTAAGTAGTAGGCACCCTTCAGTCTCAGAAGACTATGGAGTTGCGCTCTAGTCTTTAGAGTGCAAAGCCTGGGTAAGTAAGTATGGAGGGCAAGCTTTACCCATTGGTTTTATACTCTGTTTTAATCTGTACATAGTTGCATGTTTTACTCTGAGGTTTAAAGAATGGGCATGGTGACAGCCCCTTATGGCCACTGGATGGCAGGACTTTAAACAACATAATTAAATTGGCTTCTCTGTGGTTAGCATTAGGAGCACTATTTTTTTTTAATCAATTCTTGCTTCTGATAAGAAATAGAAGGAAAAAAAAGGGGGGGGGAAAGCAAAGGAAAGAATCTACATTTGTACAGTAGGTGACAAGGTGCGGTTGTGGCACGGACAAGTAGTAGCTCAGAAACCTGGAAAATATGGTACTTCATTCACTCATAGTTTGGTGCAACAGTAGTGTTGCTGTTCTTCTTTCTTTCTTTTTTTAGTTAGGTAAATGAATTTGCTTGTACCTTTTTTTTTTTTTCATTTTAGGATCATGGTTTTTAGTTTTGTAGGGTTTCTTTTTTTTTTTTTTTTGTCCCCTGGTAAATAAAGGTCATGACAACCTGAACCAGGGGGCATAGGTTAGGTTTATTATTGTCTTGAATGTGGAACGCTGCCATGTGTACCATCTGTTTTTTTCTATACACCTCTTACTTTCAGCCCAAACCATTCTTTGTGAGTTTTAAGCCAGAATTTTAAGATGAGTATACTTCTGAATTTTTTTTTTTTTTTTTTTTTAAAGATGAATTGTTAATGATTTATGACTTTAATGATATGAATGTAGATCAGTTCATACAAACTGTAATAGTTGGTAAGTTTGTTTTTATATTTGAAGAAATGAATTCCAGGGAGAGCTAGACAGTATGTCTGGAGGGGGGGGGGGGGGGGGGGTTCTTTTTAGTATGTTGTTGTAGACTTTAATATGTTCTTAAGGTCTCACAGAAAGAAGGTGGCAGGTACTTGTTTAGATTATTGGGGCCATATCTTTTCTGTCAGATCGTTAAGGGGAGATAACAGCTTCATTGTTTAAGGTTTGTCATGTCTTCATCAAGGGATATGGTAGCAGTTGCTTGTATTCAGTTTTCAGACTAGTCTTGTGGCTTGCTTGACAATGTTGTTGTGTTAAACACGTCTGGTAGTTCATAGACCTGTTTACTTGTATATCTGGGGCATTTTCCTAGAGCGTTTTAAATTGATCGTTTTTGAGGCTTCATTTTACCACCACACAGAATTCCATTTCTTAGATTGCACAAATAAATGTAGTATAGTCACTAATTTTCGCAGTCTGGAATTTTTATCTTGGCTGAACCTGGAAACACCCATGCTTTGTGTAAGTGGAGGCATCTGGTTTTGGTTTCTTCATGTCACCAGTGGCGGTCATACATTAAAAGAAATGTCTGTGATTTAGTGACCCCCAGTTGCTGTAGTCTCATGTTGACCTGTTTTGGTTTCCCCATCCACTTCTGTGCCTGTGGTGAGTTGGTGTCAAAGCTTCAAGGGTTGGAGGTTCATGGGAAAAGGTTGTTGGAGGGGCCTTGTGGTCGCCACCCTAGGAAGGAGTTGCACTCAGTCTGGCTCCGCGACTAAGCTATTATTGTCGTGAGTAGGGGGCTTAGTAGGTGGTGTCCTGTGTATGTTAGCTCAGAACAGGCACTACTGAACACCACCAAAGTGACCCAGCAGCAGTGCAGGACCCTTCTAGTGGGTGACCTCAAGGCAGCCAAATATTGATAAGGCTGCTTAATATTTTGTGGGTTGAAATCATTATATTATTCTGGTTTAGGTTAACATTTTAGATTAGGGCTGTTGTGGGCTTTAATTGTTGATATTCTGGCTTAAAACTCATCCCTCAGGTCAACTTTCCAAGTCGAGATCTTGCTGTGAACAGTATAAAATGACAGGAGTATGTAAGAAAAATGTTTGAAACGCTTTAATTGCATCGTCCATCTCACCCTTAAGTACCTGTTAAAAACCTTTACTAAATGAAAGTGGGTTTCCTGTTGTTTTTTTGTCTAAAACTTGAGAAGGTGGTACGATTTTTATGGGAAAAACATCATTTATTTCAGTAACTTCACATCACTGTACATATTAATCTAAGTGTTCGGTTGTTTGTTTTTTTCATGACTGAAAACATTCTATACACTTTTATTGTCATTGCAAATGGCACAGTGCCTGTGAGACTATATTTTGTACAGTATTATATATCGCATGACTATTCATTAATTTATGAAATATGTATGTAAAATTATATCACAAAGGAAGCCCTTTTTAGCAGATAAAATGTAGATTAATTTTATATTTGTTTCAGACCATTTTCATTTGAAAAAGAAAAAAAAAAGAGGCATTAGACAGAAAGATTTAGATAATGCTGAATTTAACATTATATTCCACAGATAAATTGAATCCATCTGTTTGTCATTTAATTGTAAAATATTGCAACAAAAAAAGAACAAAATCTTACCACCTTTTTCCTCAAGTTTTTACATATTCATTTTTTCAAAGAAGTGAAAAATTTAATGAGGAAAAAGCCTGCAGATCTAGACAAGGGATATAACTCAGTAAAGCACTACATACAGGATGGTGGTGTCTCCCCTACGCAATGGTTTGCCATGATTATCGCTTTGTAAATAAATGTCCAGTTTCTGTGCTTTGTTGTAAGCATTGAAAATAAACAGCAAGATCTCGGCTATAGGTCACTGCCCAGAGTAGGAGTTAGTTTTAAAATCTTTGCGGATTTTTTTTTTAATTCCGGAAAAAAAACGCATAAGGTTTGTCATTTGAGTAACTTTATTGGTTTATTCTGAATTGCCCTTCGAAGTTTGTAAGTATTTTTTATTGCACTTTTAATCGTACAAACTTGGAACAAATTAATAATAAGATTTTAAAGAGGTCGCTCAAACTATCAGAAAATGTTGCATTTTCTGCTGTGGAGCGTGTATTAATTTCCATTTTTTCTGTTTTGAAGCAGCATAGTCTTGCTGTCAAAATTTGGTATTGATCGGAGTGAGCGTTTTTGCTCCTTGGTGATGTGCCCTTTGTGCCTTCACTTTAAAATATGTATTGTCAGAATTCAATCTGGGCATTGGCTAGACCAGTTTTTTTTTTTCACTTTCCTCCTCTCTCCCCCCCCCCCCCCCTTTCACTCCCTCTCTCCTCTCCCCCCCCCCCCTTTTTTTGCACCCTTTCCCCCTTCCCCATCTCCCCCCCCCTTTTCACCCTTTCCCTCCTTCATCTCCCCCCCTCTTCACTCTTTTCTCCCTCCCCTCTCTCCCCCCCCCACTCACCCCCTCATCTCCCCCTCTTCACCTCCCCCCCTTTTTTTTTTTTTTTTTTTTGCAAACCCCTGCCCCCCCCCAAAAAAGCACCTCCACACAGTATGTTCAGGTTGATGATTTTATTGGCAAAATAAAATAAATGTGAACTCTGAAAAAAAAGGTGTGTTGTGTGTGTGTGTGTAGCACGTGAGAAGTGTGCAAGTGTAGTGGTCCACTATGTGACCAGCGTTTACTTCCAACAGCTATATAAGAAAAATACCTCTTGGGGTGGGTGGTCGGGGGATCGGAGGTGGGCAGCTAATTTTTCCAGCCATTTGTCCGTCCCTCCCTTAGCGTTGAGGAAAGCAAGGCTTGTGCGGATTGGGGCCTGTCCTACCCCCACGTTCTGACGTGCGGAACCAAGAATGCTTGTGTGGACCTTTTTCCCCTTCCTCCGTGAGGAGTGCAAGGAGAAAACGGGGTCCGCAAAAACCTTCCTTTTCCACACAGAAAAAAAAGAGAGCCCTACTCTGTCCTATCTAATTTATTTTAAAAAAAAAAAGAAAAAAAAAAAGCTAAGCTAACAATCCGCACAAAACCTTCCTTTCCTTCTTTAGCACCTGTAAAGAATTAAAAAAATATATAAAAAAAGGAATAAAAAACATTACCTACTTGTCCTTTCCTCCTTCAGACCCTACATGAAAACAAAATAAAAAGAAAGAGACGGGGGCTTCCTGGCATCATTCTCTACAGGGAGAAAATACAGACTTTTCCATCCTAACATTCTTTTTCTACATTGCCAGGAAATCTTACCAATATAGTATTACCTTTCAATTCAGCACATGATGTCATTTCTACCAAACTTCATTCCTACCAAAAAATGCATCCTCATTCAAACTTAACTTTTCTTCATACCTTATCATCTCTACAATCCTTTCCTACAAACAAATAATTTTTCCCTCATTCAAAACTGTACCTTTTCTTCATACCATCATTTCTGCAATCCTTCATACCTATCATTTCTGCAGTCCTTCATTCCTACAAACATTGCCTTTTTCCTCATTCAAACACATATTTGTTATTCTACCTACTTTTTTCTTCATCCTGCACGAATCATTCTTCTTCCACTCTCCTTTATTTCTATTTTTTTAGCTGCAAACTTTTTTTCTTTTTTTGACATTTCATTCCTGCTTTCTGTTCTTTTTTCAAAACGTCTTTTTTCAGTATGTCTCATCGTTTTTCGGTTTTTTTTCCCCCTGCCCTTTATTCATGTAATATTTTTAACCAATTCTTTCGAACTGTTAATTTTTTTAAACAATCTCATTCCTACTTTTATTAAATTTTGACAAGACTCTCCCTACCTTATAGTCCTATTTTTCTTCCTAACGTAACAAGCTAATCTGCCCTTTGCTTTGTTTTTGTTGTGCCTATTCATTTAACAAGCAACCCCCCCCCCCCCCCTTCTTTTAATTAAAGAAACCTTTTCCACCCACACCCCTACCCTCTGTCTACTCAATTCTCTGTTCCCTTTTCGGAGTGGCACATCTCACATCTTTCTTATCTTTTAACCCTAATTCTTTCTAACTGACTTCATCTGTCATTCCCTCTTAAAAAACATAACACAAAGACCCACCTACCCCCCCCCCCCCCCCCCCCCCTTTTTCTTATTTTTTAAACAAGTGTTATCCCCCCTTTCCTCCCCCCCCACCTATTTTTTTTGTCCTACATCTTTTCTTTCTTCCTTCTTCGTTTCTTACATTTTTTTTTTTTTCGTTCATCATTCCATCCTCCTCTTTTTTTGTTGACGTAACCTTTTTTTCTATGTCCATTCCTCGATTAAATCTCAATAGAAAATTGATTTGTATTCTCTAATCTTTTTTTTTTTTTACTTTTCCTACTGCCTCCCCTACCTCCCTCCATCCTGCTGTTTACAAGTTTCTTTCCCCATTTATTTCTATCTTTCATTATAAGCAAAACTTTATATCTCTACTTCTACTTTGTGTTTTGTTCCGGGTATTTTTAACTCCCCCCTGCTCTTTAGTCCTACTTATCTCTTTATTTTATGCAAACGTTTATACTTCTTTTTTTTTTTAAACGTGTTTTCTTCACCCCTTCCTTCATTTACCACCACCATAAGGGTTGGTTTAAAAAAAAAAAACTCCATTCCTACGTTTGATTTTAGAAAACCCTGTCCTAACCTTTAATTTTTTTTAATTATTTTTTTTAAATAGAAAGTTTCGAACCTTCGTACCTACTTTATTTTTCACTTTATATCAGACCTTATAAATCCTTTATTCCTCTCCTCCCTCCCCCCCCCCCCCCATCCCCCTTATTCTACCTCTTTATTAAACAAAACTTTCCGTTTGTATTCTTTTTTTTTTTTTTTAGAATAGCTTTCTTTGGCCTCTGAGTTTTATTTTGGTCATAAAAAGAAACCTTTTTGAAACATCAAGATGTATACAGACATATATTTAGCCCTACATATATAATAAGTTCACGCATTAAGACTTTTTTTTTATAAATTACGGCTGTTTGTTGGGTTTTTTAACAGCTAACTTCCGATTTTTTCTCTAACAAATCTTTTCTTAACTTTCTTCTTTTTTTCTTCTATCTGTCATATTTCGGTTGCCCCCCTTAACTCCTAAACAAACTGTTGTAGAAACTCTGTACTGAAATGTCTTTACAAAAAAAGAAAAAAAAAAGATACATTTACAGAAATTCTACTCTCACTGCATTCCGATCTGGACTGAAGAAAGATGATGCCAGGAGAAGAGGGGGAGGGGGGGGGGTGCAAAAGAAACAATGAAAAAAAAATCCACACAGCACTACCGATACTTCAAACAAGAATACTCAGATCCCAACTGCTGCCTTCTCTGTTTCCGTGCCGGGTGGGATAGGTAGTGCCTGGTCTTCTCCTGTGCTTGTGACTTTACAAGAGGTCTGTCTGCTGGCCTCAGCCGACAGTCATTCCGACTTTAGAGCAGCTCATTTCATTCTACACATCGCATGCATGCTGGGTTATGTTTGTACTCCCGTAACCCACCTTTCGCCGACATGAATTACGTGATCTTTAACGTGCATATTTGATCTTCTGCATGAAGAATTAAGGCACTGGCAGGTCTGACCTGGAACCTGGGAGATCGTAAAAAACAAAACCACCCTTAATTGACCCGACACCGCTGCCGAGTCTCGAACCCATGGCTTGAAGCAGAACACATTTATGTGGCCCTGGCTAGAACCTTACCATCGTATCACACCATCTTTCACGTGGGCAGCTCTCAACACCTTGCTTCATGCAAAACAAGAACCACAACATTAGGAAACAGTGTCTGTGTGCGTGCATGTGTGCGTGTGTGTTCGTACGTCCTTGCATGCTTCGCTGTGTGAATGTATACTACGATTCTTACACACAAACTTCTCAGCATTTTACCAGAAAGAGTCTTGAAAATTAACACTTTAAAACTATTAGTTTTTTTTCGTTCCTCGGATAGAGGTCTGAGGTTCACTAATGTCGACATTTTTGCGTATGCAGATTGTTTTACTAAGAGCTTGTCATGGCTGAAGACAACCTCAGTATAGCATTTCAAAGCATAACACCATTTTGATGTAGGCCTTGACACCTTTTTTAATATCAATAAACTGACACTGAGAGCTTCGGGCTTGGACTAGACTCCTTTTTAAAATGCAGAAAATTGGACAATGAAGTGGTCATTTTCCTCCAAGTTCGCCTACATCCACTAGTTTACTCTTCATTATCAAAAGCTACACAACTTTTTTTTTTAAATGAAGATCCTGTTTTGAACAAAATCGTTGCATCAGAACCGACAAGATTTTCCGGTACAAGCACGTCGAGAGTGTTCACTGCTCTTTTACATATAACGATGCCAAAGAAAGTTTGAAAGTAATGATTTCAGAAAACTGAGACTTTATTCATGCGCGTTTTTTCGAGTTTTCATAAACGTTGCAAACAAGGGCAGCAAGAGCCTTTGCAGCAAATGATACACTTGAAACCAGAATAATAGGGTCTTTCCCCTTTGGAGCAATTTTGATAAAAGTTTTTTCTTTTTTTCTTTTTACTTTCCATGAATTTCTAAGAACAGTTTCGTGTACAGAGATGCCACCCCAGTGTAATCACAATGTCTGATTCTGCCAGAACATCTTTGCAATACTCCGGTCAAATTCCATGACCGAAACCAGTAATTCGGTTTAGACTGCTGTGTTCAAAGTCTTTCTCA